>JBAIAA010000255.1:0-678191 GCA_037893245.1 Crossaster papposus | reverse complement strand
CAAAGTAGACACTTTCTTGGTCAGTACCCGAGAGTTTGGTTGACCACAACCTCGGTCTGCTCAGGATAATTATTTCCTTGAAAGTGATTTCATTTTCATTACAAATAGTTACGCAGAGTGGTGCAGTGGGATCGTGATGGGCCCATAACCCAGAGGCCCGAGGACCGAAACCTCGCTCTGCTAAAGAGGTATTTTTGCTTCACTGTTATTCAAATATAATAATTATTTTAGAATGTTTTTAGAATGTCTGCTTTTATTTTGTTTGTTGTTTTTCTAAATTTACATGAGGCATGGTGGCGCAGTGGAAGCTTGCTGGGCCTATAACCCAGAGTGCCGAGGATCAAAACCTCGTTCTGCTGCTAATAAATTTTTGGTATGACTTGAAGTACTCGACTCAGAGTGACAAAGTAGACCCTTTCTCGGTCAGTAACCGAGAGTTCGGATGATCACAACCTCGGTCTGCTCAGGATAATGTTGTATTTGATAGGGATTTCATTTTCATTAAAAATAGTTACGCAGAGTAGTGCAGCGGGAGCGTGATGGGCCCATAGCCCAGAGGTCCGAGGACCAAAACCTCGCTTTGCTAACTAGGTATTTTTGCTTCACTGCTATTCACATTTAATAAATATTGTAGAATGTTTTTAGAATGTCTGCTTTCATTTTGTTTGCATTTTCTAAATTTACATGAGGCATAGTGGCGCAGTTGAAGCGTGCTGGGCCCATAACCCAGAGGTCCGAGGATCGAAACCTCGCTCTGCTAACAAGTTTTTGGTATGACATGAGGTACTCGACTCGGAGTGACAAAGTAGACACTTTCTTGGTCAGTACCCGAGAGTTTGGTTGACCACAACCTCGGTCTGCTCAGGATAATTATTTCCTTGAAAGTGATTTCATTTTCATTACAAATAGTTACGCAGAGTGGTGCAGTGGGATCGTGATGGGCCCATAACCCAGAGGCCCGAGGACCGAAACCTCGCTCTGCTAAAGAGGTATTTTTGCTTCACTGTTATTCAAATATAATAATTATTTTAGAATGTTTTTAGAATGTCTGCTTTTATTTTGTTTGTTGTTTTTCTAAATTTACATGAGGCATGGTGGCGCAGTGGAAGCTTGCTGGGCCTATAACCCAGAGTGCCGAGGATCAAAACCTCGTTCTGCTGCTAATAAGTTTTTGGTATGACTTGAAGTACTCGACTCAGAGTGACAAAGTAGACCCTTTCTCGGTCAGTAACCGAGAGTTCGGATGATCACAACCTCGGTCTGCTCAGGATAATGTTGTATTTGATAGGGATTCCATTTTCATTAAAAATAGTTACGCAGAGTAGTGCAGCGGGAGCGTGATGGGCCCATAGCCCAGAGGTCCGAGGACCAAAACCTCGCTTTGCTAACTAGGTATTTTTGCTTCACTGCTATTCACATTTAATAAATATTGTAGAATGTTTTTAGAATGTCTGCTTTCATTTTGTTTGCATTTTCTAAATTTACATGAGGCATAGTGGCGCAGTTGAAGCGTGCTGGGCCCATAACCTAGAGGTCCGAGGATCGAAACCTCGCTCTGCTAACAAGTTTTTGGTATGACATGAGGTACTCGACTCGGAGTGACAAAGTAGACACTTTCTTGGTCAGTACCCGAGAATTTGGTTGACCACAACCTCGGTCTGCTCAGGATAATTATTTCCTTGAAAGTGATTTCATTTTCATTACAAATAGTTACGCAGAGTGGTGCAGTGGGATCGTGATGGGCCCATAACCCAGAGGCCCGAGGACCGAAACCTCGCTCTGCTAAAGAGGTATTTTTGCTTCACTGTTATTCAAATATAATAATTATTTTAGAATGTTTTTAGAATGTCTGCTTTTATTTTGTTTGTTGTTTTTCTAAATTTACATGAGGCATGGTGGCGCAGTGGAAGCTTGCTGGGCCTATAACCCAGAGTGCCGAGGATCAAAACCTCGTTCTGCTGCTAATAAGTTTTTGGTATGACTTGAAGTACTCGACTCAGAGTGACAAAGTAGACCCTTTCTCGGTCAGTAACCGAGAGTTCGGATGATCACAACCTCGGTCTGCTCAGGATAATGTTGTATTTGATAGGGATTTCATTTTCATTAAAAATAGTTACGCAGAGTAGTGCAGCGGGAGCGTGATGGGCCCATAGCCCAGAGGTCCGAGGACCAAAACCTCGCTTTGCTAACTAGGTATTTTTGCTTCACTGCTATTCACATTTAATAAATATTGTAGAATGTTTTTAGAATGTCTGCTTTCATTTTGTTTGCATTTTCTAAATTTACATGAGGCATAGTGGCGCAGTTGAAGCGTGCTGGGCCCATAACCCAGAGGTCCGAGGATCGAAACCTCGCTCTGCTAACAAGTTTTTGGTATGACATGAGGTACTCGACTCGGAGTGACAAAGTAGACACTTTCTTGGTCAGTACCCGAGAGTTTGGTTGACCACAACCTCGGTCTGCTCAGGATAATTATTTCCTTGAAAGTGATTTCATTTTCATTACAAATAGTTACGCAGAGTGGTGCAGTGGGATCGTGATGGGCCCATAACCCAGAGGCCCGAGGACCGAAACCTCGCTCTGCTAAAGAGGTATTTTTGCTTCACTGTTATTCAAATTTAATAATTATTTTAGAATGTTTTTAGAATGTCTGCTTTTATTTTGTTTATTGTTTTTCTAAATTTACATGAGGCATGGTGGCGCAGTGGAAGCTTGCTGGGCCTATAACCCAGAGTGCCGAGGATCAAAACCTCGTTCTGCTGCTAATAAGTTTTTGGTATGACTTGAAGTACTCGACTCAGAGTGACAAAGTAGACCCTTTCTTGGTCAGTAACCGAGAGTTCGGATGATCACAACCTCGGTCTGCTCAGGATAATGTTGTATTTGATGGGGATTTCATTTTCATTAAAAATAGTTACGCAGAGTAGTGCAGCGGGAGCGTGATGGGCCCATAGCCCAGAGGTCCGAGGACCAAAACCTCGCTTTGCTAACTAGGTATTTTTGCTTTACTGCTATTCACATTTAATAAATATTGTAGAATGTTTTTAGAATGTCTGCTTTCATTTTGTTTGCATTTTCTAAATTTACATGAGGCATAGTGGCGCAGTTGAAGCGTGCTGGGCCCATAACCCAGAGGTCCGAGGATCGAAACCTCGCTCTGCTAACAAGTTTTTGGTATGACATGAGGTACTCGACTCGGAGTGACAAAGTAGACACTTTCTTGGTCAGTACCCGAGAGTTTGGTTGACCACAACCTCGGTCTGCTCAGGATAATTATTTCCTTGAAAGTGATTTCATTTTCATTACAAATAGTTACGCAGAGTGGTGCAGTGGGATCGTGATGGGCCCATAACCCAGAGGCCCGAGGACCGAAACCTCGCTCTGCTAAAGAGGTATTTTTGCTTCACTGTTATTCAAATTTAATAATTATTTTAGAATGTTTTTAGAATGTCTGCTTTTATTTTGTTTATTGTTTTTCTAAATTTACATGAGGCATGGTGGCGCAGTGGAAGCTTGCTGGGCCTATAACCCAGAGTGCCGAGGATCAAAACCTCGTTCTGCTGCTAATAAGTTTTTGGTATGACTTGAAGTACTCGACTCAGAGTGACAAAGTAGACCCTTTCTTGGTCAGTAACCGAGAGTTCGGATGATCACAACCTCGGTCTGCTCAGGATAATGTTGTATTTGATGGGGATTTCATTTTCATTAAAAATAGTTACGCAGAGTAGTGCAGCGGGAGCGTGATGGGCCCATAGCCCAGAGGTCCGAGGACCAAAACCTCGCTTTGCTAACTAGGTATTTTTGCTTCACTGCTATTCACATTTAATAAATATTGTAGAATGTTTTTAGAATGTCTGCTTTCATTTTGTTTGCATTTTCTAAATTTACATGAGGCATAGTGGCGCAGTTGAAGCGTGCTGGGCCCATAACCCAGAGGTCCGAGGATCGAAACCTCGCTCTGCTATAACCCAGAGTGCCGAGGATCAAAACCTCGTTCTGCTGCTAATAAGTTTTTGGTATGACTTGAAGTACTCGACTCAAAGTGACAAAGTAGACCCTTTCTTGGTCAGTACCCGAGAGTTCGGATGATCACAACCTCGGTCTGCTCAGGATAATTTTGTATTTGATAGGGATTTCATTTTCATTAAAAATAGTTACGCAGAGTAGTGCAGCGGGAGCGTGATGGGCCCATAGCCCAGAGGTCCGAGGACCAAAACCTCGCTTTGCTAACTAGGTATTTTTGCTTCACTGCTATTCACATTTAATAAATATTGTAGAATGTTTTTAGAATGTCTGCTTTCATTTTGTTTGCATTTTCTAAATTTACATGAGGCATAGTGGCGCAGTTGAAGCGTGCTGGGCCCATAACCCAGAGGTCCGAGGATCGAAACCTCGCTCTGCTAACAAGTTTTTGGTATGACATGAGGTACTCGACTCGGAGTGACAAAGTAGACACTTTCTTGGTCAGTACCCGAGAGTTTGGTTGACCACAACC
This sequence comes from Crossaster papposus, assembly GCA_037893245.1. Lineage (NCBI taxonomy): Eukaryota > Metazoa > Echinodermata > Asteroidea > Velatida > Solasteridae > Crossaster > Crossaster papposus. Next base: position 673,696 of record JBAIAA010000255.1, on the reverse strand, counting down.
TCGGTCTGCTCAGGATAATTATTTCCTTGAAAGTGATTTCATTTTCATTACAAATAGTTACGCAGAGTGGTGCAGTGGGATCGTGATGGGCCCATAACCCAGAGGCCCGAGGACCGAAACCTCGCTCTGCTAAAGAGGTATTTTTGCTTCACTGTTATTCAAATATAATAATTATTTTAGAATGTTTTTAGAATGTCTGCTTTTATTTTGTTTGTTGTTTTTCTAAATTTACATGAGGCATGGTGGCGCAGTGGAAGCTTGCTGGGCCTATAACCCAGAGTGCCGAGGATCAAAACCTCGTTCTGCTGCTAATAAGTTTTTGGTATGACTTGAAGTACTCGACTCAGAGTGACAAAGTAGACCCTTTCTCGGTCAGTAACCGAGAGTTCGGATGATCACAACCTCGGTCTGCTCAGGATAATGTTGTATTTGATAGGGATTCCATTTTCATTAAAAATAGTTACGCAGAGTAGTGCAGCGGGAGCGTGATGGGCCCATAGCCCAGAGGTCCGAGGACCAAAACCTCGCTTTGCTAACTAGGTATTTTTGCTTCACTGCTATTCACATTTAATAAATATTGTAGAATGTTTTTAGAATGTCTGCTTTCATTTTGTTTGCATTTTCTAAATTTACATGAGGCATAGTGGCGCAGTTGAAGCGTGCTGGGCCCATAACCTAGAGGTCCGAGGATCGAAACCTCGCTCTGCTAACAAGTTTTTGGTATGACATGAGGTACTCGACTCGGAGTGACAAAGTAGACACTTTCTTGGTCAGTACCCGAGAATTTGGTTGACCACAACCTCGGTCTGCTCAGGATAATTATTTCCTTGAAAGTGATTTCATTTTCATTACAAATAGTTACGCAGAGTGGTGCAGTGGGATCGTGATGGGCCCATAACCCAGAGGCCCGAGGACCGAAACCTCGCTCTGCTAAAGAGGTATTTTTGCTTCACTGTTATTCAAATATAATAATTATTTTAGAATGTTTTTAGAATGTCTGCTTTTATTTTGTTTGTTGTTTTTCTAAATTTACATGAGGCATGGTGGCGCAGTGGAAGCTTGCTGGGCCTATAACCCAGAGTGCCGAGGATCAAAACCTCGTTCTGCTGCTAATAAGTTTTTGGTATGACTTGAAGTACTCGACTCAGAGTGACAAAGTAGACCCTTTCTCGGTCAGTAACCGAGAGTTCGGATGATCACAACCTCGGTCTGCTCAGGATAATGTTGTATTTGATAGGGATTTCATTTTCATTAAAAATAGTTACGCAGAGTAGTGCAGCGGGAGCGTGATGGGCCCATAGCCCAGAGGTCCGAGGACCAAAACCTCGCTTTGCTAACTAGGTATTTTTGCTTCACTGCTATTCACATTTAATAAATATTGTAGAATGTTTTTAGAATGTCTGCTTTCATTTTGTTTGCATTTTCTAAATTTACATGAGGCATAGTGGCGCAGTTGAAGCGTGCTGGGCCCATAACCCAGAGGTCCGAGGATCGAAACCTCGCTCTGCTAACAAGTTTTTGGTATGACATGAGGTACTCGACTCGGAGTGACAAAGTAGACACTTTCTTGGTCAGTACCCGAGAGTTTGGTTGACCACAACCTCGGTCTGCTCAGGATAATTATTTCCTTGAAAGTGATTTCATTTTCATTACAAATAGTTACGCAGAGTGGTGCAGTGGGATCGTGATGGGCCCATAACCCAGAGGCCCGAGGACCGAAACCTCGCTCTGCTAAAGAGGTATTTTTGCTTCACTGTTATTCAAATTTAATAATTATTTTAGAATGTTTTTAGAATGTCTGCTTTTATTTTGTTTATTGTTTTTCTAAATTTACATGAGGCATGGTGGCGCAGTGGAAGCTTGCTGGGCCTATAACCCAGAGTGCCGAGGATCAAAACCTCGTTCTGCTGCTAATAAGTTTTTGGTATGACTTGAAGTACTCGACTCAGAGTGACAAAGTAGACCCTTTCTTGGTCAGTAACCGAGAGTTCGGATGATCACAACCTCGGTCTGCTCAGGATAATGTTGTATTTGATGGGGATTTCATTTTCATTAAAAATAGTTACGCAGAGTAGTGCAGCGGGAGCGTGATGGGCCCATAGCCCAGAGGTCCGAGGACCAAAACCTCGCTTTGCTAACTAGGTATTTTTGCTTCACTGCTATTCACATTTAATAAATATTGTAGAATGTTTTTAGAATGTCTGCTTTCATTTTGTTTGCATTTTCTAAATTTACATGAGGCATAGTGGCGCAGTTGAAGCGTGCTGGGCCCATAACCCAGAGGTCCGAGGATCGAAACCTCGCTCTGCTATAACCCAGAGTGCCGAGGATCAAAACCTCGTTCTGCTGCTAATAAGTTTTTGGTATGACTTGAAGTACTCGACTCAAAGTGACAAAGTAGACCCTTTCTTGGTCAGTACCCGAGAGTTCGGATGATCACAACCTCGGTCTGCTCAGGATAATTTTGTATTTGATAGGGATTTCATTTTCATTAAAAATAGTTACGCAGAGTAGTGCAGCGGGAGCGTGATGGGCCCATAGCCCAGAGGTCCGAGGACCAAAACCTCGCTTTGCTAACTAGGTATTTTTGCTTCACTGCTATTCACATTTAATAAATATTGTAGAATGTTTTTAGAATGTCTGCTTTCATTTTGTTTGCATTTTCTAAATTTACATGAGGCATAGTGGCGCAGTTGAAGCGTGCTGGGCCCATAACCCAGAGGTCCGAGGATCGAAACCTCGCTCTGCTAACAAGTTTTTGGTATGACATGAGGTACTCGACTCGGAGTGACAAAGTAGACACTTTCTTGGTCAGTACCCGAGAGTTTGGTTGACCACAACCTCGGTCTGCTCAGGATAATTATTTCCTTGAAAGTGATTTCATTTTCATTACAAATAGTTACGCAGAGTGGTGCAGTGGGATCGTGATGGGCCCATAACCCAGAGGCCCGAGGACCGAAACCTCGCTCTGCTAAAGAGGTATTTTTGCTTCACTGTTATTCAAATATAATAATTATTTTAGAATGTTTTTAGAATGTCTGCTTTTATTTTGTTTGTTGTTTTTCTAAATTTACATGAGGCATGGTGGCGCAGTGGAAGCTTGCTGGGCCTATAACCCAGAGTGCCGAGGATCAAAACCTCGTTCTGCTGCTAATAAGTTTTTGGTATGACTTGAAGTACTCGACTCAGAGTGACAAAGTAGACCCTTTCTCGGTCAGTAACCGAGAGTTCGGATGATCACAACCTCGGTCTGCTCAGGATAATGTTGTATTTGATAGGGATTCCATTTTCATTAAAAATAGTTACGCAGAGTAGTGCAGCGGGAGCGTGATGGGCCCATAGCCCAGAGGTCCGAGGACCAAAACCTCGCTTTGCTAACTAGGTATTTTTGCTTCACTGCTATTCACATTTAATAAATATTGTAGAATGTTTTTAGAATGTCTGCTTTCATTTTGTTTGCATTTTCTAAATTTACATGAGGCATAGTGGCGCAGTTGAAGCGTGCTGGGCCCATAACCTAGAGGTCCGAGGATCGAAACCTCGCTCTGCTAACAAGTTTTTGGTATGACATGAGGTACTCGACTCGGAGTGACAAAGTAGACACTTTCTTGGTCAGTACCCGAGAATTTGGTTGACCACAACCTCGGTCTGCTCAGGATAATTATTTCCTTGAAAGTGATTTCATTTTCATTACAAATAGTTACGCAGAGTGGTGCAGTGGGATCGTGATGGGCCCATAACCCAGAGGCCCGAGGACCGAAACCTCGCTCTGCTAAAGAGGTATTTTTGCTTCACTGTTATTCAAATATAATAATTATTTTAGAATGTTTTTAGAATGTCTGCTTTTATTTTGTTTGTTGTTTTTCTAAATTTACATGAGGCATGGTGGCGCAGTGGAAGCTTGCTGGGCCTATAACCCAGAGTGCCGAGGATCAAAACCTCGTTCTGCTGCTAATAAGTTTTTGGTATGACTTGAAGTACTCGACTCAGAGTGACAAAGTAGACCCTTTCTCGGTCAGTAACCGAGAGTTCGGATGATCACAACCTCGGTCTGCTCAGGATAATGTTGTATTTGATAGGGATTTCATTTTCATTAAAAATAGTTACGCAGAGTAGTGCAGCGGGAGCGTGATGGGCCCATAGCCCAGAGGTCCGAGGACCAAAACCTCGCTTTGCTAACTAGGTATTTTTGCTTCACTGCTATTCACATTTAATAAATATTGTAGAATGTTTTTAGAATGTCTGCTTTCATTTTGTTTGCATTTTCTAAATTTACATGAGGCATAGTGGCGCAGTTGAAGCGTGCTGGGCCCATAACCCAGAGGTCCGAGGATCGAAACCTCGCTCTGCTAACAAGTTTTTGGTATGACATGAGGTACTCGACTCGGAGTGACAAAGTAGACACTTTCTTGGTCAGTACCCGAGAGTTTGGTTGACCACAACCTCGGTCTGCTCAGGATAATTATTTCCTTGAAAGTGATTTCATTTTCATTACAAATAGTTACGCAGAGTGGTGCAGTGGGATCGTGATGGGCCCATAACCCAGAGGCCCGAGGACCGAAACCTCGCTCTGCTAAAGAGGTATTTTTGCTTCACTGTTATTCAAATTTAATAATTATTTTAGAATGTTTTTAGAATGTCTGCTTTTATTTTGTTTATTGTTTTTCTAAATTTACATGAGGCATGGTGGCGCAGTGGAAGCTTGCTGGGCCTATAACCCAGAGTGCCGAGGATCAAAACCTCGTTCTGCTGCTAATAAGTTTTTGGTATGACTTGAAGTACTCGACTCAGAGTGACAAAGTAGACCCTTTCTTGGTCAGTAACCGAGAGTTCGGATGATCACAACCTCGGTCTGCTCAGGATAATGTTGTATTTGATGGGGATTTCATTTTCATTAAAAATAGTTACGCAGAGTAGTGCAGCGGGAGCGTGATGGGCCCATAGCCCAGAGGTCCGAGGACCAAAACCTCGCTTTGCTAACTAGGTATTTTTGCTTTACTGCTATTCACATTTAATAAATATTGTAGAATGTTTTTAGAATGTCTGCTTTCATTTTGTTTGCATTTTCTAAATTTACATGAGGCATAGTGGCGCAGTTGAAGCGTGCTGGGCCCATAACCCAGAGGTCCGAGGATCGAAACCTCGCTCTGCTAACAAGTTTTTGGTATGACATGAGGTACTCGACTCGGAGTGACAAAGTAGACACTTTCTTGGTCAGTACCCGAGAGTTTGGTTGACCACAACCTCGGTCTGCTCAGGATAATTATTTCCTTGAAAGTGATTTCATTTTCATTACAAATAGTTACGCAGAGTGGTGCAGTGGGATCGTGATGGGCCCATAACCCAGAGGCCCGAGGACCGAAACCTCGCTCTGCTAAAGAGGTATTTTTGCTTCACTGTTATTCAAATTTAATAATTATTTTAGAATGTTTTTAGAATGTCTGCTTTTATTTTGTTTATTGTTTTTCTAAATTTACATGAGGCATGGTGGCGCAGTGGAAGCTTGCTGGGCCTATAACCCAGAGTGCCGAGGATCAAAACCTCGTTCTGCTGCTAATAAGTTTTTGGTATGACTTGAAGTACTCGACTCAGAGTGACAAAGTAGACCCTTTCTTGGTCAGTAACCGAGAGTTCGGATGATCACAACCTCGGTCTGCTCAGGATAATGTTGTATTTGATGGGGATTTCATTTTCATTAAAAATAGTTACGCAGAGTAGTGCAGCGGGAGCGTGATGGGCCCATAGCCCAGAGGTCCGAGGACCAAAACCTCGCTTTGCTAACTAGGTATTTTTGCTTCACTGCTATTCACATTTAATAAATATTGTAGAATGTTTTTAGAATGTCTGCTTTCATTTTGTTTGCATTTTCTAAATTTACATGAGGCATAGTGGCGCAGTTGAAGCGTGCTGGGCCCATAACCCAGAGGTCCGAGGATCGAAACCTCGCTCTGCTATAACCCAGAGTGCCGAGGATCAAAACCTCGTTCTGCTGCTAATAAGTTTTTGGTATGACTTGAAGTACTCGACTCAAAGTGACAAAGTAGACCCTTTCTTGGTCAGTACCCGAGAGTTCGGATGATCACAACCTCGGTCTGCTCAGGATAATTTTGTATTTGATAGGGATTTCATTTTCATTAAAAATAGTTACGCAGAGTAGTGCAGCGGGAGCGTGATGGGCCCATAGCCCAGAGGTCCGAGGACCAAAACCTCGCTTTGCTAACTAGGTATTTTTGCTTCACTGCTATTCACATTTAATAAATATTGTAGAATGTTTTTAGAATGTCTGCTTTCATTTTGTTTGCATTTTCTAAATTTACATGAGGCATAGTGGCGCAGTTGAAGCGTGCTGGGCCCATAACCCAGAGGTCCGAGGATCGAAACCTCGCTCTGCTAACAAGTTTTTGGTATGACATGAGGTACTCGACTCGGAGTGACAAAGTAGACACTTTCTTGGTCAGTACCCGAGAGTTTGGTTGACCACAACCTCGGTCTGCTCAGGATAATTATTTCCTTGAAAGTGATTTCATTTTCATTACAAATAGTTACGCAGAGTGGTGCAGTGGGATCGTGATGGGCCCATAACCCAGAGGCCCGAGGACCGAAACCTCGCTCTGCTAAAGAGGTATTTTTGCTTCACTGTTATTCAAATATAATAATTATTTTAGAATGTTTTTAGAATGTCTGCTTTTATTTTGTTTGTTGTTTTTCTAAATTTACATGAGGCATGGTGGCGCAGTGGAAGCTTGCTGGGCCTATAACCCAGAGTGCCGAGGATCAAAACCTCGTTCTGCTGCTAATAAGTTTTTGGTATGACTTGAAGTACTCGACTCAGAGTGACAAAGTAGACCCTTTCTCGGTCAGTAACCGAGAGTTCGGATGATCACAACCTCGGTCTGCTCAGGATAATGTTGTATTTGATAGGGATTCCATTTTCATTAAAAATAGTTACGCAGAGTAGTGCAGCGGGAGCGTGATGGGCCCATAGCCCAGAGGTCCGAGGACCAAAACCTCGCTTTGCTAACTAGGTATTTTTGCTTCACTGCTATTCACATTTAATAAATATTGTAGAATGTTTTTAGAATGTCTGCTTTCATTTTGTTTGCATTTTCTAAATTTACATGAGGCATAGTGGCGCAGTTGAAGCGTGCTGGGCCCATAACCCAGAGGTCCAAGGATCGAAACCTCGCTCTGCTAACAAGTTTTTGGTATGACATGAGGTACTCGACTCGGAGTGACAAAGTAGACACTTTCTTGGTCAGTACCCGAGAGTTTGGTTGACCACAACCTCGGTCTGCTCAGGATAATTATTTCCTTGAAAGTGATTTCATTTTCATTACAAATAGTTACGCAGAGTGGTGCAGTGGGATTGTGATGGGCCCATAACCCAGAGGCCCGAGGGACCGAAACCTCGCTCTGCTAAAGAGGTATTTTTGCTTCACTGTTATTCAAATTTAATAATTATTTTAGAATGTTTTTAGAATGTCTGCTTTTATTTTGTTTGTTGTTTTTCTAAATTTACATGAGGCATGGTGGCGCAGTGGAAGCTTGCTGGGCCTATAACCCAGAGTGCCGAGGATCAAAACCTCGTTCTGCTGCTAATAAGTTTTTGGTATGACTTGAAGTACTCGACTCAGAGTGACAAAGTAGACCCTTTCTTGGTCAGTAACCGAGAGTTCGGATGATCACAACCTCGGTCTGCTCAGGATAATGTTGTATTTGATAGGGATTTCATTTTCATTAAAAATAGTTACGCAGAGTAGTGCAGCGGGAGCGTGATGGGCCCATAGCCCAGAGGTCCGAGGACCAAAACCTCGCTTTGCTAACTAGGTATTTTTGCTTCACTGCTATTCACATTTAATAAATATTGTAGAATGTTTTTAGAATGTCTGCTTTCATTTTGTTTGCATTTTCTAAATTTACATGAGGCATAGTGGCGCAGTTGAAGCGTGCTGGGCCCATAACCCAGAGGTCCGAGGATCGAAACCTCGCTCTGCTAACAAGTTTTTGGTATGACATGAGGTACTCGACTCGGAGTGACAAAGTAGACACTTTCTTGGTCAGTACCCGAGAGTTTGGTTGACCACAACCTCGGTCTGCTCAGGATAATTATTTCCTTGAAAGTGATTTCATTTTCATTACAAATAGTTACGCAGAGTGGTGCAGTGGGATCGTGATGGGCCCATAACCCAGAGGCCCGAGGACCGAAACCTCGCTCTGCTAAAGAGGTATTTTTGCTTCACTGCTATTCACATTTAATAAATATTTTAGAATGTTTTTAAAATGTCTGCTTTTATTTTGTTTGCATTTTCTAAATTTACATGAGGCATAGTGGCGCAGTTGAAGCGTGCTGGGCCCATAACCCAGAGGTCCGAGGATCGAAACCTCGCTCTGCTAACAAGTTTTTGGTATGACATGAGGTACTCGACTCGGAGTGACAAAGTAGACACTTTCTTGGTCAGTACCCGAGAGTTTGGTTGTCCACAACCTCGGTCTGCTCAGGATAATTATTTCCTTGAAAGTGATTTCATTTTCATTACAAATAGTTACGCAGAGTGGTGCAGTGGGATCGTGATGGGCCCATAACCCAGAGGCCCGAGGACCGAAACCTCGCTCTGCTAAAGAGGTATTTTTGCTTCACTGCTATTCACATTTAATAAATATTTTAGAATGTTTTTAAAATGTCTGCTTTTATTTTGTTTGTTGTTTTTCTAAATTTACATGAGGCATGGTGGCGCAGTGGAAGCTTGCTGGGCCTATAACCCAGAGTGCCGAGGATCAAAACCTCGTTCTGCTGCTAATAAGTTTTTGGTATGACTTGAAGTACTCGACTCAGAGTGACAAAGTAGACCCTTTCTTGGTCAGTAACCGAGAGTTCGGATGATCACAACCTCGGTCTGCTCAGGATAATTTTGTATTTGATAGGGATTTCATTTTCATTAAAAATAGTTACGCAGAGTAGTGCAGCGGGAGCGTGATGGGCCCATAGCCCAGAGGTCCGAGGACCAAAACCTCGCTTTGCTAACTAGGTATTTTTGCTTCACTGCTATTCACATTTAATAAATATTGTAGAATGTTTTTAGAATGTCTGCTTTCATTTTGTTTGCATTTTCTAAATTTACATGAGGCATAGTGGCGCAGTTGAAGCGTGCTGGGCCCATAACCCAGAGGTCCGAGGATCGAAACCTCGCTCTGCTAACAAGTTTTTGGTATGACATGAGGTACTCGACTCGGAGTGACAAAGTAGACACTTTCTTGGTCAGTACCCGAGAGTTTGGTTGACCACAACCTCGGTCTGCTCAGGATAATTATTTCCTTGAAAGTGATTTCATTTTCATTACAAATAGTTACGCAGAGTGGTGCAGTGGGATCGTGATGGTCCCATAACCCAGAGGCCCGAGGACCGAAACCTCGCTCTGCTAAAGAGGTATTTTTGCTTCACTGCTATTCACATTTAATAATTATTTTAGAATGTTTTTAAAATGTCTGCTTTTATTTTGTTTGTTGTTTTTCTAAATTTACATGAGGCATGGTGGCGCAGTGGAAGCTTGCTGGGCCTATAACCCAGAGTGCCGAGGATCAAAACCTTGTTCTGCTGCTAATAAGTTTTTGGTATGACTTGAAGTACTCGACTCAGAGTGACAAAGTAGACCCTTTCTTGGTCAGTAACCGAGAGTTCGGATGATCACAACCTCGGTCTGCTCAGGATAATGTTGTATTTGATGGGGATTTCATTTTCATTAAAAATAGTTACGCAGAGTAGTGCAGCGGGAGCGTGATGGGCCCATAGCCCAGAGGTCCGAGGACCAAAACCTCGCTTTGCTAACTAGGTATTTTTGCTTCACTGCTATTCACATTTAATAAATATTGTAGAATGTTTTTAGAATGTCTGCTTTCATTTTGTTTGCATTTTCTAAATTTACATGAGGCATAGTGGCGCAGTTGAAGCGTGCTGGGCCCATAACCCAGAGGTCCGAGGATCGAAACCTCGCTCTGCTATAACCCAGAGTGCCGAGGATCAAAACCTCGTTCTGCTGCTAATAAGTTTTTGGTATGACTTGAAGTACTCGACTCAAAGTGACAAAGTAGACCCTTTCTTGGTAAGTACCCGAGAGTTCGGATGATCACAACCTCGGTCTGCTCAGGATAATTTTGTATTTGATAGGGATTTCATTTTCATTAAAAATAGTTACGCAGAGTAGTGCAGCGGGAGCGTGATGGGCCCATAGCCCAGAGGTCCGAGGACCAAAACCTCGCTTTGCTAACTAGGTATTTTTGCTTCACTGCTATTCACATTTAATAAATATTGTAGAATGTTTTTAGAATGTCTGCTTTCATTTTGTTTGCATTTTCTAAATTTACATGAGGCATAGTGGCGCAGTTGAAGCGTGCTGGGCCCATAACCCAGAGGTCCGAGGATCGAAACCTCGCTCTGCTAACAAGTTTTTGGTATGACATGCGGTACTCGACTCGTAGTGACAAAGTAGACACTTTCTTGTCAGTACCCGAGAGTTTGGTTGACCACAACCTCGGTCTGCTCAGGATAATTATTTCCTTGAAAGTGATTTTATTTTCATTACAAATAGTTACGCAGAGTGGTGCAGTGGGATCGTGATGGGCCCATAACCCAGAGGCCCGAGGACCGAAACCTCGCTCTGCTAAAGAGGTATTTTTGCTTCACTGTTATTCAAATATAATAATTATTTTAGAATGTTTTTAGAATGTCTGCTTTTATTTTGTTTGTTGTTTTTCTAAATTTACATGAGGCATGGTGGCGCAGTGGAAGCTTGCTGGGCCTATAACCCAGAGTGCCGAGGATCAAAACCTCGTTCTGCTGCTAATAAGTTTTTGGTATGACTTGAAGTACTCGACTCAGAGTGACAAAGTAGACCCTTTCTCGGTCAGTAACCGAGAGTTCGGATGATCACAACCTCGGTCTGCTCAGGATAATGTTGTATTTGATAGGGATTCCATTTTCATTAAAAATAGTTACGCAGAGTAGTGCAGCGGGAGCGTGATGGGCCCATAGCCCAGAGGTCCGAGGACCAAAACCTCGCTTTGCTAACTAGGTATTTTTGCTTCACTGCTATTCACATTTAATAAATATTGTAGAATGTTTTTAGAATGTCTGCTTTCATTTTGTTTGCATTTTCTAAATTTACATGAGGCATAGTGGCGCAGTTGAAGCGTGCTGGGCCCATAACCCAGAGGTCCGAGGATCGAAACCTCGCTCTGCTAACAAGTTTTTGGTATGACATGAGGTACTCGACTCGGAGTGACAAAGTAGACACTTTCTTGGTCAGTACCCGAGAGTTTGGTTGACCACAACCTCGGTCTGCTCAGGATAATTATTTCCTTGAAAGTGATTTCATTTTCATTACAAATAGTTACGCAGAGTGGTGCAGTGGGATCGTGATGGTCCCATAACCCAGAGGCCCGAGGACCGAAACCTCGCTCTGCTAAAGAGGTATTTTTGCTTCACTGCTATTCACATTTAATAAATATTTTAGAATGTTTTTAAAATGTCTGCTTTTATTTTGTTTGTTGTTTTTCTAAATTTACATGAGGCATGGTGGCGCAGTGGAAGCTTGCTGGGCCTATAACCCAGAGTGCCGAGGATCAAAACCTCGTTCTGCTGCTAATAAGTTTTTGGTATGACTTGAAGTACTCGACTCAGAGTGACAAAGTAGACCCTTTCTTGGTCAGTAACCGAGAGTTCGGATGATCACAACCTCGGTCTGCTCAGGATAATGTTGTATTTGATAGGGATTCCATTTTCATTAAAAATAGTTACGCAGAGTAGTGCAGCGGGAGCGTGATGGGCCCATAGCCCAGAGGTCCGAGGACCAAAACCTCGCTTTGCTAACTAGGTATTTTTGCTTCACTGCTATTCACATTTAATAAATATTGCAGAATGTTTTTAGAATGTCTGCTTTCATTTTGTTTGCATTTTCTAAATTTACATGAGGCATAGTGGCGCAGTTGAAGCGTGCTGGGCCCATAACCCAGAGGTCCGAGGATCGAAACCTCGCTCTGCTAACAAGTTTTTGGTATGACATGAGGTACTCGACTCGGAGTGACAAAGTAGACACTTTCTTGGTCAGTACCCGAGAGTTTGGTTGACCACAACCTCGGTCTGCTCAGGATAATTATTTCCTTGAAAGTGATTTTATTTTCATTACAAATAGTTACGCAGAGTGGTGCAGTGGGATCGTGATGGGCCCATAACCCAGAGACCCAAGGACCGAAACCTCGCTCTGCTAAAGAGGTATTTTTGCTTCACTGTTATTCAAATTTAATAATTATTTTAGAATGTTTTTAAAATGTCTGCTTTTATTTTGTTTGTTGTTTTTCTAAATTTACATGAGGCATGGTGGCGCAGTGGAAGCTTGCTGGGCCTATAACCCAGAGTGCCGAGGATCAAAACCTTGTTCTGCTGCTAATAAGTTTTTGGTATGACTTGAAGTACTCGACTCAGAGTGACAAAGTATACCCTTTCTTGGTCAGTAACCGAGAGTTCGGATGATCACAACTTCGGTCTGCTCAGGATAATTTTGTATTTGATAGGGATTACATTTTTATTAAAAATAGTTACGCAGAGTAGTGCAGCGGGAGCGTGATGGGCCCATAGCCCATAGCCCAGAGGTCCGAGGACCAAAACCTCGCTTTGCTAACTAGGTATTTTTGCTTCACTGCTATTCACATTTAATAAATATTGTAGAATGTTTTTAGAATGTCTGCTTTCATTTTGTTTGCATTTTCTAAATTTACATGAGGCATAGTGGCGCAGTTGAAGCGTGCTGGGCCCATAACCCAGAGGTCCGAGGATCGAAACCTCGCTCTGCTAACAAGTTTTTGGTATGACATGAGGTACTCGACTCGGAGTGACAAAGTAGACACTTTCTTGGTCAGTACCCGAGAGTTTGGTTGACCACAACCTCGGTCTGCTCAGGATAATTATTTCCTTGAAAGTGATTTCATTTTCATTACAAATAGTTACGCAGAGTGGTGCAGTGGGATCGTGATGGGCCCATAACCCAGAGGCCCGAGGACCGAAACCTCGCTCTGCTAAAGAGGTATTTTTGCTTCACTGCTATTCACATTTAATAAATATTTTAGAATGTTTTTAAAATGTCTGCTTTTATTTTGTTTGCATTTTCTAAATTTACATGAGGCATAGTGGCGCAGTTGAAGCGTGCTGGGCCCATAACCCAGAGGTCCGAGGATCGAAACCTCGCTCTGCTAACAAGTTTTTGGTATGACATGAGGTACTCGACTCGGAGTGACAAAGTAGACACTTTCTTGGTCAGTACCCGAGAGTTTGGTTGTCCACAACCTCGGTCTGCTCAGGATAATTATTTCCTTGAAAGTGATTTCATTTTCATTACAAATAGTTACGCAGAGTGGTGCAGTGGGATCGTGATGGGCCCATAACCCAGAGGCCTGAGGACCGAAACCTCGCTCTGCTAAAGAGGTATTTTTGCTTCACTGCTATTCACATTTAATAAATATTTTAGAATGTTTTTAAAATGTCTGCTTTTATTTTGTTTGTTGTTTTTCTAAATTTACATGAGGCATGGTGGCGCAGTGGAAGCTTGCTGGGCCTATAACCCAGAGTGCCGAGGATCAAAACCTCGTTCTGCTGCTCATAAGTTTTTGGTATGACTTGAAGTACTCGACTCAGAGTGACAAAGTAGACCCTTTCTTGGTCAGTAACCGAGAGTTCGGATGATCACAACCTCGGTCTGCTCAGGATAATTTTGTATTTGATAGGGATTTCATTTTCATTAAAAATAGTTACGCAGAGTAGTGCAGCGGGAGCGTGATGGGCCCATAGCCCAGAGGTCCGAGGACCAAAACCTCGCTTTGCTAACTAGGTATTTTTGCTTCACTGCTATTCACATTTAATAAATATTGTAGAATGTTTTTAGAATGTCTGCTTTCATTTTGTTTGCATTTTCTAAATTTACATGAGGCATAGTGGCGCAGTTGAAGCGTGCTGGGCCCATAACCCAGAGGTCCGAGGATCGAAACCTCGCTCTGCTAACAAGTTTTTGGTATGACATGAGGTACTCGACTCGGAGTGACAAAGTAGACACTTTCTTGGTCAGTACCCGAGAGTTTAGTTGACCACAACCTCGGTCTGCTCAGGATAATTATTTCCTTGAAAGTGATTTCATTTTCATTACAAATAGTTACGCAGAGTGGTGCAGTGGGATCGTGATGGTCCCATAACCCAGAGGCCCGAGGACCGAAACCTCGCTCTGCTAAAGAGGTATTTTTGCTTCACTGCTATTCACATTTAATAAATATTTTAGAATGTTTTTAAAATGTCTGCTTTTATTTTGTTTGTTGTTTTTCTAAATTTACATGAGGCATGGTGGCGCAGTGGAAGCTTGCTGGGCCTATAACCCAGAGTGCCGAGGATCAAAACCTCGTTCTGCTGCTAATAAGTTTTTGGTATGACTTGAAGTACTCGACTCAGAGTGACAAAGTAGACCCTTTCTTGGTCAGTAACCGAGAGTTCGGATGATCACAACCTCGGTCTGCTCAGGATAATGTTGTATTTGATAGGGATTCCATTTTCATTAAAAATAGTTACGCAGAGTAGTGCAGCGGGAGCGTGATGGGCCCATAGCCCAGAGGTCCGAGGACCAAAACCTCGCTTTGCTAACTAGGTATTTTTGCTTCACTGCTATTCACATTTAATAAATATTGCAGAATGTTTTTAGAATGTCTGCTTTCATTTTGTTTGCATTTTCTAAATTTACATGAGGCATAGTGGCGCAGTTGAAGCGTGCTGGGCCCATAACCCAGAGGTCCGAGGATCGAAACCTCGCTCTGCTAACAAGTTTTTGGTATGACATGAGGTACTCGACTCGGAGTGACAAAGTAGACACTTTCTTGGTCAGTACCCGAGAGTTTGGTTGACCACAACCTCGGTCTGCTCAGGATAATTATTTCCTTGAAAGTGATTTTATTTTCATTACAAATAGTTACGCAGAGTGGTGCAGTGGGATCGTGATGGGCCCATAACCCAGAGACCCAAGGACCGAAACCTCGCTCTGCTAAAGAGGTATTTTTGCTTCACTGTTATTCAAATTTAATAATTATTTTAGAATGTTTTTAAAATGTCTGCTTTTATTTTGTTTGTTGTTTTTCTAAATTTACATGAGGCATGGTGGCGCAGTGGAAGCTTGCTGGGCCTATAACCCAGAGTGCCGAGGATCAAAACCTTGTTCTGCTGCTAATAAGTTTTTGGTATGACTTGAAGTACTCGACTCAGAGTGACAAAGTATACCCTTTCTTGGTCAGTAACCGAGAGTTCGGATGATCACAACCTCGGTCTGCTCAGGATAATTTTGTATTTGATAGGGATTACATTTTTATTAAAAATAGTTACGCAGAGTAGTGCAGCGGGAGCGTGATGGGCCCATAGCCCATAGCCCAGAGGTCCGAGGACCAAAACCTCGCTTTGCTAACTAGGTATTTTTGCTTCACTGCTATTCACATTTAATAAATATTGTAGAATGTTTTTAGAATGTCTGCTTTCATTTTGTTTGCATTTTCTAAATTTACATGAGGCATAGTGGCGCAGTTGAAGCGTGCTGGGCCCATAACCCAGAGGTCCGAGGATCGAAACCTCGCTCTGCTAACAAGTTTTTGGTATGACATGAGGTACTCGACTCGGAGTGACAAAGTAGACACTTTCTTGGTCAGTACCCGAGAGTTTGGTTGACCACAACCTCGGTCTGCTCAGGATAATTATTTCCTTGAAAGTGATTTCATTTTCATTACAAATAGTTACGCAGAGTGGTGCAGTGGGATCGTGATGGGCCCATAACCCAGAGGCCCGAGGACCGAAACCTCGCTCTGCTAAAGAGGTATTTTTGCTTCACTGCTATTCACATTTAATAAATATATTTTAGAATGTTTTTAGAATGTCTGCTTTTATTTTGTTTGTTGTTTTTCTAAATTTACATGAGGCATGGTGGCGCAGTGGAAGCTTGCTGGGCCTATAACCCAGAGTGCCGAGGATCAAAACCTCGTTCTGCTGCTAATAAGTTTTTGGTATGACTTGAAGTACTCGACTCAGAGTGACAAAGTAGACCCTTTCTTGGTCAGTAACCGAGAGTTCGGATGATCACAACCTCGGTCTGCTCAGGATAATGTTGTATTTGATAGGGATTTCATTTTCATTAAAAATAGTTACGCAGAGTAGTGCAGCGGGAGCGTGATGGGCCCATAGCCCAGAGGTCCGAGGACCAAATCCTCGCTTTGCTAACTAGGTATTTTTGCTTCACTGCTATTCACATTTAATAAATATTGTAGAATGTTTTTAGAATGTCTGCTTTCATTTTGTTTGCATTTTCTAAAATTACATGAGGCATAGTGGCGCAGTTGAAGCGTGCTGGGCCCATAACTCAGAGGTCCGAGGATCGAAACCTCGCTCTGCTAACAAGTTTTTGGTATGACATGAGGTACTCGACTCGGAGTGACAAAGTAGACACTTTCTTGGTCAGTACCCGAGAGTTTGGTTGACCACAACCTCGGTCTGCTCAGGATAATTATTTCCTTGAAAGTGATTTTATTTTCATTACAAATAGTTACGCAGAGTGGTGCAGTGGGATCGTGATGGGCCCATAACCCAGAGGCCCAAGGACCGAAACCTCGCTCTGCTAAAGAGGTATTTTTGCTTCCCTGTTATTCAAATTTAATAATTATTTTAGAATGTTTTTAGAATGTCTGCTTTTATTTTGTTTGTTGTTTTTCTAAATTTACATGAGGCATGGTGGCGCAGTGGAAGCTTGCTGGGCCTATAACCCAGAGTGCCGAGGATCAAAACCTCGTTCTGCTGCTAATAAGTTTTTGGTATGACTTGAAGTACTCGACTCAGAGTGACAAAGTAGACCCTTTCTTGGTCAGTAACCGAGAGTTCGGATGATCACAACCTCGGTCTGCTCAGGATAATTTTGTATTTGATAGGGATTACATTTTTATTAAAAATAGTTACGCAGAGTAGTGCAGCGGGAGCGTGATGGGCCCATAGCCCATAGCCCAGAGGTCCGAGGACCAAAACCTCGCTTTGCTAACTAGGTATTTTTGCTTCACTGCTATTCACATTTAATAAATATTGTAGAATGTTTTTAGAATGTCTGCTTTCATTTTGTTTGCATTTTCTAAAATTACATGAGGCATAGTGGCGCAGTTGAAGCGTGCTGGGCCCATAACCCAGAGGTCCGAGGATCGAAACCTCGCTCTTATAACAAGTTTTTGGTATGACATGAGGTACTCGACTCGGAGTGACAAAGTAGACACTTTCTTGGTCAGTACCCGAGAGTTTGGTTGACCACAACCTCGGTCTGCTCAGGATAATTATTTCCTTGAAAGTGATTTTATTTTCATTACAAATAGTTACGCAGAGTGGTGCAGTGGGATCGTGATGGGCCCATAACCCAGAGGCCCAAGGACCGAAACCTCGCTCTGCTAAAGAGGTATTTTTGCTTCACTGTTATTCAAATTTAATAATTATTTTAGAATGTTTTTAGAATGTCTGCTTTTATTTTGTTTGTTGTTTTTCTAAATTTACATGAGGCATGGTGGCGCAGTGGAAGCTTGCTGGGCCTATAACCCAGAGTGCCGAGGATCAAAACCTCGTTCTGCTGCTAATAAGTTTTTGGTATGACTTGAAGTACTCGACTCAGAGTGACAAAGTAGACCCTTTCTTGGTCAGTAACCGAGAGTTCGGATGATCACAACCTCGGTCTGCTCAGGATAATTTTGTATTTGATAGGGATTACATTTTTATTAAAAATAGTTACGCAGAGTAGTGCAGCGGGAGCGTGATGGGCCCATAGCCCATAGCCCAGAGGTCCGAGGACCAAAACCTCGCTTTGCTAACTAGGTATTTTTGCTTCACTGCTATTCACATTTAATAAATATTGTAGAATGTTTTTAGAATGTCTGCTTTCATTTTGTTTGCATTTTCTAAATTTACATGAGGCATAGTGGCGCAGTTGAAGCGTGCTGGGCCCATAACCCAGAGTTCCGAGGATCGAAACCTCGCTCTGCTAACAAGTTTTTGGTATGACATGAGGTACTCGACTCGGAGTGACAAAGTAGACACTTTCTTGGTCAGTACCCGAGAGTTTGGTTGACCACAACCTCGGTCTGCTCAGGATAATTATTTCCTTGAAAGTGATTTTATTTTCATTACAAATAGTTACGCAGAGTGGTGCAGTGGGATCGTGATGGGCCCATAACCCAGAGGCCCAAGGACCGAAACCTCGCTCTGCTAAAAAGGTATTTTTGCTTCACTGTTATTCAAATTTAATAATTATTTTAGAATGTTTTTAGAATGTCTGCTTTTATTTTGTTTGTTGTTTTTCTAAATTTACATGAGGCATGGTGGCGCAGTGGAAGCTTGCTGGGCCTATAACCCAGAGTGCCGAGGATCAAAACCTCGTTCTGCTGCTAATAAGTTTTTGGTATGACTTGAAGTACTCGACTCAGAGTGACAAAGTAGACCCTTTCTTGGTCAGTAACCGAGAGTTCGGATGATCACAACCTCGGTCTGCTCAGGATAATTTTGTATTTGATAGGGATTACATTTTTATTAAAAATAGTTACGCAGAGTAGTGCAGCGGGAGCGTGATGGGCCCATAGCCCATAGCCCAGAGGTCCGAGGACCAAAACCTCGCTTTGCTAACTAGGTATTTTTGCTTCACTGCTATTCACATTTAATAAATATTGTAGAATGTTTTTAGAATGTCTGCTTTCATTTTGTTTGCATTTTCTAAATTTACATGAGGCATAGTGGCGCAGTTGAAGCGTGCTGGGCCCATAACCCAGAGGTCCGAGGATCGAAACCTCGCTCTGCTAACAAGTTTTTGGTATGACATGAGGTACTCGACTCGGAGTGACAAAGTAGACCCTTTTTTGGTCAGTAACCGAGAGTTCGGATGATCACAACCTCGGTCTGCTCAGGATAATTTTGTATTTGATAGGGATTTCATTTTCATTAAAAATAGTTACGCAGAGTAGTGCAGCGGGAGCGTGATGGGCCCATAGCCCAGAGGTCCGAGGACCAAAACCTCGCTTTGCTAACTAGGTATTTTTGCTTCACTGCTATTCACATTTAATAAATATTGTAGAATGTTTTTAGAATGTCTGCTTTCATTTTGTTTGCATTTTCTAAAATTACATGAGGCATAGTGGCGCAGTTGAAGCGTGCTGGGCCCATAACCCAGAGGTCCGAGGATCGAAACCTCGCTCTTATAACAAGTTTTTGGTATGACATGAGGTACTCGACTCGGAGTGACAAAGTAGACACTTTCTTGGTCAGTACCCGAGAGTTTGGTTGACCACAACCTCGGTCTGCTCAGGATAATTATTTCCTTGAAAGTGATTTTATTTTCATTACAAATAGTTACGCAGAGTGGTGCAGTGGGATCGTGATGGGCCCATAACCCAGAGGCCCAAGGACCGAAACCTCGCTCTGCTAAAGAGGTATTTTTGCTTCACTGTTATTCAAATTTAATAATTATTTTAGAATGTTTTTAGAATGTCTGCTTTTATTTTGTTTGTTGTTTTTCTAAATTTACATGAGGCATGGTGGCGCAGTGGAAGCTTGCTGGGCCTATAACCCAGAGTGCCGAGGATCAAAACCTCGTTCTGCTGCTAATAAGTTTTTGGTATGACTTGAAGTACTCGACTCAGAGTGACAAAGTAGACCCTTTCTTGGTCAGTAACCGAGAGTTCGGATGATCACAACCTCGGTCTGCTCAGGATAATTTTGTATTTGATAGGGATTACATTTTTATTAAAAATAGTTACGCAGAGTAGTGCAGCGGGAGCGTGATGGGCCCATAGCCCATAGCCCAGAGGTCCGAGGACCAAAACCTCGCTTTGCTAACTAGGTATTTTTGCTTCACTGCTATTCACATTTAATAAATATTGTAGAATGTTTTTAGAATGTCTGCTTTCATTTTGTTTGCATTTTCTAAATTTACATGAGGCATAGTGGCGCAGTTGAAGCGTGCTGGGCCCATAACCCAGAGGTCCGAGGATCGAAACCTCGCTCTGCTAACAAGTTTTTGGTATGACATGAGGTACTCGACTCGGAGTGACAAAGTAGACACTTTCTTGGTCAGTACCCGAGAGTTTGGTTGACCACAACCTCGGTCTGCTCAGGATAATTATTTCCTTGAAAGTGATTTTATTTTCATTACAAATAGTTACGCAGAGTGGTGCAGTGGGATCGTGATGGGCCCATAACCCAGAGGCCCAAGGACCGAAACCTCGCTCTGCTAAAAAGGTATTTTTGCTTCACTGTTATTCAAATTTAATAATTATTTTAGAATGTTTTTAGAATGTCTGCTTTTATTTTGTTTGTTGTTTTTCTAAATTTACATGAGGCATGGTGGCGCAGTGGAAGCTTGCTGGGCCTATAACCCAGAGTGCCGAGGATCAAAACCTCGTTCTGCTGCTAATAAGTTTTTGGTATGACTTGAAGTACTCGACTCAGAGTGACAAAGTAGACCCTTTCTTGGTCAGTAACCGAGAGTTCGGATGATCACAACCTCGGTCTGCTCAGGATAATTTTGTATTTGATAGGGATTACATTTTTATTAAAAATAGTTACGCAGAGTAGTGCAGCGGGAGCGTGATGGGCCCATAGCCCATAGCCCAGAGGTCCGAGGACCAAAACCTCGCTTTGCTAACTAGGTATTTTTGCTTCACTGCTATTCACATTTAATAAATATTGTAGAATGTTTTTAGAATGTCTGCTTTCATTTTGTTTGCATTTTCTAAATTTACATGAGGCATAGTGGCGCAGTTGAAGCGTGCTGGGCCCATAACCCAGAGGTCCGAGGATCGAAACCTCGCTCTGCTAACAAGTTTTTGGTATGACATGAGGTACTCGACTCGGAGTGACAAAGTAGACCCTTTTTTGGTCAGTAACCGAGAGTTCGGATGATCACAACCTCGGTCTGCTCAGGATAATTTTGTATTTGATAGGGATTTCATTTTCATTAAAAATAGTTACGCAGAGTAGTGCAGCGGGAGCGTGATGGGCCCATAGCCCAGAGGTCCGAGGACCAAAACCTCGCTTTGCTAACTAGGTATTTTTGCTTCACTGCTATTCACATTTAATAAATATTGTAGAATGTTTTTAGAATGTCTGCTTTCATTTTGTTTGCATTTTCTAAAATTACATGAGGCATAGTGGCGCAGTTGAAGCGTGCTGGGCCCATAACCCAGAGGTCCGAGGATCGAAACCTCGCTCTTATAACAAGTTTTTGGTATGACATGAGGTACTCGACTCGGAGTGACAAAGTAGACACTTTCTTGGTCAGTACCCGAGAGTTTGGTTGACCACAACCTCGGTCTGCTCAGGATAATTATTTCCTTGAAAGTGATTTTATTTTCATTACAAATAGTTTTCATTACGCAGAGTGGTGCAGTGGGATCGTGATGGGCCCATAACCCAGAGGCCCAAGGACCGAAACCTCGCTCTGCTAAAGAGGTATTTTTGCTTCACTGTTATTCAAATTTAATAATTATTTTAGAATGTTTTTAGAATGTCTGCTTTTATTTTGTTTGTTGTTTTTCTAAATTTACATGAGGCATGGTGGCGCAGTGGAAGCTTGCTGGGCCTATAACCCAGAGTGCCGAGGATCAAAACCTCGTTCTGCTGCTAATAAGTTTTTGGTATGACTTGAAGTACTCGACTCAGAGTGACAAAGTAGACCCTTTCTTGGTCAGTAACCGAGAGTTCGGATGATCACAACCTCGGTCTGCTCAGGATAATTTTGTATTTGATAGGGATTACATTTTTATTAAAAATAGTTACGCAGAGTAGTGCAGCGGGAGCGTGATGGGCCCATAGCCCATAGCCCAGAGGTCCGAGGACCAAAACCTCGCTTTGCTAACTAGGTATTTTTGCTTCACTGCTATTCACATTTAATAAATATTGTAGAATGTTTTTAGAATGTCTGCTTTCATTTTGTTTGCATTTTCTAAATTTACATGAGGCATAGTGGCGCAGTTGAAGCGTGCTGGGCCCATAACCCAGAGGTCCGAGGATCGAAACCTCGCTCTTATAACAAGTTTTTGGTATGACATGAGGTACTCGACTCGGAGTGACAAAGTAGACACTTTCTTGGTCAGTACCCGAGAGTTTGGTTGACCACAACCTCGGTCTGCTCAGGATAATTATTTCCTTGAAAGTGATTTCATTTTCATTACAAATAGTTACGCAGAGTGGTGCAGTGGGATCGTGATGGGCCCATAACCCAGAGGCCCGAGGACCGAAACCTCGCTCTGCTAAAGAGGTATTTTTGCTTCACTGCTATTCACATTTAATAAATATTGTAGAATGTTTTTAGAATGTCTGCTTTCATTTTGTTTGCATTTTCTAAAATTACATGAGGCATAGTGGCGCAGTTGAAGCGTGCTGGGCCCATAACCCAGAGGTCCGAGGATCGAAACCTCGCTCTTATAACAAGTTTTTGGTATGACATGAGGTACTCGACTCGGAGTGACAAAGTAGACACTTTCTTGGTCAGTACCCGAGAGTTTGGTTGACCACAACCTCGGTCTGCTCAGGATAATTATTTCCTTGAAAGTGATTTTATTTTCATTACAAATAGTTACGCAGAGTGGTGCAGTGGGATCGTGATGGGCCCATAACCCAGAGGCCCAAGGACCGAAACCTCGCTCTGCTAAAGAGGTATTTTTGCTTCACTGTTATTCAAATTTAATAATTATTTTAGAATGTTTTTAGAATGTCTGCTTTTATTTTGTTTGTTGTTTTTCTAAATTTACATGAGGCATGGTGGCGCAGTGGAAGCTTGCTGGGCCTATAACCCAGAGTGCCGAGGATCAAAACCTCGTTCTGCTGCTAATAAGTTTTTGGTATGACTTGAAGTACTCGACTCAGAGTGACAAAGTAGACCCTTTCTTGGTCAGTAACCGAGAGTTCGGATGATCACAACCTCGGTCTGCTCAGGATAATTTTGTATTTGATAGGGATTACATTTTTATTAAAAATAGTTACGCAGAGTAGTGCAGCGGGAGCGTGATGGGCCCATAGCCCATAGCCCAGAGGTCCGAGGACCAAAACCTCGCTTTGCTAACTAGGTATTTTTGCTTCACTGCTATTCACATTTAATAAATATTGTAGAATGTTTTTAGAATTTCTGCTTTCATTTTGTTTGCATTTTCTAAATTTACATGAGGCATAGTGGCGCAGTTGAAGCGTGCTGGGCCCATAACCCAGAGATCCGAGGATCGAAACCTCGCTCTGCTAACAAGTTTTTGGTATGACATGAGGTACTCGACTCGGAGTGACAAAGTAGACACTTTCTTGGTCAGTACCCGAGAGTTTGGTTGACCACAACCTCGGTCTGCTCAGGATAATTATTTCCTTGAAAGTGATTTCATTTTCATTACAATTAGTTACGCAGAGTGGTGCAGTGGGATCGTGATGGGCCCATAACCCAGAGGCCCGAGGACCGCAACCTCGCTCTGCTAAAGAGGTATTTTTGCTTCACTGCTATTCACATTTAATAAATATTTTAGAATGTTTTTAGAATGTCTGCTTTTATTTTGTTTGTTGTTTTTCTAAATTTACATGAGGCATGGTGGCGCAGTGGAAGCTTGCTGGGCCTATAACCCAGAGTGCCGAGGATCAAAACCTCGTTCTGCTGCTAATAAGTTTTTGGTATGACTTGAAGTACTCGACTCAGAGTGACAAAGTAGACCCTTTTTTGGTCAGTAACCGAGAGTTCGGATGATCACAACCTCGGTCTGCTCAGGATAATTTTGTATTTGATAGGGATTTCATTTTCATTAAAAATAGTTACGCAGAGTAGTGCAGCGGGAGCGTGATGGGCCCATAGCCCAGAGGTCCGAGGACCAAAACCTCGCTTTGCTAACTAGGTATTTTTGCTTCACTGCTATTCACATTTAATAAATATTGTAGAATGTTTTTAGAATGTCTGCTTTCATTTTGTTTGCATTTTCTAAAATTACATGAGGCATAGTGGCGCAGTTGAAGCGTGCTGGGCCCATAACTCAGAGGTCCGAGGATCGAAACCTCGCTCTGCTAACAAGTTTTTGGTATGACATGAGGTACTCGACTCGGAGTGACAAAGTAGACACTTTCTTGGTCAGTACCCGAGAGTTTGGTTGACCACAACCTCGGTCTGCTCAGGATAATTATTTCCTTGAAAGTGATTTTATTTTCATTACAAATAGTTACGCAGAGTGGTGCAGTGGGATCGTGATGGGCCCATAACCCAGAGGTCCGAGGACCAAAACCTCGCTTTGCTAACTAGGTATTTTTGCTTCACTGCTATTCACATTTAATAAATATTGTAGAATGTTTTTAGAATGTCTGCTTTCATTTTGTTTGCATTTTCTAAATTTACATGAGGCATAGTGGCGCAGTTGAAGCGTGCTGGGCCCATAACCCAGAGGTCCGAGGATCGAAACCTCGCTCTTATAACAAGTTTTTGGTATGACATGAGGTACTCGACTCGGAGTGACAAAGTAGACACTTTCTTGGTCAGTACCCGAGAGTTTGGTTGACCACAACCTCGGTCTGCTCAGGATAATTATTTCCTTGAAAGTGATTTTATTTTCATTACAAATAGTTACGCAGAGTGGTGCAGTGGGATCGTGATGGGCCCATAACCCAGAGGCCCAAGGACCGAAACCTCGCTCTGCTAAAGAGGTATTTTTGCTTCACTGTTATTCAAATTTAATAATTATTTTAGAATGTTTTTAGAATGTCTGCTTTTATTTTGTTTGTTGTTTTTCTAAATTTACATGAGGCATGGTGGCGCAGTGGAAGCTTGCTGGGCCTATAACCCAGAGTGCCGAGGATCAAAACCTCGTTCTGCTGCTAATAAGTTTTTGGTATGACTTGAAGTACTCGACTCAGAGTGACAAAGTAGACCCTTTCTTGGTCAGTAACCGAGAGTTCGGATGATCACAACCTCGGTCTGCTCAGGATAATTTTGTATTTGATAGGGATTACATTTTTATTAAAAATAGTTACGCAGAGTAGTGCAGCGGGAGCGTGATGGGCCCATAGCCCATAGCCCAGAGGTCCGAGGACCAAAACCTCGCTTTGCTAACTAGGTATTTTTGCTTCACTGCTATTCACATTTAATAAATATTGTAGAATGTTTTTAGAATGTCTGCTTTCATTTTGTTTGCATTTTCTAAATTTACATGAGGCATAGTGGCGCAGTTGAAGCGTGCTGGGCCCATAACCCAGAGGTCCGAGGATCGAAACCTCGCTCTGCTAACAAGTTTTTGGTATGACATGAGGTACTCGACTCGGAGTGACAAAGTAGACACTTTCTTGGTCAGTACCCGAGAGTTTGGTTGACCACAACCTCGGTCTGCTCAGGATAATTATTTCCTTGAAAGTGATTTTATTTTCATTACAAATAGTTACGCAGAGTGGTGCAGTGGGATCGTGATGGGCCCATAACCCAGAGGCCCAAGGACCGAAACCTCGCTCTGCTAAAGAGGTATTTTTGCTTCACTGTTATTCAAATTTAATAATTATTTTAGAATGTTTTTAGAATGTCTGCTTTTATTTTGTTTGTTGTTTTTCTAAATTTACATGAGGCATGGTGGCGCAGTGGAAGCTTGCTGGGCCTATAACCCAGAGTGCCGAGGATCAAAACCTCGTTCTGCTGCTAATAAGTTTTTGGTATGACTTGAAGTACTCGACTCAGAGTGACAAAGTAGACCCTTTCTTGGTCAGTAACCGAGAGTTCGGATGATCACAACCTCGGTCTGCTCAGGATAATTTTGTATTTGATAGGGATTACATTTTTATTAAAAATAGTTACGCAGAGTAGTGCAGCGGGAGCGTGATGGGCCCATAGCCCATAGCCCAGAGGTCCGAGGACCAAAACCTCGCTTTGCTAACTAGGTATTTTTGCTTCACTGCTATTCACATTTAATAAATATTGTAGAATGTTTTTAGAATTTCTGCTTTCATTTTGTTTGCATTTTCTAAATTTACATGAGGCATAGTGGCGCAGTTGAAGCGTGCTGGGCCCATAACCCAGAGATCCGAGGATCGAAACCTCGCTCTGCTAACAAGTTTTTGGTATGACATGAGGTACTCGACTCGGAGTGACAAAGTAGACACTTTCTTGGTCAGTACCCGAGAGTTTGGTTGACCACAACCTCGGTCTGCTCAGGATAATTATTTCCTTGAAAGTGATTTCATTTTCATTACAATTAGTTACGCAGAGTGGTGCAGTGGGATCGTGATGGGCCCATAACCCAGAGGCCCGAGGACCGCAACCTCGCTCTGCTAAAGAGGTATTTTTGCTTCACTGCTATTCACATTTAATAAATATTTTAGAATGTTTTTAGAATGTCTGCTTTTATTTTGTTTGTTGTTTTTCTAAATTTACATGAGGCATGGTGGCGCAGTGGAAGCTTGCTGGGCCTATAACCCAGAGTGCCGAGGATCAAAACCTCGTTCTGCTGCTAATAAGTTTTTGGTATGACTTGAAGTACTCGACTCAGAGTGACAAAGTAGACCCTTTTTTGGTCAGTAACCGAGAGTTCGGATGATCACAACCTCGGTCTGCTCAGGATAATTTTGTATTTGATAGGGATTTCATTTTCATTAAAAATAGTTACGCAGAGTAGTGCAGCGGGAGCGTGATGGGCCCATAGCCCAGAGGTCCGAGGACCAAAACCTCGCTTTGCTAACTAGGTATTTTTGCTTCACTGCTATTCACATTTAATAAATATTGTAGAATGTTTTTAGAATGTCTGCTTTCATTTTGTTTGCATTTTCTAAAATTACATGAGGCATAGTGGCGCAGTTGAAGCGTGCTGGGCCCATAACCCAGAGGTCCGAGGATCGAAACCTCGCTCTTATAACAAGTTTTTGGTATGACATGAGGTACTCGACTCGGAGTGACAAAGTAGACACTTTCTTGGTCAGTACCCGAGAGTTTGGTTGACCACAACCTCGGTCTGCTCAGGATAATTATTTCCTTGAAAGTGATTTTATTTTCATTACAAATAGTTTTCATTACGCAGAGTGGTGCAGTGGGATCGTGATGGGCCCATAACCCAGAGGCCCAAGGACCGAAACCTCGCTCTGCTAAAGAGGTATTTTTGCTTCACTGTTATTCAAATTTAATAATTATTTTAGAATGTTTTTAGAATGTCTGCTTTTATTTTGTTTGTTGTTTTTCTAAATTTACATGAGGCATGGTGGCGCAGTGGAAGCTTGCTGGGCCTATAACCCAGAGTGCCGAGGATCAAAACCTCGTTCTGCTGCTAATAAGTTTTTGGTATGACTTGAAGTACTCGACTCAGAGTGACAAAGTAGACCCTTTCTTGGTCAGTAACCGAGAGTTCGGATGATCACAACCTCGGTCTGCTCAGGATAATTTTGTATTTGATAGGGATTACATTTTTATTAAAAATAGTTACGCAGAGTAGTGCAGCGGGAGCGTGATGGGCCCATAGCCCATAGCCCAGAGGTCCGAGGACCAAAACCTCGCTTTGCTAACTAGGTATTTTTGCTTCACTGCTATTCACATTTAATAAATATTGTAGAATGTTTTTAGAATGTCTGCTTTCATTTTGTTTGCATTTTCTAAATTTACATGAGGCATAGTGGCGCAGTTGAAGCGTGCTGGGCCCATAACCCAGAGGTCCGAGGATCGAAACCTCGCTCTTATAACAAGTTTTTGGTATGACATGAGGTACTCGACTCGGAGTGACAAAGTAGACACTTTCTTGGTCAGTACCCGAGAGTTTGGTTGACCACAACCTCGGTCTGCTCAGGATAATTATTTCCTTGAAAGTGATTTCATTTTCATTACAAATAGTTACGCAGAGTGGTGCAGTGGGATCGTGATGGGCCCATAACCCAGAGGCCCGAGGACCGAAACCTCGCTCTGCTAAAGAGGTATTTTTGCTTCACTGCTATTCACATTTAATAAATATTGTAGAATGTTTTTAGAATGTCTGCTTTCATTTTGTTTGCATTTTCTAAAATTACATGAGGCATAGTGGCGCAGTTGAAGCGTGCTGGGCCCATAACCCAGAGGTCCGAGGATCGAAACCTCGCTCTTATAACAAGTTTTTGGTATGACATGAGGTACTCGACTCGGAGTGACAAAGTAGACACTTTCTTGGTCAGTACCCGAGAGTTTGGTTGACCACAACCTCGGTCTGCTCAGGATAATTATTTCCTTGAAAGTGATTTTATTTTCATTACAAATAGTTACGCAGAGTGGTGCAGTGGGATCGTGATGGGCCCATAACCCAGAGGCCCAAGGACCGAAACCTCGCTCTGCTAAAGAGGTATTTTTGCTTCACTGTTATTCAAATTTAATAATTATTTTAGAATGTTTTTAGAATGTCTGCTTTTATTTTGTTTGTTGTTTTTCTAAATTTACATGAGGCATGGTGGCGCAGTGGAAGCTTGCTGGGCCTATAACCCAGAGTGCCGAGGATCAAAACCTCGTTCTGCTGCTAATAAGTTTTTGGTATGACTTGAAGTACTCGACTCAGAGTGACAAAGTAGACCCTTTCTTGGTCAGTAACCGAGAGTTCGGATGATCACAACCTCGGTCTGCTCAGGATAATTTTGTATTTGATAGGGATTACATTTTTATTAAAAATAGTTACGCAGAGTAGTGCAGCGGGAGCGTGATGGGCCCATAGCCCATAGCCCAGAGGTCCGAGGACCAAAACCTCGCTTTGCTAACTAGGTATTTTTGCTTCACTGCTATTCACATTTAATAAATATTGTAGAATGTTTTTAGAATTTCTGCTTTCATTTTGTTTGCATTTTCTAAATTTACATGAGGCATAGTGGCGCAGTTGAAGCGTGCTGGGCCCATAACCCAGAGATCCGAGGATCGAAACCTCGCTCTGCTAACAAGTTTTTGGTATGACATGAGGTACTCGACTCGGAGTGACAAAGTAGACACTTTCTTGGTCAGTACCCGAGAGTTTGGTTGACCACAACCTCGGTCTGCTCAGGATAATTATTTCCTTGAAAGTGATTTCATTTTCATTACAATTAGTTACGCAGAGTGGTGCAGTGGGATCGTGATGGGCCCATAACCCAGAGGCCCGAGGACCGCAACCTCGCTCTGCTAAAGAGGTATTTTTGCTTCACTGCTATTCACATTTAATAAATATTTTAGAATGTTTTTAGAATGTCTGCTTTTATTTTGTTTGTTGTTTTTCTAAATTTACATGAGGCATGGTGGCGCAGTGGAAGCTTGCTGGGCCTATAACCCAGAGTGCCGAGGATCAAAACCTCGTTCTGCTGCTAATAAGTTTTTGGTATGACTTGAAGTACTCGACTCAGAGTGACAAAGTAGACCCTTTTTTGGTCAGTAACCGAGAGTTCGGATGATCACAACCTCGGTCTGCTCAGGATAATTTTGTATTTGATAGGGATTTCATTTTCATTAAAAATAGTTACGCAGAGTAGTGCAGCGGGAGCGTGATGGGCCCATAGCCCAGAGGTCCGAGGACCAAAACCTCGCTTTGCTAACTAGGTATTTTTGCTTCACTGCTATTCACATTTAATAAATATTGTAGAATGTTTTTAGAATGTCTGCTTTCATTTTGTTTGCATTTTCTAAAATTACATGAGGCATAGTGGCGCAGTTGAAGCGTGCTGGGCCCATAACTCAGAGGTCCGAGGATCGAAACCTCGCTCTGCTAACAAGTTTTTGGTATGACATGAGGTACTCGACTCGGAGTGACAAAGTAGACACTTTCTTGGTCAGTACCCGAGAGTTTGGTTGACCACAACCTCGGTCTGCTCAGGATAATTATTTCCTTGAAAGTGATTTTATTTTCATTACAAATAGTTACGCAGAGTGGTGCAGTGGGATCGTGATGGGCCCATAACCCAGAGGTCCGAGGACCAAAACCTCGCTTTGCTAACTAGGTATTTTTGCTTCACTGCTATTCACATTTAATAAATATTGTAGAATGTTTTTAGAATGTCTGCTTTCATTTTGTTTGCATTTTCTAAATTTACATGAGGCATAGTGGCGCAGTTGAAGCGTGCTGGGCCCATAACCCAGAGGTCCGAGGATCGAAACCTCGCTCTTATAACAAGTTTTTGGTATGACATGAGGTACTCGACTCGGAGTGACAAAGTAGACACTTTCTTGGTCAGTACCCGAGAGTTTGGTTGACCACAACCTCGGTCTGCTCAGGATAATTATTTCCTTGAAAGTGATTTTATTTTCATTACAAATAGTTACGCAGAGTGGTGCAGTGGGATCGTGATGGGCCCATAACCCAGAGGCCCAAGGACCGAAACCTCGCTCTGCTAAAGAGGTATTTTTGCTTCACTGTTATTCAAATTTAATAATTATTTTAGAATGTTTTTAGAATGTCTGCTTTTATTTTGTTTGTTGTTTTTCTAAATTTACATGAGGCATGGTGGCGCAGTGGAAGCTTGCTGGGCCTATAACCCAGAGTGCCGAGGATCAAAACCTCGTTCTGCTGCTAATAAGTTTTTGGTATGACTTGAAGTACTCGACTCAGAGTGACAAAGTAGACCCTTTCTTGGTCAGTAACCGAGAGTTCGGATGATCACAACCTCGGTCTGCTCAGGATAATTTTGTATTTGATAGGGATTACATTTTTATTAAAAATAGTTACGCAGAGTAGTGCAGCGGGAGCGTGATGGGCCCATAGCCCATAGCCCAGAGGTCCGAGGACCAAAACCTCGCTTTGCTAACTAGGTATTTTTGCTTCACTGCTATTCACATTTAATAAATATTGTAGAATGTTTTTAGAATGTCTGCTTTCATTTTGTTTGCATTTTCTAAATTTACATGAGGCATAGTGGCGCAGTTGAAGCGTGCTGGGCCCATAACCCAGAGGTCCGAGGATCGAAACCTCGCTCTGCTAACAAGTTTTTGGTATGACATGAGGTACTCGACTCGGAGTGACAAAGTAGACACTTTCTTGGTCAGTACCCGAGAGTTTGGTTGACCACAACCTCGGTCTGCTCAGGATAATTATTTCCTTGAAAGTGATTTTATTTTCATTACAAATAGTTACGCAGAGTGGTGCAGTGGGATCGTGATGGGCCCATAACCCAGAGGCCCAAGGACCGAAACCTCGCTCTGCTAAAGAGGTATTTTTGCTTCACTGTTATTCAAATTTAATAATTATTTTAGAATGTTTTTAGAATGTCTGCTTTTATTTTGTTTGTTGTTTTTCTAAATTTACATGAGGCATGGTGGCGCAGTGGAAGCTTGCTGGGCCTATAACCCAGAGTGCCGAGGATCAAAACCTCGTTCTGCTGCTAATAAGTTTTTGGTATGACTTGAAGTACTCGACTCAGAGTGACAAAGTAGACCCTTTCTTGGTCAGTAACCGAGAGTTCGGATGATCACAACCTCGGTCTGCTCAGGATAATTTTGTATTTGATAGGGATTACATTTTTATTAAAAATAGTTACGCAGAGTAGTGCAGCGGGAGCGTGATGGGCCCATAGCCCATAGCCCAGAGGTCCGAGGACCAAAACCTCGCTTTGCTAACTAGGTATTTTTGCTTCACTGCTATTCACATTTAATAAATATTGTAGAATGTTTTTAGAATTTCTGCTTTCATTTTGTTTGCATTTTCTAAATTTACATGAGGCATAGTGGCGCAGTTGAAGCGTGCTGGGCCCATAACCCAGAGATCCGAGGATCGAAACCTCGCTCTGCTAACAAGTTTTTGGTATGACATGAGGTACTCGACTCGGAGTGACAAAGTAGACACTTTCTTGGTCAGTACCCGAGAGTTTGGTTGACCACAACCTCGGTCTGCTCAGGATAATTATTTCCTTGAAAGTGATTTCATTTTCATTACAATTAGTTACGCAGAGTGGTGCAGTGGGATCGTGATGGGCCCATAACCCAGAGGCCCGAGGACCGCAACCTCGCTCTGCTAAAGAGGTATTTTTGCTTCACTGCTATTCACATTTAATAAATATTTTAGAATGTTTTTAGAATGTCTGCTTTTATTTTGTTTGTTGTTTTTCTAAATTTACATGAGGCATGGTGGCGCAGTGGAAGCTTGCTGGGCCTATAACCCAGAGTGCCGAGGATCAAAACCTCGTTCTGCTGCTAATAAGTTTTTGGTATGACTTGAAGTACTCGACTCAGAGTGACAAAGTAGACCCTTTTTTGGTCAGTAACCGAGAGTTCGGATGATCACAACCTCGGTCTGCTCAGGATAATTTTGTATTTGATAGGGATTTCATTTTCATTAAAAATAGTTACGCAGAGTAGTGCAGCGGGAGCGTGATGGGCCCATAGCCCAGAGGTCCGAGGACCAAAACCTCGCTTTGCTAACTAGGTATTTTTGCTTCACTGCTATTCACATTTAATAAATATTGTAGAATGTTTTTAGAATGTCTGCTTTCATTTTGTTTGCATTTTCTAAAATTACATGAGGCATAGTGGCGCAGTTGAAGCGTGCTGGGCCCATAACTCAGAGGTCCGAGGATCGAAACCTCGCTCTGCTAACAAGTTTTTGGTATGACATGAGGTACTCGACTCGGAGTGACAAAGTAGACACTTTCTTGGTCAGTACCCGAGAGTTTGGTTGACCACAACCTCGGTCTGCTCAGGATAATTATTTCCTTGAAAGTGATTTTATTTTCATTACAAATAGTTACGCAGAGTGGTGCAGTGGGATCGTGATGGGCCCATAACCCAGAGGTCCGAGGACCAAAACCTCGCTTTGCTAACTAGGTATTTTTGCTTCACTGCTATTCACATTTAATAAATATTGTAGAATGTTTTTAGAATGTCTGCTTTCATTTTGTTTGCATTTTCTAAATTTACATGAGGCATAGTGGCGCAGTTGAAGCGTGCTGGGCCCATAACCCAGAGGTCCGAGGATCGAAACCTCGCTCTTATAACAAGTTTTTGGTATGACATGAGGTACTCGACTCGGAGTGACAAAGTAGACACTTTCTTGGTCAGTACCCGAGAGTTTGGTTGACCACAACCTCGGTCTGCTCAGGATAATTATTTCCTTGAAAGTGATTTTATTTTCATTACAAATAGTTACGCAGAGTGGTGCAGTGGGATCGTGATGGGCCCATAACCCAGAGGCCCAAGGACCGAAACCTCGCTCTGCTAAAGAGGTATTTTTGCTTCACTGTTATTCAAATTTAATAATTATTTTAGAATGTTTTTAGAATGTCTGCTTTTATTTTGTTTGTTGTTTTTCTAAATTTACATGAGGCATGGTGGCGCAGTGGAAGCTTGCTGGGCCTATAACCCAGAGTGCCGAGGATCAAAACCTCGTTCTGCTGCTAATAAGTTTTTGGTATGACTTGAAGTACTCGACTCAGAGTGACAAAGTAGACCCTTTCTTGGTCAGTAACCGAGAGTTCGGATGATCACAACCTCGGTCTGCTCAGGATAATTTTGTATTTGATAGGGATTACATTTTTATTAAAAATAGTTACGCAGAGTAGTGCAGCGGGAGCGTGATGGGCCCATAGCCCATAGCCCAGAGGTCCGAGGACCAAAACCTCGCTTTGCTAACTAGGTATTTTTGCTTCACTGCTATTCACATTTAATAAATATTGTAGAATGTTTTTAGAATGTCTGCTTTCATTTTGTTTGCATTTTCTAAATTTACATGAGGCATAGTGGCGCAGTTGAAGCGTGCTGGGCCCATAACCCAGAGGTCCGAGGATCGAAACCTCGCTCTGCTAACAAGTTTTTGGTATGACATGAGGTACTCGACTCGGAGTGACAAAGTAGACACTTTCTTGGTCAGTACCCGAGAGTTTGGTTGACCACAACCTCGGTCTGCTCAGGATAATTATTTCCTTGAAAGTGATTTTATTTTCATTACAAATAGTTACGCAGAGTGGTGCAGTGGGATCGTGATGGGCCCATAACCCAGAGGCCCAAGGACCGAAACCTCGCTCTGCTAAAGAGGTATTTTTGCTTCACTGTTATTCAAATTTAATAATTATTTTAGAATGTTTTTAGAATGTCTGCTTTTATTTTGTTTGTTGTTTTTCTAAATTTACATGAGGCATGGTGGCGCAGTGGAAGCTTGCTGGGCCTATAACCCAGAGTGCCGAGGATCAAAACCTCGTTCTGCTGCTAATAAGTTTTTGGTATGACTTGAAGTACTCGACTCAGAGTGACAAAGTAGACCCTTTCTTGGTCAGTAACCGAGAGTTCGGATGATCACAACCTCGGTCTGCTCAGGATAATTTTGTATTTGATAGGGATTACATTTTTATTAAAAATAGTTACGCAGAGTAGTGCAGCGGGAGCGTGATGGGCCCATAGCCCATAGCCCAGAGGTCCGAGGACCAAAACCTCGCTTTGCTAACTAGGTATTTTTGCTTCACTGCTATTCACATTTAATAAATATTGTAGAATGTTTTTAGAATGTCTGCTTTCATTTTGTTTGCATTTTCTAAATTTACATGAGGCATAGTGGCGCAGTTGAAGCGTGCTGGGCCCATAACCCAGAGGTCCGAGGATCGAAACCTCGCTCTTATAACAAGTTTTTGGTATGACATGAGGTACTCGACTCGGAGTGACAAAGTAGACACTTTCTTGGTCAGTACCCGAGAGTTTGGTTGACCACAACCTCGGTCTGCTCAGGATAATTATTTCCTTGAAAGTGATTTCATTTTCATTACAAATAGTTACGCAGAGTGGTGCAGTGGGATCGTGATGGGCCCATAACCCAGAGGCCCGAGGACCGAAACCTCGCTCTGCTAAAGAGGTATTTTTGCTTCACTGCTATTCACATTTAATAAATATTTTAGAATGTTTTTAGAATGTCTGCTTTTATTTTGTTTGTTGTTTTTCTAAATTTACATGAGGCATGGTGGCGCAGTGGAAGCTTGCTGGGCCTATAACCCAGAGTGCCAAGGATCAAAACCTCGTTCTGCTGCTAATAAGTTTTTGGTATGACTTGAAGTACTCGACTCAGAGTGACAAAGTAGACCCTTTTTTGGTCAGTAACCGAGAGTTCGGATGATCACAACCTCGGTCTGCTCAGGATAATTTTGTATTTGATAGGGATTACATTTTTATTAAAAATAGTTACGCAGAGTAGTGCAGCGGGAGCGTGATGGGCCCATAGCCCATAGCCCAGAGGTCCGAGGACCAAAACCTCGCTTTGCTAACTAGGTATTTTT
Source organism: Crossaster papposus (assembly GCA_037893245.1). Classification (NCBI taxonomy): domain Eukaryota; kingdom Metazoa; phylum Echinodermata; class Asteroidea; order Velatida; family Solasteridae; genus Crossaster; species Crossaster papposus. Next base: position 638,472 of record JBAIAA010000255.1, on the reverse strand, counting down.
GCTTCACTGCTATTCACATTTAATAAATATTGTAGAATGTTTTTAGAATGTCTGCTTTCATTTTGTTTGCATTTTCTAAATTTACATGAGGCATAGTGGCGCAGTTGAAGCGTGCTGGGCCCATAACCCAGAGGTCCGAGGATCGAAACCTCGCTCTTATAACAAGTTTTTGGTATGACATGAGGTACTCGACTCGGAGTGACAAAGTAGACACTTTCTTGGTCAGTACCCGAGAGTTTGGTTGACCACAACCTCGGTCTGCTCAGGATAATTATTTCCTTGAAAGTGATTTCATTTTCATTACAAATAGTTACGCAGAGTGGTGCAGTGGGATCGTGATGGGCCCATAACCCAGAGGCCCGAGGACCGAAACCTCGCTCTGCTAAAGAGGTATTTTTGCTTCACTGCTATTCACATTTAATAAATATTTTAGAATGTTTTTAGAATGTCTGCTTTTATTTTGTTTGTTGTTTTTCTAAATTTACATGAGGCATGGTGGCGCAGTGGAAGCTTGCTGGGCCTATAACCCAGAGTGCCAAGGATCAAAACCTCGTTCTGCTGCTAATAAGTTTTTGGTATGACTTGAAGTACTCGACTCAGAGTGACAAAGTAGACCCTTTTTTGGTCAGTAACCGAAAGTTCGGATGATCACAACCTCGGTCTGCTCAGGATAATTTTGTATTTGATAGGGATTACATTTTTATTAAAAATAGTTACGCAGAGTAGTGCAGCGGGAGCGTGATGGGCCCATAGCCCATAGCCCAGAGGTCCGAGGACCAAAACCTCGCTTTGCTAACTAGGTATTTTTGCTTCACTGCTATTCACATTTAATAAATATTGTAGAATGTTTTTAGAATTTCTGCTTTCATTTTGTTTGCATTTTCTAAATTTACATGAGGCATAGTGGCGCAGTTGAAGCGTGCTGGGCCCATAACCCAGAGGTCCGAGGATCGAAACCTCGCTCTGCTAACAAGTTTTTGGTATGACATGAGGTACTCGACTCGGAGTGACAAAGTAGACACTTTCTTGGTCAGTACCCGAGAGTTTGGTTGACCACAACCTCGGTCTGCTCAGGATAATTATTTCCTTGAAAGTGATTTTATTTTCATTACAAATAGTTACGCAGAGTGGTGCAGTGGGATCGTGATGGGCCCATAACCCAGAGGCCCAAGGACCGAAACCTCGCTCTGCTAAAGAGGTATTTTTGCTTCACTGTTATTCAAATTTAATAATTATTTTAGAATGTTTTTAGAATGTCTGCTTTTATTTTGTTTGTTGTTTTTCTAAATTTACATGAGGCATGGTGGCGCAGTGGAAGCTTGCTGGGCCTATAACCCAGAGTGCCGAGGATCAAAACCTCGTTCTGCTGCTAATAAGTTTTTGGTATGACTTGAAGTACTCGACTCAGAGTGACAAAGTAGACCCTTTCTTGGTCAGTAACCGAGAGTTCGGATGATCACAACCTCGGTCTGCTCAGGATAATTTTGTATTTGATAGGGATTACATTTTTATTAAAAATAGTTACGCAGAGTAGTGCAGCGGGAGCGTGATGGGCCCATAGCCCATAGCCCAGAGGTCCGAGGACCAAAACCTCGCTTTGCTAACTAGGTATTTTTGCTTCACTGCTATTCACATTTAATAAATATTGTAGAATGTTTTTAGAATTTCTGCTTTCATTTTGTTTGCATTTTCTAAATTTACATGAGGCATAGTGGCGCAGTTGAAGCGTGCTGGGCCCATAACCCAGAGATCCGAGGATCGAACCCTCGCTCTGCTAACAAGTTTTTGGTATGACATGAGGTACTCGACTCGGAGTGACAAAGTAGACACTTTCTTGGTCAGTACCCGAGAGTTTGGTTGACCACAACCTCGGTCTGCTCAGGATAATTATTTCCTTGAAAGTGATTTCATTTTCATTACAAATAGTTACGCAGAGTGGTGCAGTGGGATCGTGATGGGCCCATAACCCAGAGGCCCGAGGACCGCAACCTCGCTCTGCTAAAGAGGTATTTTTGCTTCACTGCTATTCACATTTAATAAATATTTTAGAATGTTTTTAGAATGTCTGCTTTTATTTTGTTTGTTGTTTTTCTAAATTTACATGAGGCATGGTGGCGCAGTGGAAGCTTGCTGGGCCTATAACCCAGAGTGCCGAGGATCAAAACCTCGTTCTGCTGCTAATAAGTTTTTGGTATGACTTGAAGTACTCGACTCAGAGTGACAAAGTAGACCCTTTTTTGGTCAGTAACCGAGAGTTCGGATGATCACAACCTCGGTCTGCTCAGGATAATTTTGTATTTGATAGGGATTTCATTTTCATTAAAAATAGTTACGCAGAGTAGTGCAGCGGGAGCGTGATGGGCCCATAGCCCAGAGGTCCGAGGACCAAAACCTCGCTTTGCTAACTAGGTATTTTTGCTTCACTGCTATTCACATTTAATAAATATTGTAGAATGTTTTTAGAATGTCTGCTTTCATTTTGTTTGCATTTTCTAAAATTACATGAGGCATAGTGGCGCAGTTGAAGCGTGCTGGGCCCATAACTCAGAGGTACGAGGATCGAAACCTCGCTCTGCTAACAAGTTTTTGGTATGACATGAGGTACTCGACTCGGAGTGACAAAGTAGACACTTTCTTGGTCAGTACCCGAGAGTTTGGTTGACCACAACCTCGGTCTGCTCAGGATAATTATTTCCTTGAAAGTGATTTTATTTTCATTACAAATAGTTACGCAGAGTGGTGCAGTGGGATCGTGATGGGCCCATAACCCAGAGGTCCGAGGACCAAAACCTCGCTTTGCTAACTAGGTATTTTTGCTTCACTGCTATTCACATTTAATAAATATTGTAGAATGTTTTTAGAATGTCTGCTTTCATTTTGTTTGCATTTTCTAAATTTACATGAGGCATAGTGGCGCAGTTGAAGCGTGCTGGGCCCATAACCCAGAGGTCCGAGGATCGAAACCTCGCTCTTATAACAAGTTTTTGGTATGACATGAGGTACTCGACTCGGAGTGACAAAGTAGACACTTTCTTGGTCAGTACCCGAGAGTTTGGTTGACCACAACTTCGGTCTGCTCAGGATAATTATTTCCTTGAAAGTGATTTTATTTTCATTACAAATAGTTACGCAGAGTGGTGCAGTGGGATCGTGATGGGCCCATAACCCAGAGGCCCAAGGACCGAAACCTCGCTCTGCTAAAGAGGTATTTTTGCTTCACTGTTATTCAAATTTAATAATTATTTTAGAATGTTTTTAGAATGTCTGCTTTTATTTTGTTTGTTGTTTTTCTAAATTTACATGAGGCATGGTGGCGCAGTGGAAGCTTGCTGGGCCTATAACCCAGAGTGCCGAGGATCAAAACCTCGTTCTGCTGCTAATAAGTTTTTGGTATGACTTGAAGTACTCGACTCAGAGTGACAAAGTAGACCCTTTCTTGGTCAGTAACCGAGAGTTCGGATGATCACAACCTCGGTCTGCTCAGGATAATTTTGTATTTGATAGGGATTACATTTTTATTAAAAATAGTTACGCAGAGTAGTGCAGCGGGAGCGTGATGGGCCCATAGCCCATAGCCCAGAGGTCCAAGGACCAAAACCTCGCTTTGCTAACTAGGTATTTTTGCTTCACTGCTATTCACATTTAATAAATATTGTAGAATGTTTTTAGAATGTCTGCTTTCATTTTGTTTGCATTTTCTAAATTTACATGAGGCATAGTGGCGCAGTTGAAGCGTGCTGGGCCCATAACCCAGAGGTCCGAGGATCGAAACCTCGCTCTGCTAACAAGTTTTTGGTATGACATGAGGTACTCGACTCGGAGTGACAAAGTAGACACTTTCTTGGTCAGTACCCGAGAGTTTGGTTGACCACAACCTCGGTCTGCTCAGGATAATTATTTCCTTGAAAGTGATTTTATTTTCATTACAAATAGTTACGCAGAGTGGTGCAGTGGGATCGTGATGGGCCCATAACCCAGAGGCCCATGGACCGAAACCTCGCTCTGCTAAAGAGGTATTTTTGCTTCACTGTTATTCAAATTTAATAATTATTTTAGAATGTTTTTAGAATGTCTGCTTTTATTTTGTTTGTTGTTTTTCTAAATTTACATGAGGCATGGTGGCGCAGTGGAAGCTTGCTGGGCCTATAACCCAGAGTGCCGAGGATCAAAACCTCGTTCTGCTGCTAATAAGTTTTTGGTATGACTTGAAGTACTCGACTCAGAGTGACAAAGTAGACCCTTTCTTGGTCAGTAACCGAGAGTTCGGATGATCACAACCTCGGTCTGCTCAGGATAATTTTGTATTTGATAGGGATTACATTTTTATTAAAAATAGTTACGCAGAGTAGTGCAGCGGGAGCGTGATGGGCCCATAGCCCATAGCCCAGAGGTCCGAGGACCAAAACCTCGCTTTGCTAACTAGGTATTTTTGCTTCACTGCTATTCACATTTAATAAATATTGTAGAATGTTTTTAGAATGTCTGCTTTCATTTTGTTTGCATTTTCTAAATTTACATGAGGCATAGTGGCGCAGTTGAAGCGTGCTGGGCCCATAACCCAGAGGTCCGAGGATCGAAACCTCGCTCTGCTAACAAGTTTTTGGTATGACATGAGGTACTCGACTCGGAGTGACAAAGTAGACACTTTCTTGGTCAGTACCCGAGAGTTTGGTTGACCACAACCTCGGTCTGCTCAGGATAATTATTTCCTTGAAAGTGATTTCATTTTCATTACAAATAGTTACGCAGAGTGGTGCAGTGGGATCGTGATGGGCCCATAACCCAGAGGCCCGAGGACCGCAACCTCGCTCTGCTAAAGAGGTATTTTTGCTTCACTGCTATTCACATTTAATAAATATTTTAGAATGTTTTTAGAATGTCTGCTTTTATTTTGTTTGTTGTTTTTCTAAATTTACATGAGGCATGGTGGCGCAGTGGAAGCTTGCTGGGCCTATAACCCAGAGTGCCGAGGATCAAAACCTCGTTCTGCTGCTAATAAGTTTTTGGTATGACTTGAAGTACTCGACTCAGAGTGACAAAGTAGACCCTTTTTTGGTCAGTAACCGAGAGTTCGGATGATCACAACCTCGGTCTGCTCAGGATAATTTTGTATTTGATAGGGATTTCATTTTCATTAAAAATAGTTACGCAGAGTAGTGCAGCGGGAGCGTGATGGGCCCATAGCCCAGAGGTCCGAGGACCAAAACCTCGCTTTGCTAACTAGGTATTTTTGCTTCACTGCTATTCACATTTAATAAATATTGTAGAATGTTTTTAGAATGTCTGCTTTCATTTTGTTTGCATTTTCTAAAATTACATGAGGCATAGTGGCGCAGTTGAAGCGTGCTGGGCCCATAACTCAGAGGTCCGAGGATCGAAACCTCGCTCTGCTAACAAGTTTTTGGTATGACATGAGGTACTCGACTCGGAGTGACAAAGTAGACACTTTCTTGGTCAGTACCCGAGAGTTTGGTTGACCACAACCTCGGTCTGCTCAGGATAATTATTTCCTTGAAAGTGATTTTATTTTCATTACAAATAGTTACGCAGAGTGGTGCAGTGGGATCGTGATGGGCCCATAACCGAGAGGCCCGAGGACCAAAACCTCGCTCTGCTAAAGAGGTATTTTTGCTTCACTGTTATTCAAATTTAATAATTATTTTAGAATGTTTTTAGAATGTCTGCTTTTATTTTGTTTGTTGTTTTTCTAAATTTACATGAGGCATGGTGGCGCAGTGGAAGCTTGCTGGGCCTATAACCCAGAGTGCCGAGAATCAAAACCTCGTTCTGCTGCTAATAAGTTTTTGGTATGACTTGAAGTACTCGACTCAGAGTGACAAAGTAGACCCTTTCTTGGTCAGTAACCGAGAGTTCGGATGATCACAACCTCGGTCTGCTCAGGATAATTTTGTATTTGATAGGGATTACATTTTTATTAAAAATAGTTACGCAGAGTAGTGCAGCGGGAGCGTGATGGGCCCATAGCCCATAGCCCAGAGGTCCGAGGACCAAAACCTCGCTTTGCTAACTAGGTATTTTTGCTTCACTGCTATTCACATTTAATAAATATTGTAGAATGTTTTTAGAATGTCTGCTTTCATTTTGTTTGCATTTTCTAAATTTACATGAGGCATAGTGGCGCAGTTGAAGCGTGCTGGGCCCATAACCCAGAGGTCCGAGGATCGAAACCTCGCTCTGCTAACAAGTTTTTGGTATGACATGAGGTACTCGACTCGGAGTGACAAAGTAGACACTTTCTTGGTCAGTACCCGAGAGTTTGGTTGACCACAACCTCGGTCTGCTCAGGATAATTATTTCCTTGAAAGTGATTTTATTTTCATTACAAATAGTTACGCAGAGTGGTGCAGTGGGATCGTGATGGGCCCATAACCCAGAGGTCCGAGGACCAAAACCTCGCTTTGCTAACTAGGTATTTTTGCTTCACTGCTATTCACATTTAATAAATATTGTAGAATGTTTTTAGAATGTCTGCTTTCATTTTGTTTGCATTTTCTAAATTTACATGAGGCATAGTGGCGCAGTTGAAGCGTGCTGGGCCCATAACCCAGAGGTTCGAGGATCGAAACCTCGCTCTTATAACAAGTTTTTGGTATGACATGAGGTACTCAACTCGGAGTGACAAAGTAGACACTTTCTTGGTCAGTACCCGAGAGTTTGGTTGACCACAACCTCGGTCTGCTCAGGATAATTATTTCCTTGAAAGTGATTTTATTTTCATTACAAATAGTTACGCAGAGTGGTGCAGTGGGATCGTGATGGGCCCATAACCCAGAGGCCCAAGGACCGAAACCTCGCTCTGCTAAAGAGGTATTTTTGCTTCACTGTTATTCAAATTTAATAATTATTTTAGAATGTTTTTAGAATGTCTGCTTTTATTTTGTTTGTTGTTTTTCTAAATTTACATGAGGCATGGTGGCGCAGTGGAAGCTTGCTGGGCCTATAACCCAGAGTGCCGAGGATCAAAACCTCGTTCTGCTGCTAATAAGTTTTTGGTATGACTTGAAGTACTCGACTCAGAGTGACAAAGTAGACCCTTTCTTGGTCAGTAACCGAGAGTTCGGATGATCACAACCTCGGTCTGCTCAGGATAATTTTGTATTTGATAGGGATTACATTTTTATTAAAAATAGTTACGCAGAGTAGTGCAGCGGGAGCGTGATGGGCCCATAGCCCATAGCCCAGAGGTCCGAGGACCAAAACCTCGCTTTGCTAACTAGGTATTTTTGCTTCACTGCTATTCACATTTAATAAATATTGTAGAATGTTTTTAGAATGTCTGCTTTCATTTTGTTTGCATTTTCTAAATTTACATGAGGCATAGTGGCGCAGTTGAAGCCTGCTGGGCCCATAACCCAGAGGTCCGAGGATCGAAACCTCGCTCTGCTAACAAGTTTTTGGTATGACATGAGGTACTCGACTCGGAGTGACAAAGTAGACACTTTCTTGGTCAGTACCCGAGAGTTTGGTTGACCACAACCTCGGTCTGCTCAGGATAATTATTTCCTTGAAAGTGATTTTATTTTCATTACAAATAGTTACGCAGAGTGGTGCAGTGGGATCGTGATGGGCCCATAACCCAGAGGTCCGAGGACCAAAACCTCGCTTTGCTAACTAGGTATTTTTGCTTCACTGCTATTCACATTTAATAAATATTGTAGAATGTTTTTAGAATGTCTGCTTTCATTTTGTTTGCATTTTCTAAATTTACATGAGGCATAGTGGCGCAGTTGAAGCGTGCTGGGCCCATAACCCAGAGGTCCGAGGATCGAAACCTCGCTCTTATAACAAGTTTTTGGTATGACATGAGGTACTCGACTCGGAGTGACAAAGTAGACACTTTCTTGGTCAGTACCCGAGAGTTTGGTTGACCACAACCTCGGTCTGCTCAGGATAATTATTTCCTTGAAAGTGATTTTATTTTCATTACAAATAGTTACGCAGAGTGGTGCAGTGGGATCGTGATGGGCCCATAACCCAGAGGCCCAAGGACCGAAACCTCGCTCTGCTAAAGAGGTATTTTTGCTTCACTGTTATTCAAATTTAATAATTATTTTAGAATGTTTTTAGAATGTCTGCTTTTATTTTGTTTGTTGTTTTTCTAAATTTACATGAGGCATGGTGGCGCAGTGGAAGCTTGCTGGGCCTATAACCCAGAGTGCCGAGGATCAAAACCTCGTTCTGCTGCTAATAAGTTTTTGGTATGACTTGAAGTACTCGACTCAGAGTGACAAAGTAGACCCTTTCTTGGTCAGTAACCGAGAGTTCGGATGATCACAACCTCGGTCTGCTCAGGATAATTTTGTATTTGATAGGGATTACATTTTTATTAAAAATAGTTACGCAGAGTAGTGCAGCGGGAGCGTGATGGGCCCATAGCCCATAGCCCAGAGGTCCGAGGACCAAAACCTCGCTTTGCTAACTAGGTATTTTTGCTTCACTGCTATTCACATTTAATAAATATTGTAGAATGTTTTTAGAATGTCTGCTTTCATTTTGTTTGCATTTTCTAAATTTACATGAGGCATAGTGGCGCAGTTGAAGCGTGCTGGGCCCATAACTCAGAGGTCCGAGGATCGAAACCTCGCTCTGCTAACAAGTTTTTGGTATGACATGAGGTACTCGACTCGGAGTGACAAAGTAGACACTTTCTTAGTCAGTACCCGAGAGTTTGGTTGACCACAACCTCGGTCTGCTCAGGATAATTATTTCCTTGAAAGTGATTTTATTTTCATTACAAATAGTTACGCAGAGTGGTGCAGTGGGATCGTGATGGGCCCATAACCCAGAGGTCCGAGGACCAAAACCTCGCTTTGCTAACTAGGTATTTTTGCTTCACTGCTATTCACATTTAATAAATATTGTAGAATGTTTTTAGAATGTCTGCTTTCATTTTGTTTGCATTTTCTAAATTTACATGAGGCATAGTGGCGCAGTTGAAGCGTGCTGGGCCCATAACCCAGAGGTCCGAGGATCGAAACCTCGCTCTTATAACAAGTTTTTGGTATGACATGAGGTACTCGACTCGGAGTGACAAAGTAGACACTTTCTTGGTCAGTACCCGAGAGTTTGGTTGACCACAACCTCGGTCTGCTCAGGATAATTATTTCCTTGAAAGTGATTTTATTTTCATTACAAATAGTTACGCAGAGTGGTGCAGTGGGATCGTGATGGGCCCATAACCCAGAGGCCCAAGGACCGAAACCTCGCTCTGCTAAAGAGGTATTTTTGCTTCACTGTTATTCAAATTTAATAATTATTTTAGAATGTTTTTAGAATGTCTGCTTTTATTTTGTTTGTTGTTTTTCTAAATTTACATGAGGCATGGTGGCGCAGTGGAAGCTTGCTGGGCCTATAACCCAGAGTGCCGAGGATCAAAACCTCGTTCTGCTGCTAATAAGTTTTTGGTATGACTTGAAGTACTCGACTCAGAGTGACAAAGTAGACCCTTTCTTGGTCAGTAACCGAGAGTTCGGATGATCACAACCTCGGTCTGCTCAGGATAATTTTGTATTTGATAGGGATTACATTTTTATTAAAAATAGTTACGCAGAGTAGTGCAGCGGGAGCGTGATGGGCCCATAGCCCATAGCCCAGAGGTCCGAGGACCAAAACCTCGCTTTGCTAACTAGGTATTTTTGCTTCACTGCTATTCACATTTAATAAATATTGTAGAATGTTTTTAGAATGTCTGCTTTCATTTTGTTTGCATTTTCTAAATTTACATGAGGCATAGTGGCGCAGTTGAAGCGTGCTGGGCCCATAACCCAGAGGTCCGAGGATCGAAACCTCGCTCTGCTAACAAGTTTTTGGTATGACATGAGGTACTCGACTCGGAGTGACAAAGTAGACACTTTCTTGGTCAGTACCCGAGAGTTTGGTTGACCACAACCTCGGTCTGCTCAGGATAATTATTTCCTTGAAAGTGATTTCATTTTCATTACAAATAGTTACGCAGAGTGGTGCAGTGGGATCGTGATGGGCCCATAACCCAGAGGCCCGAGGACCGAAACCTCGCTCTGCTAAAGAGGTATTTTTGCTTCACTGCTATTCACATTTAATAAATATTTTAGAATGTTTTTAGAATGTCTGCTTTTATTTTGTTTGTTGTTTTTCTAAATTTACATGAGGCATGGTGGCGCAGTGGAAGCTTGCTGGGCCTATAACCCAGAGTGCCAAGGATCAAAACCTCGTTCTGCTGCTAATAAGTTTTTGGTATGACTTGAAGTACTCGACTCAGAGTGACAAAGTAGACCCTTTTTTGGTCAGTAACCGAGAGTTCGGATGATCACAACCTCGGTCTGCTCAGGATAATTTTGTATTTGATAGGGATTTCATTTTCATTAAAAATAGTTACGCAGAGTAGTGCAGCGGGAGCGTGATGGGCCCATAGCCCAGAGGTCCGAGGACCAAAACCTCGCTTTGCTAACTAGGTATTTTTGCTTCACTGCTATTCACATTTAATAAATATTGTAGAATGTTTTTAGAATGTCTGCTTTCATTTTGTTTGCATTTTCTAAATTTACATGAGGCATAGTGGCGCAGTTGAAGCGTGCTGGGCCCATAACTCAGAGGTCCGAGGATCGAAACCTCGCTCTGCTAACAAGTTTTTGATATGACATGAGGTACTCGACTCGGAGTGACAAAGTAGACACTTTCTTGGTCAGTACCCGAGAGTTTGGTTGACCACAACCTCGGTCTGCTCAGGATAATTATTTCCTTGAAAGTGATTTTATTTTCATTACAAATAGTTACGCAGAGTGGTGCAGTGGGATCGTGATGGGCCCATAACCCAGAGGCCCGAGGACCGAAACCTCTCTCTGCTAAAGAGGTATTTTTGCTTCACTGTTATTCAAATTTAATAATTATTTTAGAATGTTTTTAGAATGTCTGCTTTTATTTTGTTTGTTGTTTTTCTAAATTTACATGAGGCATGGTGGCGCAGTGGAAGCTTGCTGGGCCTATAACCCAGAGTGCCGAGGATCAAAACCTCGTTCTGCTGCTAATAAGTTTTTGGTATGACTTGAAGTACTCGACTCAGAGTGACAAAGTAGACCCTTTCTTGGTCAGTAACCGAGAGTTCGGATGATCACAACCTCGGTCTGCTCAGGATAATTTTGTATTTGATAGGGATTACATTTTTATTAAAAATAGTTACGCAGAGTAGTGCAGCGGGAGCGTGATGGGCCCATAGCCCAGAGGTCCGAGGACCAAAACCTCGCTTTGCTAACTAGGTATTTTTGCTTCACTGCTATTCACATTTAATAAATATTGTAGAATGTTTTTAGAATGTCTGCTTTCATTTTGTTTGCATTTTCTAAATTTACATGAGGCATAGTGGCGCAGTTGAAGCGTGCTGGGCCCATAACCCAGAGGTCCGAGGATCGAAACCTCGCTCTGCTAACAAGTTTTTGGTATGACATGAGGTACTCGACTCGGAGTGACAAAGTAGACACTTTCTTGGTCAGTACCCGAGAGTTTGGTTGACCACAACCTCGGTCTGCTCAGGATAATTATTTCCTTGAAAGTGATTTCATTTTCATTACAAATAGTTACGCAGAGTGGTGCAGTGGGATCGTGATGGGCCCATAACCCAGAGGCCCGAGGACCGAAACCTCGCTCTGCTAAAGAGGTATTTTTGCTTCACTGCTATTCACATTTAATAAATATTTTAGAATGTTTTTAGAATGTCTGCTTTTATTTTGTTTGTTGTTTTTCTAAATTTACATGAGGCATGGTGGCGCAGTGGAAGCTTGCTGGGCCTATAACCCAGAGTGCCAAGGATCAAAACCTCGTTCTGCTGCTAATAAGTTTTTGGTATGACTTGAAGTACTCGACTCAGAGTGACAAAGTAGACCCTTTTTTGGTCAGTAACCGAGAGTTCGGATGATCACAACCTCGGTCTGCTCAGGATAATTTTGTATTTGATAGGGATTACATTTTTATTAAAAATAGTTACGCAGAGTAGTGCAGCGGGAGCGTGATGGGCCCATAGCCCATAGCCCAGAGGTCCGAGGACCAAAACCTCGCTTTGCTAACTAGGTATTTTTGCTTCACTGCTATTCACATTTAATAAATATTGTAGAATGTTTTTAGAATGTCTGCTTTCATTTTGTTTGCATTTTCTAAATTTACATGAGGCATAGTGGCGCAGTTGAAGCGTGCTGGGCCCATAACCCAGAGGTCCGAGGATCGAAACCTCGCTCTGCTAACAAGTTTTTGGTATGACATGAGGTACTCGACTCGGAGTGACAAAGTAGACACTTTCTTGGTCAGTACCCGAGAGTTTGGTTGACCACAACCTCGGTCTGCTCAGGATAATTATTTCCTTGAAAGTGATTTCATTTTCATTACAAATAGTTACGCAGAGTGGTGCAGTGGGATCGTGATGGGCCCATAACCCAGAGGCCCGAGGACCGAAACCTCGCTCTGCTAAAGAGGTATTTTTGCTTCACTGCTATTCACATTTAATAAATATTTTAGAATGTTTTTAGAATGTCTGCTTTTATTTTGTTTGTTGTTTTTCTAAATTTACATGAGGCATGGTGGCGCAGTGGAAGCTTGCTGGGCCTATAACCCAGAGTGCCGAGGATCAAAACCTCGTTCTGCTGCTAATAAGTTTTTGGTATGACTTGAAGTACTCGACTCAGAGTGACAAAGTAGACCCTTTTTTGGTCAGTAACCGAGAGTTCGGATGATCACAACCTCGGTCTGCTCAGGATAATTTTGTATTTGATAGGGATTTCATTTTCATTAAAAATAGTTACGCAGAGTAGTGCAGCGGGAGCGTGATGGGCCCATAGCCCAGAGGTCCGAGGACCAAAACCTCGCTTTGCTAACTAGGTATTTTTGCTTCACTGCTATTCACATTTAATAAATATTGTAGAATGTTTTTAGAATGTCTGCTTTCATTTTGTTTGCATTTTCTAAAATTACATGAGGCATAGTGGCGCAGTTGAAGCGTGCTGGGCCCATAACTCAGAGGTCCGAGGATCGAAACCTCGCTCTGCTAACAAGTTTTTGGTATGACATGAGGTACTCGACTCGGAGTGACAAAGTAGACACTTTCTTGGTCAGTACCCGAGAGTTTGGTTGACCACAACCTCGGTCTGCTCAGGATAATTATTTCCTTGAAAGTGATTTTATTTTCATTACAAATAGTTACGCAGAGTGGTGCAGTGGGATCGTGATGGGCCCATAACCCAGAGGTCCGAGGACCAAAACCTCGCTTTGCTAACTAGGTATTTTTGCTTCACTGCTATTCACATTTAATAAATATTGTAGAATGTTTTTAGAATGTCTGCTTTCATTTTGTTTGCATTTTCTAAATTTACATGAGGCATAGTGGCGCAGTTGAAGCGTGCTGGGCCCATAACCCAGAGGTCCGAGGATCGAAACCTCGCTCTGCTAACAAGTTTTTGGTATGACATGAGGTACTCGACTCGGAGTGACAAAGTAGACACTTTCTTGGTCAGTACCCGAGAGTTTGGTTGACCACAACCTCGGTCTGCTCAGGATAATTATTTCCTTGAAAGTGATTTCATTTTCATTACAAATAGTTACGCAGAGTGGTGCAGTGGGATCGTGATGGGCCCATAACCCAGAGGCCCGAGGACCGAAACCTCGCTCTGCTAAAGAGGTATTTTTGCTTCACTGCTATTCACATTTAATAAATATTTTAGAATGTTTTTAGAATGTCTGCTTTTATTTTGTTTGTTGTTTTTCTAAATTTACATGAGGCATGGTGGCGCAGTGGAAGCTTGCTGGGCCTATAACCCAGAGTGCCAAGGATCAAAACCTCGTTCTGCTGCTAATAATTTTTTGGTATGACTTGAAGTACTCGACTCAGAGTGACAAAGTAGACCCTTTTTTGGTCAGTAACCGAGAGTTCGGATGATCACAACCTCGGTCTGCTCAGGATAATTTTGTATTTGATAGGGATTTCATTTTCATTAAAAATAGTTACGCAGAGTAGTGCAGCGGGAGCGTGATGGGCCCATAGCCCAGAGGTCCGAGGACCAAAACCTCGCTTTGCTAACTAGGTATTTTTGCTTCACTGCTATTCACATTTAATAAATATTGTAGAATGTTTTTAGAATGTCTGCTTTCATTTTGTTTGCATTTTCTAAATTTACATGAGGCATAGTGGCGCAGTTGAAGCGTGCTGGGCCCATAACTCAGAGGTCCGAGGATCGAAACCTCGCTCTGCTAACAAGTTTTTGATATGACATGAGGTACTCGACTCGGAGTGACAAAGTAGACACTTTCTTGGTCAGTACCCGAGAGTTTGGTTGACCACAACCTCGGTCTGCTCAGGATAATTATTTCCTTGAAAGTGATTTTATTTTCATTACAAATAGTTACGCAGAGTGGTGCAGTGGGATCGTGATGGGCCCATAACCCAGAGGCCCGAGGACCGAAACCTCGCTCTGCTAAAGAGGTATTTTTGCTTCACTGTTATTCAAATTTAATAATTATTTTAGAATGTTTTTAGAATGTCTGCTTTTATTTTGTTTGTTGTTTTTCTAAATTTACATGAGGCATGGTGGCGCAGTGGAAGCTTGCTGGGCCTATAACCCAGAGTGCCGAGGATCAAAACCTCGTTCTGCTGCTAATAAGTTTTTGGTATGACTTGAAGTACTCGACTCAGAGTGACAAAGTAGACCCTTTCTTGGTCACTAACCGAGAGTTCGGATGATCACAACCTCGGTCTGCTCAGGATAATTTTGTATTTGATAGGGATTTCATTTTCATTAAAAATAGTTACGCAGAGTAGTGCAGCGGGAGCGTGATGGGCCCATAGCCCAGAGGTCCGAGGACCCAAACCTCGCTTTGCTAACTAGGTATTTTTGCTTCACTGCTATTCACATTTAATAAATATTGTAGAATGTTTTTAGAATGTCTGCTTTCATTTTGTTTGCATTTTCTAAATTTACATGAGGCATAGTGGCGCAGTTGAAGCGTGCTGGGCCCATAACCCAGAGGTCCGAGGATCGAAACCTCGCTCTGCTAACAAGTTTTTGGTATGACATGAGGTACTCGACTCGGAGTGACAAAGTAGACACTTTCTTGGTCAGTACCCGAGAGTTTGGTTGACCACAACCTCGGTCTGCTCAGGATAATTATTTCCTTGAAAGTGATTTCATTTTCATTACAAATAGTTACGCAGAGTGGTGCAGTGGGATCGTGATGGGCCCATAACCCAGAGGTCCGAGGACCAAAACCTCGCTTTGCTAACTAGGTATTTTTGCTTCACTGCTATTCACATTTAATAAATATTGTAGAATGTTTTTAGAATGTCTGCTTTCATTTTGTTTGCATTTTCTAAATTTACATGAGGCATAGTGGCGCAGTTGAAGCGTGCTGGGCCCATAACCCAGAGGTCCGAGGATCGAAACCTCGCTCTGCTAACAAGTTTTTGGTATGACATGAGGTACTCGACTCGGAGTGACAAAGTAGACACTTTCTTGGTCAGTACCCGAGAGTTTGGTTGACCACAACCTCGGTCTGCTCAGGATAATTATTTCCTTGAAAGTGATTTCATTTTCATTACAAATAGTTACGCAGAGTGGTGCAGTGGGATCGTGATGGGCCCATAACCCAGAGGCCCGAGGACCGAAACCTCGCTCTGCTAAAGAGGTATTTTTGCTTCACTGCTATTCACATTTAATAAATATTTTAGAATGTTTTTAGAATGTCTGCTTTTATTTTGTTTGTTGTTTTTCTAAATTTACATGAGGCATGGTGGCGCAGTGGAAGCTTGCTGGGCCTATAACCCAGAGTGCCAAGGATCAAAACCTCGTTCTGCTGCTAATAATTTTTTGGTATGACTTGAAGTACTCGACTCAGAGTGACAAAGTAGACCCTTTTTTGGTCAGTAACCGAGAGTTCGGATGATCACAACCTCGGTCTGCTCAGGATAATTTTGTATTTGATAGGGATTTCATTTTCATTAAAAATAGTTACGCAGAGTAGTGCAGCGGGAGCGTGATGGGCCCATAGCCCAGAGGTCCGAGGACCAAAACCTCGCTTTGCTAACTAGGTATTTTTGCTTCACTGCTATTCACATTTAATAAATATTGTAGAATGTTTTTAGAATGTCTGCTTTCATTTTGTTTGCATTTTCTAAATTTACATGAGGCATAGTGGCGCAGTTGAAGCGTGCTGGGCCCATAACTCAGAGGTCCGAGGATCGAAACCTCGCTCTGCTAACAAGTTTTTGATATGACATGAGGTACTCGACTCGGAGTGACAAAGTAGACACTTTCTTGGTCAGTACCCGAGAGTTTGGTTGACCACAACCTCGGTCTGCTCAGGATAATTATTTCCTTGAAAGTGATTTTATTTTCATTACAAATAGTTACGCAGAGTGGTGCAGTGGGATCGTGATGGGCCCATAACCCAGAGGCCCGAGGACCGAAACCTCGCTCTGCTAAAGAGGTATTTTTGCTTCACTGTTATTCAAATTTAATAATTATTTTAGAATGTTTTTAGAATGTCTGCTTTTATTTTGTTTGTTGTTTTTCTAAATTTACATGAGGCATGGTGGCGCAGTGGAAGCTTGCTGGGCCTATAACCCAGAGTGCCGAGGATCAAAACCTCGTTCTGCTGCTAATAAGTTTTTGGTATGACTTGAAGTACTCGACTCAGAGTGACAAAGTAGACCCTTTCTTGGTCACTAACCGAGAGTTCGGATGATCACAACCTCGGTCTGCTCAGGATAATTTTGTATTTGATAGGGATTTCATTTTCATTAAAAATAGTTACGCAGAGTAGTGCAGCGGGAGCGTGATGGGCCCATAGCCCAGAGGTCCGAGGACCCAAACCTCGCTTTGCTAACTAGGTATTTTTGCTTCACTGCTATTCACATTTAATAAATATTGTAGAATGTTTTTAGAATGTCTGCTTTCATTTTGTTTGCATTTTCTAAATTTACATGAGGCATAGTGGCGCAGTTGAAGCGTGCTGGGCCCATAACCCAGAGGTCCGAGGATCGAAACCTCGCTCTGCTAACAAGTTTTTGGTATGACATGAGGTACTCGACTCGGAGTGACAAAGTAGACACTTTCTTGGTCAGTACCCGAGAGTTTGGTTGACCACAACCTCGGTCTGCTCAGGATAATTATTTCCTTGAAAGTGATTTCATTTTCATTACAAATAGTTACGCAGAGTGGTGCAGTGGGATCGTGATGGGCCCAGAGGCCCGAGGACCGAAACCTCGCTCTGCTAAAGAGGTATTTTTGCTTCACTGTTATTCAAATTTAATAATTATTTTAGAATGTTTTTAGAATGTCTGCTTTTATTTTGTTTGTTGTTTTTCTAAATTTACACGAGGCATGGTGGCGCAGTGGAAGCTTGCTGGGCCTATAACCCAGAGTGCCAAGGATCAAAACCTCGTTCTGCCGCTAATAAGTTTTTGGTATGACTTGAAGTACTCGACTCAGAGTGACAAAGTAGACCCTTTCTTGGTCAGTAACCGAGAGTCCGGATGATCACAACCTCGGTCTGCTCAGGATAATGTTGTATTTGATAGGGATTTCATTTTCATTAAAAATAGTTACGCAGAGTAGTGCAGCGGGAGCGTGATGGGCCCATAGCCCAGAGGTCCGAGGACCAAAACCTCGCTTTGCTAACTAGGTATTTTTGCTTCACTGCTATTCACATTTAATAAATATTGTAGAATGTTTTTAGAATGTCTGCTTTCATTTTGTTTGCATTTTCTAAATTTACATGAGGCATAGTGGCGCAGTTGAAGCGTGCTGGGCCCATAACCCAGAGGTCCGAGGATCAAAACCTCGCTCTGCTAACAAGTTTTTGGTATGACATGAGGTACTCGACTCGGAGTGACAAAGTAGACACTTTCTTGGTCAGTACCCGAGAGTTTGGTTGACCACAACCTCGGTCTGCTCAGGATAATTATTTCCTTGAAAGTGATTTCATTTTCATTACAAATAGTTACGCAGAGTGGTGCAGTGGGATCGTGATGGGCCCATAACCCAGAGGCCCGAGGACCGAAACCTCGCTCTGCTAAAGAGGTATTTTTGCTTCACTGTTATTCAAATTTAATAATTATTTTAGAATGTTTTTAGAATGTCTGCTTTTATTTTGTTTGTTGTTTTTCAAAATTTACATGAGGCATGGTGGCGCAGTGGAAGCTTGCTGGGCCTATAACCCAGAGTGCCGAGGATCAAAACCTCGTTCTGCTGCTAATAAGTTTTTGGTATGACTTGAAGTACTCGACTCAGAGTGACAAAGTAGACCCTTTCTTGGTCAGTAACCGAGAGTTCGGATGATCACAACCTCGGTCTGCTCAGGATAATGTTGTATTTGATAGGGATTTCATTTTCATTAAAAATAGTTACGCAGAGTAGTGCAGCGGGAGCGTGATGGGCCCATAGCCCAGAGGTCCAAGGACCAAAACCTCGCTTTGCTAACTAGGTATTTTTGCTTCACTGCTATTCACATTTAATAAATATTGTAGAATGTTTTTAGAATGTCTGCTTTCATTTTGTTTGTTGTTTTTCTAAATTTACATGAGGCATGGTGGCGCAGTGGAAGCTTGCTGGGCCTATAACCCAGAGTGCCGAGGATCAAAACCTCGTTCTGCTGCTAATAAGTTTTTGGTATGACTTGAAGTACTCGACTCAGAGTGACAAAGTAGACCCTTTCTTGGTCAGTAACCGAGAGTTTGGTTGACCACAACCTCGGTCTGCTCAGGATAATTATTTCCTTGAAAGTGATTTCATTTTCATTACAAATAGTTACGCAGAGTGGTGCAGTGGGATCGTGATGGGCCCATAACCAAGAGGCCCGAGGACCGAAACCTCGCTCTGCTAAAGAGGTATTTTTGCTTCACTGTTATTCAAATTTAATAATTATTTTAGAATGTTTTTAGAATGTCTGCTTTTATTTTGTTTGTTGTTTTTCTAAATTTACATGAGGCATGGTGGCGCAGTGGAAGCTTGCTGGGCCTATAACCCAGAGTGCCGAGGATCAAAACCTTGTTCTGCTGCTAATAAGTTTTTGGTATGACTTGAAGTACTCGACTCAGTGTGACAAAGTAGACCCTTTCTTGGTCAGTAACCGAGAGTTCGGATGATCACAACCTCGGTCTGCTCAGGATAATGTTGTATTTGATAGGGATTTCATTTTCATTAAAAATAGTTACGCAGAGTAGTGCAGCGGGAGCGTGATGGGCCCATAGCCCAGAGGTCCGAGGACCAAAACCTCGCTTTGCTAACTAGGTATTTTTGCTTCACTGCTATTCACATTTAATAAATATTGTAGAATGTTTTTAGAATGTCTGCTTTCATTTTGTTTGCATTTTCTAAATTTACATGAGGCATAGTGGCGCAGTTGAAGCGTGCTGGGCCCATAACCCAGAGGTCCGAGGATCGAAACCTCGCTCTGCTAACAAGTTTTTGGTATGACATGAGGTACTCGACTCGGAGTGACAAAGTAGACACTTTCTTGGTCAGTACCCGAGAGTTTGGTTGACCACAACCTCGGTCTGCTCAGGATAATTATTTCCTTGAAAGTGATTTCATTTTCATTACAAATAGTTACGCAGAGTGGTGCAGTGGGATCGTGATGGGCCCATAACCCAGAGGCCCGAGGACCGAAACCTCGCTCTGCTAAAGAGGTATTTTTGCTTCACTGTTATTCAAATTTAATAATTATTTTAGAATGTTTTTAGAATGTCTGCTTTTATTTTGTTTGTTGTTTTTCAAAATTTACATGAGGCATGGTGGCGCAGTGGAAGCTTGCTGGGCCTATAACCCAGAGTGCCGAGGATCAAAACCTCGTTCTGCTGCTAATAAGTTTTTGGTATGACTTGAAGTACTCGACTCAGAGTGACAAAGTAGACCCTTTCTTGGTCAGTAACCGAGAGTTCGGATGATCACAACCTCGGTCTGCTCAGGATAATGTTGTATTTGATAGGGATTTCATTTTCATTAAAAATAGTTACGCAGAGTAGTGCAGCGGGAGCGTGATGGGCCCATAGCCCAGAGGTCCGAGGACCAAAACCTCGCTTTGCTAACTAGGTATTTTTGCTTCACTGCTATTCACATTTAATAAATATTGTAGAATGTTTTTAGAATGTCTGCTTTCATTTTGTTTGTTGTTTTTCTAAATTTACATGAGGCATGGTGGCGCAGTGGAAGCTTGCTGGGCCTATAACCCAGAGTGCCGAGGATCAAAACCTCGTTCTGCTGCTAATAAGTTTTTGGTATGACTTGAAGTACTCGACTCAGAGTGACAAAGTAGACCCTTTCTTGGTCAGTAACCGAGAGTTTGGTTGACCACAACCTCGGTCTGCTCAGGATAATTATTTCCTTGAAAGTGATTTCATTTTCATTACAAATAGTTACGCAGAGTGGTGCAGTGGGATCGTGATGGGCCCATAACCAAGAGGCCCGAGGACCGAAACCTCGCTCTGCTAAAGAGGTATTTTTGCTTCACTGTTATTCAAATTTAATAATTATTTTACAATGTTTTTAGAATGTCTGCTTTTATTTTGTTTGTTGTTTTTCTAAATTTACATGAGGCATGGTGGCGCAGTGGAAGCTTGCTGGGCCTATAACCCAGAGTGCCGAGGATCAAAACCTTGTTCTGCTGCTAATAAGTTTTTGGTATGACTTGAAGTACTCGACTCAGTGTGACAAAGTAGACCCTTTCTTGGTCAGTAACCGAGAGTTCGGATGATCACAACCTCGGTCTGCTCAGGATAATTTTGTATTTGATAGGGATTTCATTTTCATTAAAAATAGTTACGCAGAGTAGTGCAGCGGGAGCGTGATGGGCCCATAGCCCAAAGGTCCGAGGACCAAAACCTCGCTTTGCTAACTAGGTATTTTTGCTTCACTGCTATTCACATTTAATAAATATTGTAGAATGTTTTTAGAATGTCTGCTTTCATTTTGTTTGCATTTTCTAAATTTACATGAGGCATAGTGGCGCAGTTGAAGCGTGCTGGGCCCATAACCCAGAGGTCCGAGAATCGAAACCTCGCTCTGCTAACAAGTTTTTGGTATGACATGAGGTACTCGACTCGGAGTGACAAAGTAGACACTTTCTTGGTCAGTACCCGAGAGTTTGGTTGACCACAACCTCGGTCTGCTCAGGATAATTATTTCCTTGAAAGTGATTTCATTTTCATTACAAATAGTTACGCAGAGTGGTGCAGTGGGATCGTGATGGGCCCATAACCCAGAGGCCCGAGGACCGAAACCTCGCTCTGCTAAAGAAGTATTTTTGCTTCACTGTTATTCAAATTTAATAATTATTTTAGAATGTTTTTAGAATGTCTGCTTTTATTTTGTTTGTTGTTTTTCTAAATTTACATGAGGCATGGTGGCGCAGTGGAAGCTTGCTGGGCCTATAACCCAGAGTGCCGAGGATCAAAACATCGTTCTGTTGCTAATAAGTTTTTGGTATGACTTGAAGTACTCGACTCAGAGTGACAAAGTAGACCCTTTCTTGGTCAGTAACCGAGAGTTCGGATGATCACAACCTCGGTCTGCTCAGGATAATTTTGTATTTGATAGGGATTTCATTTTCATTAAAAATAGTTACGCAGAGTAGTGCAGCGGGAGCGTGATGGGCCCATAGCCCAGAGGTCCGAGGACCAAAACCTCGCTTTGCTAACTAGGTATTTTTGCTTCACTGCTATTCACATTTAATAAATATTGTAGAATGTTTTTAGAATGTCTGCTTTCATTTTGTTTGCATTTTCTAAATTTACATGAGGCATAGTGGCGCAGTTGAAGCGTGCTGGGCCCATAACCCAGAGGTCCGAGGATCGAAACCTCGCTCTGCTAACAAGTTTTTGGTATGACATGAGGTACTCGACTCGGAGTGACAAAGTAGACACTTTCTTGGTCAGTACCCGAGAGTTTGGTTGACCACAACCTCGGTCTGCTCAGGATAATTATTTCCTTGAAAGTGATTTCATTTTCATTACAAATAGTTACGCAGAGTGGTGCAGTGGGATCGTGATGGGCCCATAACCCAGAGGCCCGAGGACCGAAACCTCGCTCTGCTAAAGAGGTATTTTTGCTTCACTGTTATTTAAATTTAATAATTATTTTAGAATGTTTTTAGAATGTCTGCTTTTATTTTGTTTGTTGTTTTTCTAAATTTACATGAGGCATGGTGGCGCAGTGGAAGCTTGCTGGGCCTATAACCCAGAGTGCCGAGGATCAAAACCTCATTCTGTTGCTAATAAGTTTTTGGTATGACTTGAAGTACTCGACTCAGAGTGACAAAGTAGACCCTTTCTTGGTCAGTAACCGAGAGTTCGGATGATCACAACCTCGGACTGCTCAGGATAATGTTGTATTTGATAGGGATTTCATTTTCATTAAAAATAGTTACGCAGAGTAGTGCAGCGGGAGCGTGATGGGCCCATAGCCCAGAGGTCCGAGGACCAAAACCTCGCTTTGCTAACTAGGTATTTTTGCTTCACTGCTATTCACATTTAATAAATATTGTAGAATGTTTTTAGAATGTCTGCTTTCATTTTGTTTGCATTTTCTAAATTTACATGAGGCATAGTGGCGCAGTTGAAGCGTGCTGGGCCCATAACCCAGAGGTCCGAGGATCGAAACCTCGCTCTGCTAACAAGTTTTTGGTATGACATGAGGTACTCGACTCGGAGTGACAAAGTAGACACTTTCTTGGTCAGTACCCGAGAGTTTGGTTGACCACAACCTCGGTCTGCTCAGGATAATTATTTCCTTGAAAGTGATTTCATTTTCATTACAAATAGTTACGCAGAGTGGTGCAGTGGGATCGTGATGGGCCCATAACCCAGAGGCCCGAGGACCGAAACCTCGCTCTGCTAAAGAGGTATTTTTGCTTCACTGTTATTCAAATTTAATAATTATTTTAGAATGTTTTTAGAATGTCTGCTTTTATTTTGTTTGTTGTTTTTCTAAATTTACATGAGGCATGGTGGCGCAGTGGAAGCTTGCTGGGCCTATAACCCAGAGTGCCGAGGATCAAAACCTCGTTCTGCTGCTAATAAGTTTTTGGTATGACTTGAACTACTCGACTCAGAGTGACAAAGTAGACCCTTTCTTGGTCAGTAACCGAGAGTTCGGATGATCACAACCTCGGTCTGCTCAGGATAATTTTGTATTTGATAGGGATTTCATTTTCATTAAAAATAGTTACGCAGAGTAGTGCAGCGGGAGCGTGATGGGCCCATAGCGCAGAGGTCCGAGGACCAAAACCTCGCTTTGCTAACTAGGTATTTTTGCTTCACTGCTATTCAGATTTAATAAATATTGTAGAATATTTTTAGAATGTCTGCTTTCATTTTGTTTGCATTTTCTAAATTTACATGAGGCATAGTGGCGCAGTTGAAGCGTGCTGGGCCCATAACCCAGAGGATCAAAACCTCGCTCTGCTAACAAGTTTTTGGTATGACATGAGGTACTCGACTCGGAGTGACAAAGTAGACACTTTCTTGGTCAGTACCCGAGAGTTTGGTTGACCACAACCTCGGTCTGCTCAGGATAATTATTTCCTTGAAAGTGATTTCATTTTCATTACAAATAGTTACGCAGAGTGGTGCAGTGGGATCGTGATTGGCCCATAACCCAGAGGCCCGAGGACCGAAACCTCGCTCTGCTAAAGGGGTATTTTTGCTTCACTGTTATTTCAATTTAATAATTATTTTAGAATGTTTTTAGAATGTCTGCTTTTATTTTGTTTGTTGTTTTTCTAAATTTACATGAGGCATGGTGGCGCAGTGGAAGCTTGCTGGGCCTACAACCCAGAGTGCCGAGGATCAAAACCTCGTTCTGCTGCTAATAAGTTTTTGGTATGACTTGAAGTACTCGACTCAGAGTGACAAAGTAGACCCTTTCTTGGTCAGTAACCGAGAGTTCGGATGATCACAACCTCGGTCTGCTCAGGATAATTTTGTATTTGATAGGGATTTCATTTTCATTAAAAATAGTTACGCAGAGTAGTGCAGCGGGAGCGTGATGGGCCCATAGCCCAGAGGTCCGAGGACCAAAACCTCGCTTTGCTAACTAGGTATTTTTGCTTCACTGCTATTCACATTTAATAAATATTGTAGAATGTTTTTAGAATGTCTGCTTTCATTTTGTTTGCATTTTCTAAATTTACATGAGCCATTGTGGCGCAGTTGAAGCGTGCTGGGCCCATAACCCAGAGGTCCGAGGATCGAAACCTCGCTCTGCTAACAAGTTTTTGGTATGACATGAGGTACTCGACTCGGAGTGACAAAGTAGACACTTTCTTGGTCAGTACCCGAGAGTTTGGTTGACCACAACCTCGGTCTGCTCAGGATAATTATTTCCTTGAAAGTGATTTCATTTTCATTACAAATAGTTACGCAGAGTGGTGCAGTGGGATCGTGATGGGCCCATAACCCAGAGGCCCGAGGACCGAAACCTCGCTCTGCAAAAGAGGTATTTTTGCTTCACTGTTATTCAAATTTAATAATTATTTTAGAATGTTTTTAGAATGTCTGCTTTTATTTTGTTTGTTGTTTTTCTAAATTTACATGAGGCATGGTGGCGCAGTGGAAGCTTGCTGGGCCTATAACCCAGAGTGCCGAGGATCAAAACCTCGTTCTGCTGCTAATAAGTTTTTGGTATGACTTGAAGTACTCGACTCAGAGTGACAAAGTAGACCCTTTCTTGGTCAGTAACCGAGAGTTCGGATGATCACAACCTCGGTCTGCTCAGGATAATTTTGTATTTGATAGGGATTTCATTTTCATTAAAAATAGTTACGCAGAGTAGTGCAGCGGGAGCGTGATGGGCCCATAGCCCAGAGGTCCGAGGACCAAAACCTCGCTTTGCTAACTAGGTATTTTTGCTTCACTGCTATTCACATTTAATAAATATTGTAGAATGTTTTTAGAATGTCTGCTTTCATTTTGTTTGCATTTTCTAAATTTACATGAGGCATAGTGGCGCAGTTGAAGCGTGCTGGGCCCATAACCCAGAGGTCCGAGGATCGAAACCTCGCTCTGCTAACAAGTTTTTGGTATGACATGAGGTACTCGACTCGGAGTGACAAAGTAGACACTTTCTTGGTCAGTACCCGAGAGTTTGGTTGACCACAACCTCGGTCTGCTCAGGATAATTATTTCCTTGAAAGTGATTTCATTTTCATTACAAATAGTTACTCAGAGTGGTGCAGTGGGATCGTGATGAGCCCATAACCCAGAGGCCCGAGGACCGAAACCTCGCTCTGCTAAAGAGGTATTTTTGCTTCACTGTTATTCAAATTTAATATTTATTTTAGAATGTTTTTAGAATGTCTGCTTTTATTTTGTTTGTTGTTTTTCTAAATTTACATGAGGCATGGTGGCGCAGTGGAAGCTTGCTGGGCCTATAACCCAGAGTGCCAAGGATCAAAACCTCGTTCTGCTGCTAATAAGTTTTTGGTATGACTTGAAGTACTCGACTCAGAGTGACAAAGTAGACCCTTTCTTGGTCAGTAACCGAGAGTTCGGATGATCACAACCTCGGTCTGCTCAGGATAATTTTGTATTTGATAGGGATTTCATTTTCATTAAAAATAGTTACGCAGAGTAGTGCAGCGGGAGCGTGATGGGCCCATAGCCCAGAGGTCCGAGGACCAAAACCTCGCTTTGCTAACTAGGTATTTTTGCTTCACTGCTATTCACATTTAATAAATATTGTAGAATGTCTGCTTTCATTTTGTTTGCATTTTCTAAATTTACATGAGGCATAGTGGCGCAGTTGAAGCGTGCTGGTCCCATAACCCAGAGGTCCGAGGATCGAAACCTCGCTCTGCCAACAAGTTTTAGGTATGACATGAGGTACTCGACTCAGAGTGACAAAGTAGACACTTTCTTGGTCAGTACCCGAGAGTTTGGTTGACCACAACCTCGGTCTGCTCAGGATAATTATTTCCTTGAAAGTGATTTCATTTTCATTAAAAATAGTTACGCAGAGTAGTGCAGCGGGAGCGTGATGGGCCCATAGCCCAGAGGTCCGAGGACCAAAACCTCGCTTTGCTAACTAGGTATTTTTGCTTCACTGCTATTCACATTTAATAAATATTGTAGAATGTTTTTAGAATGTCTGCTTTCATTTTGTTTGCATTTTCTAAATTTACATGAGGCATAGTGGCGCAGTTGAAGCGTGCTGGGCCCATAACCCAGAGGTCCGAGGATCGAAACCTCGCTCTGCTAACAAGTTTTTGGTATGACATGAGGTACTCGACTCGGAGTGACAAAGTAGACACTTTCTTGGTCAGTACCCGAGAGTTTGGTTGACCACAACCTCGGTCTGCTCAGGATAATTATTTCCTTGAAAGTGATTTCATTTTCATTACAAATAGTTACGCAGAGTGGTGCAGTGGGATCGTGATGGGCCCAGAGGCCCGAGGACCAAAACCTCGCTCTGCTAAAGAGGTATTTTTGCTTCACTGTTATTCAAATTTAATAATTATTTTACAATGTTTTTAGAATGTCTGCTTTTATTTTGTTTGTTGTTTTTCCAAATTTACATGAGGCATGGTGGCGCAGTGGAAGCTTGCTGGGCCTATAACCCAGAGTACCGAGGATCAAAACCTCGTTCTGCTGCTAATAAGTTTTTGGTATGACTTGAAGTACTCGACTCAGAGTGACAAAGTAGACACTTTCTTGGTCAGTAACCGAGAGTTCGGATGATCACAACCTCGGTCTGCTCAGGATAATTTTGTATTTGATAGGGATTTCATTTTCATTAAAAATAGTTACGCAGAGTAGTGCAGCGGGAGCGTGATGGGCCCATAGCCCAGAGGTCCGAGGACCAAAACCTCGCTTTGCTAACTAGGTATTTTTGCTTCACTGCTATTCACATTTAATAAATATTGTAGAATGTCTGCTTTCATTTTGTTTGCATTTTCTAAATTTACATGAGGCATAGTGGCGCAGTTGAAGCGTGCTGGGCCCATAACCCAGAGGTCCGAGGATCGAAACCTCGCTCTGCTAACAAGTTTTTGGTATGACATGAGGTACTCGACTCGGAGTGACAAAGTAGACACTTTCTTGGTCAGTACCCGAGAGTTTGGTTGACCACAACCTCGGTCTGCTCAGGATAATTATTTCCTTGAAAGTGATTTCATTTTCATTACAAATAGTTACGCAGAGTGGTGCAGTGGGATCGTGATGGGCCCATAACCCAGAGGCCCGAGGACCGAAACCTCGCTCTGCTAAAGAGGTATTTTTGCTTCACTGTTATTCAAATTTAATAATTATTTTAGAATGTTTTTAGAATGTCTGCTTTTATTTTGTTTGTTGTTTTTATAAATATACATGAGGCATGGTGGCGCAGTGGAAGCTTGCTGGGCCTATAACCCAGAGTGCCGAGGATCAAAACCTCGTTCTGCTGCTAATAAGTTTTTGGTATGACTTGAACTACTCGATTCAGAGTGACAAAGTAGACCCTTTCTTGGTCAGTAACCGAGAGTTCGGATGATCACAACCTCGGTCTGCTCAGGATAATTTTGTATTTGATAGGGATTTCATTTTCATTAAAAATAGTTACGCAGAGTAGTGCAGCGGGAGCGTGATGGGCCCATAGCGCAGAGGTCCGAGGACCAAAACCTCGCTTTGCTAACTAGGTATTTTTGCTTCACTGCTATTCAGATTTAATAAATATTGTAGAATGTTTTTAGAATGTCTGCTTTCATTTTGTTTGCATTTTCTAAATTTACATGAGGCATAGTGGCGCAGTTGAAGCGTGCTGGGCCCATAACCCAGAGGATCAAAACCTCGCTCTGCTAACAAGTTTTTGGTATGACATGAGGTACTCGACTCGGAGTGACAAAGTAGACACTTTCTTGGTCAGTACCCGAGAGTTTGGTTGACCACAACCTCGGTCTGCTCAGGATAATTATTTCCTTGAAAGTGATTTCATTTTCATTACAAATAGTTACGCAGAGTGGTGCAGTGGGATCGTGATTGGCCCATAACCCAGAGGCCCGAGGACCGAAACCTCGCTCTGCTAAAGGGGTATTTTTGCTTCACTGTTATTTCAATTTAATAATTATTTTAGAATGTTTTTAGAATGTCTGCTTTTATTTTGTTTGTTGTTTTTCTAAATTTACATGAGGCATGGTGGCGCAGTGGAAGCTTGCTGGGCCTATAACCCAGAGTGCCGAGGATCAAAACCTCGTTCTGCTGCTAATAAGTTTTTGGTATGACTTGAAGTACTCGACTCAGAGTGACAAAGTAGACACTTTCTTGGTCAGTAACCGAGAGTTCGGATGATCACAACCTCGGTCTGCTCAGGATAATTTTGTATTTGATAGGGATTTCATTTTCATTAAAAATAGTTACGCAGAGTAGTGCAGCGGGAGCGTGATGGGCCCATAGCCCAGAGGTCCGAGGACCAAAACCTCGCTTTGCTAACTAGGTATTTTTGCTTCACTGCTATTCACATTTAATAAATATTGTAGAATGTCTGCTTTCATTTTGTTTGCATTTTCTAAATTTACATGAGGCATAGTGGCGCAGTTGAAGCGTGCTGGGCCCATAACCCAGAGGTCCGAGGATCGAAACCTCGCTCTGCTAACAAGTTTTTGGTATGACATGAGGTACTCGACTCGGAGTGACAAAGTAGACACTTTCTTGGTCAGTACCCGAGAGTTTGGTTGACCACAACCTCGGTCTGCTCAGGATAATTATTTCCTTGAAAGTGATTTCATTTTCATTACAAATAGTTACGCAGAGTGGTGCAGTGGGATCGTGATGGGCCCATAACCCAGAGGCCCGAGGACCGAAACCTCGCTCTGCTAAAGAGGTATTTTTGCTTCACTGTTATTCAAATTTAATAATTATTTTAGAATGTTTTTAGAATGTCTGCTTTTATTTTGTTTGTTGTTTTTATAAATATACATGAGGCATGGTGGCGCAGTGGAAGCTTGCTGGGCCTATAACCCAGAGTGCCGAGGATCAAAACCTCGTTCTGCTGCTAATAAGTTTTTGGTATGACTTGAACTACTCGATTCAGAGTGACAAAGTAGACCCTTTCTTGGTCAGTAACCGAGAGTTCGGATGATCACAACCTCGGTCTGCTCAGGATAATTTTGTATTTGATAGGGATTTCATTTTCATTAAAAATAGTTACGCAGAGTAGTGCAGCGGGAGCGTGATGGGCCCATAGCGCAGAGGTCCGAGGACCAAAACCTCGCTTTGCTAACTAGGTATTTTTGCTTCACTGCTATTCAGATTTAATAAATATTGTAGAATGTTTTTAGAATGTCTGCTTTCATTTTGTTTGCATTTTCTAAATTTACATGAGGCATAGTGGCGCAGTTGAAGCGTGCTGGGCCCATAACCCAGAGGATCAAAACCTCGCTCTGCTAACAAGTTTTTGGTATGACATGAGGTACTCGACTCGGAGTGACAAAGTAGACACTTTCTTGGTCAGTACCCGAGAGTTTGGTTGACCACAACCTCGGTCTGCTCAGGATAATTATTTCCTTGAAAGTGATTTCATTTTCATTACAAATAGTTACGCAGAGTGGTGCAGTGGGATCGTGATTGGCCCATAACCCAGAGGCCCGAGGACCGAAACCTCGCTCTGCTAAAGGGGTATTTTTGCTTCACTGTTATTTCAATTTAATAATTATTTTAGAATGTTTTTAGAATGTCTGCTTTTATTTTGTTTGTTGTTTTTCTAAATTTACATGAGGCATGGTGGCGCAGTGGAAGCTTGCTGGGCCTACAACCCAGAGTGCCGAGGATCAAAACCTCGTTCTGCTGCTAATAAGTTTTTGGTATGACTTGAAGTACTCGACTCAGAGTGACAAAGTAGACCCTTTCTTGGTCAGTAACCGAGAGTTCGGATGATCACAACCTCGGTCTGCTCAGGATAATTTTGTATTTGATAGGGATTTCATTTTCATTAAAAATAGTTACGCAGAGTAGTGCAGCGGGAGCGTGATGGGCCCATAGCCCAGAGGTCCGAGGACCAAAACCTCGCTTTGCTAACTAGGTATTTTTGCTTCACTGCTATTCACATTTAATAAATATTGTAGAATGTTTTTAGAATGTCTGCTTTCATTTTGTTTGCATTTTCTAAATTTACATGAGGCATAGTGGCGCAGTTGAAGCGTGCTGGGCCCATAACCCAGAGGTCCGAGGATCAAAACCTCGCTCTGCTAACAAGTTTTTGGTATGACATGAGGTACTCGACTCGGAGTGACAAAGTAGACACTTTCTTGGTCAGTACCCGAGAGTTTGGTTGACCACAACCTCGGTCTGCTCAGGATAAAAATTTCCTTGAAAGTGATTTCATTTTCATTACAAATAGTTACGCAGAGTGGTGCAGTGGGATCGTGATGGGCCCATAACCCAGAGGCCCGAGAACCGAAACCTCGCTCTGCTAAAGAGGTATTTTTGCTTCACTGTTATTCAAATTTAATAATTATTTTAGAATGTTTTTAGAATGTCTGCTTTTATTTTGTTTGTTGTTTTTCTAAATTTACATGAGGCATGGTGGCGCAGTGGAAGCTTGCTGGGCCTATAACCCAGAGTGCCGAGGATCAAAACCTCGTTCTGCTGCTAATAAGTTTTTGGTATGACTTGAACTACTCGACTCAGAGTGACAAAGTAGACCCTTTCTTGGTCAGTAACCGAGAGTTCGGATGATCACAACCTCGGTCTGCTCAGGATAATTTTGTATTTGATAGGGATTTCATTTTCATTAAAAATAGTTACGCAGAGTAGTGCAGCGGGAGCGTGATGGGCCCATAGCCCAGAGGTCCGAGGACCAAAACCTCGCTTTGCTAACTAGGTATTTTTGCTTCACTGCTATTCAGATTTAATAAATATTGTAGAATGTTTTTAGAATGTCTGCTTTCATTTTGTTTGCATTTTCTAAATTTACATGAGGCATAGTGGCGCAGTTGAAGCGTGCTGGGCCCATAACCCAGAGGATCAAAACCTCGCTCTGCTAACAAGTTTTTGGTATGACATGAGGTACTCGACTCGGAGTGACAAAGTAGACACTTTCTTGGTCAGTACCCGAGAGTTTGGTTGACCACAACCTCGGTCTGCTCAGGATAATTATTTCCTTGAAAGTGATTTCATTTTCATTACAAATAGTTACGCAGAGTGGTGCAGTGGGATCGTGATTGGCCCATAACCCAGAGGCCCGAGGACCGAAACCTCGCTCTGCTAAAGGGGTATTTTTGCTTCACTGTTATTTCAATTTAATAATTATTTTAGAATGTTTTTAGAATGTCTGCTTTTATTTTGTTTGTTGTTTTTCTAAATTTACATGAGGCATGGTGGCGCAGTGGAAGCTTGCTGGGCCTACAACCCAGAGTGCCGAGGATCAAAACCTCGTTCTGCTGCTAATAAGTTTTTGGTATGACTTGAAGTACTCGACTCAGAGTGACAAAGTAGACCCTTTCTTGGTCAGTAACCGAGAGTTCGGATGATCACAACCTCGGTCTGCTCAGGATAATTTTGTATTTGATAGGGATTTCATTTTCATTAAAAATAGTTACGCAGAGTAGTGCAGCGGGAGCGTGATGGGCCCATAGCCCAGAGGTCCGAGGACCAAAACCTCGCTTTGCTAACTAGGTATTTTTGCTTCACTGCTATTCACATTTAATAAATATTGTAGAATGTTTTTAGAATGTCTGCTTTCATTTTGTTTGCATTTTCTAAATTTACATGAGGCATAGTGGCGCAGTTGAAGCGTGCTGGGCCCATAACCCAGAGGTCCGAGGATCAAAACCTCGCTCTGCTAACAAGTTTTTGGTATGACATGAGGTACTCGACTCGGAGTGACAAAGTAGACACTTTCTTGGTCAGTACCCGAGAGTTTGGTTGACCACAACCTCGGTCTGCTCAGGATAAAAATTTCCTTGAAAGTGATTTCATTTTCATTACAAATAGTTACGCAGAGTGGTGCAGTGGGATCGTGATGGGCCCATAACCCAGAGGCCCGAGAACCGAAACCTCGCTCTGCTAAAGAGGTATTTTTGCTTCACTGTTATTCAAATTTAATAATTATTTTAGAATGTTTTTAGAATGTCTGCTTTTATTTTGTTTGTTGTTTTTCTAAATTTACATGAGGCATGGTGGCGCAGTGGAAGCTTGCTGGGCCTATAACCCAGAGTGCCGAGGATCAAAACCTCGTTCTGCTGCTAATAAGTTTTTGGTATGACTTGAACTACTCGACTCAGAGTGATAAAGTAGACCCTTTCTTGGTCAGTAACCGAGAGTTCGGATGATCACAACCTCGGTCTGCTCAGGATAATTTTGTATTTGATAGGGATTTCATTTTCATTAAAAATAGTTACGCAGAGTAGTGCAGCGGGAGCGTGATGGGCCCATAGCCCAGAGGTCCGAGGACCAAAACCTCGCTTTGCTAACTAGGTATTTTTGCTTCACTGCTATTCACATTTAATAAATATTGTAGAATGTTTTTAGAATGTCTGCTTTCATTTTGTTTGCATTTTCTAAATTTACATGAGCCATTGTGGCGCAGTTGAAGCGTGCTGGGCCCATAACCCAGAGGTCCGAGGATCGAAACCTCGCTCTGCTAACAAGTTTTTGGTATGACATGAGGTACTCGACTCGGAGTGACAAAGTAGACACTTTCTTGGTCAGTACCCGAGAGTTTGGTTGACCACAACCTCGGTCTGCTCAGGATAATTATTTCCTTGAAAGTGATTTCATTTTCATTACAAATAGTTACGCAGAGTGGTGCAGTGGGATCGTGATGGGCCCATAACCCAGAGGCCCGAGGACCGAAACCTCGCTCTGCAAAAGGGGTATTTTTGCTTCACTGTTATTCAAATTTAATAATTATTTTAGAATGTTTTTAGAATGTCTGCTTTTATTTTGTTTGTTGTTTTTCTAAATTTACATGAGGCATGGTGGCGCAGTGGAAGCTTGCTGGGCCTATAACCCAGAGTGCCGAGGATCAAAACCTCGTTCTGCTGCTAATAAGTTTTTGGTATGACTTGAAGTACTCGACTCAGAGTGACAAAGTAGACCCTTTCTTGGTCAGTAACCGAGAGTTCGGATGATCACAACCTCGGTCTGCTCAGGATAATTTTGTATTTGATAGGGATTTCATTTTCATTAAAAATAGTTACGCAGAGTAGTGCAGTGGGAGCGTGATGGGCCCATAGCCCAGAGGTCCGAGGACCAAAACCTCGCTTTGCTAACTAGGTATTTTTGCTTCACTGCTATTCACATTTAATAAATATTGTAGAATGTTTTTAGAATGTCTGCTTTCATTTTGTTTGCATTTTCTAAATTTACATGAGGCATAGTGGCGCAGTTGAAGCGTGCTGGGCCCATAACCCAGAGGTCCGAGGATCGAAACCTCGCTCTGCTAACAAGTTTTTGGTATGACATGAGGTACTCGACTCGAAGTGACAAAGTAGACACTTTCTTGGTCAGTACCCGAGAGTTTGGTTGACCACAACCTCGGTCTGCTCAGGATAATTATTTCCTTGAAAGTGATTTCATTTTCATTACAAATAGTTACTCAGAGTGGTGCAGTGGGATCGTGATGAGCCCATAACCCAGAGGCCCGAGGACCGAAACCTCGCTCTGCTAAAGAGGTATTTTTGCTTCACTGTTATTCAAATTTAATATTTATTTTAGAATGTTTTTAGAATGTCTGCTTTTATTTTGTTTGTTGTTTTTCTAAATTTACATGAGGCATGGTGGCGCAGTGGAAGCTTGCTGGGCCTATAACCCAGAGTGCCAAGGATCAAAACCTCGTTCTGCTGCTAATAAGTTTTTGGTATGACTTGAAGTACTCGACTCAGAGTGACAAAGTAGACCCTTTCTTGGTCAGTAACCGAGAGTTCGGATGATCACAACCTCGGTCTGCTCAGGATAATTTTGTATTTGATAGGGATTTCATTTTCATTAAAAATAGTTACGCAGAGTAGTGCAGCGGGAGCGTGATGGGCCCATAGCCCAGAGGTCCGAGGACCAAAACCTTGCTCTGCTAAAGAGGTATTTTTGCTTCACTGTTATTCAAATTTAATAATTATTTTAGAATGTTTTTAGAATGTCTGCTTTTATTTTGTTTGTTGTTTTTCTAAATTTACATGAGGCATGGTGGCGCATTAGAAGCTTGCTGGGCCTATAACCCAGAGTGCCGAGGATCAAAACCTCGTTCTGCTGCTAATAAGTTTTTGGTATGACTTGAAGTACTCGACTCAGAGTGACAAAGTAGACCCTTTCTTGGTCAGTAACCGAGAGTTCGGATGATCACAACCTCGGTCTGCTCAGGATAATTTTGTATTTGATAGGGATTTCATTTTCAATAAAAATAGTTACGCAGAGTAGTGCAGCGGGAGCGTGATGGGCCCATAGCCCAGAGGTCCGAGGACCAAAACCTCGCTTTGCTAACTAGGTATTTTTGCTTCACTGCTATTCACATTTAATAAATATTGTAGAATGTTTTTAGAATGTCTGCTTTCATTTTGTTTGCATTTTCTAAATTTACATGAGGCATAGTGGCGCAGTTGAAGCGTGCTGGGCCCATAACCCAGAGGTCCGAGGATCGAAACCTCGCTCTGCTAACAAGTTTTTGGTATGACATGAGGTACTCGACTCGGAGTGACAAAGTAGACACTTTCTTGGTCAGTACCCGAGAGTTTGGTTGACCACAACCTCGGTCTGCTCAGGATAATTATTTCCTTGAAAGTGATTTCATTTTCATTACAAATAGTTACGCAGAGTGGTGCAGTGGGATCGTGATGGGCCCATAACCCAGAGGCCCGAGGACCGAAACCTCGCTCTGCTAAAGAGGTATTTTTGCTTCACTGTTATTCAAATTTAATAATTATTTTAGAATGTTCTTAGAATGTCTGCTTTTATTTTGTTTTTTGTTTTTCTAAATTTACATGAGGCATGGTGGCGCAGTGGAAGCTTGCTGGGCCTATAACCCAGAGTGCCGAGGATCAAAACCTCGTTCTGCTGCTAATAAGTTTTTGGTATGACTTGAAGTACTCGATTCAGAGTGACAAAGTAGACCCTTTCTTGGTCAGTAACCGAGAGTTCGGATGATCACAACCTCGGTCTGCTCAGGATAATTTTGTATTTGATAGGGATTTCATTTTCATTAAAAATAGTTACGCAGAGTAGTGCAGCGGGAGCGTGATGGGCCCATAGCCCAGAGGTCCGAGGACCAAAACCTCGCTTTGCTAACTAGGTATTTCTGCTTCACTGCTATTCACATTTAATAAATATTGTAGAATGTTTTTAGAATGTCTGCTTTCATTTTGTTTGCATTTTCTAAATTTACAGGAGGCATAGTGGCGCAGTTGAAGCGTGCTGGGCCCATAACCCAGAGGTCCGAGGATCGAAACCTCGCTCTGCTAACAAGTTTTTGGTATGACATGAGGTACTCGACTCGGAGTGACAAAGTAGACACTTTCTTGGTCAGTACCCGAGAGTTTGGTTGACCACAACCTCGGTCTGCTCAGGATAATTATTTCCTTGAAAGTGATTTCATTTTCATTACAAATAGTTACGCAGAGTGGTGCAGTGGGATCGTGATGGGCCCATAACCCAGAGGCCCGAGGACCAAAACCTCGCTCTGCTAAAGAGGTATTTTTGCTTCACTGTTATTCAAATTTAATAATTATTTTAGAATGTTTTTAGAATGTCTGCTTTTATTTTGTTTGTTGTTTTTCTAAATTTACATGAGGCATGGTGGCGCAGTGGAAGCTTGCTGGGCCTATAACCCAGAGGTCCGAGGATCGAAACCTCGCTCTGCTAACAAGTTTTTGGTATGACATGAGGTACTCGACTCGGAGTGACAAAGTAGACACTTTCTTGGTCAGTACCCGAGAGTTTGGTTGACCACAACCTCGGTCTGCTCAGGATAATTATTTCCTTGAAAGTGATTTCATTTTCATTACAAATAGTTACTCAGAGTGGTGCAGTGGGATCGTGATGAGCCCATAACCCAGAGGCCCGAGGACCGAAACCTCGCTCTGCTAAAGAGGTATTTTTGCTTCACTGTTATTCAAATTTAATATTTATTTTAGAATGTTTTTAGAATGTCTGCTTTTATTTTGTTTGTTGTTTTTCTAAATTTACATGAGGCATGGTGGCGCAGTGGAAGCTTGCTGGGCCTATAACCCAGAGTGCCAAGGATCAAAACCTCGTTCTGCTGCTAATAAGTTTTTGGTATGACTTGAAGTACTCGACTCAGAGTGACAAAGTAGACCCTTTCTTGGTCAGTAACCGAGAGTTCGGATGATCACAACCTCGGTCTGCTCAGGATAATTTTGTATTTGATAGGGATTTCATTTTCATTAAAAATAGTTACGCAGAGTAGTGCAGCGGGAGCGTGATGGGCCCATAGCCCAGAGGTCCGAGGACCAAAACCTTGCTCTGCTAAAGAGGTATTTTTGCTTCACTGTTATTCAAATTTAATAATTATTTTAGAATGTTTTTAGAATGTCTGCTTTTATTTTGTTTGTTGTTTTTCTAAATTTACATGAGGCATGGTGGCGCATTAGAAGCTTGCTGGGCCTATAACCCAGAGTGCCGAGGATCAAAACCTCGTTCTGCTGCTAATAAGTTTTTGGTATGACTTGAAGTACTCGACTCAGAGTGACAAAGTAGACCCTTTCTTGGTCAGTAACCGAGAGTTCGGATGATCACAACCTCGGTCTGCTCAGGATAATTTTGTATTTGATAGGGATTTCATTTTCAATAAAAATAGTTACGCAGAGTAGTGCAGCGGGAGCGTGATGGGCCCATAGCCCAGAGGTCCGAGGACCAAAACCTCGCTTTGCTAACTAGGTATTTTTGCTTCACTGCTATTCACATTTAATAAATATTGTAGAATGTTTTTAGAATGTCTGCTTTCATTTTGTTTGCATTTTCTAAATTTACATGAGGCATAGTGGCGCAGTTGAAGCGTGCTGGGCCCATAACCCAGAGGTCCGAGGATCGAAACCTCGCTCTGCTAACAAGTTTTTGGTATGACATGAGGTACTCGACTCGGAGTGACAAAGTAGACACTTTCTTGGTCAGTACCCGAGAGTTTGGTTGACCACAACCTCGGTCTGCTCAGGATAATTATTTCCTTGAAAGTGATTTCATTTTCATTACAAATAGTTACGCAGAGTGGTGCAGTGGGATCGTGATGGGCCCATAACCCAGAGGCCCGAGGACCGAAACCTCGCTCTGCTAAAGAGGTATTTTTGCTTCACTGTTATTCAAATTTAATAATTATTTTAGAATGTTCTTAGAATGTCTGCTTTTATTTTGTTTTTTGTTTTTCTAAATTTACATGAGGCATGGTGGCGCAGTGGAAGCTTGCTGGGCCTATAACCCAGAGTGCCGAGGATCAAAACCTCGTTCTGCTGCTAATAAGTTTTTGGTATGACTTGAAGTACTCGATTCAGAGTGACAAAGTAGACCCTTTCTTGGTCAGTAACCGAGAGTTCGGATGATCACAACCTCGGTCTGCTCAGGATAATTTTGTATTTGATAGGGATTTCATTTTCATTAAAAATAGTTACGCAGAGTAGTGCAGCGGGAGCGTGATGGGCCCATAGCCCAGAGGTCCGAGGACCAAAACCTCGCTTTGCTAACTAGGTATTTCTGCTTCACTGCTATTCACATTTAATAAATATTGTAGAATGTTTTTAGAATGTCTGCTTTCATTTTGTTTGCATTTTCTAAATTTACAGGAGGCATAGTGGCGCAGTTGAAGCGTGCTGGGCCCATAACCCAGAGGTCCGAGGATCGAAACCTCGCTCTGCTAACAAGTTTTTGGTATGACATGAGGTACTCGACTCGGAGTGACAAAGTAGACACTTTCTTGGTCAGTACCCGAGAGTTTGGTTGACCACAACCTCGGTCTGCTCAGGATAATTATTTCCTTGAAAGTGATTTCATTTTCATTACAAATAGTTACGCAGAGTGGTGCAGTGGGATCGTGATGGGCCCATAACCCAGAGGCCCGAGGACCAAAACCTCGCTCTGCTAAAGAGGTATTTTTGCTTCACTGTTATTCAAATTTAATAATTATTTTAGAATGTTTTTAGAATGTCTGCTTTTATTTTGTTTGTTGTTTTTCTAAATTTACATGAGGCATGGTGGCGCAGTGGAAGCTTGCTGGGCCTATAACCCAGAGGTCCGAGGATCGAAACCTCGCTCTGCTAACAAGTTTTTGGTATGACATGAGGTACTCGACTCGGAGTGACAAAGTAGACACTTTCTTGGTCAGTACCCGAGAGTTTGGTTGACCACAACCTCGGTCTGCTCAGGATAATTATTTCCTTGAAAGTGATTTCATTTTCATTACAAATAGTTACTCAGAGTGGTGCAGTGGGATCGTGATGAGCCCATAACCCAGAGGCCCGAGGACCGAAACCTCGCTCTGCTAAAGAGGTATTTTTGCTTCACTGTTATTCAAATTTAATATTTATTTTAGAATGTTTTTAGAATGTCTGCTTTTATTTTGTTTGTTGTTTTTCTAAATTTACATGAGGCATGGTGGCGCAGTGGAAGCTTGCTGGGCCTATAACCCAGAGTGCCAAGGATCAAAACCTCGTTCTGCTGCTAATAAGTTTTTGGTATGACTTGAAGTACTCGACTCAGAGTGACAAAGTAGACCCTTTCTTGGTCAGTAACCGAGAGTTCGGATGATCACAACCTCGGTCTGCTCAGGATAATTTTGTATTTGATAGGGATTTCATTTTCATTAAAAATAGTTACGCAGAGTAGTGCAGCGGGAGCGTGATGGGCCCATAGCCCAGAGGTCCGAGGACCAAAACCTTGCTCTGCTAAAGAGGTATTTTTGCTTCACTGTTATTCAAATTTAATAATTATTTTAGAATGTTTTTAGAATGTCTGCTTTTATTTTGTTTGTTGTTTTTCTAAATTTACATGAGGCATGGTGGCGCATTAGAAGCTTGCTGGGCCTATAACCCAGAGTGCCGAGGATCAAAACCTCGTTCTGCTGCTAATAAGTTTTTGGTATGACTTGAAGTACTCGACTCAGAGTGACAAAGTAGACCCTTTCTTGGTCAGTAACCGAGAGTTCGGATGATCACAACCTCGGTCTGCTCAGGATAATTTTGTATTTGATAGGGATTTCATTTTCAATAAAAATAGTTACGCAGAGTAGTGCAGCGGGAGCGTGATGGGCCCATAGCCCAGAGGTCCGAGGACCAAAACCTCGCTTTGCTAACTAGGTATTTTTGCTTCACTGCTATTCACATTTAATAAATATTGTAGAATGTTTTTAGAATGTCTGCTTTCATTTTGTTTGCATTTTCTAAATTTACATGAGGCATAGTGGCGCAGTTGAAGCGTGCTGGGCCCATAACCCAGAGGTCCGAGGATCGAAACCTCGCTCTGCTAACAAGTTTTTGGTATGACATGAGGTACTCGACTCGGAGTGACAAAGTAGACACTTTCTTGGTCAGTACCCGAGAGTTTGGTTGACCACAACCTCGGTCTGCTCAGGATAATTATTTCCTTGAAAGTGATTTCATTTTCATTACAAATAGTTACGCAGAGTGGTGCAGTGGGATCGTGATGGGCCCATAACCCAGAGGCCCGAGGACCGAAACCTCGCTCTGCTAAAAAGGTATTTTTGCTTCACTGTTATTCAAATTTAATAATTATTTTAGAATGTTTTTAGAATGTCTGCTTTTATTTTGTTTGTTGTTTTTCTAAATTTACATGAGGCATGGTGGCGCAGTGGAAGCTTGCTGGGCCTATAACCCAGAGTGCCGAGGATCAAAACCTCGTTCTGCTGCTAATAAGTTTTTGGTATGACTTGAAGTACTCGATTCAGAGTGACAAAGTAGACCCTTTCTTGGTCAGTAACCGAGAGTTCGGATGATCACAACCTCGGTCTGCTCAGGATAATTTTGTATTTGATAGGGATTTCATTTTCATTAAAAATAATTACGCAGAGTAGTGCAGCGGGAGCGTGATGGGCCCATAGCCCAGAGGTCCGAGGACCAAGACCTCGCTTTGCTAACTAGGTATTTTTGCTTCACTGCTATTCACATTTAATAAATATTGTAGAATGTTTTTAGAATGTCTGCTTTCATTTTGTTTGCATTTTCTAAATTTACATGAGGCATAGTGGCGCAGTTAAAGCGTGCTGGGCCCATAACCCAGAGGTCCGAGGATCGAAACCTCGCTCTGCTAACAAGTTTTTGGTATGACATGAGGTACTCGACTCGGAGTGACAAAGTAGACACTTTCTTGGTCAGTACCCGAGAGTTTGGTTGACCACAACCTCGGTCTGCTCAGGATAATTATTTCCTTGAAAGTGATTTCATTTTCATTACAAATAGTTACGCAGAGTGGTGCAGTGGGATCGTGATGGGCCCATAACCCAGAGGCCCGAGGACCGAAACCTCGCTCTGCTAAAGAGGTATTTTTGCTTCACTGTTATTCAAATTTAATAATTATTTTAGAATGTTCTTAGAATGTCTGCTTTTATTTTGTTTTTTGTTTTTCTAAATTTACATGAGGCATGGTGGCGCAGTGGAAGCTTGCTGGGCCTATAACCCAGAGTGCCAAGGATCAAAACCTCGTTCTGCTGCTAATACGTTTTTGGTATGACTTGAAGTACTCGACTCAGAGTGACAAAGTAGACCCTTTCTTGGTCAGTAACCGAGAGTTCGGATGATCACAACCGCGGTCTGCTCAGGATAATTTTGTATTTGATAGGGATTTCATTTTCATTAAAAATAGTTACGCAGAGTAGTGCAGCGGGAGCGTGATGGGCCCAGAGGTCCGAGGACCAAAACCTCCCTTTGCTAACTAGGTATTTTTGCTTCACTGCTATTCACATTTAATAAATATTGTAGAATGTTTTTA
The DNA here is from genome assembly GCA_037893245.1 of Crossaster papposus. Taxonomy (NCBI): domain Eukaryota; kingdom Metazoa; phylum Echinodermata; class Asteroidea; order Velatida; family Solasteridae; genus Crossaster; species Crossaster papposus. The sequence goes on along the minus strand of JBAIAA010000255.1, from coordinate 597,596 downwards.
GAATGTCTGCTTTCATTTTGTTTGCATTTTCTAAATTTACAGGAGGCATAGTGGCGCAGTTGAAGCGTGCTGGGCCCATAACCCAGAGGTCCGAGGATCGAAACCTCGCTCTGCTAACAAGTTTTTGGTATGACATGAGGTACTCGACTCGGAGTGACAAAGTAGACACTTTCTTGGTCAGTACCCGACAGTTTGGTTGACCACAACCTCGGTCTGCTCAGGATAATTATTTCCTTGAAAGTGATTTCATTTTCATTACAAATAGTTACGCAGAGTGGTGCAGTGGGATCGTGATGGGCCCATAACCCAGAGGCCCGAGGACCAAAACCTCGCTCTGCTAAAGAGGTATTTTTGCTTCACTGTTATTCAAATTTAATAATTATTTTAGAATGTTTTTAGAATGTCTGCTTTTATTTTGTTTGTTGTTTTTCTAAATTTACATGAGGCATGGTGGCGCAGTGGAAGCTTGCTGGGCCTATAACCCAGAGGTCCGAGGATCGAAACCTCGCTCTGCTAACAAGTTTTTGGTATGACATGAGGTACTCGACTCGGAGTGACAAAGTAGACACTTTCTTGGTCAGTACCCGAGAGTTTGGTTGACCACAACCTCGGTCTGCTCAGGATAATTATTTCCTTGAAAGTGATTTCATTTTCATTACAAATAGTTACTCAGAGTGGTGCAGTGGGATCGTGATGAGCCCATAACCCAGAGGCCCGAGGACCGAAACCTCGCTCTGCTAAAGAGGTATTTTTGCTTCACTGTTATTCAAATTTAATATTTATTTTAGAATGTTTTTAGAATGTCTGCTTTTATTTTGTTTGTTGTTTTTCTAAATTTACATGAGGCATGGTGGCGCAGTGGAAGCTTGCTGGGCCTATAACCCAGAGTGCCAAGGATCAAAACCTCGTTCTGCTGCTAATAAGTTTTTGGTATGACTTGAAGTACTCGACTCAGAGTGACAAAGTAGACCCTTTCTTGGTCAGTAACCGAGAGTTCGGATGATCACAACCTCGGTCTGCTCAGGATAATTTTGTATTTGATAGGGATTTCATTTTCATTAAAAATAGTTACGCAGAGTAGTGCAGCGGGAGCGTGATGGGCCCATAGCCCAGAGGTCCGAGGACCAAAACCTTGCTCTGCTAAAGAGGTATTTTTGCTTCACTGTTATTCAAATTTAATAATTATTTTAGAATGTTTTTAGAATGTCTGCTTTTATTTTGTTTGTTGTTTTTCTAAATTTACATGAGGCATGGTGGCGCATTAGAAGCTTGCTGGGCCTATAACCCAGAGTGCCGAGGATCAAAACCTCGTTCTGCTGCTAATAAGTTTTTGGTATGACTTGAAGTACTCGACTCAGAGTGACAAAGTAGACCCTTTCTTGGTCAGTAACCGAGAGTTCGGATGATCACAACCTCGGTCTGCTCAGGATAATTTTGTATTTGATAGGGATTTCATTTTCAATAAAAATAGTTACGCAGAGTAGTGCAGCGGGAGCGTGATGGGCCCATAGCCCAGAGGTCCGAGGACCAAAACCTCGCTTTGCTAACTAGGTATTTTTGCTTCACTGCTATTCACATTTAATAAATATTGTAGAATGTTTTTAGAATGTCTGCTTTCATTTTGTTTGCATTTTCTAAATTTACATGAGGCATAGTGGCGCAGTTGAAGCGTGCTGGGCCCATAACCCAGAGGTCCGAGGATCGAAACCTCGCTCTGCTAACAAGTTTTTGGTATGACATGAGGTACTCGACTCGGAGTGACAAAGTAGACACTTTCTTGGTCAGTACCCGAGAGTTTGGTTGACCACAACCTCGGTCTGCTCAGGATAATTATTTCCTTGAAAGTGATTTCATTTTCATTACAAATAGTTACGCAGAGTGGTGCAGTGGGATCGTGATGGGCCCATAACCCAGAGGCCCGAGGACCGAAACCTCGCTCTGCTAAAAAGGTATTTTTGCTTCACTGTTATTCAAATTTAATAATTATTTTAGAATGTTTTTAGAATGTCTGCTTTTATTTTGTTTGTTGTTTTTCTAAATTTACATGAGGCATGGTGGCGCAGTGGAAGCTTGCTGGGCCTATAACCCAGAGTGCCGAGGATCAAAACCTCGTTCTGCTGCTAATAAGTTTTTGGTATGACTTGAAGTACTCGATTCAGAGTGACAAAGTAGACCCTTTCTTGGTCAGTAACCGAGAGTTCGGATGATCACAACCTCGGTCTGCTCAGGATAATTTTGTATTTGATAGGGATTTCATTTTCATTAAAAATAATTACGCAGAGTAGTGCAGCGGGAGCGTGATGGGCCCATAGCCCAGAGGTCCGAGGACCAAAACCTCGCTTTGCTAACTAGGTATTTTTGCTTCACTGCTATTCACATTTAATAAATATTGTAGAATGTTTTTAGAATGTCTGCTTTCATTTTGTTTGCATTTTCTAAATTTACATGAGGCATAGTGGCGCAGTTAAAGCGTGCTGGGCCCATAACCCAGAGGTCCGAGGATCGAAACCTCGCTCTGCTAACAAGTTTTTGGTATGACATGAGGTACTCGACTCGGAGTGACAAAGTAGACACTTTCTTGGTCAGTACCCGAGAGTTTGGTTGACCACAACCTCGGTCTGCTCAGGATAATTATTTCCTTGAAAGTGATTTCATTTTCATTACAAATAGTTACGCAGAGTGGTGCAGTGGGATCGTGATGGGCCCATAACCCAGAGGCCCGAGGACCGAAACCTCGCTCTGCTAAAGAGGTATTTTTGCTTCACTGTTATTCAAATTTAATAATTATTTTAGAATGTTCTTAGAATGTCTGCTTTTATTTTGTTTTTTGTTTTTCTAAATTTACATGAGGCATGGTGGCGCAGTGGAAGCTTGCTGGGCCTATAACCCAGAGTGCCGAGGATCAAAACCTCGTTCTGCTGCTAATAAGTTTTTGGTATGACTTGAAGTACTCGATTCAGAGTGACAAAGTAGACCCTTTCTTGGTCAGTAACCGAGAGTTCGGATGATCACAACCTCGGTCTGCTCAGGATAATTTTGTATTTGATAGGGATTTCATTTTCATTAAAAATAGTTACGCAGAGTAGTGCAGCGGGAGCGTGATGGGCCCATAGCCCAGAGGTCCGAGGACCAAAACCTCGCTTTGCTAACTAGGTATTTCTGCTTCACTGCTATTCACATTTAATAAATATTGTAGAATGTTTTTAGAATGTCTGCTTTCATTTTGTTTGCATTTTCTAAATTTACATGAGGCATAGTGGCGCAGTTGAAGCGTGCTGGGCCCATAACCGAGAGGTCCGAGGATCGAAACCTCGCTCTGCTAACAAGTTTTTGGTATGACATGAGGTACTCGACTCGGAGTGACAAAGTAGACACTTTCTTGGTCAGTACCCGAGAGTTTGGTTGACCACAACCTCGGTCTGCTCAGGATAATTATTTCCTTGAAAGTGATTTCATTTTCATTACAAATAGTTACGCAGAGTGGTGCAGTGGGATCGTGATGGGCCCATAACCCAGAGGCCCGAGGACCAAAACCTCGCTCTGCTAAAGAGGTATTTTTGCTTCACTGTTATTCAAATTTAATAATTATTTTAGAATGTTTTTAGAATGTCTGCTTTTATTTTGTTTGTTGTTTTTCTAAATTTACATGAGGCATGGTGGCGCAGTGGAAGCTTGCTGGGCCTGAAACCGAGAGGTCCGAGGATCGAAACCTCGCTCTGCTAACAAGTTGTTGGTATGACATGAGGTACTCGACTCGGAGTGACAAAGTAGACACTTTATTGGTCAGTACCCGAGAGATTGGTTGACCACAACCTCGGTCTGCTCAGGATAATTATTTCCTTGAAAGTGATTTCATTTTCATTACAAATAGTTACGCAGAGTGGTGCAGTGGGATTGTGATGGGCCCATAACCCAGAGGCCCGAGGACCGAAACCTCGCTCTGCTAAAGAGTTATTTTTGCTTCACTGTTATTCAAATTTAATAATTATTTTAGAATGTTTTTAGAATGTCTGCTTTTATTTTGTTTGTTGTTTTTCTAAATTTACATGAGGCATGGTGGCGCAGTGGAAGCTTGCTGGGCCTATAACCCAGAGTGCCGAGGATCAAAACCTCGTTCTGCTGCTAATAAGTTTTTGGTATGACTTGAAGTACTCGACTCAGAGTGACAAAGTAGACCCTTTCTTGGTCAGTAACCGAGAGTTCGGATGATCACAACCTCGGTCTGCTCAGGATAATTTTGTATTTGATAGGGATTTCATTTTCATTAAAAATAGTTACGCAGAGTAGTGCAGCGGGAGCGTGATGGGCCCATAGCCCAGAGGTCCGAGGACCAAAACCTTGCTCTGCTAAAGAGGTATTTTTGCTTCACTGTTATTCAAATTTAATAATTATTTTAGAATGTTTTTAGAATGTCTGCTTTTATTTTGTTTGTTGTTTTTCTAAATTTACATGAGGCATGGTGGCGCATTAGAAGCTTGCTGGGCCTATAACCCAGAGTGCCGAGGATCAAAACCTCGTTCTGCTGCTAATAAGTTTTTGGTATGACTTGAAGTACTCGACTCAGAGTGACAAAGTAGACCCTTTCTTGGTCAGTAACCGAGAGTTCGGATGATCACAACCTCGGTCTGCTCAGGATAATTTTGTATTTGATAGGGATTTCATTTTCAATAAAAATAGTTACGCAGAGTAGTGCAGCGGGAGCGTGATGGGCCCATAGCCCAGAGGTCCGAGGACCAAAACCTCGCTTTGCTAACTAGGTATTTTTGCTTCACTGCTATTCACATTTAATAAATATTGTAGAATGTTTTTAGAATGTCTGCTTTCATTTTGTTTGCATTTTCTAAATTTACATGAGGCATAGTGGCGCAGTTGAAGCGTGCTGGGCCCATAACCCAGAGGTCCGAGGATCGAAACCTCGCTCTGCTAACAAGTTTTTGGTATGACATGAGGTACTCGACTCGGAGTGACAAAGTAGACACTTTCTTGGTCAGTACCCGAGAGTTTGGTTGACCACAACCTCGGTCTGCTCAGGATAATTATTTCCTTGAAAGTGATTTCATTTTCATTACAAATAGTTACGCAGAGTGGTGCAGTGGGATCGTGATGGGCCCATTACCCAGAGGCCACAGGACCGAAACCTTGCTCTGCTAAAGAGGTATTTTTGCTTCACTGTTATTCAAATTTAATAATTATTTTAGAATGTTTTTAGAATGTCTGCTTTTATTTTGTTTGTTGTTTTTCTAAATTTACATGAGGCATGGTGGCGCAGTGGAAGCTTGCTGGGCCTATAACCCAGAGTGCCAAGGATCAAAACCTCGTTCTGCTGCTAATACGTTTTTGGTATGACTTGAAGTACTCGACTCAGAGTGACAAAGTAGACCCTTTCTTGGTCAGTAACCGAGAGTTCGGATGATCACAACCGCGGTCTGCTCAGGATAATTTTGTATTTGATAGGGATTTCATTTTCATTAAAAATAGTTACGCAGAGTAGTGCAGCGGGAGCGTGATGGGCCCAGAGGTCCGAGGACCAAAACCTCCCTTTGCTAACTAGGTATTTTTGCTTCACTGCTATTCACATTTAATAAATATTGTAGAATGTTTTTAGAATGTCTGCTTTCATTTTGTTTGCATTTTCTAAATTTACAGGAGGCATAGTGGCGCAGTTGAAGCGTGCTGGTCCCATAACCCAGAGGTCCGAGGATCGAAACCTCGCTCTGCCAACAAGTTTTAGGTATGACATGAAGTACTCGACTCAGAGTGACAAAGTAAACCCTTTCTTGGTCAGTAACCGAGAGTTCGGATGATCACAACCTCGGTCTGCTCAGGATAATTTTGTATTTGATAGGGATTTCATTTTCATTAAAAATAGTTACGCAGAGTAGTGCAGCGGGAGCGTGATGGGCCCATAGCCCAGAGGTCCGAGGACCAAAACCTCGCTTTGCTAACTAGGTATTTTTGCTTCACTGCTATTCACATTTAATAAATATTGTAGAATGTCTGCTTTCATTTTGTTTGCATTTTCTAAATTTACATGAGGCATAGTGGCGCAGTTGAAGCGTGCTGGTCCCATAACCCAGAGGTCCGAGGATCGAAACCTCGCTCTGCCAACAAGTTTTAGGTATGACATGAGGTACTCGACTCAGAGTGACAAAGTAGACACTTTCTTGGTCAGTACCCGAGAGTTTGGTTGACCACAACCTCGGTCTGCTCAGGATAATTATTTCCTTGAAAGTGATTTCATTTTCATTAAAAATAGTTACGCAGAGTAGTGCAGCGGGAGCGTGATGGGCCCATAGCCCAGAGGTCCGAGGACCAAAACCTCGCTTTGCTAACTAGGTATTTTTGCTTCACTGCTATTCACATTTAATAAATATTGTAGAATGTTTTTAGAATGTCTGCTTTCATTTTGTTTGCATTTTCTAAATTTACATGAGGCATAGTGGCGCAGTTGAAGCGTGCTGGGCCCATTATCCAGAGGTCCGAGGATCGAAACCTCGCTCTGCTAACAAGTTTTTGGTATGACATGAGGTACTCGACTCGGAGTGACAAAGTAGACACTTTCTTGGTCAGTACCCGAGAGTTTGGTTGACCACAACCTCGGTCTGCTCAGGATAATTATTTCCTTGAAAGTGATTTCATTTTCATTACAAATAGTTACGCAGAGTGGTGCAGTGGGATCGTGATGGGCCCAGAGGCCCGAGGACCAAAACCTCGCTCTGCTAAAGAGGTATTTTTGCTTCACTGTTATTCAAATTTAATAATTATTTTAGAATGTTTTTAGAATGTCTGCTTTTATTTTGTTTGTTGTTTTTCTAAATTTACATGAGGCATGGTGGCGCAGTGGAAGCTTGCTGGGCCTATAACCCAGAGTGCCGAGGATCAAAACCTCGTTCTGCTGCTAATAAGTTTTTGGTATGACTTGAAGTACTCGACTCAGAGTGACAAAGTAGACCCTTTCTTGGTCAGTAACCGAGAGTTCGGATGATCACAACCTCGGTCTGCTCAGGATAATTTTGTATTTGATAGGGATTTCATTTTCATTAAAAATAGTTACGCAAAGTAGTGCAGCGGGAGCGTGATGGGCCCATAGCCCATAGCCCAGAGGACCAAAACCTCGCTTTGCTAACTAGGTATTTTTGCTTTACTGCTATTCACATTTAATAAATATTGTAGAATGTTTTTAGAATGTCTGCTTTCATTTTGTTTGCATTTTCTAAATTTACATGAGGCATAGTGGCGCAGTTGAAGCGTGCTGGGCCCATAACCCAGAGGTCCGAGGATCGAAACCTCGCTCTGCTAACAAGTTTTTGGTATGACATGAGGTACTCGACTCGGAGTGACAAAGTAGACACTTTCTTGGTCAGTACCTGAGAGTTTGGTTGACCACAACCTCGGTCTGCTCAGGATAATTATTTCCTTGAAAGTGATTTCATTTCCTTTACAAATAGTTACGCAGAGTGGTGCAGTGGGATCGTGATGGGCCCATAACCCAGAGGCCCGAGGACCGAAACCTCGCTCTGCTAAAGAGGTATTTTTGCTTCACTGTTATTCAAATTTAATAATTATTTTACAATGTTTTTAGAATGTCTGCTTTTATTTTGTTTGTTGTTTTTCCAAATTTACATGAGGCATGGTGGCGCAGTGGAAGCTTGCTGGGCCTATAACCCAGAGTACCGAGGATCAAAACCTCGTTCTGCTGCTAATAAGTTTTTGGTATGACTTGAAGTACTCGACTCAGAGTGACAAAGTAGACACTTTCTTGGTCAGTAACCGAGAGTTCGGATGATCACAACCTCGGTCTGCTCAGGATAATTTTGTATTTGATAGGGATTTCATTTTCATTAAAAATAGTTACGCAGAGTAGTGCAGCGGGAGCGTGATGGGCCCATAGCCCAGAGGTCCGAGGACCAAAACCTCGCTTTGCTAACTAGGTATTTTTGCTTCACTGCTATTCACATTTAATAAATATTGTAGAATGTCTGCTTTCATTTTGTTTGCATTTTCTAAATTTACATGAGGCATAGTGGCGCAGTTGAAGCGTGCTGGGCCCATAACCCAGAGGTCCGAGGATCGAAACCTCGCTCTGCCAACAAGTTTTAGGTATGACATGAGGTACTCGACTCAGAGTGACAAAGTAGACACTTTCTTGGTCAGTACCCGAGAGTTTGGTTGACCACAACCTCGGTCTGCTCAGGATAATTTTGTATTTGATAGGGATTTCATTTTCATTAAAAATAGTTACGCAAAGTAGTGCAGCGGGAGCGTGATGGGCCCATAGCCCATAGCCCAGAGGACCAAAACCTCGCTTTGCTAACTAGGTATTTTTGCTTTACTGCTATTCACATTTAATAAATATTGTAGAATGTTTTTAGAATGTCTGCTTTCATTTTGTTTGCATTTTCTAAATTTACATGAGGCATAGTGGCGCAGTTGAAGCGTGCTGGGCCCATAACCCAGAGGTCCGAGGATCGAAACCTCGCTCTGCTAACAAGTTTTTGGTATGACATGAGGTACTCGACTCGGAGTGACAAAGTAGACCCTTTCTTGGTCAGTAACCGAGAGTTCGGATGATCACAACCTCGGTCTGCTCAGGATAATTTTGTATTTGATAGGGATTTCATTTTCATTAAAAATAGTTACGCAAAGTAGTGCAGCGGGAGCGTGATGGGCCCATAGCCCATAGCCCAGAGGACCAAAACCTCGCTTTGCTAACTAGGTATTTTTGCTTTACTGCTATTCACATTTAATAAATATTGTAGAATGTTTTTAGAATGTCTGCTTTCATTTTGTTTGCATTTTCTAAATTTACATGAGGCATAGTGGCGCAGTTGAAGCGTGCTGGGCCCATAACCCAGAGGTCCGAGGATCGAAACCTCGCTCTGCTAACAAGTTTTTGGTATGACATGAGGTACTCGACTCGGAGTGACAAAGTAGACACTTTCTTGGTCAGTACCTGAGAGTTTGGTTGACCACAACCTCGGTCTGCTCAGGATAATTATTTCCTTGAAAGTGATTTCATTTCCTTTACAAATAGTTACGCAGAGTGGTGCAGTGGGATCGTGATGGGCCCATAACCCAGAGGCCCGAGGACCGAAACCTCGCTCTGCTAAAGAGGTATTTTTGCTTCACTGTTATTCAAATTTAATAATTATTTTACAATGTTTTTAGAATGTCTGCTTTTATTTTGTTTGTTGTTTTTCCAAATTTACATGAGGCATGGTGGCGCAGTGGAAGCTTGCTGGGCCTATAACCCAGAGTACCGAGGATCAAAACCTCGTTCTGCTGCTAATAAGTTTTTGGTATGACTTGAAGTACTCGACTCAGAGTGACAAAGTAGACACTTTCTTGGTCAGTAACCGAGAGTTCGGATGATCACAACCTCGGTCTGCTCAGGATAATTATTTCCTTGAAAGTGATTTCATTTTCATTACAAATAGTTACGCAGAGTGGTGCAGTGGGAGCGTGATGGGCCCATAACCCAGAGGCCCTTCAAGTACTTCAAGAGTCGAGTACTTCAAGTCATACCAAAAACTTATTAGCAGCAGAACGAGGTTTTGATCCTCGGCACTCTGGGTTATAGGCCCAGCAAGCTTCCACTGCGCCACCATGCCTCATGTAAATTTAGAAAAACAACAAACAAAATGAAAGCAGACATTCTAAAAACATTCTACAGTATTTATTAAATGTGAATAGCAGTGAAGCAAAAATACCTAGTTAGCAAAGCGAGGTTTTGGTCCTCGGACCTCTGGGCTATGGGCCCATCACGCTCCCGCTGCACTACTCTGCGTAACTATTTTTAATGAAAATGGAATCCCTATCAAATACAACATTATCCTGAGCAGACCGAGGTTGTGATCATCCGAACTCTCGGTTACTGACCAAGAAAGGGTCTACTTTGTCACTCTGAGTCGAGTACTTCAAGTCATACCAAAAACTTATTAGCAGCAGAACGAGGTTTTGATCCTCGGCACTCTGGGTTATAGGCCCAGCAAGCTTCCACTGCGCCACCATGCCTCATGTAAATTTAGAAAAACAACAAACAAAATAAAAGCAGACATTCTAAAAACATTCTAAAATAATTATTAAATTTGAATAACAGTGAAGCAAAAATACCTCTTTAGCAAAGCGAGGTTTCGGTCCTCGGGCCTCTGGGTTATGGGCCCATCACAATCCCACTGCACCACTCTGCGTAACTATTTGTAATGAAAATGAAATCACTTTCAAGGAAATAATTATCCTGAGCAGACCGAGGTTGTGGTCAACCAAACTCTCGGGTACTGACCAAGAAAGTGTCTACTTTGTCACTCCGAGTCGAGTACCTCATGTCATACCAAAAACTTGTTAGCAGAGCGAGGTTTCGATCCTCGGACCTCTGGGTTATGGGCCCAGCACGCTTCAACTGCGCCACTATGCCTCATGTAAATTTAGAAAATGCAAACAAAATGAAAGCAGACATTCTAAAAACATTCTACAATATTTATTAAATGTGAATAGCAGTGAAGCAAAAATACCTAGTTAGCAAAGCGAGGTTTTGGTCCTCGGACCTCTGGGCTATGGGCCCATCACGCTCCCGCTGCACTACTCTGCGTAACTATTTTTAATGAAAATGGAATCCCTATCAAATACAACATTATCCTGAGCAGACCGAGGTTGTGATCATCCGAACTCTCGGTTACTGACCGAGAAAGGGTCTACTTTGTCACTCTGAGTCGAGTACTTCAAGTCATACCAAAAACTTATTAGCAGCAGAACGAGGTTTTGATCCTCGGCACTCTGGGTTATAGGCCCAGCAAGCTTCCACTGCGCCACCATGCCTCATGTAAATTTAGAAAAACAACAAACAAAATAAAATCAGACATTCTAAAAACATTCTAAAATAATTATTAAATTTGAATAACAGTGAAGCAAAAATACCTCTTTAGCAGAGCGAGGTTTCAGTCCTCGGGCCTCTGGGTTATGGGCCCATCACGATCTCACTGCACCACTCTGCGTAACTATTTGTAATGAAAATGAAATCACTTTTAAGGAAATAATTATCCTGAGCAGACCGAGGTTGTGGTCAACCAAACTCTCGGGTACTGACCAAGAAAGTGTCTACTTTGTCACTCCGAGTCGAGTACCTCATGTCATACCAAAAACTTGTTAGCAGAGCGAGGTTTCGATCCTCGGACCTCTGGGTTATGGGCCCAGCACACTTCAACTGCGCCACTATGCCTCATGTAAATTTAGAAAAACAACAAACAAAATAAAAGCAGACATTCTAAAAACATTCTACAATATTTATTAAATGTGAATAGCAGTGAAGCAAAAATACCTAGTTAGCAAAGCGAGGTTTTGGTCCTCGGACCTCTGGGCTATGGGCCCATCACGCTCCCGCTGCACTACTCTGCGTAACTATTTTTAATGAAAATGAAATCCCTATCAAATACAACATTATCCTGAGCAGACCGAGGTTGTGATCATCCGAACTCTCGGTTACTGACCGAGAAAGGGTCTACTTTGTCACTCTGAGTCGAGTACTTCAAGTCATACCAAAAACTTATTAGCAGCAGAACGAGGTTTTGATCCTCGGCACTCTGGGTTATAGGCCCAGCAAGCTTCCACTGCGCCACCATGCCTCATGTAAATTTAGAAAAACAACAAACAAAATAAAAGCAGACATTCTAAAAACATTCTAAAATAATTATTAAATTTGAATAACAGTGAAGCAAAAATACCTCTTTAGCAGAGCGAGGTTTCGGTCCTCGGGCCTCTGGGTTATGGGCCCATCATGATCCCACTGCACCACTCTGCGTAACTATTTGTAATGAAAATGAAATCACTTTCAAGGAAATAATTATCCTGAGCAGACCGAGGTTGTGGTCAACCAAACTCTCGGGTACTGACCAAGAAAGTGTCTACTTTGTCACTCCGAGTCGAGTACCTCATGTCATACCAAAAACTTGTTAGCAGAGCGAGGTTTCGATCCTCGGACCTCTGGGTTATGGGCCCAGCACACTTCAACTGCGCCACTATGCCTCATGTAAATTTAGAAAATGCAAACAAAATGAAAGCAGACATTCTAAAAACATTCTACAATATTTATTAAATGTGAAGAGCAGTGAAGCAAAAATACCTAGTTAGCAAAGCGAGGTTTTGGTCCTCGGACCTCTGGGCTATGGGCCATCACGCTTCCGCTGCACTACTCTGCGTAACTATTTTTAATGAAAATGAAATCCCTATCAAATACAAAATTATCCTGAGCAGACCGAGGTTGTGATCATCCGAACTCTCGGTTACTGACCAAGAAAGGGTCTACTTTGTCACTCTGAGTCGAGTACTTCAAGTCATACCAAAAACTTATTAGCAGCAGAACGAGGTTTTGATCCTCGGCACTCTGGGTTATAGGCCCAGCAAGCTTCCACTGCGCCACCATGCCTCATGTAAATTTAGAAAAACAACAAACAAAATAAAAGCAGACATTCTAAAAACATTCTAAAATAATTATTAAATTTGAATAACAGTGAAGCAAAAAACCTCTTTAGCAGAGCGAGGTTTCAGTCCTCGGGCCTCTGGGTTATGGGCCCATCACGATCCCACTGCACCACTCTGCGTAACTATTTGTAATGAAAATGAAATCACTTTTAAGGAAATAATTATCCTGAGCAGACCGAGGTTGTGGTCAACCAAACTCTCGGGTACTGACCAAGAAAGTGTCTACTTTGTCACTCCGAGTCGAGTACCTCATGTCATACCAAAAACTTGTTAGCAGAGCGAGGTTTCGATCCTCGGACCTCTGGGTTATGGGCCCAGCACACTTCAACTGCGCCACTATGCCTCATGTAAATTTAGAAAATGCAAACAAAATGAAAGCAGACATTCTAAAAACATTCTACAATATTTATTAAATGTGAATAGCAGTGAAGCAAAAATACCTAGTTAGCAAAGCGAGGTTTTGGTCCTCGGACCTCTGGGCTATGGGCCATCACGCTTCCGCTGCACTACTCTGCGTAACTATTTTTAATGAAAATGAAATCCCTATCAAATACAAAATTATCCTGAGCAGACCGAGGTTGTGATCATCCGAACTCTCGGTTACTGACCAAGAAAGGGTCTACTTTGTCACTCTGAGTCGAGTACTTCAAGTCATACCAAAAACTTATTAGCAGCAGAACGAGGTTTTGATCCTCGGCACTCTGGGTTATAGGCCCAGCAAGCTTCCACTGCGCCACCATGCCTCATGTAAATTTAGAAAAACAACAAACAAAATAAAAGCAGACATTCTAAAAACATTCTAAAATAATTATTAAATTTGAATAACAGTGAAGCAAAAATACCTCTTTAGCAGAGCGAGGTTTCGGTCCTCGGGCCTCTGGGTTATGGGCCCATCACGATCCCACTGCACCACTCTGCGTAACTATTTGTAATGAAAATGAAATCACTTTCAAGGAAATAATTATCCTGAGCAGACCGAGGTTGTGGTCAACCAAACTCTCGGGTACTGACCAAGAAAGTGTCTACTTTGTCACTCCGAGTCGAGTACCTCATGTCATACCAAAAACTTGTTAGCAGAGCGAGGTTTCGATCCTCGGACCTCTGGGTTATGGGCCCAGCACGCTTCAACTGCGCCACTATGCCTCATGTAAATTTAGAAAATGCAAACAAAATGAAAGCAGACATTCTAAAAACATTCTACAATATTTATTAAATGTGAATAGCAGTGAAGCAAAAATACCTAGTTAGCAAAGCGAGGTTTTGGTCCTCGGACCTCTGGGCTATGGGCCCATCACGCTCCCGCTGCACTACTCTGCGTAACTATTTTTAATGAAAATGGAATCCCTATCAAATACAACATTATCCTGAGCAGACCGAGGTTGTGATCATCCGAACTCTCGGTTACTGACCGAGAAAGGGTCTACTTTGTCACTCTGAGTCGAGTACTTCAAGTCATACCAAAAACTTATTAGCAGCAGAACGAGGTTTTGATCCTCGGCACTCTGGGTTATAGGCCCAGCAAGCTTCCACTGCGCCACCATGCCTCATGTAAATTTAGAAAAACAACAAACAAAATAAAATCAGACATTCTAAAAACATTCTAAAATAATTATTAAATTTGAATAACAGTGAAGCAAAAATACCTCTTTAGCAGAGCGAGGTTTCAGTCCTCGGGCCTCTGGGTTATGGGCCCATCACGATTCCACTGCACCACTCTGCGTAACTATTTGTAATGAAAATGAAATCACTTTCAAGGAAATAATTATCCTGAGCAGACCGAGGTTGTGGTTAACCAAACTCTCGGGTACTGACCAAGAAAGTGTCTACTTTGTCACTCCGAGTCGAGTACCTCATGTCATACCAAAAACTTGTTAGCAGAGCGAGGTTTCGATCCTCGGACCTCTGGGTTATGGGCCCAGCACGCTTCAACTGCGCCACTATGCCTCATTTAAATTTAGAAAATGCAAACAAAATGAAAGCAGACATTCTAAAAACATTCTACAATATTTATTAAATGTAAATAGCAGTGAAGCAAAAATACCTAGTTAGCAAAGCGAGGTTTTGGTCCTCGGACCTCTGGGCTATGGGCTATGGGCCCATCACGCTCCCGCTGCACTACTCTGCGTAACTATTTTTAATAAAAATGTAATCCCTATCAAATACAAAATTATCCTGAGCAGACCGAGGTTGTGATCATCCGAACTCTCGGTTACTGACCAAGAAAGGGTCTACTTTGTCACTCTGAGTCGAGTACTTCAAGTCATACCAAAAACTTATTAGCAGCAGAACGAGGTTTTGATCCTCGGCACTCTGTGTTATAGGCCCAGCAAGCTTCCACTGCGCCACCATGCCTCATGTAAATTTAGAAAAACAACAAACAAAATAAAAGCAGACATTCTAAAAACATTCTAAAATAATTATTAAATTTGAATAACAGTGAAGCAAAAATAACTCTTTAGCAGAGCGAGGTTTCGGTCCTCGGGCCTCTGGGCCCATCACGATCCCACTGCACCACTCTGCGTAACTATTTGTAATGAAAATGAAATCACTTTCAAGGAAATAATTATCCTGAGCAGACCGAGGTTGTGGTCAACCAAACTCTCGGGTACTGACCAAGAAAGTGTCTACTTTGTCACTCCGAGTCGAGTACCTCATGTCATACCAAAAACTTGTTAGCAGAGCGAGGTTTCGATCCTCGGACCTCTGGGTTATGGGCCCAGCACACTTCAACTGCGCCACTATGCCTCATGTAAATTTAGAAAATGCAAACGAAATGAAAGCAGACATTCTAAAAACATTCTACAATATTTATTAAATGTGAATAGCAGTGAAGCAAAAATACCTAGTTAGCAAAGCGAGGTTTTGGTCCTCGGACCTCTGGGCTATGGGCCATCACGCTCCCGCTGCACTACTCTGCGTAACTATTTTTAATGAAAATGAAATCCCTATCAAATACAAAATTATCCTGAGCAGACCGAGGTTGTGATCATCCGAACTCTCGGTTACTGACCAAGAAAGGGTCTACTTTGTCACTCTGAGTCGAGTACTTCAAGTCATACCAAAAACTTATTAGCAGCAGAACGAGGTTTTGATCCTCGGCACTCTGGGTTATAGGCCCAGCAAGCTTCCACTGCGCCACCATGCCTCATGTAAATTTAGAAAAACAACAAACAAAATAAAAGCAGACATTCTAAAAACATTCTAAAATAATTATTAAATTTGAATAACAGTGAAGCAAAAATAACTCTTTAGCAGAGCGAGGTTTCAGTCCTCGGGCCTCTGGGTTATGGGCCCATCACGATCCCACTGCACCACTCTGCGTAACTATTTGTAATGAAAATGAAATCACTTTTAAGGAAATAATTATCCTGAGTAGACCGAGGTTGTGGTCAACCAAACTCTCGGGTACTGACCAAGAAAGTGTCTACTTTGTCACTCCGAGTTGAGTACCTCATGTCATACCAAAAACTTGTTAGCAGAGCGAGGTTTCGATCCTCGGACCTCTGGGTTATGGGCCCAGCACACTTCAACTGCGCCACTATGCCTCATGTAAATTTAGAAAATGCAAACAAAATGAAAGCAGACATTCTAAAAACATTCTACAATATTTATTAAATGTGAATAGCAGTGAAGCAAAAATACCTAGTTAGCAAAGCGAGGTTTTGGTCCTCGGACCTCTGGGCTATGGGCCATCACGCTCCCGCTGCACTACTCTGCGTAACTATTTTTAATGAAAATGAAATCCCTATCAAATACAAAATTATCCTGAGCAGACCGAGGTTGTGATCATCCGAACTCTCGGTTACTGACCAAGAAAGGGTCTACTTTGTCACTCTGAGTCGAGTACTTCAAGTCATACCAAAAACTTATTAGCAGCAGAACGAGGTTTTGATCCTCGGCACTCTGGGTTATAGGCCCAGCAAGCTTCCACTGCGCCACCATGCCTCATGTAAATTTAGAAAAACAACAAACAAAATAAAAGCAGACATTCTAAAAACATTCTAAAATAATTATTAAATTTGAATAACAGTGAAGCAAAAATAACTCTTTAGCAGAGCGAGGTTTCGGTCCTCGGGCCTCTGGGTTATGGGCCCATCACAATCCCACTGCACCACTCTGCGTAACTATTTGTAATGAAAATGAAATCACTTTCAAGGAAATAATTATCCTGAGCAGACCGAGGTTGTGGTCAACCAATCTCTCGGGTACTGACCAATAAAGTGTCTACTTTGTCACTCCGAGTCGAGTACCTCATGTCATACCAACAACTTGTTAACAGAGCGAGGTTTCGATCCTCGGACCTCTGGGTTATGGGCCCAGCACGCTTCAACTGCGCCACTATGCCTCATGTAAATTTAGAAAATGCAAACAAAATGAAAGCAGACATTCTAAAAACATTCTACAATATTTATTAAATGTGAATAGCAGTGAAGCAAAAATACCTAGTTAGCAAAGCGAGGTTTTGGTCCTCGGACCTCTGGGCTATGGGCCATCACGCTCCCGCTGCACTACTCTGCGTAACTATTTTTAATGAAAATGAAATCCCTATCAAATACAAAATTATCCTGAGCAGACCGAGGTTGTGATCATCCGAACTCTCGGTTACTGACCAAGAAAGGGTCTACTTTGTCACTCTGAGTCGAGTACTTCAAGTCATACCAAAAACTTATTAGCAGCAGAACGAGGTTTTGATCCTCGGCACTCTGGGTTATAGGCCCAGCAAGCTTCCACTGCGCCACCATGCCTCATGTAAATTTAGAAAAACAACAAACAAAATAAAAGCAGACATTCTAAAAACATTCTAAAATAATTATTAAATTTGAATAACAGTGAAGCAAAAATAACTCTTTAGCAGAGCGAGGTTTCGGTCCTCGGGCCTCTGGGTTATGGGCCCATCACAATCCCACTGCACCACTCTGCGTAACTATTTGTAATGAAAATGAAATCACTTTCAAGGAAATAATTATCCTGAGCAGACCGAGGTTGTGGTCAACCAATCTCTCGGGTACTGACCAATAAAGTGTCTACTTTGTCACTCCGAGTCGAGTACCTCATGTCATACCAACAACTTGTTAACAGAGCGAGGTTTCGATCCTCGGACCTCTGGGTTATGGGCCCAGCACGCTTCAACTGCGCCACTATGCCTCATGTAAATTTAGAAAATGCAAACAAAATGAAAGCAGACATTCTAAAAACATTCTACAATATTTATTAAATGTGAATAGCAGTGAAGCAAAAATACCTAGTTAGCAAAGCGAGGTTTTGGTCCTCGGACCTCTGGGCTATGGGCCTATCACGCTTCCCGCTGCACTACTCTGCGTAACTATTTTTAATGAAAATGAAATCCCTATCAAATACAAAATTATCCTGAGCAGACCGAGGTTGTGATCATCCGAACTCTCGGTTACTGACCAAGAAAGGGTCTACTTTGTCACTCTGAGTCGAGTACTTCAAGTCATACCAAAAACTTATTAGCAGCAGAACGAGGTTTTGATCCTCGGCACTCTGGGTTATAGGCCCAGCAAGCTTCCACTGCGCCACCATGCCTCATGTAAATTTAGAAAAACAACAAACAAAATAAAAGCAGACATTCTAAAAACATTCTAAAATAATTATTAAATTTTAATAACAGTGAAGCAAAAATAACTCTTTAGCAGAGCGAGGTTTCGGTCCTCGGGCCTCTGGGTTATGGGCCCATCACGATCCCACTGCACCACTCTGCGTAACTATTTGTAATGAAAATGAAATCACTTTCAAGGAAATAATTATCCTGAGCAGACCGAGGTTGTGGTCAACCAAACTCTCGGGTACTGACCAAGAAAGTGTCTACTTTGTCACTCCGAGTCGAGTACCTCATGTCATACCAAAAACTTGTTAGCAGAGCGAGGTTTCGATCCTCGGACGTCTGGGTTATGGGCCCAGCACGCTTCAACTGCGCCACTATGCCTCATGTAAATTTAGAAAATGCAAACAAAATGAAAGCAGACATTCTAAAAACATTCTACAATATTTATTAAATGTGAATAGCAGTGAAGCAAAAATACCTAGTTAGCAAAGCGAGGTTTTGGTTCTCGGACCTCTGGGCTATGGGCCCATCACGCTCCCGCTGCACTACTCTGTGTAACTATTTTTAATGAAAATGAAATCCCTATCAAATACAAAATTATCCTGAGCAGACCGAGGTTGTGATCATCCGAACTCTCGGTTACTGACCAAGAAAGGGTCTACTTTGTCACTCTGAGTCGAGTACTTCAAGTCATACCAAAAACTTATTAGCAGCAGAACGAGGTTTTGATCCTCGGCACTCTGGGTTATAGGCCCAGCAAGCTTCCACTGCGCCACCATGCCTCATGTAAATTTAGAAAAACAACAAACAAAATAAAAGCAGACATTCTAAAAACATTCTAAAATAATTATTAAATTTGAATAACAGTGAAGCAAAAATACGTCTTTAGCAGAGCGAGGTTTCGGTCCTCGGGCCTCTGGGTTATGGGCCCATCACGATCCCACTGCACCACTCTGCGTAACTATTTGTAATGAAAATGAAATCACTTTCAAGGAAATAATTATCCTGAGCAGACCGAGGTTGTGGTCAACCAAACTCTCGGGTACTGACCAAGAAAGTGTCTACTTTGTCACTCCGAATCGAGTACCTCATGTCATACCAAAAACTTATTAGCAGAGCGAGGTTTCGATCCTCGGACCTCTGGGTTATGGGCCCAGCACGCTTCAACTGCGCCACTATGCCTCATGTAAATTTAGAAAATGCAAACAAAATGAAAGCAGACATTCTAAAAACATTCTACAATATTTATTAAATGTGAATAGCAGTGAAGCAAAAATACCTAGTTAGCAAAGCGAGGTTTTGGTCCTCGGACCTCTGGGCTATGGGCCCATCACGCTCCCGCTGCACTACTCTGCGTAACTATTTTTAATGAAAATGAAATCCCTATCAAATACAAAATTATCCTGAGCAGACCGAGGTTGTGATCATCCGAACTCTCGGTTACTGACCAAGAAAGGGTCTACTTTGTCACTCTGAGTCGAGTACTTCAAGTCATACCAAAAACTTATTAGCAGCAGAACGAGGTTTTGATCCTCGGCACTCTGGGTTATAGGCCCAGCAAGCTTCCACTGCGCCACCATGCCTCATGTAAATTTAGAAAAACAACAAACAAAATAAAAGCAGACATTCTTAAAACATTCTAAAATAATTATTAAATTTGAATAACAGTGAAGCAAAAATACCTCTTTAGCAAAGCGAGGTTTCGGTCCTCGGGCCTCCGGGTTATGGGCCCATCACGATCCCACTGCACCACTCTGCGTAACTATTTGTAATGAAAATGAAATCACATTCAAGGAAATAATTATCCTGAGCAGACCGAGGTTGTGGTCAACCAAACTCTCGGGTACTGACCAAGAAAGTGTCTACTTTGTCACTCCGAGTCGAGTACCTCATGTCATACTAAAAACTTGTTAGCAGAGCGAGGTTTCGATCCTCGGACCTCTGGGTTATGGGCCTAGCACGCTTCAACTGCGCCACTATGCCTCATGTAAATTTAGAAAATGCAAACAAAATGAAAGCAGACATTCTAAAAACATTCTACAATATTTATTAAATGTGAATAGCAGTGAAGCAAAAATACCTAGTTAGCAAAGCGAGGTTTTGGTCCTCGGACCTCTGGGCTATGGGCCCATCACGCTCCCGCTGCACTACTCTGCGTAACTATTTTTAATGAAAATGAAATCCCTATCAAATACAAAATTATCCTGAGCAGACCGAGGTTGTGATCATCCGAACTCTCGGTTACTGACCAAGAAAGGGTCTACTTTGTCACTCCGAGTCGAGTACTTCAAGTCATACCAAAAACTTATTAGCAGCAGAACGAGGTTTTGATCCTCGGCACTCTGGGTTATAGGCCCAGCAAGCTTCCACTGCGCCACCATGCCTCATGTAAATTTAGAAAAACAACAAACAAAATAAAAGCAGACATTCTAAAAACATTCTAAAATAATTATTAAATTTGAATAACAGTGAAGCAAAAATACCTCTTTAGCAGAGCGAGGTTTCGGTCCTCGGGCCTCTGGGTTATGGGCCCATCACGATCCCACTGCACCACTCTGCGTAACTATTTGTAATGAAAATGAAATCACTTTCAAGGAAATAATTATCCTGAGCAGACCGAGGTTGTGGTCAACCAAACTCTCGGGTACTGACCAAGAAAGTGTCTACTTTGTCACTCCGAGTCGAGTACCTCATGTCATACCAAAAACTTGTTAGCAGAGCGAGGTTTCGATCCTCGGACCTCTGGGTTATGGGCCCAGCACACTTCAACTGCGCCACTATGCCTCATGTAAATTTAGAAAATGCAAACAAAAGGAAAGCAGACATTCTAAAAACATTCTACAATATTTATTAAATGTGAATAGCAGTGAAGCAAAAATACCTAGTTAGCAAAGCGAGGTTTTGGTCCTCGGACCTCTGGGCTATGGGCCCATCACGCTCCCGCTGCACTACTCTGCGTAACCATTTTTAATGAAAATGAAATCCCTATCAAATACAAAATTATCCTGAGCAGACCGAGGTTGTGATCATCCGAACTCTCGGTTACTGACCAAGAAGGGTCTACTTTGTCACTCTGAGTCGAGTACTTCAAGTCATACCAAAAACTTATTAGCAGCAGAACGAGGTTTTGATCCTCGGCACTCTGGGTTATAGGCCCAGCAAGCTTCCACTGCGCCACCATGCCTCATGTAAATTTAGAAAAACAACAAACAAAATAAAAGCAGACATTCTAAAAACATTCTAAAATAATTATTAAATTTGAATAACAGTGAAGCAAAAATACCTCTTTAGCAGAGCGAGGTTTCGGTCCTCGGGCCTCTGGGTTATGGGCCCATCACGATCCCACTGCACCACTCTGCGTAACTATTTGTAATGAAAATGAAATCACTTTCAAGGAAATAATTATCCTGAGCAGACCGAGGTTGTGGTCAACCAAACTCTCGGGTACTGACCAAGAAAGTGTCTACTTTGTCACTCCGAGTCGAGTACCTCATGTCATACCAAAAACTTGTTAGCAGAGCGAGGTTTCGATCCTCGGACGTCTGGGTTATGGGCCCAGCACGCTTCAACTGCGCCACTATGCCTCATGTAAATTTAGAAAATGCAAACAAAATGAAAGCAGACATTCTAAAAACATTCTACAATATTTATTAAATGTGAATAGCAGTGAAGCAAAAATACCTAGTTAGCAAAGCGAGGTTTTGGTTCTCGGACCTCTGGGCTATGGGCCCATCACGCTCCCGCTGCACTACTCTGTGTAACTATTTTTAATGAAAATGAAATCCCTATCAAATACAAAATTATCCTGAGCAGACCGAGGTTGTGATCATCCGAACTCTCGGTTACTGACCAAGAAAGGGTCTACTTTGTCACTCTGAGTCGAGTACTTCAAGTCATACCAAAAACTTATTAGCAGCAGAACGAGGTTTTGATCCTCGGCACTCTGGGTTATAGGCCCAGCAAGCTTCCACTGCGCCACCATGCCTCATGTAAATTTAGAAAAACAACAAACAAAATAAAAGCAGACATTCTAAAAACATTCTAAAATAATTATTAAATTTGAATAACAGTGAAGCAAAAATACGTCTTTAGCAGAGCGAGGTTTCGGTCCTCGGGCCTCTGGGTTATGGGCCCATCACGATCCCACTGCACCACTCTGCGTAACTATTTGTAATGAAAATGAAATCACTTTCAAGGAAATAATTATCCTGAGCAGACCGAGGTTGTGGTCAACCAAACTCTCGGGTACTGACCAAGAAAGTGTCTACTTTGTCACTCCGAATCGAGTACCTCATGTCATACCAAAAACTTATTAGCAGAGCGAGGTTTCGATCCTCGGACCTCTGGGTTATGGGCCCAGCACGCTTCAACTGCGCCACTATGCCTCATGTAAATTTAGAAAATGCAAACAAAATGAAAGCAGACATTCTAAAAACATTCTACAATATTTATTAAATGTGAATAGCAGTGAAGCAAAAATACCTAGTTAGCAAAGCGAGGTTTTGGTCCTCGGACCTCTGGGCTATGGGCCCATCACGCTCCCGCTGCACTACTCTGCGTAACTATTTTTAATGAAAATGAAATCCCTATCAAATACAAAATTATCCTGAGCAGACCGAGGTTGTGATCATCCGAACTCTCGGTTACTGACCAAGAAAGGGTCTACTTTGTCACTCTGAGTCGAGTACTTCAAGTCATACCAAAAACTTATTAGCAGCAGAACGAGGTTTTGATCCTCGGCACTCTGGGTTATAGGCCCAGCAAGCTTCCACTGCGCCACCATGCCTCATGTAAATTTAGAAAAACAACAAACAAAATAAAAGCAGACATTCTTAAAACATTCTAAAATAATTATTAAATTTGAATAACAGTGAAGCAAAAATACCTCTTTAGCAAAGCGAGGTTTCGGTCCTCGGGCCTCTGGGTTATGGGCCCATCACGATCCCACTGCACCACTCTGCGTAACTATTTGTAATGAAAATGAAATCACTTTCAAGGAAATAATTATCCTGAGCAGACCGAGGTTGTGGTCAACCAAACTCTCGGGTACTGACCAAGAAAGTGTCTACTTTGTCACTCCGAGTCGAGTACCTCATGTCATACCAAAAACTTGTTAGCAGAGCGAGGTTTCGATCCTCGGACCTCTGGGTTATGGGCCCAGCACGCTTCAACTGCGCCACTATGCCTCATGTAAATTTAGAAAATGCAAACAAAATGAAAGCAGACATTCTAAAAACATTCTACAATATTTATTAAATGTGAATAGCAGTGAAGCAAAAATACCTAGTTAGCAAAGCGAGGTTTTGGTCCTCGGACCTCTGGGCTATGGGCCCATCACGCTCCCGCTGCACTACTCTGCGTAACTATTTTTAATGAAAATGAAATCCCTATCAAATACAAAATTATCCTGAGCAGACCGAGGTTGTGATCATCCGAACTCTCGGTTACTGACCAAGAAAGGGTCTACTTTGTCACTCCGAGTCGAGTACTTCAAGTCATACCAAAAACTTATTAGCAGCAGAACGAGGTTTTGATCCTCGGCACTCTGGGTTATAGGCCCAGCAAGCTTCCACTGCGCCACCATGCCTCATGTAAATTTAGAAAAACAACAAACAAAATAAAAGCAGACATTCTAAAAACATTCTAAAATAATTATTAAATTTGAATAACAGTGAAGCAAAAATACCTCTTTAGCAGAGCGAGGTTTCGGTCCTCGGGCCTCTGGGTTATGGGCCCATCACGATCCCACTGCACCACTCTGCGTAACTATTTGTAATGAAAATGAAATCACTTTCAAGGAAATAATTATCCTGAGCAGACCGAGGTTGTGGTCAACCAAACTCTCGGGTACTGACCAAGAAAGTGTCTACTTTGTCACTCCGAGTCGAGTACCTCATGTCATACCAAAAACTTGTTAGCAGAGCGAGGTTTCGATCCTCGGACCTCTGGGTTATGGGCCCAGCACACTTCAACTGCGCCACTATGCCTCATGTAAATTTAGAAAATGCAAACAAAAGGAAAGCAGACATTCTAAAAACATTCTACAATATTTATTAAATGTGAATAGCAGTGAAGCAAAAATACCTAGTTAGCAAAGCGAGGTTTTGGTCCTCGGACCTCTGGGCTATGGGCCCATCACGCTCCCGCTGCACTACTCTGCGTAACCATTTTTAATGAAAATGAAATCCCTATCAAATACAAAATTATCCTGAGCAGACCGAGGTTGTGATCATCCGAACTCTCGGTTACTGACCAAGAAGGGTCTACTTTGTCACTCTGAGTCGAGTACTTCAAGTCATACCAAAAACTTATTAGCAGCAGAACGAGGTTTTGATCCTCGGCACTCTGGGTTATAGGCCCAGCAAGCTTCCACTGCGCCACCATGCCTCATGTAAATTTAGAAAAACAACAAACAAAATAAAAGCAGACATTCTAAAAACATTCTAAAATAATTATTAAATTTGAATAACAGTGAAGCAAAAATACCTCTTTAGCAGAGCGAGGTTTCGGTCCTCGGGCCTCTGGGTTATGGGCCCATCACGATCCCACTGCACCACTCTGCGTAACTATTTGTAATGAAAATGAAATCACTTTCAAGGAAATAATTATCCTGAGCAGACCGAGGTTGTGGTCAACCAAACTCTCGGGTACTGACCAAGAAAGTGTCTACTTTGTCACTCCGAGTCGAGTACCTCATGTCATACCAAAAACTTGTTAGCAGAGCGAGGTTTCGATCCTCGGACCTCTGGGTTATAAGCCCAGCACGCTTCAACTGCGCCACTATGCCTCATGTAAATTTAGAAAATGCAAACAAAATGAAAGCAGACATTCTAAAAACATTCTACAATATTTATTAAATGTGAATAGCAGTGAAGCAAAAATACCTAGTTAGCAAAGCGAGGTTTTGGTCCTCGGACCTCTGTGCTATGGGCCCATCACGCTCCCGCTGCACTACTCTGCGTAACTATTTTTAATGAAAATGAAATCCCTATCAAATACAAAATTATCCTGAGCAGACCGAGGTTGTGATCATCCGAACTCTCGGTTACTGACCAAGAAAGGGTCTACTTTGTCACTCTGAGTCGAGTACTTCAAGTCATACCAAAAACTTATTAGCAGCAGAACGAGGTTTTGATCCTCGGCACTCTG
Source organism: Crossaster papposus (assembly GCA_037893245.1). Lineage (NCBI taxonomy): Eukaryota > Metazoa > Echinodermata > Asteroidea > Velatida > Solasteridae > Crossaster > Crossaster papposus. The sequence continues at coordinate 572,407 of JBAIAA010000255.1, read as the reverse complement.
GGTTATAGGCCCAGCAAGCTTCCACTGCGCCACCATGCCTCATGTAAATTTAGAAAAACAACAAACAAAATAAAAGCAGACATTCTAAAAACATTCTAAAATAATTATTAAATTTGAATAACAGTGAAGCAAAAATACCTCTTTAGCAGAGCGAGGTTTCGGTCCTCGGGCCTCTGGGTTATGGGCCCATCACGATCCCACTGCACCACTCTGCGTAACTATTTGTAATGAAAATGAAATCACTTTCAAGGAAATAATTATCCTGAGCAGACCGAGGTTGTGGTCAACCAAACTCTCGGGTACTGACCAAGAAAGTGTCTACTTTGTCACTCCAATTCGAGTACCTCATGTCATACCAAAAACTTGTTAGCAGAGCGAGGTTTCGATCCTCGGACCTCTGGGTTATGGGCCCAGCACACTTCAACTGCGCCCCTATGCCTCATGTAAATTTAGAAAATGCAAACAAAATGAAAGCAGACATTCTAAAAACATTCTACAATATTTATTAAATGTGAATAGCAGTGAAGCAAAAATACCTAGTTAGCAAAGCGAGGTTTTGGTCCTCGGACCTCTGGGCTATGGGCCCATCACGCTCCCGCTGCACTACTCTGCGTAACCATTTTTAATGAAAATGAAATCCCTATCAAATACAAAATTATCCTGAGCAGACCGAGGTTGTGATCATCCGAACTCTCGGTTACTGACCAAGAAGGGTCTACTTTGTCACTCTGAGTCGAGTACTTCAAGTCATACCAAAAACTTATTAGCAGCAGAACGAGGTTTTGATCCTCGGCACTCTGGGTTATAGGCCCAGCAAGCTTCCACTGCGCCACCATGCCTCATGTAAATTTAGAAAAACAACAAACAAAATAAAAGCAGACATTCTAAAAACATTCTAAAATAATTATTAAATTTGAATAACAGTGAAGCAAAAATACCTCTTTAGCAGAGTGAGGTTTCGGTCCTCGGGCCTCTGGGTTATGGGCCCATCACGATCCCACTGCACCACTCTGCGTAACTATTTGTAATGAAAATGAAATCACTTTCAAGGAAATAATTATCCTGAGCAGACCGAGGTTGTGGTCAACCAAACTCTCGGGTACTGACCAAGAAAGTGTCTACTTTGTCACTCCGAGTCGAGTACCTCATGTCATACCAAAAACTTGTTAGCAGAGCGAGGTTTCGATCCTCGGACCTCTGGGTTATAAGCCCAGCAAGCTTCAACTGCGCCACTATGCCTCATGTAAATTTAGAAAATGCAAACAAAATGAAAGCAGACATTCTAAAAACATTCTACAATATTTATTAAATGTGAATAGCAGTGAAGCAAAAATACCTAGTTAGCAAAGCGAGGTTTTGGTCCTCGGACCTCTGGGCTATGGGCCCATCACGCTCCCGCTGCACTACTCTGCGTAACTATTTTTAATGAAAATGAAATCCCTATCAAATACAAAATTATCCTGAGCAGACCGAGGTTGTGATCATCCGAACTCTCGGTTACTGACCAAGAAAGGGTCTACTTTGTCACTCTGAGTCGAGTACTTCAAGTCATACCAAAAACTTATTAGCAGCAGAACGAGGTTTTGATCCTCGGCACTCTGGGTTATAGGCCCAGCAAGCGTCCACTGCGCCACCATGCCTCATGTAAATTTAGAAAAACAACAAACAAAATAAAAGCAGACATTCTAAAAACATTCTAAAATAATTATTAAATTTGAATAACAGTGAAGCAAAAATACCTCTTTAGCAGAGCGAGGTTTCGGTCCTCGGGCCTCTGGGTTATGGGCCCATCACGATCCCACTGCACCACTCTGCGTAACTATTTGTAATGAAAATGAAATCACTTTCAAGGAAATAATTATCCTGAGCAGACCGAGGTTGTGGTCAACCAAACTCTCGGGTACTGACCAAGAAAGTGTCTACTTTGTCACTCCAATTCGAGTACCTCATGTCATACCAAAAACTTGTTAGCAGAGCGAGGTTTCGATCCTCGGACCTCTGGGTTATGGGCCATGCACACTTCAACTGCGCCCCTATGCCTCATGTAAATTTAGAAAATGCAAACAAAATGAAAGCAGACATTCTAAAAACATTCTACAATATTTATTAAATGTGAATAGCAGTGAAGCAAAAATACCTAGTTAGCAAAGCGAGGTTTTGGTCCTCGGACCTCTGGGCTATGGGCCCATCACGCTCCCGCTGCACTACTCTGCGTAACCATTTTTAATGAAAATGAAATCCCTATCAAATACAAAATTATCCTGAGCAGACCGAGGTTGTGATCATCCGAACTCTCGGTTACTGACCAAGAAGGGTCTACTTTGTCACTCTGAGTCGAGTACTTCAAGTCATACCAAAAACTTATTAGCAGCAGAACGAGGTTTTGATCCTCGGCACTCTGGGTTATAGGCCCAGCAAGCTTCCACTGCGCCACCATGCCTCATGTAAATTTAGAAAAACAACAAACAAAATAAAAGCAGACATTCTAAAAACATTCTAAAATAATTATTAAATTTGAATAACAGTGAAGCAAAAATACCTCTTTAGCAGAGTGAGGTTTCGGTCCTCGGGCCTCTGGGTTATGGGCCCATCACGATCCCACTGCACCACTCTGCGTAACTATTTGTAATGAAAATGAAATCACTTTCAAGGAAATAATTATCCTGAGCAGACCGAGGTTGTGGTCAACCAAACTCTCGGGTACTGACCAAGAAAGTGTCTACTTTGTCACTCCGAGTCGAGTACCTCATGTCATACCAAAAACTTGTTAGCAGAGCGAGGTTTCGATCCTCGGACCTCTGGGTTATAAGCCCAGCACGCTTCAACTGCGCCACTATGCCTCATGTAAATTTAGAAAATGCAAACAAAATGAAAGCAGACATTCTAAAAACATTCTACAATATTTATTAAATGTGAATAGCAGTGAAGCAAAAATACCTAGTTAGCAAAGCGAGGTTTTGGTCCTCGGACCTCTGGGCTATGGGCCATCACGCTCCCGCTGCACTACTCTGCGTAACTATTTTTAATGAAAATGAAATCCCTATCAAATACAAAATTATCCTGAGCAGACCGAGGTTGTGATCATCCGAACTCTCGGTTACTGACCAAGAAAGGGTCTACTTTGTCACTCTGAGTCGAGTACTTCAAGTCATACCAAAAACTTATTAGCAGCAGAACGAGGTTTTGATCCTCGGCACTCTGGGTTATAGGCCCAGCAAGCTTCCACTGCGCCACCATGCCTCATGTAAATTTAGAAAAACAACAAACAAAATAAAAGCAGACATTCTAAAAACATTCTACAATAATTATTAAATTTGAATAACAGTGAAGCAAAAATACCTTTTTAGCAAAGCGAGGTTTCGGTCCTCGGGCCTCTGGGTTATGGGCCCATCACGATCCCACTGCACCACTCTGCGTAACTATTTGTAATGAAAATGAAATCACTTTCAAGGAAATAATTATCCTGAGCAGACCGAGGTTGTGGTCAACCAAACTCTCGGGTACTGACCACGAAAGTGTCTACTTTGTCACTCCGAGTCGAGTACCTCATGTCATACCAAAAACTTGTTAGCAGAGCGAGGTTTCGATCCTCGGACCTCTGGGTTATGGGCCCAGCACGCTTCAACTGCGCCACTATGCCTCATGTAAATTTAGAAAATGCAAACAAAATGAAAGCAGACATTCTAAAAACATTCTACAATATTTATTAAATGTGAATAGCAGTGAAGCAAAAATACCTAGTTAGCAAAGCGAGGTTTTGGTCCTCGGACCTCTGGGCTATGGGCCCATCACGCTCCCGCTGCACTACTCTGCGTAACTATTTTTAATGAAAATGAAATCCCTATCAAATACAAAATTATCCTGAGCAGACCGAGGTTGTGATCATCGGAACTCTCGGTTACTGACCAAGAAAGGGTCTACTTTGTCACTCTGAGTCGAGTACTTCAAGTCATACCAAAAACTTATTAGCAGCAGAACGAGGTTTTGATCCTCGGCACTCTGGGTTATAGGCCCAGCAAGCTTCCACTGCGCCACCATGCCTCATGTAAATTTAGAAAAACAACAAACAAAATAAAAGCAGACATTCTAAAAACATTATTAAATTTGAATAACAGTGAAGCAAAAATACCTCTTTAGCAGAGCGAGGTTTCGGTCCTCGGGCCTCTGGGTTATGGGCCCATCACGATCCCACTGCACCACTCTGCCTAACTATTTGTAATGAAAATGAAATCACTTTCAAGGAAATAATTATCCTGAGCAGACCGAGGTTGTGGTCAACCAAACTCTCGGGTACTGACCAAGAAAGTGTCTACTTTGTCACTCCGAGTCGAGTACCTCATGTCATACCAAAAACTTGTTAGCAGAGCGAGGTTTCGATCCTCGGACCTCTGGGTTATAAGCCCAGCACGCTTCAACTGCGCCACTATGCCTCATGTAAATTTAGAAAATGCAAACAAAATGAAAGCAGACATTCTAAAAACATTCTACAATATTTATTAAATGTGAATAGCAGTGAAGCAAAAATACCTAGTTAGCAAAGCGAGGTTTTGGTCCTCGGACCTTTGTGCTATGGGCCCATCACGCTCCCGCTGCACTACTCTGCGTAACTATTTTTAATGAAAATGAAATCCCTATCAAATACAAAATTATCCTGAGCAGACCGAGGTTGTGATCATCCGAACTCTCGGTTACTGACCAAGAAAGGGTCTACTTTGTCACTCTGAGACGAGTACTTCAAGTCATACCAAACACTTATTAGCAGCAGAACGAGGTTTTGATCCTCGGCACTCTGGGTTATAGGCCCAGCAAGCGTCCACTGCGCCACCATGCCTCATGTAAATTTAGAAAAACAACAAACAAAATAAAAGCAGACATTCTAAAAACATTCTAAAATAATTATTAAATTTGAATAACAGTGAAGCAAAAATACCTCTTTAGCAGAGCGAGGTTTCGGTCCTCGGGCCTCTGGGTTATGGGCCCATCACGATCCCACTGCACCACTCTGCCTAACTATTTGTAATGAAAATGAAATCACTTTCAAGGAAATAATTATCCTGAGCAGACCGAGGTTGTGGTCAACCAAACTCTCGGGTACTGACCAAGAAAGTGTCTACTTTGTCACTCCGAGTCGAGTACCTCATGTCATACCAAAAACTTGTTAGCAGAGCGAGGTTTCGATCCTCGGACCTCTGGGTTATGGGCCCAGCACGCTTCAACTGCGCCACTATGCCTCATGTAAATTTAGAAAATGCAAACAAAATGAAAGCAGACATTCTAAAAACATTCTACAATATTTATTAAATGTGAATAGCAGTGAAGCAAAAATACCTAGTTAGCAAAGCGAGGTTTTGGTCCTCGGACCTCTGGGCTATGGGCCCATCACGCTCCCGCTGCACTACTCTGCGTAACTATTTTTAACGAAAATGAAATCCCTATCAAATACAAAATTATCCTGAGCAGACCGAGGTTGTGATCATCCGAACTCTCGGTTACTGACCAAGAAAGGGTCTACTTTGTCACTCTGAGTCGAGTACTTCAAGTCATACCAAAAACTTATTAGCAGCAGAACGAGGTTTTGATCCTCGGCACTCTGGGTTATAGGCCCAGCAAGCTTCCACTGCGCCACCATGCCTCATGTAAATTTAGAAAAACAACAAACAAAATAAAAGCAGACATTCTTAAAACATTCTAAAATAATTATTAAATTTGAATAACAGTGAAGCAAAAATACCTCTTTAGCAAAGCGAGGTTTCGGTCCTCGGGCCTCTGGGTTATGGGCCCATCACAATCCCACTGCACCACTCTGCGTAACTATTTGTAATGAAAATGAAATCACTTTCAAGGAAATAATTATCCTGAGCAGACCGAGGTTGTGGTCAACCAAACTCTCGGGTACTGACCAAGAAAGTGTCTACTTTGTCACTCCGAGTCGAGTACCTCATGTCATACCAAAAACTTGTTAGCAGAGCGAGGTTTCGATCCTCGGACCTCTGGGTTATGGGCCCAGCACGCTTCAACTGCGCCACTATGCCTCATGTAAATTTAGAAAATGCAAACAAAATGAAAGCAGACATTCTAAAAACATTCTACAATATTTATTAAATGTGAATAGCAGTGAAGCAAAAATACCTAGTTAGCAAAGCGAGGTTTTGGTCCTCGGACCTCTGGGCTATGGGCCCATCACGCTCCCGCTGCACTACTCTGCGTAACTATTTTTAATGAAAATGGAATCCCTATCAAATACAACATTATCCTGAGCAGACCGAGGTTGTGATCATCCGAACTCTCGGTTACTGACCAAGAAAGGGTCTACTTTGTCACTCTGAGTCGAGTACTTCAAGTCATACCAAAAACTTATTAACAGCAGAACGAGGTTTTGATCCTCGGCACTCTGGGTTATAGGCCCAGCAAGCGTCCACTGCGCCACCATGCCTCATGTAAATTTAGAAAAACAACAAACAAAATAAAAGCAGACATTCTAAAAACATTATTAAATTTGAATAACAGTGAAGCAAAAATACCTCTTTAGCAGAGCGAGGTTTCGGTCCTCGGGCCTCTGGGTTATGGGCCCATCACGATCCCACTGCACCACTCTGCCTAACTATTTGTAATGAAAATGAAATCACTTTCAAGGAAATAATTATCCTGAGCAGACCGAGGTTGTGGTCAACCAAACTCTCGGGTACTGACCAAGAAAGTGTCTACTTTGTCACTCCGAGTCGAGTACCTCATGTCATACCAAAAACTTGTTAGCAGAGCGAGGTTTCGATCCTCGGACCTCTGGGTTATAAGCCCAGCACGCTTCAACTGCGCCACTATGCCTCATGTAAATTTAGAAAATGCAAACAAAATGAAAGCAGACATTCTAAAAACATTCTACAATATTTATTAAATGTGAATAGCAGTGAAGCAAAAATACCTAGTTAGCAAAGCGAGGTTTTGGTCCTCGGACCTCTGTGCTATGGGCCCATCACGCTCCCGCTGCACTACTCTGCGTAACTATTTTTAATGAAAATGAAATCCCTATCAAATACAAAATTATCCTGAGCAGACCGAGGTTGTGATCATCCGAACTCTCGGTTACTGACCAAGAAAGGGTCTACTTTGTCACTCTGAGACGAGTACTTCAAGTCATACCAAAAACTTATTAGCAGCAGAACGAGGTTTTGATCCTCGGCACTCTGGGTTATAGGCCCAGCAAGCGTCCACTGCGCCACCATGCCTCATGTAAATTTAGAAAAACAACAAACAAAATAAAAGCAGACATTCTAAAAACATTCTAAAATAATTATTAAATTTGAATAACAGTGAAGCAAAAATACCTCTTTAGCAGAGCGAGGTTTCGGTCCTCGGGCCTCTGGGTTATGGGCCCATCACGATCCCACTGCACCACTCTGCCTAACTATTTGTAATGAAAATGAAATCACTTTCAAGGAAATAATTATCCTGAGCAGACCGAGGTTGTGGTCAACCAAACTCTCGGGTACTGACCAAGAAAGTGTCTACTTTGTCACTCCGAGTCGAGTACCTCATGTCATACCAAAAACTTGTTAGCAGAGCGAGGTTTCGATCCTCGGACCTCTGGGTTATGGGCCCAGCACGCTTCAACTGCGCCACTATGCCTCATGTAAATTTAGAAAATGCAAACAAAATGAAAGCAGACATTCTAAAAACATTCTACAATATTTATTAAATGTGAATAGCAGTGAAGCAAAAATACCTAGTTAGCAAAGCGAGGTTTTGGTCCTCGGACCTCTGGGCTATGGGCCCATCACGCTCCCGCTGCACTACTCTGCGTAACTATTTTTAACGAAAATGAAATCCCTATCAAATACAAAATTATCCTGAGCAGACCGAGGTTGTGATCATCCGAACTCTCGGTTACTGACCAAGAAAGGGTCTACTTTGTCACTCTGAGTCGAGTACTTCAAGTCATACCAAAAACTTATTAGCAGCAGAACGAGGTTTTGATCCTCGGCACTCTGGGTTATAGGCCCAGCAAGCGTCCACTGCGCCACCATGCCTCATGTAAATTTAGAAAAACAACAAACAAAATAAAAGCAGACATTCTAAAAACATTCTAAAATAATTATTAAATTTGAATAACAGTGAAGCAAAAATACCTCTTTAGCAGAGCGAGGTTTCGGTCCTCGGGCCTCTGGGTTATGGGCCCATCACGATCCCACTGCACCACTCTGCCTAACTATTTGTAATGAAAATGAAATCACTTTCAAGGAAATAATTATCCTGAGCAGACCGAGGTTGTGGTCAACCAAACTCTCGGGTACTGACCAAGAAAGTGTCTACTTTGTCACTCCGAGTCGAGTACCTCATGTCATACCAAAAACTTGTTAGCAGAGCGAGGTTTCGATCCTCGGACCTCTGGGTTATGGGCCCAGCACGCTTCAACTGCGCCACTATGCCTCATGTAAATTTAGAAAATGCAAACAAAATGAAAGCAGACATTCTAAAAACATTCTACAATATTTATTAAATGTGAATAGCAGTGAAGCAAAAATACCTAGTTAGCAAAGCGAGGTTTTGGTCCTCGGACCTCTGGGCTATGGGCCCATCACGCTCCCGCTGCACTACTCTGCGTAACTATTTTTAACGAAAATGAAATCCCTATCAAATACAAAATTATCCTGAGCAGACCGAGGTTGTGATCATCCGAACTCTCGGTTACTGACCAAGAAAGGGTCTACTTTGTCACTCTGAGTCGAGTACTTCAAGTCATACCAAAAACTTATTAGCAGCAGAACGAGGTTTTGATCCTCGGCACTCTGGGTTATAGGCCCAGCAAGCTTCCACTGCGCCACCATGCCTCATGTAAATTTAGAAAAACAACAAACAAAATAAAAGCAGACATTCTTAAAACATTCTAAAATAATTATTAAATTTGAATAACAGTGAAGCAAAAATACCTCTTTAGCAAAGCGAGGTTTCGGTCCTCGGGCCTCTGGGTTATGGGCCCATCACAATCCCACTGCACCACTCTGCGTAACTATTTGTAATGAAAATGAAATCACTTTCAAGGAAATAATTATCCTGAGCAGACCGAGGTTGTGGTCAACCAAACTCTCGGGTACTGACCAAGAAAGTGTCTACTTTGTCACTCCGAGTCGAGTACCTCATGTCATACCAAAAACTTGTTAGCAGAGCGAGGTTTCGATCCTCGGACCTCTGGGTTATGGGCCCAGCACGCTTCAACTGCGCCACTATGCCTCATGTAAATTTAGAAAATGCAAACAAAATGAAAGCAGACATTCTAAAAACATTCTACAATATTTATTAAATGTGAATAGCAGTGAAGCAAAAATACCTAGTTAGCAAAGCGAGGTTTTGGTCCTCGGACCTCTGGGCTATGGGCCCATCACGCTCCCGCTGCACTACTCTGCGTAACTATTTTTAACGAAAATGAAATCCCTATCAAATACAAAATTTTCCTGAGCAGACCGAGGTTGTGATCATCCGAACTCTCGGTTACTGACCAAGAAAGGGTCTACTTTGTCACTCTGAGTCGAGTACTTCAAGTCATACCAAAAACTTATTAGCAGCAGAACGAGGTTTTGATCCTCGGCACTCTGGGTTATAGGCCCAGCAAGCTTCCACTGCGCCACCATGCCTCATGTAAATTTAGAAAAACAACAAACAAAATAAAAGCAGACATTCTAAAAACATTCTAAAATAATTATTAAATTTGAATAACAGTGAAGCAAAAATACCTCTTTAGCAAACCGAGGTTTCGGTCCTCGGGCCTCTGGGTTATGGGCCCATCACGATCCCACTGCACCACTCTGCCTAACTATTTGTAATGAAAATGAAATCACTTTCAAGGAAATAATTATCCTGAGCAGACCGAGGTTGTGGTCAACCAAACTCTCGGGTACTGACCAAGAAAGTGTCTACTTTGTCACTCCGAGTCGAGTACCTGATGTCATACCAAAAACTTGTTAGCAGAGCGAGGTTTCGATCCTCGGACCTCTGGGTTATGGGCCCAGCACGCTTCAACTGCGCCACTATGCCTCATGTAAATTTAGAAAATGCAAACAAAATGAAAGCAGACATTCTAAAAACATTCTACAATATTTATTAAATGTGAATAGCAGTGAAGCAAAAATACCTAGTTAGCAAAGCGAGGTTTTGGTCCTCGGACCTCTGGGCTATGGGCCCATCACGCTCCCGCTGCACTACTCTGCGTAACTATTTTTAATGAAAATGAAATCCCTATCAAATACAAAATTATCCTGAGCAGACCGAGGTTGTGATCATCCGAACTCTCGGTTACTGACCAAGAAAGGGTCTACTTTGTCACTCTGAGTCGAGTACTTCAAGTCATACCAAAAACTTATTAGCAGCAGAACGAGGTTTTGATCCTCGGCACTCTGGGTTATAGGCCCAGCAAGCGTCCACTGCGCCACCATGCCTCATGTAAATTTAGAAAAACAACAAACAAAATAAAAGCAGACATTCTAAAAACATTATTAAATTTGAATAACAGTGAAGCAAAAATACCTCTTTAGCAGAGCGAGGTTTCGGTCCTCGGGCCTCTGGGTTATGGGCCCATCACGATCCCACTGCACCACTCTGCCTAACTATTTGTAATGAAAATGAAATCACTTTCAAGGAAATAATTATCCTGAGCAGACCGAGGTTGTGGTCAACCAAACTCTCGGGTACTGACCAAGAAAGTGTCTACTTTGTCACTCCGAGTCGAGTACCTCATGTCATACCAAAAACTTGTTAGCAGAGCGAGGTTTCGATCCTCGGACCTCTGGGTTATAAGCCCAGCACGCTTCAACTGCGCCACTATGCCTCATGTAAATTTAGAAAATGCAAACAAAATGAAAGCAGACATTCTAAAAACATTCTACAATATTTATTAAATGTGAATAGCAGTGAAGCAAAAATACCTAGTTAGCAAAGCGAGGTTTTGGTCCTCGGACCTCTGTGCTATGGGCCCATCACGCTCCCGCTGCACTACTCTGCGTAACTATTTTTAATGAAAATGAAATCCCTATCAAATACAAAATTATCCTGAGCAGACCGAGGTTGTGATCATCCGAACTCTCGGTTACTGACCAAGAAAGGGTCTACTTTGTCACTCTGAGACGAGTACTTCAAGTCATACCAAAAACTTATTAGCAGCAGAACGAGGTTTTGATCCTCGGCACTCTGGGTTATAGGCCCAGCAAGCGTCCACTGCGCCACCATGCCTCATGTAAATTTAGAAAAACAACAAACAAAATAAAAGCAGACATTCTAAAAACATTCTAAAATAATTATTAAATTTGAATAACAGTGAAGCAAAAATACCTCTTTAGCAGAGCGAGGTTTCGGTCCTCGGGCCTCTGGGTTATGGGCCCATCACGATCCCACTGCACCACTCTGCCTAACTATTTGTAATGAAAATGAAATCACTTTCAAGGAAATAATTATCCTGAGCAGACCGAGGTTGTGGTCAACCAAACTCTCGGGTACTGACCAAGAAAGTGTCTACTTTGTCACTCCGAGTCGAGTACCTCATGTCATACCAAAAACTTGTTAGCAGAGCGAGGTTTCGATCCTCGGACCTCTGGGTTATGGGCCCAGCACGCTTCAACTGCGCCACTATGCCTCATGTAAATTTAGAAAATGCAAACAAAATGAAAGCAGACATTCTAAAAACATTCTACAATATTTATTAAATGTGAATAGCAGTGAAGCAAAAATACCTAGTTAGCAAAGCGAGGTTTTGGTCCTCGGACCTCTGGGCTATGGGCCCATCACGCTCCCGCTGCACTACTCTGCGTAACTATTTTTAATGAAAATGGAATCCCTATCAAATACAACATTATCCTGAGCAGACCGAGGTTGTGATCATCCGAACTCTCGGTTACTGACCAAGAAAGGGTCTACTTTGTCACTCTGAGTCGAGTACTTCAAGTCATACCAAAAACTTATTAGCAGCAGAACGAGGTTTTGATCCTCGGCACTCTGGGTTATAGGCCCAGCAAGCGTCCACTGCGCCACCATGCCTCATGTAAATTTAGAAAAACAACAAACAAAATAAAAGCAGACATTCTAAAAACATTCTAAAATAATTATTAAATTTGAATAACAGTGAAGCAAAAATACCTCTTTAGCAGAGCGAGGTTTCGGTCCTCGGGCCTCTGGGTTATGGGCCCATCACGATCCCACTGCACCACTCTGCCTAACTATTTGTAATGAAAATGAAATCACTTTCAAGGAAATAATTATCCTGAGCAGACCGAGGTTGTGGTCAACCAAACTCTCGGGTACTGACCAAGAAAGTGTCTACTTTGTCACTCCGAGTCGAGTACCTCATGTCATACCAAAAACTTGTTAGCAGAGCGAGGTTTCGATCCTCGGACCTCTGGGTTATGGGCCCAGCACGCTTCAACTGCGCCACTATGCCTCATGTAAATTTAGAAAATGCAAACAAAATGAAAGCAGACATTCTAAAAACATTCTACAATATTTATTAAATGTGAATAGCAGTGAAGCAAAAATACCTAGTTAGCAAAGCGAGGTTTTGGTCCTCGGACCTCTGGGCTATGGGCCCATCACGCTCCCGCTGCACTACTCTGCGTAACTATTTTTAACGAAAATGAAATCCCTATCAAATACAAAATTTTCCTGAGCAGACCGAGGTTGTGATCATCCGAACTCTCGGTTACTGACCAAGAAAGGGTCTACTTTGTCACTCTGAGTCGAGTACTTCAAGTCATACCAAAAACTTATTAGCAGCAGAACGAGGTTTTGATCCTCGGCACTCTGGGTTATAGGCCCAGCAAGCTTCCACTGCGCCACCATGCCTCATGTAAATTTAGAAAAACAACAAACAAAATAAAAGCAGACATTCTAAAAACATTCTAAAATAATTATTAAATTTGAATAACAGTGAAGCAAAAATACCTCTTTAGCAAAGCGAGGTTTCGGTCCTCGGGCCTCTGGGTTATGGGCCCATCACAATCCCACTGCACCACTCTGCGTAACTATTTGTAATGAAAATGAAATCACTTTCAAGGAAATAATTATCCTGAGCAGACCGAGGTTGTGGTCAACCAAACTCTCGGGTACTGACCAAGAAAGTGTCTACTTTGTCACTCCGAGTCGAGTACCTCATGTCATACCAAAAACTTGTTAGCAGAGCGAGGTTTCGATCCTCGGACCTCTGGGTTATGGGCCCAGCACGCTTCAACTGCGCCACTATGCCTCATGTAAATTTAGAAAATGCAAACAAAATGAAAGCAGACATTCTAAAAACATTCTACAATATTTATTAAATGTGAATAGCAGTGAAGCAAAAATACCTAGTTAGCAAAGCGAGGTTTTGGTCCTCGGACCTCTGGGCCCATCACGCTCCCGCTGCACTACTCTGCGTAACTATTTTTAATGAAAATGAAATCCCTATCAAATACAAAATTATCCTGAGCAGACCGAGGTTGTGATCATCCGAACTCTCGGTTACTGACCAAGAAAGGGTCTACTTTGTCACTCTGAGTCGAGTACTTCAAGTCATACCAAAAACTTATTAGCAGCAGAACGAGGTTTTGATCCTCGGCACTCTGGGTTTTAGGCCCAGCAAGCTTCCACTGCGCCACCATGCCTCATGTAAATTTAGAAAAACAACAAACAAAATAAAAGCAGACATTCTAAAAACATTCTAAAATAATTATTAAATTTGAATAACAGTGAAGCAAAAATAACTCTTTAGCAAAGCGAGGTTTCGGTCCTCGGGCCTCTGGGTTATGGGCCCATCACGATCCCACTGCACCACTCTGCGTAACTATTTGTAATGAAAATGAAATCACTTTCAAGGAAATAATTATCCTGAGCAGACCGAGGTTGTGGTCAACCAAACTCTCGGGTACTGACCAAGAAAGTGTCTACTTTGTCACTCCGAGTCGAGTACCTCATGTCATACCAAAAACTTGTTAGCAGAGCGAGGTTTCGATCCTCGGACCTCTGGGTTATGGGCCCAGCACGCTTCAACTGCGCCACTATGCCTCATGTAAATTTAGAAAATGCAAACAAAATGAAAGCAGACATTCTAAAAACATTCTACAATATTTATTAAATGTGAATAGCAGTGAAGCAAAAATACCTAGTTAGCAAAGCCAGGTTTTGGTCCTCGGACCTCTGGGCTATGGGCCCATCACGCTCCCGCTGCACTACTCTGCGTAACTATTTGTAATGAAAATGAAATCACTTTCAAGGAAATAATTATCCTGAGCAGACCGAGGTTGTGGTCAACCAAACTCTCGGGTACTGACCAAGAAAGTGTCTACTTTGTCACTCTGAGTCGAGTACCTCATGTCATACCAAAAACTTGTTAGCAGAGCGAGGTTTCGATCCTCGGACCTCTGGGTTATGGGCCCAGCACGCTTCAACTGCGCCACTATGCCTCATGTAAATTTAGAAAAACAACAAACAAAATAAAAGCAGACATTCTAAAAACATTCTAAAATAATTATTAAATTTGAATAACAGTGAAGCAAAAATAACTCTTTAGCAAAGCGAGGTTTCGGTCCTCGGGCCTCTGGGTTATGGGCCCATCACGATCCCACTGCACCACTCTGCGTAACTATTTGTAATGAAAATGAAATCACTTTCAAGGAAATAATTATCCTGAGCAGACCGAGGTTGTGGTCAACCAAACTCTCGGGTACTGACCAAGAAAGTGTCTACTTTGTCACTCCGAGTCGAGTACCTCATGTCATACCAAAAACTTGTTAGCAGAGCGAGGTTTCGATCCTCGGACCTCTGGGTTATGGGCCCAGCACGCTTCAACTGCGCCACTATGCCTCATGTAAATTTAGAAAATGCAAACAAAATGAAAGCAGACATTCTAAAAACATTCTACAATATTTATTAAATGTGAATAGCAGTGAAGCAAAAATACCTAGTTAGCAAAGCCAGGTTTTGGTCCTCGGACCTCTGGGCTATGGGCCCATCACGCTCCCGCTGCACTACTCTGCGTAACTATTTTTAATGAAAATGAAATCCCTATCAAATACAAAATTATCCTGAGCAGACCGAGGTTGTGATCATCCGAACTCTCGGTTACTGACCAAGAAAGGGTCTACTTTGTAACTCTGAGTCGAGTACTTCAAGTCATACCAAAAACTTATTAGCAGCAGAACGAGGTTTTGATCCTCGGCACTCTGGGTTATAGGCCCAGCAAGCTTCCACTGCGCCACCATGCCTCATGTAAATTTAGAAAAACAACAAACAAAATAAAAGCAGACATTCTAAAAACATTCAAAAATAATTATTAAATTTGAATAACAGTGAAGCAAAAATAACTCTTTAGCAGAGCGAGGTTTCGGTCCTCGGGCCTCTGGGTTATGGGCCCATCACGATCCCACTGCACCACTCTGCGTAACTATTTGTAATGAAAATGAAATCACTTTCAAGGAAATAATTATCCTGAGCAGACCGAGGTTGTGGTCAACCAATCTCTCGGGTACTGACCAATAAAGTGTCTACTTTGTCACTCCGAGTCGAGTACCTCATGTCATACCAAAAACTTGTTAACAGAGCGAGGTTTAGATCCTCGGACCTCTGGGTTATTGGCCCAGCACGCTTCAACTGCGCCACTATGCCTCATGTAAATTTAGAAAATGCAAACAAAATGAAAGCAGACATTCTAAAAACATTCTACAATATTTATTAAATGTGAATAGCAGTGAAGCAAAAATACCTAGTTAGCAAAGCGAGGTTTTGGTCCTCGGACCTCTGGGCTATGGGCCTATCACGCTTCCCGCTGCACTACTCTGCGTAACTATTTTTAATGAAAATGAAATCCCTATCAAGGAAATAATTATCCTGAGCAGACCGAGGTTGTGGTCAACCAAACTCTCGGGTACTGACCAAGAAAGTGTCTACTTTGTCACTCCGAGTCGAGTACCTCATGTCATACCAAAAACTTGTTAGCAGAGCGAGGTTTCGATCCTCGGACTTCTGGGTTATGGGCTCACCACGCTTCAACTGCGCCACTATGCCTCATGTAAATTTAGAAAATGCAAACAAAATGAAAGCAGACATTCTAAAAACATTCTAAAATAATTATTAAATTTGAATAACAGTGAAGCAAAAATACCTCTTTAGCAGAGCGAGGTTTCGGTCCTCGGGCCTCTGGGTTATGGGCCCATCACGATCCCACTGCACCACTCTGCGTAACTATTTGTAATGAAAATGAAATCACTTTCAAGGAAATAATTATCCTGAGCAGACCGAGGTTGTGGTCAACCAAACTCTCGGGTACTGACCAAGAAAGTGTCTACTTTGTCACTCCGAGTCGAGTACCTCATGTCATACCAAAAACTTGTTAGCAGAGCCAGGTTTCGATCCTCGGACCTCTGGGTTATGGGCCCAGCACGCTTCAACTGCGCCACTATGCCTCATGTAAATTTAGAAAATGCAAACAAAATGAAAGCAGACATTCTAAAAACATTCTACAATATTTATTAAATGTGAATAGCAGTGAAGCAAAAATACCTAGTTAGCAAAGCGAGGTTTTGGTCCTCGGACCTCTGGGCCCATCACGCTCCCGCTGCACTACTCTGCGTAACTATTTTTAATGAAAATGAAATCCCTATCATATACAAAATTATCCTGAGCAGACCGAGGTTGTGATCATCCGAACTCTCGGTTACTGACCAAGAAAGGGTCTACTTTGTCACTCTGAGTCGAGTACTTCAAGTCATACCAAAAACTTATTAGCAGCAGAACGAGGTTTTGATCCTCGGCACTCTGGGTTTTAGGCCCAGCAAGCTTCCACTGCGCCACCATGCCTCATGTAAATTTAGAAAAACAACAAACAAAATAAAAGCAGACATTCTAAAAACATTCTAAAATAATTATTAAATTTGAATAACAGTGAAGCAAAAATAACTCTTTAGCAAAGCGAGGTTTCGGTCCTCGGGCCTCTGGGTTATGGGCCCATCACGATCCCACTGCACCACTCTGCGTAACTATTTGTAATGAAAATGAAATCACTTTCAAGGAAATAATTATCCTGAGCAGACCGAGGTTGTGGTCAACCAAACTCTCGGGTACTGACCAAGAAAGTGTCTACTTTGTCACTCCGAGTCGAGTACCTCATGTCATACCAAAAACTTGTTAGCAGAGCGAGGTTTCGATCCTCGGACCTCTGGGTTATGGGCCCAGCACGCTTCAACTGCGCCACTATGCCTCATGTAAATTTAGAAAATGCAAACAAAATGAAAGCAGACATTCTAAAAACATTCTACAATATTTATTAAATGTGAATAGCAGTGAAGCAAAAATACCTAGTTAGCAAAGCGAGGTTTTGGTCCTCGGACCTCTGGGCTATGGGCCCATCACGCTCCCGCTGCACTACTCTGCGTAACTATTTTTAATGAAAATGAAATCCCTATCAAATACAAAATTATCCTGAGCAGACCGAGGTTGTGATCATCCGAACTCTCGGTTACTGACCAAGAAAGGGTCTACTTTGTCACTCTGAGTCGAGTACTTCAAGTCATACCAAAAACTTATTAGCAGCAGAACGAGGTTTTGATCCTCGGCACTCTGGGTTATAGGCCCAGCAAGCTTCCACTGCGCCACCATGCCTCATGTAAATTTAGAAAAACAACAAACAAAATAAAAGCAGACATTCTAAAATATTTATTAAATTTGAATAACAGTGAAGCAAAAATACCTCTTTAGCAGAGCGAGGTTTCTGTCCTCGGGCCTCTGGGTTATGGGCCCATCACGATCCCACTGCACCACTCTGCGTAACTATTTGTAATGAAAATGAAATCCCTATCAAGGAAATAATTATCCTGAGCAGACCGAGGTTGTGGTCAACCAAACTCTCGGGTACTGACCAAGAAAGTGTCTACTTTGTCACTCCGAGTCGAGTACCTCATGTCATACCAAAAACTTGTTAGCAGAGCGAGGTTTCGATCCTCGGACTTCTGGGTTATGGGCTCACCACGCTTCAACTGCGCCACTATGCCTCATGTAAATTTAGAAAATGCAAACAAAATGAAAGCAGACATTCTAAAAACATTCTAAAATAATTATTAAATTTGAATAACAGTGAAGCAAAAATACCTCTTTAGCAGAGCGAGGTTTCGGTCCTCGGGCCTCTGGGTTATGGGCCCATCACGATCCCACTGCACCACTCTGCGTAACTATTTGTAATGAAAATGAAATCACTTTCAAGGAAATAATTATCCTGAGCAGACCGAGGTTGTGGTCAACCAAACTCTCGGGTACTGACCAAGAAAGTGTCTACTTTGTCACTCCGAGTCGAGTACCTCATGTCATACCAAAAACTTGTTAGCAGAGCGAGGTTTCGATCCTCGGACCTCTGGGTTATGGGCCCAGCACGCTTCAACTGCGCCACTATGCCTCATGTAAATTTAGAAAATGCAAACAAAATGAAAGCAGACATTCTAAAAACATTCTACAATATTTATTAAATGTGAATAGCAGTGAAGCAAAAATACCTAGTTAGCAAAGCGAGGTTTTGGTCCTCGGACCTCTGGGCCCATCACGCTCCCGCTGCACTACTCTGCGTAACTATTTTTAATGAAAATGAAATCCCTATCAAATACAAAATTATCCTGAGCAGACCGAGGTTGTGATCATCCGAACTCTCGGTTACTGACCAAGAAAGGGTCTACTTTGTCACTCTGAGTCGAGTACTTCAAGTCATACCAAAAACTTATTAGCAGCAGAACGAGGTTTTGATCCTCGGCACTCTGGGTTTTAGGCCCAGCAAGCTTCCACTGCGCCACCATGCCTCATGTAAATTTAGAAAAACAACAAACAAAATAAAAGCAGACATTCTAAAAACATTCTAAAATAATTATTAAATTTGAATAACAGTGAAGCAAAAATAACTCTTTAGCAAAGCGAGGTTTCGGTCCTCGGGCCTCTGGGTTATGGGCCCATCACGATCCCACTGCACCACTCTGCGTAACTATTTGTAATGAAAATGAAATCACTTTCAAGGAAATAATTATCCTGAGCAGACCGAGGTTGTGGTAAACCAAACTCTCGGGTACTGACCAAGAAAGTGTCTACTTTGTCACTCCGAGTCGAGTACCTCATGTCATACCAAAAACTTGTTAGCAGAGCGAGGTTTCGATCCTCGGACCTCTGGGTTATGGGCCCAGCACGCTTCAACTGCGCCACTATGCCTCATGTAAATTTAGAAAATGCAAACAAAATGAAAGCAGACATTCTAAAAACATTCTACAATATTTATTAAATGTGAATAGCAGTGAAGCAAAAATACCTAGTTAGCAAAGCGAGGTTTTGGTCCTCGGACCTCTGGGCTATGGGCCCATCACGCTCCCGCTGCACTACTCTGCGTAACTATTTTTAATGAAAATGAAATCCCTATCAAATACAAAATTATCCTGAGCAGACCGAGGTTGTGATCATCCGAACTCTCGGTTACTGACCAAGAAAGGGTCTACTTTGTCACTCTGAGTCGAGTACTTCAAGTCATACCAAAAACTTATTAGCAGCAGAACGAGGTTTTGATCCTCGGCACTCTGGGTTATAGGCCCAGCAAGCTTCCACTGCGCCACCATGCCTCATGTAAATTTAGAAAAACAACAAACAAAATAAAAGCAGACATTCTAAAAACATTCTAAAATAATTATTAAATTTGAATAACAGTGAAGCAAAAATACCTCTTTAGCAAAGCGAGGTTTCGGTCCTCGGGCCTCTGGGTTATGGGCCCATCACGATCCCACTGCACCACTCTGCGTAACTATTTGTAATGAAAATGAAATCACTTTCAAGGAAATAATTATCCTGAGCAGACCGAGGTTGTGGTCAACCAAACTCTCGGGTACTGACCAAGAAAGTGTCTACTTTGTCACTCCGAGTCGAGTACCTCATGTCATACCAAAAACTTGTTAGCAGAGCGAGGTTTCGATCCTCTGGGTTATGGGCCCAGCACGCTTCAACTGCGCCACTATGCCTCATGTAAATTTAGAAAATGCAAACAAAATGAAAGCAGACATTCTAAAAACATTCTACAATATTTATTAAATGTGAATAGCAGTGAAGCAAAAATACCTAGTTAGCAAAGCGAGGTTTTGGTCCTCGGACCTCTGGGCTATGGGCCCATCACGCTCCCGCTGCACTACTCTGCGTAACTATTTTTAATGAAAATGAAATCCCTATCAAATACAAAATTATCCTGAGCAGACCGAGGTTGTGATCATCCGAACTCTCGGTTACTGACCAAGAAAGGGTCTACTTTGTCACTCTGAGTCGAGTACTTCAAGTCATACCAAAAACTTATTAGCAGCAGAACGAGGTTTTGATCCTCGGCACTCTGGGTTATAGGCCCAGCAAGCTTCCACTGCGCCACCATGCCTCATGTAAATTTAGAAAAACAACAAACAAAATAAAAGCAGACATTCTAAAAACATTCTAAAATATTTATTAAATTTGAATAACAGTGAAGCAAAAATACCTCTTTAGCAGAGCGAGGTTTCTGTCCTCGGGCCTCTGGGTTATGGGCCCATCACGATCCCACTGCACCACTCTGCGTAACTATTTGTAATGAAAATGAAATCACTTTCAAGGAAATAATTATCCTGAGCAGACCGAGGTTGTGGTCAACCAAACTCTCGGGTACTGACCAAGAAAGTGTCTACTTTGTCTCTCCGAGTCGAGTACCTCATGTCATACCAAAAACTTGTTAGCAGAGCGAGGTTTCGATCCTCGGACCTCTAGGTTATGGGCCCAGCACGCTTCAACTGCGCCACTATGCCTCATGTAAATTTAGAAAATGCAAACAAAATGAAAGCAGACATTCTAAAAACATTCTACAATATTTATTAAATGTGAATAGCAGTGAAGCAAAAATACCTAGTTAGCAAAGCGAGGTTTTGGTCCTCGGACCTCTGGGCTATGGGCCCATCACGCTCCCGCTGCACTACTCTGCGTAAATATTTTTAATGAAAATGAAATCCCTATCAAATACAAAATTATCCTGAGCAGACCGAGGTTGTGATCATCCGAACTCTCGGTTACTGACCAAGAAAGGGTCTACTTTGTCACTCTGAGTCGAGTACTTCAAGTCATACCAAAAACTTATTAGCAGCAGAACGAGGTTTTGATCCTCGGCACTCTGGGTTATAGGCCCAGCAAGCTTCCACTGCGCCACCATGCCTCATGTAAATTTAGAAAAACAACAAACAAAATAAAAGCAGACATTCTAAAAACATTCTAAAATAATTATTACATTTGAATAACAGTGAAACAAAAATACATCTTTAGCAGAGCGAGGTTTCGGTCCTCGGGCCTCTGGGTTATGGGCCCATCACGATCCCACTGCACCACTCTGCGTAACTATTTGTAATGAAAATGAAATCACTTTCAAGGAAATTATTATCCTGAGCAGACCGAGGTTGTGGTCAACCAAACTCTCGGGTACTGACCAAGAAAGTGTCTACTTTGTCACTCCGAGTCGAGTACCTCATGTCATACCAAAAACTTGTTAGCAGAGCGAGGTTTCGATCCTCGGACCTCTGGGTTATGAGCCCAGCACGCTTCAACTGCGCCACTATGCCTCATGTAAATTTAGAAAATGCAAACAAAATGAAAGCAGACATTCTAAAAACATTATACAATATTTATTAAATGTGAATAGCAGTGAAGCAAAAATACCTAGTTAGCAAAGCGAGGTTTTGGTCCTCGGACCTCTGGGCTATGGGCCCATCACGTTCCCGCTGCACTACTCTGCGTAACTATTTTTAATGAAAATGAAATCCCTATCAAATACAAAATTATCCTGAGCAGACCGAGGTTGTGATCATCCGAACTCTCGGTTACTGACCAAGAAAGGGTCTACTTTGTCACTCTGAGTCGAGTACTTCAAGTCATACCAAAAAATTATTAGCAGCAGAACGAGGTTCTGATCCTCGGCACTCTGGGTTATAGGCCCAGCAAGCTTCCACTGCGCCACCATGCCTTATGTAAATTTAGAAAAACAACAAACAAAATAAAAGCAGACAATCTAAAAAAATTCTAAAATAATTATTAAATTTGAATAACAGTGAAGCAAAAAAACCTCTTTAGCAGAGCGAGGTTTCGGTCCTCGGGCCTCTGGGTTATGGGCCCATCACGATCCCACTGCACCACTCTGCGTAACTATTTGTAATGAAAATGAAATCACTTTCAAGGAAATAATTATCCTGAGCAGACCGAGGTTGTGGTCAACCAAACTCTCGGGTACTGACCAAGAAAGTGTCTACTTTGTCACTCCGAGTCGAGTACCTCATGTCATACCAAAAACTTGTTAGCAGAGCGAGGTTTCGATCCTCTGGGTTATGGGCCCAGCACGCTTCAACTGCGCCACTATGCCTCATGTAAATTTAGAAAATGCAAACAAAATGAAAGCAGACATTCTAAAAACATTCTACAATATTTATTAAATGTGAATAGCAGTGAAGCAAAAATACCTAGTTAGCAAAGCGAGGTTTTGGTCCTCGGACCTCTGGGCTATGGGCCCATCACGCTCCCGCTGCACTACTCTGCGTAACTATTTTTATTAAAAATGAAATCCCTATCAAATACAAAATTATCCTGAGCAGACCGAGGTTGTGATCATCCGAACTCTCGGTTACTGACCAAGAAAGGGTCTACTTTGTCACTCTGAGTCGAGTACTTCAAGTCATACCAAAAACTTATTAGCAGCAGAACGAGGTTTTGATCCTCGGCACTCTGGGTTATAGGCCCAGCAAGCTTCCACTGCGCCACCATGCCTCATGTAAATTTAGAAAAACAACAAACAAAATAAAAGCAGACATTCTAAAAACATTCTAAAATAATTATTAAATTTGAATAACAGTGAAGCAAAAATACCTCTTTAGCAGAGCGAGGTTTCGGTCCTCGGGCCTCTGGGTTATGGGCCCATCACGATCCCACTGCACCACTCTGCGTAACTATTTGTAATGAAAATGAAATCACTTTCAAGGAAATAATTATCCTGAGCAGACCGAGGTTGTGGTAAACCAAACTCTCGGGTACTGACCAAGAAAGTGTCTACTTTGTCACTCCGAGTCGAGTACCTCATGTCATACCAACAACTTGTTAGCAGAGCGAGGTTTCGATCCTCGGACCTCTGGGTTATGGGCCCAGCACGCTTCAACTGCGCCACTATGCCTCATGTAAATTTAGAAAATGCAAACAAAATGAAAGCAGACATTCTAAAAACATTCTACAATATTTATTAAATGTGAATAGCAGTGAAGCAAAAATACCTAGTTAGCAAAGCGAGGTTTTGGTCCTCGGACCTCTGGGCTATGGGCCCATCACGCTCCCGCTGCACTACTCTGCGTAACTATTTTTAATGAAAATGAAATCCCTATCAAATACAAAATTATCCTGAGCAGACCGAGGTTGTGATCATCCGAACTCTCGGTTACTGACCAAGAAAGGGTCTACTTTGTCACTCTGAGTCGAGTACTTCAAGTCATACCAAAAACTTATTAGCAGCAGAACGAGGTTTTGATCCTCGGCACTCTGGGTTATAGGCCCAGCAAGCTTCCACTGCGCCACCATGCCTCATGTAAATTTAGAAAAACAACAAACAAAATAAAAGCAGACATTCTAAAAACATTCTAAAATAATTATTAAATTTGAATAACAGTGAAGCAAAAATACCTCTTTAGCAAAGCGAGGTTTCGGTCCTCGGGCCTCTGGGTTATGGGCCCATCACGATCCCACTGCACCACTCTGCGTAACTATTTGTAATGAAAATGAAATCACTTTCAAGGAAATAATTATCCTGAGCAGACCGAGGTTGTGGTCAACCAAACTCTCGGGTACTGACCAAGAAAGTGTCTACTTTGTCACTCCGAGTCGAGTACCTCATGTCATACCAAAAACTTGTTAGCAGAGCGAGGTTTCGATCCTCTGGGTTATGGGCCCAGCACGCTTCAACTGCGCCACTATGCCTCATGTAAATTTAGAAAATGCAAACAAAATGAAAGCAGACATTCTAAAAACATTCTACAATATTTATTAAATGTGAATAGCAGTGAAGCAAAAATACCTAGTTAGCAAAGCGAGGTTTTGGTCCTCGGACCTCTGGGCTATGGGCCCATCACGCTCCCGCTGCACTACTCTGCGTAACTATTTTTAATGAAAATGAAATCCCTATCAAATACAAAATTATCCTGAGCAGACCGAGGTTGTGATCATCCGAACTCTCGGTTACTGACCAAGAAAGGGTCTACTTTGTCACTCTGAGTCGAGTACTTCAAGTCATACCAAAAACTTATTAGCAGCAGAACGAGGTTTTGATCCTCGGCACTCTGGGTTATAGGCCCAGCAAGCTTCCACTGCGCCACCATGCCTCATGTAAATTTAGAAAAACAACAAACCAAATAAAAGCAGACATTCTAAAAACATTCTAAAATATTTATTAAATTTGAATAACAGTGAAGCAAAAATACCTCTTTAGCAGAGCGAGGTTTCTGTCCTCGGGCCTCTGGGTTATGGGCCCATCACGATCCCACTGCACCACTCTGCGTAACTATTTGTAATGAAAATGAAATCACTTTCAAGGAAATAATTATCCTGAGCAGACCGAGGTTGTGGTCAACCAAACTCTCGGGTACTGACCAAGAAAGTGTCTACTTTGTCTCTCCGAGTCGAGTACCTCATGTCATACCAAAAACTTGTTAGCAGAGCGAGGTTTCGATCCTCGGACCTCTAGGTTATGGGCCCAGCACGCTTCAACTGCGCCACTATGCCTCATGTAAATTTAGAAAATGCAAACAAAATGAAAGCAGACATTCTAAAAACATTCTACAATATTTATTAAATGTGAATAGCAGTGAAGCAAAAATACCTAGTTAGCAAAGCGAGGTTTTGGTCCTCGGACCTCTGGGCTATGGGCCCATCACGCTCCCGCTGCACTACTCTGCGTAAATATTTTTAATGAAAATGAAATCCCTATCAAATACAAAATTATCCTGAGCAGACCGAGGTTGTGATCATCCGAACTCTCGGTTACTGACCAAGAAAGGGTCTACTTTGTCACTCTGAGTCGAGTACTTCAAGTCATACCAAAAACTTATTAGCAGCAGAACGAGGTTTTGATCCTCGGCACTCTGGGTTATAGGCCCAGCAAGCTTCCACTGCGCCACCATGCCTCATGTAAATTTAGAAAAACAACAAACAAAATAAAAGCAGACATTCTAAAAACATTCTAAAATAATTATTACATTTGAATAACAGTGAAGCAAAAATACATCTTTAGCAGAGCGAGGTTTCGGTCCTCGGGCCTCTGGGTTATGGGCCCATCACGATCCCACTGCACCACTCTGCGTAACTATTTGTAATGAAAATGAAATCACTTTCAAGGAAATTATTATCCTGAGCAGACCGAGGTTGTGGTCAACCAAACTCTCGGGTACTGACCAAGAAAGTGTCTACTTTGTCACTCCGAGTCGAGTACCTCATGTCATACCAAAAACTTGTTAGCAGAGCGAGGTTTCGATCCTCGGACCTCTGGGTTATGAGCCCAGCACGCTTCAACTGCGCCACTATGCCTCATGTAAATTTAGAAAATGCAAACAAAATGAAAGCAGACATTCTAAAAACATTATACAATATTTATTAAATGTGAATAGCAGTGAAGCAAAAATACCTAGTTAGCAAAGCGAGGTTTTGGTCCTCGGACCTCTGGGCTATGGGCCCATCACGTTCCCGCTGCACTACTCTGCGTAACTATTTTTAATGAAAATGAAATCCCTATCAAATACAAAATTATCCTGAGCAGACCGAGGTTGTGATCATCCGAACTCTCGGTTACTGACCAAGAAAGGGTCTACTTTGTCACTCTGAGTCGAGTACTTCAAGTCATACCAAAAAATTATTAGCAGCAGAACGAGGTTCTGATCCTCGGCACTCTGGGTTATAGGCCCAGCAAGCTTCCACTGCGCCACCATGCCTTATGTAAATTTAGAAAAACAACAAACAAAATAAAAGCAGACAATCTAAAAAAATTCTAAAATAATTATTAAATTTGAATAACAGTGAAGCAAAAAAACCTCTTTAGCAGAGCGAGGTTTCGGTCCTCGGGCCTCTGGGTTATGGGCCCATCACGATCCCACTGCACCACTCTGCGTAACTATTTGTAATGAAAATGAAATCACTTTCAAGGAAATAATTATCCTGAGCAGACCGAGGTTGTGGTCAACCAAACTCTCGGGTACTGACCAAGAAAGTGTCTACTTTGTCACTCCGAGTCGAGTACCTCATGTCATACCAAAAACTTGTTAGCAGAGCGAGGTTTCGATCCTCTGGGTTATGGGCCCAGCACGCTTCAACTGCGCCACTATGCCTCATGTAAATTTAGAAAATGCAAACAAAATGAAAGCAGACATTCTAAAAACATTCTACAATATTTATTAAATGTGAATAGCAGTGAAGCAAAAATACCTAGTTAGCAAAGCGAGGTTTTGGTCCTCGGACCTCTGGGCTATGGGCCCATCACGCTCCCGCTGCACTACTCTGCGTAACTATTTTTATTAAAAATGAAATCCCTATCAAATACAAAATTATCCTGAGCAGACCGAGGTTGTGATCATCCGAACTCTCGGTTACTGACCAAGAAAGGGTCTACTTTGTCACTCTGAGTCGAGTACTTCAAGTCATACCAAAAACTTATTAGCAGCAGAACGAGGTTTTGATCCTCGGCACTCTGGGTTATAGGCCCAGCAAGCTTCCACTGCGCCACCATGCCTCATGTAAATTTAGAAAAACAACAAACAAAATAAAAGCAGACATTCTAAAAACATTCTAAAATAATTATTAAATTTGAATAACAGTGAAGCAAAAATACCTCTTTAGCAGAGCGAGGTTTCTGTCCTCGGGCCTCTGGGTTATGGGCCCATCACGATTCCACTGCACCACTCTGCGTAACTATTTGTAATGAAAATGAAATCACTTTCAAGGAAATAATTATCCTGAGCAGACCGAGGTTGTGGTCAACCAAACTCTCGGGTACTGACCAAGAAAGTGTCTACTTTGTCACTCCGAGTCGAGTACCTCATGTCATACCAAAAACTTGTTAGCAGAGCGAGGTTTCGATCCTCGGACCTCTGGGTTATGGGCCCAGCACGCTTCAACTGCGCCACTATGCCTCATGTAAATTTAGAAAATGCAAACAAAATGAAAGCAGACATTCTAAAAACATTCTACAATATTTATTAAATGTGAATAGCAGTGAAGCAAAAATACCTAGTTAGCAAAGCGAGGTTTTGGACCTCGGACCTCTGGGCTCTGGGCCCATCACGCTCCCGCTGCACTACTCTGCGTAACTATTTTTATTAAAAATGAAATCCCTATCAAATACAAAATTATACTGAGAAGACCGAGGTTGTGATCATCCGAACTCTCGGTTACTGACCAAGAAAGGGTCTACTTTGTCACTCTGAGTCGAGTACTTCAAGTCATACCAAAAACTTATTAGCAGCAGAACGAGGTTTTGATCCTCGGCACTCTGGGTTATAGGCCCAGCAAGCTTCCACTGCGCCACCATGCCTCATGTAAATTTAGAAAATGCAAACAAAATGAAAGCAGACATTCTAAAAACATTCTACAATATTTATTAAATGTGAATAGCAGTGAAGCAAAAATACCTAGTTAGCAAAGCGAGGTTTTGGTCCTCGGACCTCTGGGCTATGGGCCCATCACGCTCCCGCTGCACTACTCTGCGTAACTATTTTTAATGAAAATGAAATCCCCATCAAATACAAAATTATCCTGAGCAGACCGAGGTTGTGATCATCCAAACTCTCGGTTACTGACCAAGAAAGGGTCTACTTTGTCACTCTGAGTCGAGTACTTCAAGTCATACCAAAAACTTATTAGCAGCAGAACGAGGTTTTGATCCTTGGCACTCTGGGTTATAGGCCCAGCAAGCTTCCACTGCGCCACCATGCCTCATGTAAATTTAGAAAAACAACAAACAAAATAAAAGCAGACATTCTAAAAACATTCTAAAATAATTATTAAATTTAAATAACAGTGAAGCAAAAATACCTCTTTAGCAGAGCAAGGTTTCGGTCCTCGGGCCTCTGGGTTATGGGCCCATCACGATCCCACTGCACCACTCTGCGTAACTATTTGTAATGAAAATGAAATCACTTTCAAGGAAATAATTATCCTGAGCAGACCGAGGTTGTGGTCAACCAAACTCTCGGGTACTGACCAAGAAAGTGTCTACTTTGTCACTCCGAGTCGAGTACCTCATGTCATACCAAAAACTTGTTAGCAGAGCGAGGTTTCGATCCTCGGACCTCTGGGTTATGAGCCCAGCACGCTTCAACTGCGCCACTATGCCTCATGTAAATTTAGAAAATGCAAACAAAATGAAAGCAGACATTCTAAAAACATTATACAATATTTATTAAATGTGAATAGCAGTGAAGCAAAAATACCTAGTTAGCAAAGCGAGGTTTTGGTCCTCGGACCTCTGGGCTATGGGCCCATCACGCTCCCGCTGCACTACTCTGCGTAACTATTTTTAATGAAAATGAAATCCCTATCAAATACAAAATTATCCTGAGCAGACCGAGGTTGTGATCATCCGAACTCTCGGTTACTGACCAAGAAAGGGTCTACTTTGTCACTCTGAGTCGAGTACTTCAAGTCATACCAAAAAATTATTAGCAGCAGAACGAGGTTCTGATCCTCGGCACTCTGGGTTATAGGCCCAGCAAGCTTCCACTGCGCCACCATGCCTTATGTAAATTTAGAAAAACAACAAACAAAATAAAAGCAGACAATCTAAAAAAATTCTAAAATAATTATTAAATTTGAATAACAGTGAAGCAAAAAAACCTCTTTAGCAGAGCGAGGTTTCGGTCCTCGGGCCTCTGGGTTATGGGCCCATCACGATCCCACTGCACCACTCTGCGTAACTATTTGTAATGAAAATGAAATCACTTTCAAGGAAATAATTATCCTGAGCAGACCGAGGTTGTGGTCAACCAAACTCTCGGGTACTGACCAAGAAAGTGTCTACTTTGTCACTCCGAGTCGAGTACCTCATGTCATACCAAAAACTTGTTAGCAGAGCGAGGTTTCGATCCTCTGGGTTATGGGCCCAGCACGCTTCAACTGCGCCACTATGCCTCATGTAAATTTAGAAAATGCAAACAAAATGAAAGCAGACATTCTAAAAACATTCTACAATATTTATTAAATGTGAATAGCAGTGAAGCAAAAATACCTAGTTAGCAAAGCGAGGTTTTGGTCCTCGGACCTCTGGGCTATGGGCCCATCACGCTCCCGCTGCACTACTCTGCGTAACTATTTTTATTAAAAATGAAATCCCTATCAAATACAAAATTATCCTGAGCAGACCGAGGTTGTGATCATCCGAACTCTCGGTTACTGACCAAGAAAGGGTCTACTTTGTCACTCTGAGTCGAGTACTTCAAGTCATACCAAAAACTTATTAGCAGCAGAACGAGGTTTTGATCCTCGGCACTCTGGGTTATAGGCCCAGCAAGCTTCCACTGCGCCACCATGCCTCATGTAAATTTAGAAAATGCAAACAAAATGAAAGCAGACATTCTAAAAACATTCTACAATATTTATTAAATGTGAATAGCAGTGAAGCAAAAATACCTAGTTAGCAAAGCGAGGTTTTGGTCCTCGGACCTCTGGGCTATGGGCCCATCACGCTCCCGCTGCACTACTCTGCGTAACTATTTTTAATGAAAATGAAATCCCCATCAAATACAAAATTATCCTGAGCAGACCGAGGTTGTGATCATCCGAACTCTCGGTTACTGACCAAGAAAGGGTCTACTTTGTCACTCTGAGTCGAGTACTTCAAGTCATACCAAAAACTTATTAGCAGCAGAACGAGGTTTTGATCCTTGGCACTCTGGGTTATAGGCCCAGCAAGCTTCCACTGCGCCACCATGCCTCATGTAAATTTAGAAAAACAACAAACAAAATAAAAGCAGACATTCTAAAAACATTCTAAAATAATTATTAAATTTAAATAACAGTGAAGCAAAAATACCTCTTTAGCAGAGCAAGGTTTCGGTCCTCGGGCCTCTGGGTTATGGGCCCATCACGATCCCACTGCACCACTCTGCGTAACTATTTGTAATGAAAATGAAATCACTTTCAAGGAAATAATTATCCTGAGCAGACCGAGGTTGTGGTCAACCAAACTCTCGGGTACTGACCAAGAAAGTGTCTACTTTGTCACTCCGAGTCGAGTACCTCATGTCATACCAAAAACTTGTTAGCAGAGCGAGGTTTCGATCCTCGGACCTCTGGGTTATGGGCCCAGCACGCTTCAACTGCGCCACTATGCCTCATGTAAATTTAGAAAATGCAAACAAAATGAAAGCAGACATTCTAAAAACATTCTACAATATTTATTAAATGTGAATAGCAGTGAAGCAAAAATACCTAGTTAGCAAAGCGAGGTTTTGGACCTCGGACCTCTGGGCTATGGGCCCATCACGCTCCCGCTGCACTACTCTGCGTAACTATTTTTATTAAAAATGAAATCCCTATCAAATACAAAATTATCCTGAGCAGACCGAGGTTGTGATCATCCGAACTCTCGGTTACTGACCAAGAAAGGGTCTACTTTGTCACTCTGAGTCGAGTACTTCAAGTCATACCAAAAACTTATTAGCAGCAGAACGAGGTTTTGATCCTCGGCACTCTGGGTTATAGGCCCAGCAAGCTTCCACTGCGCCACCATGCCTCATGTAAATTTAGAAAAACAACAAACAAAATAAAAGCAGACATTCTAAAAACATTCTAAAATAATTATTAAATTTGAATAACAGTGAAGCAAAAATACCTCTTTAGCAGAGCGAGGTTTCGGTCCTCGGGCCTCTGGGTTATGGGCCCATCACGATCCCACTGCACCACTCTGCGTAACTATTTGTAATGAAAATGAAATCACTTTCAAGGAAATAATTATCCTGAGCAGACCGAGGTTGTGGTCAACCAAACTCTCGGGTACTGACCAAGAAAGTGTCTACTTTGTCACTCCGAGTCGAGTACCTCATGTCATACCAAAAACTTGTTAGCAGAGCGAGGTTTCGATCCTCGGACCTCTGGGTTACGGGCCCAGCACGCTTCAACTGCGCCACTATGCCTCATGTAAATTTAGAAAATGCAAACAAAATGAAAGCAGACATTCTAAAAACATTCTACAATATTTATTAAATGTGAATAGCAGTGAAGCAAAAATACCTAGTTAGCAAAGCGAGGTTTTGGACCTCGGACCTCTGGGCTATGGGCCCATCACGCTCCCGCTGCACTACTCTGCGTAACTATTTTTATTAAAAATGAAATCCCTATCAAATACAAAATTATCCTGAGCAGACCGAGGTTGTGATCATCCGAACTCTCGGTTACTGACCAAGAAAGGGTCTACTTTGTCACTCTGAGTCGAGTACTTCAAGTCATACCAAAAACTTATTAGCAGCAGAACGAGGTTTTGATCCTCGGCACTCTGGGTTATAGGCCCAGCAAGCTTCCACTGCGCCACCATGCCTCATGTAAATTTAGAAAAACAACAAACAAAATAAAAGCAGACATTCTAAAAACATTCTAAAATAATTATTAAATTTGAATAACAGTGAAGCAAAAATACCTCTTTAGCAGAGCGAGGTTTCGGTCCTCGGGCCTCTGGGTTATGGGCCCATCACGATCCCACTGCACCACTCTGCGTAACTATTTGTAATGAAAATGAAATCACTTTCAAGGAAATAATTATCCTGAGCAGACCGAGGTTGTGGTCAACCAAACTCTCGGGTACTGACCAAGAAAGTGTCTACTTTGTCACTCCGAGTCGAGTACCTCATGTCATACCAAAAACTTGTTAGCAGAGCGAGGTTTCGGTCCTCGGGCCTCTGGGTTATGGGCCCATCACGATCCCACTGCACCACTCTGGGTTATAGGCCCAGCAAGCTTCCACTGCGCCACCATGCCTCATGTAAATTTAGAAAAACAACAAACAAAATAAAAGCAGACATTCTAAAAACATTCTAAAATAAGTGAAGCAAAAATACCTCTTTAGCAGAGCAAGGTTTCGGTCCTCGGGCCTCTGGGTTATGGGCCCATCACGATCCCACTGCACCACTCTGCGTAACTATTTTTAATGAAAATGAAATCACTTTCAAGGAAATAATGATCCTGAGCAGACCGAGGTTGTGGTCAACCAAACTCTTGGGTACTGACCAAGAAAGTGTCTACTTTGTCACTCCGAGTCGAGTACCTCATGTCATACCAAAAACTTGTTAGCAGAGCGAGGTTTCGATCCTCTGACCTCTGGGTTATGGGCCCAGCACGCTTCAACTGCGCCACTATGCCTCATGTAAATTTAGAAAATGCAAACAAAATGAAAGCAGACATTTTAAAAACATTCTACAATATTTATTAAATGTGAATAGCAGTGAAGCAAAAATACCTAGTTAGCAAAGCGAGGTTTTGGTCCTCGGACCTCTGGGCTATGGGCCCATCACGCTCCCGCTGCACTACTCTGCGTAACTATTTTTATTAAAAATGAAATCCCTATCAAATACAAAATTATCCTGAGCAGACCGAGGTTGTGATC
Organism: Crossaster papposus; assembly: GCA_037893245.1. Classification (NCBI taxonomy): domain Eukaryota; kingdom Metazoa; phylum Echinodermata; class Asteroidea; order Velatida; family Solasteridae; genus Crossaster; species Crossaster papposus. The sequence goes on along the minus strand of JBAIAA010000255.1, from coordinate 539,778 downwards.
ATCCGAACTCTCGGTTACTGACCAAGAAAGGGTCTACTTTGTCACTCTGAGTCGAGTACTTCAAGTCATACCAAAAACTTATTAGCAGCAGAACGAGGTTTTGATCCTTGGCACTCTGGGTTATAGGCCCAGCAAGCTTCCACTGCGCCACCATGCCTCATGTAAATTTAGAAAAACAACAAACAAAATAAAAGCAGACATTCTAAAAACATTCTAAAATAATTATTAAATTTGAATAACAGTGAAGCAAAAATACCTCTTTAGCAGAGCAAGGTTTCGGTCCTCGGGCCTCTGGGTTATGGGCCCATCACGATCCCACTGCACCACTCTGCGTAACTATTTGTAATGAAAATGAAATCACTTTCAAGGAAATAATTATCCTGAGCAGACCGAGGTTGTGGTCAACCAAACTCTTGGGTACTGACCAAGAAAGTGTCTACTTTGTCACTCCGAGTCGAGTACCTCATGTCATACCAAAAACTTGTTAGCAGAGCGAGGTTTCGATCCTCGGACCTCTGGGTTATGGGCCCAGCACGCTTCAACTGCGCCACTATGCCTCATGTAAATTTAGAAAATGCAAACAAAATGAAAGCAGACATTTTAAAAACATTCTACAATATTTATAAAATGTGAATAGCAGTGAAGCAAAAATACCTAGTTAGCAAAGCGAGGTTTTGGTCCTCGGACCTCTGGGCTATGGGCCCATCACGCTCCCGCTGCACTACTCTGCGTAACTATTTTTATTAAAAATGAAATCCCTATCAAATACAAAATTATCCTGAGCAGACCGAGGTTGTGATCATCCGAACTCTCGGTTACTGACCAAGAAAGGGTCTACTTTGTCACTCTGAGTCGAGTACTTCAAGTCATACCAAAAACTTATTAGCAGCAGAACGAGGTTTTGATCCTCGGCACTCTGGGTTATAGGCCCAGCAAGCTTCCACTGCGCCACCATGCCTCATGTAAATTTAGAAAAACAACAAACAAAATAAAAGCAGACATTCTAAAAACATTCTAAAATAATTATTAAATTTGAATAACAGTGAAGCAAAAATACCTCTTTAGCAGAGCGAGGTTTCGGTCCTCGGTCCTCTGGGTTATGGGCCCATCACGATCCCACTGCACCACTCTGCGTAACTATTTGTAATGAAAATGAAATCACTTTCAAGGAAATAATTATCCTGAGCAGACCGAGGTTGTGGTCAACCAAACTCTCGGGTACTGACCAAGAAAGTGTCTACTTTGTCACCCCGAGTCGAGTACCTCATGTCATACCAAAAACTTGTTAGCAGAGCGAGGTTTCGATCCTCGGACCTCTGGGTTATGGGCCCAGCACGCTTCAACTGCGCCACTATGCCTCATGTAAATTTAGAAAATGCAAACAAAATGAAAGCAGACATTCTAAAAACATTCTACAATATTTATTAAATGTGAATAGCAGTGAAGCAAAAATACCTAGTTAGCAAAGCGAGGTTTTGGTCCTCGGACCTCTGGGCTATGGGCCCATCACGCTCCCGCTGCACTACTCTGCGTAACTATTTTTAATGAAAATGAAATCCCTATCAAATACAAAATTATCCTGAGAAGACCGAGGTTGTGATCATCCGAACTCTCGGTTACTGACCAAGAAAGGGTCTACTTTGTCACTCTGAGTCGAGTACTTCAAGTCATACCAAAAACTTATTAGCAGCAGAACGAGGTTTTGATCCTCGGCACTCTGGGTTATAGGCCCAGCAAGCTTCCACTGCGCCACCATGCCTCATGTAAATTTAGAAAAACAACAAACAAAATAAAAGCAGACATTCTAAAAACATTCTAAAATAATTATTAAATTTGAATAACAGTGAAGCAAAAATACCTCTTTAGCAGAGCGAGGTTTCGGTCCTCGGGCCTCTGGGTTATGGGCCCATCACGATCCCACTGCACCACTCTGCGTAACTATTTGTAATGAAAATGAAATCACTTTCAAGGAAATAATTATCCTGAGCAGACCGAGGTTGTGGTCAACCAAACTCTCGGGTACTGACCAAGAAAGTGTCTACTTTGTCACTCCGAGTCGAGTACCTCATGTCATACCAAAAACTTGTTAGCAGAGCGAGGTTTCGGTCCTCGGGCCTCTGGGTTATGGGCCCATCACGATCCCACTGCACCACTCTGCGTAACTATTTGTAATGAAAATGAAATCACTTTCAAGGAAATAATTATCCTGAGCAGACCGAGGTTGTGGTCAACCAAACTCTCGGGTACTGACCAAGAAAGTGTCTACTTTGTCACTCCGAGTCGAGTACCTCATGTCATACCAAAAACTTGTTAGCAGAGCGAGGTTTCGATCCTCGGACCTCTGGGTTATGGGCCCAGCACGCTTCAACTGCGCCACTATGCCTCATGTAAATTTAGAAAATGCAAACAAAATGAAAGCAGACATTCTAAAAATATTCTACAATATTTATTAAATGTGAATAGCAGTGAAGCAAAAATACCTAGTTAGCAAAGCGAGGTTTTGGTCCTCGGACCTCTGGGCTACGGGCCCATCACGCTCCCGCTGCACTACTCTGCGTAACTATTTTTAATGAAAATGAAATCCCTATCAAATACAAAATTATCCTGAGAAGACCGAGGTTGTGATCATCCGAACTCTCGGTTACTGACCAAGAAAGGGTCTACTTTGTCACTCTGAGTCGAGTACTTCAAGTCATACCAAAAACTTATTAGCAGCAGAACGAGGTTTTGATCCTTGGCACTCTGGGTTATAGGCCCAGCAAGCTTCCACTGCGCCACCATGCCTCATGTAAATTTAGAAAAACAACAAACAAAATAAAAGCAGACATTCTAAAAACATTCTAAAATAATTATTAAATTTGAATAACAGTGAAGCAAAAATACCTCTTTAGCAGAGCAAGGTTTCGGTCCTCGGGCCTCTGGGTTATGGGCCCATCACGATCCCACTGCACCACTCTGCGTAACTATTTGTAATGAAAATGAAATCACTTTCAAGGAAATAATTATCCTGAGCAGACCGAGGTTGTGGTCAACCAAACTCTTGGGTACTGACCAAGAAAGTGTCTACTTTGTCACTCCGAGTCGAGTACCTCATGTCATACCAAAAACTTGTTAGCAGAGCGAGGTTTCGATCCTCGGACCTCTGGGTTATGGGCCCAGCACGCTTCAATTGCGCCACTATGCCTCATGTAAATTTAGAAAATGCAAACAAAATGAAAGCAGACATTCTAAAAACATTCTACAATATTTATTAAATGTGAATAGCAGTGAAGCAAAAATACCTAGTTAGCAAAGCGAGGTTTTGGTCCTCGGACCTCTGGGCTACGGGCCCATCACGCTCCCGCTGCACTACTCTGCGTAACTATTTTTAATGAAAATGAAATCCCTATCAAATACAAAATTATCCTGAGAAGACCGAGGTTGTGATCATCCGAACTCTCGGTTACTGACCAAGAAAGGGTCTACTTTGTCACTCTGAGTCGAGTACTTCAAGTCATACCAAAAACTTATTAGCAGCAGAACGAGGTTTTCATCCTTGGCACTCTGGGTTATAGGCCCAGCAAGCTTCCACTGCGCCACCATGCCTCATGTAAATTTAGAAAAACAACAAACAAAATAAAAGCAGACATTCTAAAAACATTCTAAAATAATTATTAAATTTGAATAACAGTGAAGCAAAAATACCTCTTTAGCAGAGCAACGTTTCGGTCCTCGGGCCTCTGGGTTATGGGCCCATCACGATCCCACTGCACCACTCTGCGTAACTATTTGTAATGAAAATGAAATCACTTTCAAGGAAATAATTATCCTGAGCAGACCGAGGTTGTGGTCAACCAAACTCTTGGGTACTGACCAAGAAAGTGTCTACTTTGTCACTCCATGTCGAGTACCTCATGTCATACCAAAAACTTGTTAGCAGAGCGAGGTTTCGATCCTCGGACCTCTGGGTTATGGGCCCAGCACGCTTCAACTGCGCCACTATGCCTCATGTAAATTTAGAAAATGCAAACAAAATGAAAGCAGACATTCTAAAAACATTCTACAATATTTATTAAATGTGAATAGCAGTGAAGCAAAAATACCTAGTTAGCAAAGCGAGGTTTTGGTCCTCGGACCTCTGGGCTATGGGCCCATCACGCTCCCGCTGCACTACTCTGCGTAACTATTTTTAATGAAAATGAAATCCCTATCAAATACAAAATTATCCTGAGCAGACCGAGGTTGTGATCATCCGAACTCTCGGTTACTGACCAAGAAAGGGTCTACTTTGTCACTCTGAGTCGAGTACTTCAAGTCATACCAAAAACTTATTAGCAGCAGAACGAGGTTTTGATCCTCGGCACTCTGGGTTATAGGCCCAGCAAGCTTCCACTGCGCCACCATGCCTCATGTAAATTTAGAAAAACAACAAACAAAATAAAAGCAGACATTCTAAAAACATTCTAAAATAATTATTAAATTTGAATAACAGTGAAGCAAAAATACCTCTTTAGCAGAGCGAGGTTTCGGTCCTCGGGCCTCTGGGTTATGGGCCCATCACGATCCCACTGCACCACTCTGCGTAACTATTTGTAATGAAAATGAAATCACTTTCAAGGAAATAATTATCCTGAGCAGACCGAGGTTGTGGTCAACCAAACTCTCGGGTACTGACCAAGAAAGTGTCTACTTTGTCACTCCGAGTCGAGTACCTCATGTCATACCAAAAACTTGTTAGCAGAGCGAGGTTTCGATCCTCGGACCTCTGGGTTATGGGCCCAGCACGCTTCAACTGCGCCACTATGCCTCATGTAAATTTAGAAAATGCAAACAAAATGAAAGCAGACATTCTAAAAACATTCTACAATATTTATTAAATGTGAATAGCAGTGAAGCAAAAATACCTAGTTAGCAAAGCGAGGTTTTGGTCCTCGGACCTCTGGGCTATGGGCCCATCACGCTCCCGCTGCACTACTCTGCGTAAATATTTTTAATGAAAATGAAATCCCTATCAAATACAAAATTATCCTGAGCAGACCGAGGTTGTGATCATCCGAACTCTCGGTTACTGACCAAGAAAGGGTCTACTTTGTCACTCTGAGTCGAGTACTTCAAGTCATACCAAAAACTTATTAGCAGCAGAACGAGGTTTTGATCCTCGGCACTCTGGGTTATAGGCCCAGCAAGCTTCCACTGCGCCACCATGCCTCATGTAAATTTAGAAAAACAACAAACAAAATAAAAGCAGACATTCTAAAAACATTCTAAAATAATTATTAAATTTGAATAACAGTGAAGCAAAAATACCTCTTTAGCAGAGCGAGGTTTCGGTCCTCGGGCCTCTGGGTTATGGGCCCATCACGATCCCACTGCACCACTCTGCGTAACTATTTGTAATGAAAATGAAATCACTTTCAAGGAAATAATTATCCTGAGCAGACCGAGGTTGTGGTCAACCAAACTCTCGGGTACTGACCAAGAAAGTGTCTACTTTGTCACTCCGAGTCGAGTACCTCATGTCATACCAAAAACTTGTTAGCAGAGCGAGGTTTCGATCCTCTGGGTTATGGGCCCAGCACGCTTCAACTGCGCCACTATGCCTCATGTAAATTTAGAAAATGCAAACAAAATGAAAGCAGACATTCTAAAAACATTCTACAATATTTATTAAATGTGAATAGCAGTGAAGCAAAAATACCTAGTTAGCAAAGCGAGGTTTTGGTCCTCGGACCTCTGGGCTATGGGCCCATCACGCTCCCGCTGCACTACTCTGCGTAAATATTTTTAATGAAAATGAAATCCCTATCAAATACAAAATTATCCTGAGCAGACCGAGGTTGTGATCATCCGAACTCTCGGTTACTGACCAAGAAAGGGTCTACTTTGTCACTCTGAGTCGAGTACTTCAAGTCATACCAAAAACTTATTAGCAGCAGAACGAGGTTTTGATCCTCGGCACTCTGGGTTATAGGCCCAGCAAGCTTCCACTGCGCCACCATGCCTCATGTAAATTTAGAAAAACAACAAACAAAATAAAAGCAGACATTCTAAAAACATTCTAAAATAATTATTAAATTTGAATAACAGTGAAGCAAAAATACCTCTTTAGCAGAGCGAGGTTTCGGTCCTCGGGCCTCTGGGTTATGGGCCCATCACGATCCCACTGCACCACTCTGCGTAACTATTTGTAATGAAAATGAAATCACTTTCAAGGAAATAATTATCCTGAGCAGACCGAGGTTGTGGTCAACCAAACTCTCGGGTACTGACCAAGAAAGTGTCTACTTTGTCACTCCGAGTCGAGTACCTCATGTCATACCAAAAACTTGTTAGCAGAGCGAGGTTTCGATCCTCTGGGTTATGGGCCCAGCACGCTTCAACTGCGCCACTATGCCTCATGTAAATTTAGAAAATGCAAACAAAATGAAAGCAGACATTCTAAAAACATTCTACAATATTTATTAAATGTGAATAGCAGTGAAGCAAAAATACCTAGTTAGCAAAGCGAGGTTTTGGTCCTCGGACCTCTGGGCTATGGGCCCATCACGCTCCCGCTGCACTACTCTGCGTAACTATTTTTAATGAAAATGAAATCCCTATCAAATACAAAATTATCCTGAGCAGACCGAGGTTGTGATCATCCGAACTCTCGGTTACTGACCAAGAAAGGGTCTACTTTGTCACTCTGAGTCGAGTACTTCAAGTCATACCAAAAACTTATTAGCAGCAGAACGAGGTTTTGATCCTCGGCACTCTGGGTTATAGGCCCAGCAAGCTTCCACTGCGCCACCATGCCTCATGTAAATTTAGAAAAACAACAAACAAAATAAAAGCAGACATTCTAAAAACATTCTAAAATAATTATTAAATTTGAATAACAGTGAAGCAAAAATACCTCTTTAGCAGAGCGAGGTTTCGGTCCTCGGGCCTCTGGGTTATGGGCCCATCACGATCCCACTGCACCACTCTGCGTAACTATTTGTAATGAAAATGAAATCACTTTCAAGGAAATAATTATCCTGAGCAGACCGAGGTTGTGGTCAACCAAACTCTCGGGTACTGACCAAGAAAGTGTCTACTTTGTCACTCCGAGTCGAGTACCTCATGTCATACCAAAAACTTGTTAGCAGAGCGAGGTTTCGATCCTCGGACCTCTGGGTTATGGGCCCAGCACGCTTCAACTGCGCCACTATGCCTCATGTAAATTTAGAAAATGCAAACAAAATGAAAGCAGACATTCTAAAAACATTCTACAATATTTATTAAATGTGAATAGCAGTGAAGCAAAAATACCTAGTTAGCAAAGCGAGGTTTTGGTCCTCGGACCTCTGGGCTATGGGCCCATCACGCTCCCGCTGCACTACTCTGCGTAAATATTTTTAATGAAAATGAAATCCCTATCAAATACAAAATTATCCTGAGCAGACCGAGGTTGTGATCATCCGAACTCTCGGTTACTGACCAAGAAAGGGTCTACTTTGTCACTCTGAGTCGAGTACTTCAAGTCATACCAAAAACTTATTAGCAGCAGAACGAGGTTTTGATCCTCGGCACTCTGGGTTATAGGCCCAGCAAGCTTCCACTGCGCCACCATGCCTCATGTAAATTTAGAAAAACAACAAACAAAATAAAAGCAGACATTCTAAAAACATTCTAAAATAATTATTAAATTTGAATAACAGTGAAGCAAAAATACCTCTTTAGCAGAGCGAGGTTTCGGTCCTCGGGCCTCTGGGTTATGGGCCCATCACGATCCCACTGCACCACTCTGCGTAACTATTTGTAATGAAAATGAAATCACTTTCAAGGAAATAATTATCCTGAGCAGACCGAGGTTGTGGTCAACCAAACTCTCGGGTACTGACCAAGAAAGTGTCTACTTTGTCACTCCGAGTCGAGTACCTCATGTCATACCAAAAACTTGTTAGCAGAGCGAGGTTTCGATCCTCTGGGTTATGGGCCCAGCACGCTTCAACTGCGCCACTATGCCTCATGTAAATTTAGAAAATGCAAACAAAATGAAAGCAGACATTCTAAAAACATTCTACAATATTTATTAAATGTGAATAGCAGTGAAGCAAAAATACCTAGTTAGCAAAGCGAGGTTTTGGTCCTCGGACCTCTGGGCTATGGGCCCATCACGCTCCCGCTGCACTACTCTGCGTAACTATTTTTAATGAAAATGAAATCCATATCAAATACAAAATTATCCTGAGCAGACCGAGGTTGTGATCATCCGAACTCTCGGTTACTGACCAAGAAAGGGTCTACTTTGTCACTCTGAGTCGAGTACTTCAAGTCATACCAAAAACTTATTAGCAGCAGAACGAGGTTTTGATCCTCGGCACTCTGGGTTATAGGCCCAGCAAGCTTCCACTGCGCCACCATGCCTCATGTAAATTTAGAAAAACAACAAACAAAATAAAAGCAGACATTCTAAAAACATTCTAAAATAATTATTAAATTTGAATAACAGTGAAGCAAAAATACCTCTTTAGCAGAGCGAGGTTTCGGTCCTCGGGCCTCTGGGTTATGGGCCCATCACGATCCCACTGCACCACTCTGCGTAACTATTTGTAATGAAAATGAAATCACTTTCAAGGAAATAATTATCCTGAGCAGACCGAGGTTGTGGTCAACCAAACTCTCGGGTACTGACCAAGAAAGTGTCTACTTTGTCACTCCGAGTCGAGTACCTCATGTCATACCAAAAACTTGTTAGCAGAGCGAGGTTTCGATCCTCTGGGTTATGGGCCCAGCACGCTTCAACTGCGCCACTATGCCTCATGTAAATTTAGAAAATGCAAACAAAATGAAAGCAGACATTCTAAAAACATTCTACAATATTTATTAAATGTGAATAGCAGTGAAGCAAAAATACCTAGTTAGCAAAGCGAGGTTTTGGTCCTCGGACCTCTGGGCTATGGGCCAATCACGCTCCCGCTGCACTACTCTGCGTAACTATTTTTAATGAAAATGAAATCCCTATCAAATACAAAATTATCCTGAGCAGACCGAGGTTGTGATCATCCGAACTCTCGGTTACTGACCAAGAAAGGGTCTACTTTGTCACTCTGAGTCGAGTACTTCAAGTCATACCAAAAACTTATTAGCAGCAGAACGAGGTTTTGATCCTCGGCACTCTGGGTTATAGGCCCAGCAAGCTTCCACTGCGCCACCATGCCTCATGTAAATTTAGAAAAACAACAAACAAAATAAAAGCAGACATTCTAAAAACATTCTAAAATAATTATTAAATTTGAATAACAGTGAAGCAAAAATACCTCTTTAGCAGAGCGAGGTTTCTGTCCTCGGGCCTCTGGGTTATGGGCCCATCACGATCCCACTGCACCACTCTGCGTAACTATTTGTAATGAAAATGAAATCACTTTCAAGGAAATAATTATCCTGAGCAGACCGAGGTTGTGGTCAACCAAACTCTCGGGTACTGACCAAGAAAGTGTCTACTTTGTCACTCCGAGTCGAGTACCTCATGTCATACCAAAAACTTGTTAGCAGAGCGAGGTTTCGATCCTCGGACCTCTGGGTTATGGGCCCAGCACGCTTCAACTGCGCCACTATGCCTCATGTAAATTTAGAAAATGCAAACAAAATGAAAGCAGACATTCTAAAAACATTCTACAATATTTATTAAATGTGAATAGCAGTGAAGCAAAAATACCTAGTTAGCAAAGCGAGGTTTTGGTCCTCGGACCTCTGGGCTATGGGCCCATCACGCTCCCGCTGCACTACTCTGCAGCAGCAGAACGAGGTTTTGATCCTCGGCACTCTGGGTTATAGGCCCAGCAAGCTTCCACTGCGCCACCATGCCTCATGTAAATTTAGAAAAACAACAAACAAAATAAAAGCAGACATTCTAAAAACATTCTAAAATAATTATTACATTTGAATAACAGTGAAGCAAAAATACCTCTTTAGCAGAGCGAGGTTTCGGTCCTCGGGCCTCTGGGTTATGGGCCCATCATGATCCCACTGCACCACTCTGCGTAACTATTTGTAATGAAAATGAAATCACTTTCAAGGAAATAATTATCCTGAGCAGACCGAGGTTGTGGTCAACCAAACTCTCGGGTACTGACCAAGAAAGTGTCTACTTTGTCACTCCGAGTCGAGTACCTCATGTCATACCAAAAACTTGTTAGCAGAGCGAGGTTTCGATCCTCGGACCTCTGGGTTATGGGCCCAGCACGCTTCAACTGCGCCACTATGCCTCATGTAAATTTAGAAAATGCAAACAAAATGAAAGCAGACATTCTAAAAACATTCTACAATATTTATTAAATGTGAATAGCAGTGAAGCAAAAATACCTAGTTAGCAAAGCGAGGTTTTGGTCCTCGGACCTCTGGGCTATGGGCCCATCACGCTCCCGCTGCACTACTCTGCGTAAATATTTTTAATGAAAATGAAATCCCTATCAAATACAAAATTATCCTGAGCAGACCGAGGTTGTGATCATCCGAACTCTCGGTTACTGACCAAGAAAGGGTCTACTTTGTCACTCTGAGTCGAGTACTTCAAGTCATACCAAAAACTTATTAGCAGCAGAACGAGGTTTTGATCCTCGGCACTCTGGGTTATAGGCCCAGCAAGCTTCCACTGCGCCACCATGCCTCATGTAAATTTAGAAAAACAACAAACAAAATAAAAGCAGACATTCTAAAAACATTCTAAAATAATTATTAAATTTGAATAACAGTGAAGCAAAAATACCTCTTTAGCAGAGCGAGGTTTCGGTCCTCGGGCCTCTGGGTTATGGGCCCATCACGATCCCACTGCACCACTCTGCGTAACTATTTGTAATGAAAATGAAATCACTTTCAAGGAAATAATTATCCTGAGCAGACCGAGGTTGTGGTCAACCAAACTCTCGGGTACTGACCAAGAAAGTGTCTACTTTGTCACTCCGAGTCGAGTACCTCATGTCATACCAAAAACTTGTTAGCAGAGCGAGGTTTCGATCCTCTGGGTTATGGGCCCAGCACGCTTCAACTGCGCCACTATGCCTCATGTAAATTTAGAAAATGCAAACAAAATGAAAGCAGACATTCTAAAAACATTCTACAATATTTATTAAATGTGAATAGCAGTGAAGCAAAAATACCTAGTTAGCAAAGCGAGGTTTTGGTCCTCGGACCTCTGGGCTATGGGCCCATCACGCTCCCGCTGCACTACTCTGCGTAAATATTTTTAATGAAAATGAAATCCCTATCAAATACAAAATTATCCTGAGCAGACCGAGGTTGTGATCATCCGAACTCTCGGTTACTGACCAAGAAAGGGTCTACTTTGTCACTCTGAGTCGAGTACTTCAAGTCATACCAAAAACTTATTAGCAGCAGAACGAGGTTTTGATCCTCGGCACTCTGGGTTATAGGCCCAGCAAGCTTCCACTGCGCCACCATGCCTCATGTAAATTTAGAAAAACAACAAACAAAATAAAAGCAGACATTCTAAAAACATTCTAAAATAATTATTAAATTTGAATAACAGTGAAGCAAAAATACCTCTTTAGCAGAGCGAGGTTTCGGTCCTCGGGCCTCTGGGTTATGGGCCCATCACGATCCCACTGCACCACTCTGCGTAACTATTTGTAATGAAAATGAAATCACTTTCAAGGAAATAATTATCCTGAGCAGACCGAGGTTGTGGTCAACCAAACTCTCGGGTACTGACCAAGAAAGTGTCTACTTTGTCACTCCGAGTCGAGTACCTCATGTCATACCAAAAACTTGTTAGCAGAGCGAGGTTTCGATCCTCGGACCTCTGGGTTATGAGCCCAGCACGCTTCAACTGCGCCACTATGCCTCATGTAAATTTAGAAAATGCAAACAAAATGAAAGCAGACATTCTAAAAACATTATACAATATTTATTAAATGTGAATAGCAGTGAAGCAAAAATACCTAGTTAGCAAAGCGAGGTTTTGGTCCTCGGACCTCTGGGCTATGGGCCCATCACGCTCCCGCTGCACTACTCTGCGTAACTATTTTTAATGAAAATGAAATCCCTATCAAATACAAAATTATCCTGAGCAGACCGAGGTTGTGATCATCCGAACTCTCGGTTACTGACCAAGAAAGGGTCTACTTTGTCACTCTGAGTCGAGTACTTCAAGTCATACCAAAAAATTATTAGCAGCAGAACGAGGTTCTGATCCTCGGCACTCTGGGTTATAGGCCCAGCAAGCTTCCACTGCGCCACCATGCCTCATGTAAATTTAGAAAAACAACAAACAAAATAAAAGCAGACAATCTAAAAAAATTCTAAAATAATTATTAAATTTGAATAACAGTGAAGCAAAAATACCTCTTTAGCAGAGCGAGGTTTCGGTCCTTGGGCCTCTGGGTTATGGGCCCATCACGATCCCACTGCACCACTCTGCGTAACTATTTGTAATGAAAATGAAATCACTTTCAAGGAAATAATTATCCTGAGCAGACCGAGGTTGTGGTCAACCAAACTCTCGGCTACTGACCAAGAAAGTGTCTACTTTGTCACTCCGAGTCGAGTACCTCATGTCATACCAAAAACTTGTTAGCAGAGCGAGGTTTCGATCCTCGGACCTCTGGGTTATGGGCCCAGCACGCTTCAACTGCGCCACTATGCCTCATGTAAATTTAGAAAATGCAAACAAAATGAAAGCAGACATTCTAAAAACATTTTACAATATTTATTAAATGTGAATAGCAGTGAAGCAAAAATACCTAGTTAGCAAAGCGAGGTTTTGGTCCTCGAACCTCTGGGCTATGGGCCCATCACGCTCCCGCTGCACTACTCTGCGTAACTATTTTTAATGAAAATGAAATCCCTATCAAATACAAAATTATCCTGAGCAGACCGAGGTTGTGATCATCCGAACTCTCGGTTACTGACCAAGAAAGGGTCTACTTTGTCACTCTGAGTCGAGTACTTCAAGTCATACCAAAAACTTATTAGCAGCAGAACGAGGTTTTGATCCTCGGCACTCTGGGTTATAGGCCCAGCAAGCTTCCACTGCGCCACCATGCCTCATGTAAATTTAGAAAAACAACAAACAAAATAAAAGCAGACATTCTAAAAACATTCTAAAATATTTATTAAATTTGAATAACAGTGAAGCAAAAATACCTCTTTAGCAGAGCGAGGTTTCGGTCCTCGGGCCTCTGGGTTATGGGCCCATCACGCTCCCACTGCACCACTCTGAGTAACTATTTGTAATGAAAATGAAATCACTTTTAAGGAAATAATTATCCTGAGGAGACCGAGGTTGTGGTCAACCAAACTCTCGGGTACTGACCAAGAAAGTGTCTACTTTGTCACTCCGAGTCGAGTACCTCATGTCATACCAAAAACTTGTTAGCAGAGCGAGGTTTCGATCCTCGGACCTCTGGGTTATGGGCCCAGCACGCTTCAACTGCGCCACTATGCCTCATGTAAATTTAGAAAATGCAAACAAAATGAAAGCAGACATTCTAAAAACATTCTAAAATATTTATTAAATTTGAATAACAGTGAAGCAAAAATACCTCTTTAGCAGAGCGAGGTTTCGGTCCTCGGGCCTCTGGGTTATGGGCCCATCACGCTCCCACTGCACCACTCTGCGTAACTATTTTTAATGAAAATGAAATCACTATCAAGGAAATAATTATCCTGAGCAGACCGAGGTTGTGGTCATCCGACCTCTCGGTTACTGACCAAGAAAGTGTCCACTTCGTCACTCTGAGTCGAGTACCTCAAGTAAATATTACCAAAAACTTGTTAGCAGAGCAAGGTTTCGATCCTCGGACCTCTGGGTTATGGGCCCAGCACGCTTCCACTGCGCCACTCTGCCTCATTTAAATTTAGAAACAGCAAACAAAATGAAATCAGACATTCTAAAAACACCCCAAAATATTTATTGAATTTGAATAACAGTGAAGCAAAAATGCCACTTTAGCAGAGCGAGGTTTTGATCCTCGGACCTCTGGGTTATGGGCCCAGCACACTCCCACTGCGCCACTGCGTAACTATTTTTAATAAAAATGAAATCACTATCAAGGAAATAATTATCCTGAGCAGACCGAGATTGTGGTCATCCGAACTCTCGGTTTAAAAGCAATTAGAACAACTCCAGCAGTTACAGACACAGGGGGAAGTACCGTTATCCGAGAAAAAGAAGTCCTATGGTATGTTGGAATTGTAAGGAAATCGGACATAGAAGATCCGAGTGCCTAAAACTGGGGTTACAAACTTCTGATCCGGCGTTGGTTTGGTGGAATAGTGCTCACCAGGAAAACGAGACTTGGCTGAGTATGAGGCCAGTACCCAGGCCATGATAGATAGTAAGGCCCAGTCCCCAGGTCAGGCCACCAGGCAGTGAAGTGTCAAATTTTGGTAGGAAGACAGAAGGGTGTTGGTATCAATGGGAACAGCTGCAACTTCAAAATAGCATGTTGTATAGAAGATTTGAAGGAAGTCCATCACTTTCACAAATTGTGGTTCCTGTTGTTAAGGTGTCAACAGTTTTTGCACAAGCTCATAGTTAAAAAACCGGAGGCCATTTCGGCTGGTTGAGAACGTTTAAAAAGATTCAACGATCGTTCTATTGGATTGGCTATCGTACTGAGATATAACAGTTGGTGAAACAGTGTGATGCCTGTGCCAGACGAAAATCACCAGCCCCCAAACACAAGCCCCACTTCAACCTTCATTAGTTGGTGCTCCACTGGAGAGAATAGGCATAGACATTTTTGGCCCGTTGCCACGCTCAAAACGTGGCAACAGATACATTTTAGTAGTTATGGATTATTTTACGAAATGGGCTAAAGCATACCCATTACGTAATCAGGAAGCACATTCAGTTGCTACGGTGTTGGTCGAGCAATTTATTTGCCGCTTTGGGGTACCGTTAAGCATACATTCTGATCAAGGGACAAAATTTGAGAGTCGGCTTTTTCAATCCGTTTGTCAGTTATTAGGAATAAATAAAACGCGTACGACGCCATATCATCCGCAATCTGATCAACTTGTTGAACGATTTAATCGTACCATTCAGACCATTCTCAGTATGTACATCAAGGAAGACCAGTCTGACTGGGATGTACATTTGCCATATGCCATGATGGCATACAGAGCGAGTGAACAAGAAACTACAGGAGTAAGTACAAACAGAATGATGTTTGGAAGAGAACTGTCATTGCCGTTGGACTTAATCATAAGTCATTCCCAAAGTCGGGAGAAGCAAAGTTCGGATGAATATGCATCTGAACTTTATCATAGAATGCAGAAATCTTTCAAAACGGCTAGAGAAAAGATTAGAGGAGAGCAGAAAAGACAGAAACGGTTATATGATGCCAAGTTAAAAGGCAACCCATACTCTCCAGGTGACAAGGTTTGGCTGTTTAACTATGTTCGAAAGATTGGGTTAAGTCCAAAAGTACAATCTCACTGGAAAGGTCCGTATCATGTAGTTAAACGCATATCAGATGCGGTTTATCGAATACAACATGTGGAAACGGGACAAAGAAAAATTGTCCACTTCGATAGATTAAAACCATGCGTTTAAAGTTCAGTTTCACATCTCCATCTCACCAGGGAAGCTTCTTCAGCGGCTGGTGGTGGAGTGATGAATGACCAAAGACCAGAAGACATCGGGGAGATGTTGGACACCAATACAGCATACTACAGGGACTTTCTGGGATCGAGTTTGGATGAGGACGAACATCCGGCATTTTGCAGTTATGGAGACGTGGAATCTGGCCAGACACGTCCCCGACGACAACGCCAGCAGCCGGTGTGGCTCCGCACAGATATTGCGACGTAAACTAATAAGATATTAGCCAGTATTCATTTGCAATTGTACAATTGTACCTTATTTGGGCTGCAGACCAAGTAATTTGGACACTAAGACAAAACAAAAATTATGCAAATGAGTACAACGATCTATGTGCTTTGAAAATTTGTGCTTTAAAGAAAATTGTTGAAATTTCTTGTACATGGACCGGTATCTTTTTTGAGAAATGGTCACATCTGAGCGGAAAGCACTATTTTGCAAAATCCGATTTTTGATAAATACTGGATGCCATGAAATCAATACTGGAATGTAAATATTTGTGTTTTTATTAATCAATTTTATTTTTGTTATAATAATAATAAATTAAATAAATAATTAGTTTGTTCAGGCGCAGAGGCGCGCCTTATTTACAGAGGAGGGCATTGTAACAACATTATTTGACACCTAATTGTGTTTTTAATTTAGTGCCTTTAAGGTGTCATATATTGCACCATGTTTTTCTTAGCCCTGATGGGCCAGCAAGCTGGCTTGCATATTGTAGACAGATGGCATGGATTAGGCATGTGATTGTGCTGTGTTTCTTTTGTTAGATATTTATAGGGGTGGGCCTTTGTTGTACTGGTATTTTTTTTCAATAGCACATATAGCTGGATTAGTTATGTAAATCCTTTCATCAGTTAACAATAACATTAGTATTTTATTTGGGTCACCCTTACTATAAAACCTCCCTGTAATCCCATAAGGGCGTGGACTTGCGACTGGGGCATGGTGGTGGATTTCTTTAGCTCTTCATATTGGTTGTGTTGTAGCCCAAATTTACAGTCCGTCTGAGTTAATTATCGAGTTTAATAAGAAATCCTGCGTTGATAATTTAACACCATCACCGCCACCAATTTCACTATACAGGGTTCAGTGTTCTGCATCGGTTTGTGAGTATGGTCATTTGCCTTGTTAATTGTAGTCATTATATTCCCCATGCCTATAGGCTACGACGTCCCGTCTTTTGTAACTTACATTTTTTGCATTGCTCTGCCAGTAACTAACGGTATATAATTGTAGTAATATTTTGTATGTCCTCCTGACTTTTGTAGAGCAAAAAGACGCTTTCTAAATAAAATTTATCTTTAAATTGCATTTTCACGATTCTCGTATGTTTTTCTTATTTTCGTGTTGGTTATGTTTTATTTGTATGCATTAATTTAGTTAATTCCCCCCAAATGGCGGTTGGCCCTTTCTGGGCCGCCGTTACAGTTTTTGGTGGAAGATCCGGGTACCTCTCACATTCTTGAGTGTACGTGCTAGGCAGAGTTGTATGACTCGGGACTCGGACTCGAGTCCGACTCGAGTCCCATTTTTCGTGACTCGGACTAGGACTTGAGTCGCGATGACAAGTGACTCGGACTCGACCTTGTGGACTCGGACTCTGCCTGCGTGACTTGTGACTCGACCAAAATAAATACAATAACAACTATTTTCAGACTATTGTTAACAAGAAACACACTTTTTGTTTGACCAAGAGGGAATAAAGATTGTTCACGCAGATCTGACGCGACGCAACGCATCTCTCTAGAAATGCACGTACTGTGCGGTTGGCTCCCGATATTTCCGATTAGTCTTTGGGCAAGACGTTGTTACTTTATATATATATATATACCCGATAACCAGCCGCCGCAAGAGGACGTTATCACGTATCTGACGTCTTGCCCAAAGACTAGTTTCCGATATATTGACTAGCGAAATCAATGTATCCACATGCGTCCACATACGGTGATACTGCGTAATGCAAATTGAGATTGTCCGGATTATCCGTTCAGGCACAGACTGCTAGACTGGCGCTGTTCCAGGCAATAGCTTTGAATCCTGTGTGTTGCTAGCTATATTGCACGCGCTCATATCAGTGATGCTTGTCATGCTTATGCTATGCTATGCTGTTCATGTAAAGTAAAATGCTGTGAATTTACTAGTTAATATGTGACCGTCCACGACGAAAGGGCTGAAAAGGAGGTACCCTATCTTGACGTTTTGAGATATTTTGTGAAATAAAATCTACAAGACAGAAGCTTTAAAGTGATGTATTTATGGTTATAGCTACAACAAATAATACTGAATATGAAAATTCTTATTTTTTTTAATTTTTTTTAAAATATTTTAATGGTCTTTTCCTCTAAATAAGCTCTAGCAACTTTAGAGTCATTTTGTCGTGGATGGTCACATATTAACTTAAACATTAATACAATTCTGAAAAAAATCCAATCTTTACAGTTTACACATTTAGTTAAAAATCTAATGTCTTGCAGCCTTGCACATGGTTACAACATGTAAACAACAATAAATCAGAGTTGTAATACTCGAGTCTATGACTCTACTCGACTCGAGTCCCGATGGGTAAATGACTCGACTCGAGTCACTGCAGGCAAATGACTCGACTCTACTCCCTCATCAGAATGACTCGACTCGAGTGAAGGCTAATAAGACTCGAGTCCCCCCCCCCCCAAAAAAAAAAAATGGCTCACAAACAGTGCCGGTTTATGTTCACATCACGTTTGTGCTAGCGAATAATTTTGTACATATTACATACAAGGTAAACATATACCGGTACATGTACAGCGGCCGTCGGTTTCCCTTCCTCCATAATACAACAAACACACACCATGCCGTGAACTTCTACCTTATGGTTTTTGTAACGTGTTTTTGTGTGTAGTATTCAAATATTTATGAATCGAATTAAATACACAACTCGAGTCACAAAAATCAGTGACTCGTTACAACTCTTCAATAAATACATTTCAAAGTGGACACTACATAATATGTGACCGTCCACGACGAAAGGGCTATAAAGTAGGTACAGTACATGTATGTTGACGTTTTGAGATTTTTGTGAAATAAAATCTAAGTAAGAAGCTTTAAAATGATGTATTAGAAGACATAGTTGGTTTTTATGGAAATAGCTACAAGTAAAACTGAATATTAAAATTCTTTGTTTTTTATTGTTTTTCACATATTTTAATGGTCTTTTCCTCTAAATAAGCTCTAGCGACTTTACAGCCCTTTTGTCGTGGATGGTCACATATTAACTTATACATTAATACAATTATGAAAAAAATCTAGTTTTTACAGTTTACACATGTTAGAAAGTTATTATCCATGGTTTAGTTAAAAATCCAATGTCTTGCAGCCTTGCGGCTGAAAAGCACATGGTTACGAAATGTAAACAACATGTAAACAACAATAAATCAGAGTTGTAATACTCGAGTCTATGACTCTACTCGACTCGAGTCCCGATGGGTAAATGACTCGAGTTGAGTCACTGCAGGCAAATGACTCGACTCTACTCCCTCATCAGAATGACTCGACTCGAGTGAAGGCTAATAAGACTCGAGTCCCCCCCCCCCCCCCAAAAAAAAAAAAAAAAAAAAAGAAGAGCAAAACCTTGCGAAGAATATTTGCAATGGCTCACAAACAGTGCCGGTTTATGTTCACATCACGTTTATGCTAGCGAATAATTTTGTACATATTACATACAAGGTAAACATATACTGGTACATGTACAGCGGCCGTCGGTTTCCCTTCCTCCATAATACAACAAACACGCACCATGCCGTGAACTTCTACCTTATGGTTTTTGTAACGTGTTTTTGTGTGTAGTATTCAAATATTTATGAATCAAATTAAATACACAACTCGAGTCACAAATCAGTGACTCGTTACAACTCTTCAATAAATACATTTCAAAGTGGACACAGTACATAATATGTGACCGTCCACGACGAAAGGGCTATAAAGTAGGTACAGTACATGTTATGTTGACGTTTTGAGATTTTTGTGAAAAAAATCTAAGTAAGAAGCTTTAAAATGATGTATTAGAAGACATAGTTGGTTTTTATGGAAATAGCTACAAGTAATACTGAATATTAAAATTCTTTGTTTTTTATTTTTTTTCACATATTTTAATGGTCTTTTCCTCTAAATAAGCTCTAGCGACTTTACAGCCCTTTTGTCGTGGATGGTCACATATTAACTTATATACATTAATACAATTATGAAAAAAATCTAGTTTTTACAGTTTACACATGTTAGAAAGTTATTATCCATGGTTTAGTTAAAAATCCAATGTCTTGCAGCCTTGCGGCTGAAAAGCACATGGTTACGAAATGTAAACAACATGTAAACAACAATAAATCAGAGTTGTAATACTCGAGTCTATGACTCTACTCGACTCGAGTCCCGATGGGTAAATGACTCGACTCGAGTCACTGCAGGCAAATGACTCGACTCTACTCCCTCATCAGAATGACTCGACTCGAGTGAAGGCTAATAAGACTCGAGTCCCCCCCCCCCCCCCCCCCAAAAAAAAAAGAAAAAAAAAGAAGAGCAAAACCTTGCGAAGAATATTTGCAATGGCTCACAAACAGTGCCGGTTTATGTTCACATCACGTTTATGCTAGCGAATAATTTTGTACATATTACATACAAGGTAAACATATACCGGTACATGTACAGCGGCCGTCGGTTTCCCTTCCTCCATAATACAACAAACACACACCATGCCGTGAACTTCTACCTTATGGTTTTTGTAACGTGTTTTTGTGTGTAGTATTCAAATATTTATGAATCAAATTAAATACACAACTCGAGTCACAAAAATCAGTGACTCGTTACAACTCTTCAATAAATACATTTCAAAGTGGACACTACATAATATGTGACCGTCCACGACGAAAGGGCTATAAAGTAGGTACAGTACATGTATGTTGACGTTTTGAGATTTTTGTGAAATAAAATCTAAGTAAGAAGCTTTAAAATGATGTATTAGAAGACATAGTTGGTTTTTATGGAAATAGCTACAAGTAAAACTGAATATTAAAATTCTTTGTTTTTTATTGTTTTTCACATATTTTAATGGTCTTTTCCTCTAAATAAGCTCTAGCGACTTTACAGCCCTTTTGTCGTGGATGGTCACATATTAACTTATACATTAATACAATTATGAAAAAAATCTAGTTTTTACAGTTTACACATGTTAGAAAGTTATTATCCATGGTTTAGTTAAAAATCCAATGTCTTGCAGCCTTGCGGCTGAAAAGCACATGGTTACGAAATGTAAACAACATGTAAACAACAATAAATCAGAGTTGTAATACTCGAGTCTATGACTCTACTCGACTCGAGTCCCGATGGGTAAATGACTCGACTCGAGTCACTGCAGGCAAATGACTCGACTCTACTCCCTCATCAGAATGACTCGACTCGAGTGAAGGCTAATAAGACTCGAGTCCCCCCCCCCCCAAAAAAAAAAAAAAAAAAAAAAAGAAGAGCAAAACCTTGCGAAGAATATTTGCAATGGCTCACAAACAGTGCCGGTTTATGTTCACATCCCGTTTATGCTAGCGAATAATTTTGTACATATTACATACAAGGTAAACATATACCGGTACATGTACAGCGGCCGTCGGTTTCCCTTCCTCCATAATACAACAAACACACACCATGCCGTGAACTTCTACCTTATGGTTTTTGTAACGTGTTTTTGTGTGTAGTATTCAAATATTTATGAATCAAATTAAATACACAACTCGAGTCACAAAAATCAGTGACTCGTTACAACTCTTCAATAAATACATTTCAAAGTGGACACAGTACATAATATGTGACCGTCCACGACGAAAGGGCTATAAAGTAGGTACAGTACATGTATGTTGACGTTTTGAGATTTTTGTGAAATGAAATCTACAAGAAATAAGCTTTTAAATGATGTATTAGAAGACATAGTTGGTATTTATGGTTATAGCTACAACAAGTAACACTGAATATGAAAATTCTTTGTTTTTTATTGTTTTTCACATATTTTAATGGTATTTTCCTCTAAATAGGCTCTAGCGACTTTACAGCCCCTTTTGTCGTGGATAGTCACATATTAACTTAAAACATTAAGTACCCATAAATTGTCAAGCAGGTAAGTGCGCGTATGGGTACTTACTTGTGATCAGTACAGTATGAAAAAAATCTAGTTTTTACAGTTTACACATGTTAGAAAGTTATTATCCATGGTTTAGTTAAAAATCCAATGTCTTGCAGCCTTGCGGCTGAAAAGCACATGGTTACGAAATGTAAACAACATGTAAACAACATTAAATCAGAGTTGTAATACTCGAGTCTATGACTCTACTCGACTCGAGTCCCGATGGGTAAATGACTCGACTCGAGTCACTGCAGGCAAATGACTCGACTCTACTCCCTCATCAGAATGACTCGACTTAAGTGAAGGCTAATAAGACTCGAGTCCCCCCCCCCCCCCCCCCCTCCCAAAAAAAAGAGCAAAACCTTGCGAAGAATATGTTCACATCACGTTTATGCTAGCGAATAATTTTGTACATATTACATACAAGGTAAACATATACCGGTACATGTACTACTCTACTCACTCATCAGAATGACTCGACTCGAGTGAAGGCTTATAAGACTGAGTCCCCCCAAAATAAGAGCAAAACCTTGCTTACAAACAGTGCCGGTCTATGTTAACGTCACGTTTACATGCTAACAAATAATTTTGTACATACACTATACAAGGTAAACATATATACAGCGGCCGTCGGTTTGCCTTCCTCCATAATTCAATAAACATACACTGTACACCGTGTCGTGAACTTCCACCTAGTGTTTATTTATTGTGTAGTATTTAAATATTTATGACTCTAACTATATATGACTTGACTACACATCACTGTGACTCAACCCGTCTCGTCCTTCTTGACCATAGTCGACTCAAGCGACTTCTTTAAAATGACCTGACTTGACTTGAGGGCTGTTAATAAGGGCTGTCACGATCATATTGTCGTGACCAGTCATGTTGCTTGACAGTTGCTGTACCTGCAGTGTCAGTTGCTGCACCTCGGACGAAGGAGCAGGTAGTGGAAGGGCAGCAGCAGCTACTTGAGGCGAGGCTCGGCATTAACTGTGGCAATGGTGGATACTGAAGGAATTGCCACTTCTACTATCTTGTCTGCCAGTGTTTACTGGCTAATGAACTGAGCGAGGTGGTAAACATTCAAATTGATGAATGAAACAAAACTGAGGTAGTCTGTAAACTGTAAAGAATACTGCGCTCACAAAAATGCCCGATGATTCCATCTTGTACGTATCCAAATTGTGAGTTCTTGATACATGCAGGTCAAGGAAAATTACACAAAATGAACATTTTTAGATTCCCTTTTCTTTTATATTACAAATCTTTACAGCGAGGTTGTAATATTGGCAACAAATGAGCGAGGTGGTCACTACAAGTAGTGAGGTGGGCCATCTCGCTTTTGTATGGGCAGGGGAAACACTGTTGTCTGCTATGTTGACGGCGTCACTGGTAGATGCAAGAATGAGCTAGCTGCACGTTCTGAGGCAGGCGTTGCAGGAACTGTTTTAGGATCCTCTCCTTGAGTTTCCCGTCTCCCGGAAGCTGTCTTATTCTGTGCAGCAGTTGTGAGGGCTTGCAGTCCTCGAACTCCTCGAAGATTAACAGTTAGTGTAGT
The DNA here is from genome assembly GCA_037893245.1 of Crossaster papposus. NCBI lineage: Eukaryota > Metazoa > Echinodermata > Asteroidea > Velatida > Solasteridae > Crossaster > Crossaster papposus. Next base: position 516,507 of record JBAIAA010000255.1, on the reverse strand, counting down.
TTTGTTTGCTCTGAGGCCGAAGTACGACGAACCAGCTTGGCCTTCAGGGTCTTGTACCGCTCAGTCTGCGGTGAATTGATGAGTATATCACAGACTTCCTGCGCAGAATCTCTGGCTGAAGAGTTGCCACGACTTATGGAAACTTTGTCTCAGGTGTTGTGATCCCTCTAGTGCAAACCTTTATAAATATTTACAATAATTTTATGTACCGGTACACATGTATTTCTGAATATGTACCATGAGCTGAAATAAAGTAAAGAAAACCTTAAGGTCGGGTCATTAGGCCACAAAGGAGACTATAACTGCAGCAATTCGAGGTGGAGGGGACAAGGTGTTATATGGTGGGTGATTTTTCCTTCACAGCATTTAGAGCGTGTGCCTGCACCCGGGGTCTCCTGACCTTGGTAGACATTGCGAAAACCAAATATCACATTAGGGTCACCAATGAATTAAGCGGTCAAGTACTTTTTGGAAGATTGTATGTTATAACTACTTACCAACTCTGTCCATGTCTGTTGATGATTTCCAAATTCGAATTCGCCCCACAGCAGTAAGTTAGACTCCCCGATAAAAAATCCATCTGGGGCTGATTTGCCATGTAATCCCCAAGCCACCGTAGAATTGTGTTCGGCGCGTGGGTACAGGTGCACGCTGATTGCATTTATGCGACGTGAATGGACTTGGGCTGGCACCGTCCGTGTGCCCGAAAGTTCACTCGTTGTTCCCATGGAGCTACAGTATGAAGAGAAAAAACGATCCAAAAAGGATAAAAACCTTGGCGAGCGCAATTTACAAGTTAACAGTATTAACAGTTAATATTAAAAGGATGACGAATTGTAAAAAATTAGTCGTAGTTCCGTAAAAAATGTGATAAAACAACATACATGAATTGTCACTCCACAATCGATACGGGACTGTCAATCGTTTCCAAAGAGAAAAGTCCGCTAAGTCCACAGGACTGTCAGGTGATCAATGATCATACCCTGCACGATATGGGGGGTGGGGAAGAATTTGCCCATGTGTTGAGTAGTACAAAATTCTTGACAACATTCAGACCCACTTAGAAATGGTAAATCAATAAAATTCACAATTCATGGATCTACACTCTACTTTGAAATTTCTCAGCTTTTCAAAAGATAAAGAAAAACAATTTGTCATTACATGTAGCTCTGCTGTCTTTTCTGATTCAACATTTAAACATCAAAGCTAAACAAAAAATCCATAGCTCTGCAGTCTGTTCAAATTTCTTGGTTACAATTCAACATCAGTCAAAATAAATGTCCATACTGTAGCTCTGCAGTCTTCAATTTTTTGGGTTACAATTTGTTTTTAAATGTCCATAGCTCTGCAGTCTTTTCAAATTTCTTGGTTACAATTCAAAATTAGTCAATAAAGGTCAATAGCTCTGCCGTCTTTTCAAATTCCTCAGCAACACTTAAAAATCAAAGTTTAAGACAATTTGTATTTCCCAGCAACATTGAAAAATCAGTCTTAAAAAATGTCGATTACTCTGCCATTTAAAAAAAAAAATCAAAAAAAAAATATCTATCTAAACAATAATTTCAGTTGAAAAAATTTAAATTTTCAGCAAGTATAAACAAAACCGTGTTGATAGCTTTGCTGCATTCCCAAATTTGTCGGCAACATTTCAAAATAAAGTGATTATTGGGAAAGAGTTCCATATACGAAGTTCATTTGACACCCTGTATACAAACTTTATGACACTGGTCTGAGAAATTGTAAGTGTCTTTTATGAAAACACTTGTATTTTCTCACTGCCGAAATTGACTTCAAGGACATGTTATAACGGGCTCGACATTACTGTAAAGTATTGACATGAAACAGTGACTTGACACAAGACTAGTATTCACGACGTCACGACTGGACAAAGGATGCTGGGATATAATCAAAGATGGATGACCAACAATGTGATTTCTCATTATCGTGATTCGTATAATTATGGAAATAAACCAGACATAACTGTTAATCCTGAATCGGAAATATCGTCCTGTGGAGTTATCTGAACCTTAAATGTGTGTAGCGACCGTTACAATGTAATTGCTTTCTCTGGGCTGGTAAATCATTATAGTGAGCTTCATATATGAAACTTGTTCCCGTTATTATAACAAAACATGGTATAGGCCTACTCACCGTTCATGTTCTTTAATTTATAACATGGTAACACAACCCTAGTCAGCCTGGAAGATCATTATTAATCCTTGCAAGTGCCCCTAAATTATGCTCATGATTATTATGAGTTTATTCATTGTAGGAAGGTTTAGACATTGGCATGATTGGGCCCATGACATTGACATGGACAACAACAACGACAGAGTTTGAGTTTTGTTTATATCGAAATTATCGACAAAAAAGTCAACAGTAAAACTTCAGTTTACATTATGAAGTTTTAAAGGTAGTATACACCATTTGCAGATATCGAAAAAATTTACTACCGAATTATTAAGAAATATCTTACTTATTTAAAAGTAAATAATAAGGGCCCTAGATATCCTGTAATTGTTCCAAAAAATTGAATTGTATGAACCAAAATTCATTCTCGCCGTCCGGCGAGCGCGAAAAAACAAAGATAAAATAAAAATAACTGCTCGACGCCGGTGGAAAACAAACGCTGTTTTTCATGCTTTTCTAGGCATCCATGAATGTAAAAATTCGGACAGGTCAGTTAAACGATATTTACTATAAAATACAACCCCCCAAATCCACCCATTCCTGATAATTCAACAAATTACCAATGGTGTATACTACCTTTAACTTAACATGCTTAATGATTGTTTAAGCTCACCTGTAAAAGCTGCTGCATTGACTTTCTTTTCATGCTTTTCGTTGTTCTTTCAATGCGCTGAGATTCTGTAAAGTCGTGTGGTATATCCACCGTGTTGTGGTAATGCACTTGTGCCGAATTTTCGGCGGCGAAAACTCTCGCAATTTGTGCTTGAGGACCATCCAATTCTTTCCATTTAATGACGTACTCTAGGAAGCGTGTCCATGTTTTAGCAGAGAATGCCGTCATTTTGCACTTTTTGAAGGGGGAAATGCACATGAAACACGATATTTCAAGTGTATTTTCGTCGCACGAAGACGAAACGTCTTTCTCACAGGAAGTCGCCATGTTATTTCGACGCGCTATACCGGACCACTCCACTACCGCGATTGTGATTAGCCAATCGACGATGATCAATAGAATATGTCTTCTGATTGGCCAACGGTCGACTTGTCTGACATTCCTGGGAAGCACACCCAGCCTTGCTCGTGTATGTCTTCGGCGAGAACTGGTTATTTTTACTAGAATCGTGGCTTTTTGTCACACTGTGTCCCTCATGAAGGAGCTAGTGTGAAAGCTTAAATGCATAGTTAGTCATTAAAAGTGCTACATTCTAGAGTATTTCTTGTAACTCTCAATACAAAGATTTCAGAGTCGCTTTTTATTTTGACTATAAAGAGTCGGAGCAAGAACATTTATTAAACTATCGCGCCATGCCAAATGGGCCAGCTGGGTTAATCCCAAGATCTCCTTGGTCGAGTTGCAGTATGTCCTTATGAAGTCCTTGCGTACTCCACAGGCTTTCCGAACTTTCCGGTACCGCTGCAGCATCACCGGTATTCGCTTGCTCTAGGGAACCTTTTCTGGAACTGCAGTCCTTTTCCGAGGCATTGTAATCAGCGAGTCTCTTCTGATGGTGAAAATATAAGTTTAAAGAGTTACTTTAACTAATGTGAAAAACATTAGTGAAGCAAATTTCATAACACCAACAATAGTTGATATTTGTGTAATTTGAAGGTAAAGAAAAAAATTGGCAAGGCAGGACGCGAACCTGCGACTACCGGTCTCCCAAATTGTCAGTATCTTTGTTCAAAATATGAAAAGAATGTAAACGCCACTTGTTCGGAGAGCCGAATGCATAAACCTCTTGGCACCAGAAATACACATCACTGCACAATGGACCCGAGCATACAGCTGTGTCAGACCATAGAGAAAGGACCACAGAAGGAGTTTGAACTTCCCGGGCGATAAAATCTAAGCTATTACTGTTATCAGACCCCCTGGTATGCCCATTGCTAAAGCACTACGACCGCAAGCTGGACCACTGACCGCAAGCCTCCTTTGACGCGATACGTTCGTCGCCGACATTTTAGCTGGTAATCGGTAACCTCCTATGCGTTGTACGGTGAAAAACTCAACGCTGACGTCACTTCACTGCAGCGATTTCCCACTTTCTGGAGAGAAAAAAATGTGAACAAGCGAAGCTTTAACGCATGCACAGTGTTTATTGGTGACTCATATCACGTGAAGTACCGATGTGCAGTTTCTATATTCGAAGCAGTATATTTCAACGTTTGTTCGGCGAAAATCGGCCAAGTTTTCAGTAAATAATGGTAAATTTATGAAAAAAATCAATCCTAGGGGATAGGTTATTAAATATGATATTGTCATGAAAATGCATGACCCTGCATGCTAACGAAATAGTGCATGTTCTTTGTCATGAAATGGGCTTTCTTGTGATGTATGCCATTACGTTCCCCAGTGTTACCCAACTGTAAACAAAAAACTTGAAAATCGAGAATATTTTAAGTTTTAACGATTTTTTTTGTAAACAAGGCACAAATCAGCATGACCATTCCTACTGTATACAAAGCAAATGATTTTGTCCATGTCGAAATTAGTATAATTTGTTGCAATTTCCAAGAGGTATGGAAATTTTAATTCAAATTAAAATTTTAACGTATTTACTATAGTATTGTTAACTTAAACATGTTAAAGGACAATCTATTGATGGAACAAAAAGTTACGTTTAATTTGATCCCTTGATGGATTACAAAATAACATTTTTGATACACATGGACTGTTGTAAAATGCTCAATTTCAAAGTCTAGCAATAATTTTGTTTGATCAATCAACAATAATTAGGTGCTCATCAAAGTCTGGATCTATGTTGATGAGATCTTCATCAAAATCACTTAAATCGCTGGAGTCGATGTCTTCACAGACCGGAGTCACGCTAGTGGAAGCCATTTTGTTGTTGTCGTCAAGACGACGAGTCGAGGACGCGAGAGAGTTGTAATAATTACGCATGCGCAGTACCCATAAAGCTGACCAAGCGAAAGTGAAGGTCAGAGTGCAGCACTCGCTGAGTGACCGACAATGTTTACACTAGCCTAATTGCGGTCGTAAAACCGCAGATCTTTATCAGCGCGGCGACGAACGTGAGGCGCTTTGAAGCCCGGTAAGTTCAAACTCTTTCTGCGGTCCTTTCTCTATGGTCAGACAAGCCGTGTTCTACGGGTATCGCAGCAGGCAACACAGCATTCCAGACAAATTAGCTGCCGATGTCAAGCCGGGTTTATTATTTTAATGGTACTATTACTAGTAATAGTATGATCATGTAGGCTACACAGTTAAGTATAACGTTATGACAAGTACAAAAACAAAGTAAAAATGTTTATTAGGCACACTCCCAGATTCACGTTTTTGCAACATTTTTTCCTTTTAAATTCGTAATGGGAGTGTTTAACCAGTTTGCGTCGGAGGGCGACACGTATATACACGCAAAGTTTTCCCCAGGTTCAAAACGGATGACGCATAAACACGACACAAGCAAGGCAGGAAATGCGTGGGTGTGCTTCCCGGTACCATCGGCCTGAACCCGCCTCGGGTTTCGTTAAAATAATCCCGGCGTGAACTGGTTAAGCAGGCTAACTAACAGTTCTTGTATAATTATGGCCGCGACCCGGTAATCCGCCCAGTATGCTGTTGTCAGCTGTGCTACTACGCCGTAGAACTTGTGCAGTGCAACTGCTTGACAAAGGCTGCTGTGCAGTCATTGTGTATAATCCGGTGAGTGAGGAATTAATACTGGCAACAAGGGGGTTAACCATGGTATGCAATACAGTATACATTGCATGACTACCTGGAGGATTGAGGAGGGTCAGGGTTAATTTTAACAACGTAACTTTAAATTGTTGATGAATCCACAGCAACTCTTCTGGTTCTGGTTGTTTACTGTGCAAATACCTCATAAGTGGTTATCTCACACAGGTTGGAGTGGTTGGCGCAGTAAACTAAATTTTAAAGTGGGCCTTATTTACTAAGCTGAGGAGATCTAGGAGCTCAATTCCCTCTTTGAAAGCCTTGACATTGGGAGCAGAGCGAATGTTGGATGGTAGCAGGTTCCATTCCCTTGTAGTTCTTGGGTAGAGTGAATATTGATAGCACAGTTTGTTGAAATTTGGCGGGACGATGATATGAAGACCGAAGTTCTGTCTTGTTGTTACTCTGGTTTGACGGTATAATATTGTGGACTTCCTTGTAGATTGTTGTCAATCGTAGTCGGATTCTGGGGAGTTCGAGGGTGTCCCATTTGAGAGAAGACAGCATGCTGTTAACGCTGGATCTCCGCTTGTAATCATTACATACGAAGCGGGCTGCTCGCCGTTGTACTTTCTCTAGGTTAATCTTATTATTGTTGTTGAAGGGGTCCCATACGGCTCCACAATACTCCAGTTTGGGTCTTACGAGTGACTTGTATGCGTTCTCTTTGACGGGTTTACTGCATGCGTGAAGATTTCTTTTAAGAAGGCCGAGGGTTCTATTAGCTTTCCCAGTTACTTGATTTATGTGTGTTGTCCAGCTTAAATCCCTACTTATTTCGACACCAAGGTATGGGTGATGGTCAACTGCCACTAGTGTATGACTGCCCATGTTGTATTCTGAGATGAATGGTTTGATCTTGTGTGAGACATGCATGGTATGGCATTTAGCTGCACTGAAGGACATCTGCCATGTTCTTTCCCAATCACAGAGAGCATCCAAATCTTTCTGCAAAGACAAGCTGTCCTCTGGCGATTTAATCTCCCTGTAGATTATTGCATCGTCTGCGAAGAGGCGAACTTTAGATGAAACTTCGTTCGGCATGTCGTTTATGTACAACAAAAAGAGTAGGGGGCCCGACACAGTCCCTTGAGGTACACCTGAAGTCAAGGGTGTTTCTGCAGATGTTTCTCCCTCTAGTAAAACTCGCTGGTGTCTTGTTGTTAGGAAGATTTCAATCAAGTTCAGGAGGCTGTTGTTGATTCCTACATGGCTGAGCTTGTACAGGAGACGTTTATGGGGGACGGAATCGAACGCCTTACTGAAGTCTAATAGAACCATGTCTGTCTGGCTTTTATTATCAAGTGTCCTTGTTATTTAGCCCAGAAATCCATGCTTGTGGTTTATGAGAACTTTGTGGAAATCAAGATGGTCCATGATGTGCCGATGAATTATATGTTCAAGAAGCCCGCATGGTATCAAAGTAAAGTGAAATTGGCACAGTCGCTCTTCATTTGGTTGGAGGCTTTGGAATCAAGCTTGGGAAAGTATCGCTCATATTTACTCCAGGAAAACTGGACATCAGTCTGTCTGCGTCACGTCGGGCTATCATTGTTTGGTCTCCGAAGTGATTCCTGGTGGTATTTCGATAGCAGTGTGTGGGGCCGCAGGATTGTTTTCTGGATTGTATGAAGTTGGTGATTCGTCTAACGCAGAGGAATCCCCCGTAGCCGGTGAGCAACAACATGCTGACTGTAAAGGTCTTGTAGCCAATGTCTGCCACTTTTTTCCCCAATGCCATAGTTGGGTTTGAGAATCTGATGAGCTGATGAGACTGCAGTTCAATCAATGACTCGGCCTGACAAAATAAATATTGGAAAATTGTGGATGAAGAAATTATTTTAGGCCAAATTAAAAATTAAATAGCTTATCGTCCTCACGCACATACTCTTTTACTGCTGCATGAAAACTATTTTCTGTTCTTCAATTTTTTTTTAATAAAAAAAGAGAGAAAAGTATGACTCATTTTCACATTTCAGAAGAACCACACACTATGAACATCTTCTCCCCTAAAAAAATTACTCAACAGGCCATTATGCTGAGAAATTAATCCCCCAAGTTTTTTTTTTAATGCTTACCAAATACCAGGGGCTTAGTTACTTTTTGCCAGGGAGTTTTTACGGAATTGACCCACCAAGAATTATTTGGTAGGCCTAATTAGGTGTAGGCTGCTTATCAAAGAGTTTTCAACTTCAGGGACACAACCAGAGGAGTTTATGTGGTCACAATTTTGTCACGGGTTGCTCAACAAAAGAAGTATCTAAGGAGTGTTACGTTTTACACGCAGTTTTCCCCAGATTCAAAACAGATGACGCATAAACACGCCACAAGCAAAGCCGGAAATGTCCGTCAGCAGCGAGCAAGGCCGGAAATGCGTGGGTCCGGGTGTTCTTCCCGGTACCAACGGCCTGAACCCGCCTCTAATCGAGTTTCGATAAAAATAATCCCGCACCTCGGCTCGGTAATGTTAAAATAATCCCGGCGCGAACTGGATAAGGGATTGCTTATTAGTAACCCCTAAATTATTATATTGAGCCAATCTGTGAAAATTTTTAAAAGAAGCTAATTTCAACTGATTTGGGTAGGTATGGGTATGGACAACTACCAAAAAAAAGGAAGGAGGGATAGGGTTTGGGGAACTTTTTTTATTAGAGGTCAAAGGTCATTGACCCCTGCCTAAATCACTAAAAATTATATTTCAGCAACAAAATATGGTATATAGGATAGATGATCTTGGTGTCAAAATGCACAGAATTACAAAAGAAGATGACATCAAATAATTATTGACCCTTGGGACCACATCCTGACCTCCCAAAATGAGGTCAAAGGTCAACAAACTATTTTATTACTAAAATGTCATATTTATAACAGGAAAAATATCATTAAATAAAAATGAGCACAAACAAATCGAAGAGACTAGATTTAACTTACATGGCGGGTATGGGAGTTATTATTTATTCTAGGAGCAGAGGTCAAAGGTCATTGACCCTGGACTAAAACACTATAAATTGTATCTCGGCAACAACATCATTATGTACTTGTATGATCTTGATGTCAAAATAGTCATAATTACACTGGAAGTAGAAAAATGTAAATTCTTGTGATATAAATGTAGGATACAAATTGACCGCCACATATGACCTTAAAGGTCAAAGGTCATTATTCGAAGCCCCATATTGAATCCACAAAGCACCACCCTAGAGATATACGTATAACATAAAACAACATGAATTATGTCTTTGTTTAAGAAGTGATTACTCATAACACCTAGTTAGCCTACATGTACCCTGACTAGTTACCCCAGTGAAGTGAGATGTCCCAAAAGTTTCCTATTATTTTGTATTAATAAGAAGAGGAGTTTGGTGCATCTTGCAGAGAGTCTTGTATACAGCAGAGAGATTCAGCACACCCTAAGTCGGTATTTGGCTGCTTAATCAAGGGCGAAGTGACTGGAACAACCGTATGTACCCATTTAAAAGACTTTGAGGAGAGGGTTGAATTATTCAAGGACCAACTTAAAAAGCGCGGATACACAAACGAAGACCTAGCCCTTCCTCAAAGGGGCGAGCCTTCCGCGGACTCTAAGCGTAAAAAAAACCACCACAATACCCCACTGGTGTTCGTCCTACCATACTACCCACGGTTCGCGCACCCAGCTCTCAAACGGGCCCTCCTCAAACACTGGCACTGGATTAGTGAAAACGAATACCTAAATACATGTAGGCTATTTGATACCCAACCCTTGGCATACAAACGGCACAAAAACATAAAATATGAACTTGTTTGATCCAGGACTAAAGCATCTCCACAATCCAACTAAGAAACAACCTGGATGAGGAGAATGTGCAAATCCTATTGGAACTATTGGAAGAACAAAACAATGATCAAAGAAATGGCTCTCAAGACTAAAACAAAATAAATAAGTCAAGATGCCTTCCTTTCGATCAATACCTCCCAAAAGCCGGTATTTGTCATTGCAATCTGTCATATAAACCGACACACAAATAAAAACAAGGAAAAAGAAAAGTAAACTGAAAAAATGGTGACTGATGAAGTGCATAATATAGCACAAAAAATATGCCCTGCTCCCCTTCCAAAAAAGGAGAGAAAAAGGGAACGGCATATTATTACCGGTAATAATCAATCACTGAGTGAACTAAAAACAAAGGACCACTGTTGCCATACACAAACCACAACCCCCCCCCCCCCCCCCCCCCAAAAAAAAGAGTTAAGAATTACGCTCCGGAGAGGCCAGTCAAACAACCACTCTCTGGCATACCGGGCATACCCACTAGATAACGTACACTTACAGATTTAACTCTGCCAGTCACAAATACAATTCATATGATACTTGTCAGCAGAACCGCGTCTCAAGAAAATAACGAAAAACACGGAGGGGTTCTCTTGAAACTTGTACCCGTAACCCCCCCCCCCCCCCCCCCCCCCCACCCCCACTTCTTCCTACCGACCGCAACCTCGAAGAAAAAATGTGGCCAGAACTGACTTCCCAGAAGCGTATATCACTAAGAAAAAACTTACATTAAGAATTACGCTCTGGCCAATATAGTTACGCAACCACACTGCTGGCATACCAGCAAATCATAAATATACAGATTTATCTCTGCAGACCAGCAACAAACATACAATCCCATGATACTTCACGCAGCAGAACTGTTGCAGCATCTCCAAAACAATAATGAAAACGATGAGAAATAGTTCTGACTTGTGACAACTTCCATAAACACCCTCCCCTTCCCACTGTAGAATGAGTTCTGATTCACTACAGCTAACTCTGGAATTGATCAAACAAACAACAACAAATAAACTGATCATTCCTTTAAGTATGCCTGCATAAACCGGTTTTCCCTTTGCTATTTTCTTGCAAAAGCACTTCATCTTTAACTAAAAAACCTAATAGTCTCACAGAAAAAGAAAACAATTCCACCTAACCCAGCGTTAGACGTCCTTCAATTTAATGTCCTTCCCATGTGACCGAGAATCGTTTTAATAATACAACAACGTAGGCTGAATGTATGATTACGCTCCTTCCCAATAAACACCAAACAATAAATGCACATATACTTTACATACACAAACTATTTGACACTAATGAACTTTAATCCCCCCCACCCCCCGCCCATTTGACCTTTAACCTCGTATTTTGGTGGTGAAGAATCCATTTCATATTGTGTTTGTCTCCTAGTATAATTCTGTGCATTTGGACACCAAGATCATCTAGGCCTATGAAAAACATACTGCTGCTGAGATACAATTTATAATGTTTTAGTGCAGGGTCAAAAACCTTTGACCCTCAGAAAGGGAATTTCCCCCTCCTTCTTTGCTCTTGGAATAAATAATAACCCCCATACCCGCCACAATAAGTTGAAATTAGCCTCTTAGATTTGTTTTTGTTCATGGTAATTTTCCTGTTATTTTACTAATATGGCATTTTAGTAATACGTCTATTTTTGACCTTTGACCTCTTTTATAAGGGTCAGTAGTTATTCTATGTCATCTTCTTTCATAATCCTGTGCATTTTGACACCAAGATCATCTATATACCATATTTTGTTGCTATAAATATGACATTTTAGTAATACAATTGTTTTGTGACCTTTGACCTCATTTTCGGAGGTCAGGATTTGGTCCCAAGGGTCAATAATTATTTGATGTCATCTTCTATTGTAATTCTGTGCATTTTGACACCAAGATCATCTATATACCATATTTTGTTGCTGAAATATAATTTTTAGGGATTTGGAGAGGGGTCAATGACCTTTGACCTCTAATAAAACAACTTCCCCAACCCCTATTCCTCCTTCCTTTTTTTTGGTAGTTGTCCATACCCATACCTACCCAAATCAGTTGAAATTAGCTTCTTTTAAATTTTTTCACAGATGAACCTTAAGTTAGGGATACTATATCTCCCTTAATGAGTTAGAAAATCCCGGACAAAAAGTCCAGCAAAAATGGGGGAGGGGGGGCGTGGCAAAAGACTAAAACAAAATGGCAGCGCCCATGTGGTTTTACACATTCTTTTCAAAAACAGAGTAATTTGTTTTTAAAACTCGTTATACTTCCGTTAGGACTTTGAAACAAATAGAAAACAGCTAAAAAGTGGCCTCTGTATTCCAGTCTTATATTTCAGTAAAATTAGCGGTATACGCACCCACCGCGCATATGCGACCACCGCGCATATGCGACCACCGCGCATATGCGACCACCGCGCATATGCGACCACCGCGCATAATTATGCGACCACCGCGCATATGCGACCACCGCGCATATGCGACCACCGCGCATATGCGACCACCGCGCATATGCGACCACCGCGCATATGCGACCACCGCGCATATGCGACCACCGCGCATATGCGACCACCGCGCATATATATGCGACCACCGCGCATATATGCGACCACCGCGCATATATATGCGACCACCGCGCATATATATGCGACCACCGCGCATATATATGCGACCACCGCGCATATGCGCGCGACCACCGCGCATATGCGCCAGACGCCGCGCATATGCGCCAGACGCCGCGCATATGCGCCAGACGCCGCGCATATGCGCCAGACGCCGCGCATATGCGCCAGACGCCGCGCGATGTCAGGATGGGAGAAATATCCGAAAAACAAGATTCGCTGAATATGTACTTCCAAAAACAAGAATCGCTGAATATGCACTTCTAAAAAACAGGATTCGCTGAATATGTACTTCCAAAAAACAAGATTCGCTGAATATGTACTTCCAAAAAACAAGATTCGCTGAATATGTACTTCCAAAAAACAAGATTCGCTGAATATGTACTTCTAAAAAACAGGATTCGCTGAATATGTACTTCCAAAAAACAAGAATCGCTGAATATGTACTTCCAAAAAACAAGAATTGCTTAATATGTACTTCAAAAAACAGGATTCGCTGAATATGTACTTCAAAAAAACAGGATTCGCTGAATATGTACTTCAAAAAAAAAAGATTCGCTGAATATGTACTTTCAAAAAAACAAGAATCGCTGAATATGTACTTTCAAAAAACAAGATTTGCTGATTATGTACTTCCAAAAAACAAGATTCGCTGAATGTGTACTTCACAAAAACAAGACTCGCAAAATATATACTTGCGGTGGCACTAATGGGCTTTCGTATTATACTGCTCGTGAACTAGTGAGAACGATAAACACGACGTGATTGGAACGCAGCATAAAGGCCGGTTCATACTTCACGCGAAAGCGATTGCGATACGAATTTGACGTCACAAAGCGTTCGCTGCGAACATTCGCCCAAGTTGAAATGTGTTCAACTTTTGCGATTTCGCATCGCGAAAACTCCCCCTGACGTCACAAATTCCCGTTCGCGTTTGCTTTCGCGCCGAGTATGAACCGGCCTTAAGGGGGGGGGGGGGGGGGGGGGGGGGGGAGTAGCTCGGTCCCATCCATAATCTTGCATGCTGGGTATAAAACTTTCCCTGTATCGTGCCAAAACCAAGCTATATGTGTTTGTCTAGGTCTTTGAATTCTTACCCTGACATGAATTGTATCTAATACGACAACATTGCTTTATCTAGAGTTTCATTAATAAAACCACGAAATGTAATGCCGTTTTGGTAGTCTGGTTTTCTGACTTCCTTCAGACGAAACGGAGCTATTTATAGACCTCCGGGGAATTATCGGGTTACAGGAAACCAGACTACCGTAGTTAGGTTGGTGGCACCCATTCACGGATGTGCAACAGTATTACAAATACATGTGGACTAACTATAATAAATTAGGCCGTGTCCGAAACGAGTGTCTAGAGCTACGGTCTACGTCTACAGCTACAGCTACGTCTACGTAGGCGCTAAGGCAAATGGAATTCGGAAGTGGCTATAATAAAGCCTACGGCTAGTTATTGCGCCCCCAAGCGATGCTTGAATTAGAGTTTGCAAAATTACGACGTAAGAATTTACAACCATTATCGTCTGCTAGATGTTACGCAATGTTTGTTTACAGCCAGTCGGAATACCTGCTGATATTGACGTATTTGTCGTATTTGTCGTTTCAATTCAATGCACTATCATTGAAAAATAAACGAAAATTTGCTCCAAAATTAACGTTAGTGCTGCCGCCATTTTGTTTTGCCCTAGCTAGACAACTTCCTTTACGGCTAGATTTTTGTGACGTTGTAGCCGTAGCTGTAGCTCTAGACGGCATTTCAGACAGCGCTACAAAATGGCCGCCGTAGACAATAGACCTAGCCGTAGCTCTAGACACCCGTTTCGGACACGGCCTTAGAGACAGTGTGTGAAATTAGTCGGGTTTTCCCCAACCATTGATACAAAAATTCCACATTTCGTGAAAACCACAGCACACCAGTTTTCACAGGATGCTTGAGACTGTTATTCACTTATACAGTCAAGTAAGGCGTTTCATAATAATAATCAGTAGTGGTTTTTGTTTTCTGTTTGCAAATGGTGTGTACTACCTTTACCGAAAGATTAACGTCGAGGTTTGACCATTAGCCTCTGTCATGACCTTTCTAAAAGGTCAACGCGAGGAAAATTGTCAAAATGGCGGCGCTTACCAACAGCAACACGTGTGTCGTCGATGTCAGAACTTTATGGCTTACGACGGAGCTCTAAAGGCTGTGGTTATTTCGAAAGGATAAATCGTAGGCATAAGGCTAAATGTCATCCAAAACCGTAAAATTACGAAAGAGAAAGAAACAGCGACTGAAAAAATGGTCAGTTTGTGAAAGCGTGCTGCGCTATATACGTACGTGCGTAGCTAGCGGATGTCAGACAAGTCGACCGTTGAGACAACTCGCCCGTTGAGACAACTCGCCCGTTGAGACAACTCGACCTTTGGGAGAGCTATAGCTGTACTTCGACGTTTACATTGTTTATAAACAGTTAATGTTGGGCCGACTTTCCTCATGCAATGTTGCCATACTTCTTTGTTGACAAACTGCAAATTCATTGTACCTTTACCATGTTAATGTTATTAATGCTTGCTATTTACCCTCTGTTAACAATTTAGGTGTAAGCTTAGTCCGAAAAAAACACCAAAACGGTGGCGTCCAGAAATTGTGCACACAATTGACCGAGTGCTCCCTAATTGGTCGTGGCGCAATTGAATAATTCTTGAAAAATTCAAGTTTAATATTTACGAACTTCTTTTAATGTCAGGTTTCAGTCAATAAAAGGGTAAAATATTACTAGATTTCACAGGCGTCTGTACATTTAATGTGACAGTATTTAAAACTGATTTTTAAATTAACATTGCAGGATTAGGAATGTTGAGGTTTAACGTCCATATAGTAATTATGTGAACCAAGTGCTTGTGTGTAAAGCCCCAAATTTATATTTGATGTCAAAAAATAATTAAAAATACAAAAATAATATTGCTTGTACATGTATCAAGTTGTATGAATTGGCCCCAGAATTTGTTTACTGTATGGCATTCAAATATGGCTTTCAAATAAAGCTTCAGTTCAGTGCCACTGAATTTTTTGTTTTGTTTAAATGTTAATTGGGCCTAACCGGTTTTCTAAGGAGCATAAATACACGGCGGGTCTTTTCAAGTGCAGGAAAGAAAATCTAGTTTTATGATTGGCCATTTTTTATTAAGTATTTCCCCGCAATTCACTAAATATCTGTTGTCTTTCCTCCATGGTATAGCTACTTACGTTAGTCTTACGCGAGAGCTCGGAAGCCATATTGACAAATTTCCGCAAAACGCCCTCTTCGGTTGATTTTCGTCATTTCATGACAGAGGCTAATGTCCAAAACGAGCGTCTAGAGCTACGGTCTACAGCTCCGTCTACGTAGGCGCCGAGGCAAATGGAATTCAGACGCGTCTACGACAGAGCCTATATATGAAGCAGAATCAGTGTCAAAAAGATCGGACGTGTTTTTACAACTCGGATGCTTTCCTAATTCGGATGTATTCCTAATTCGGATGCTTTTTGCAAACTCGGATGCTTTTTTAATTTGGATGAATTCGTAATTCGGATGCTTTTTGTAAACTCGGATGCTTTTTTAATTCGGATGTTTTTTTAATTCGGATGCTTTTCTAGTTCGGATGCTTTTTTAATTCGAATGCTTTTCTAGCTCGGATGCTTTTTATAAACTCGGATGCTTTTTTAATTCGGATGCTTTTCTAGTTTGAATGCTTTTTGTAAACTCGGATGTTTTTTGCAAACCGAACATATTCGCAAATCGGATGCTTTCCCAATCCGGCACTGAGGGTGGCCCTGAAAGGACATCACACATCGCAGATTCTGCGATTTCGCGCATTCTGCGCGAATTTGAACGATGACAAACATGTTATCGTATATATTCTAAGCATATATCTGAGATGTGGAAGATTTTATTGTAGATTTCTG
Organism: Crossaster papposus; assembly: GCA_037893245.1. NCBI lineage: Eukaryota > Metazoa > Echinodermata > Asteroidea > Velatida > Solasteridae > Crossaster > Crossaster papposus. The sequence goes on along the minus strand of JBAIAA010000255.1, from coordinate 500,251 downwards.
CACAGATTTATGTGATAATGAATATTTTCTGGGCAAATTTTTGAAAAGTCGCATATTTTTATTTTAGATTTCAAGTTCTGCGCAGATTTCTTAGTACGCAAATTTGTGCGATGTCGCACGGATGGGCACTACATACATGTACATTTTCATTGCACATTTAATTATGCGCAGCTATATATGTCGCACTCACGTACAGCAGATTTATATGCAGATTTATGTGCACATTTCTGCCGCGATGTCAGCACATACGACGTTTTGAAAGTTTAACCACGACGTTTTGAATGTTATGATGTTCTAAAACGGACAGGCAACGTCGTGGTTCAACTTCCAATTAACGCCCAACTTTCGGGCGCTTTTACCTGGCTCAAGGTAGCCGCGTATTCGGCCGGTTCTCTCCGCGCGGATTCAGTCCGCATTCACCAAAAGGCGACAAATATTTAATACATGCTGCAAATGGTGATGCATTTTCTAAAAGGTTTTTGTCAATTTATTTAAAGAATTTTTCGAAATAAACCGTAAATATAAAAATACTTTTTCAAACCTTTGATGAAAAATTACAGTTAAACTAGCTGCCTAATGAACTAAGTAATCCTACTTCGAGTTATTTTTATAGATTTGGAAATGAGAATGAAACATTTAAAACAAAATATACCTCACATGTTATCAAAAACTCATACTTTTATTTCATAATCTACAAGATAATGTTACTGGGCATGTGGGTATAGGCTTCAGCCGAACACTAATTAGTGCCTAATTAGCCCGTTTAATAAATCCCCTTTTCAATGCAGCACTGTAATGCGTTTTTCGGCTGCGAGTATATCTGCCTCTTTAAAACAAAGTGTACATCACATGTTATTCAAACCTTATATTTGTATTTCATGATCTACGAGATCATGTTTCTGGGCACACTTAATTTTGGTATAGGCTTCAGCCGAACAGTAATTAGTGCACTCGCACTCGGGCTTATTTGCAATGTTCTCGGTGAATCAGTTTCGTCAATCAACAATTTCAACAATTCATTTCACCACGCCAGATTTTATGAGAATGATAACGGTTACTTTATTTAATAACACAAGCCCTTCAACTATAAAGTTCTGCATCAATATATGGATCCTAGTAGTTTGTCAGCTTAGAACGTTAGGTAAAATACGGTTTCAGACCGTGTCCATAATTTCTTTTTTATTTCCACCTAATATCGCCCCATAATTCTTTGCGATATATAGCACACTTGGGTCAAATGTAAGTTTCTAAGGTCGAGTGCAAATAAGCAGATATTATCAAAACTACATAAAATGTAAACAAAGAACAACAGTTATAATTATGTCAAAGTTAGCATATAAAAGAATCTTGGAAACTCCGTACTGCCACTCGTGCTTGAAAGAAATGCCAGATAGAAAGAGTGGGGCACGGAAAGATAGTCCTTGCAGGTGTGCTTTACAGAAATGTACAATTGCAATTCATGTGGCAAAAGAAAAAAAGTACAGCAATGATAAAAGCAGGTCTTGAATTTGTAAAACCACACTGTTGCCGTATTGTTTGAAATTTCTATAAAAGGTTTGACAAATAACTCGAAGTCGAATTACTTCCATTAAAGGTAGTATACACCATTTGCAGATATCGAAAATATTTACTACCGAATTATTAGGAAATATCTTACTCATTTGAAATTAAATAATGATTCTAGGCATCCAGCAAAATTATTGCGCCAGATATCCTGTTATTATTCCGAAAAATTGAATTTTATAATGAAAAATTCGCGATCGCCGGACGGCGATCGCGAAAAAACAAGGATAACATAAGAATAATTGCTCGACGCCAGTTGAAAAAAACCGCTGTTTTTCGTGCTTTTCTCGGCATCGATGATTGTAAAACTTTAGACAGCTCAGTTAAACGATGTTTACTATAAAATACAACCCCCCAAATCTACTCATTCATGATAATTCAAGCAATTACCAATGATGTATCCTACCTTTAAGCAGCTAATTTAACTGTAATTTTTCATCAAAATTACAGGAAAGGTTTTACAATTACAGGAACAAGTGTAGCTAATATGCTGAATGATCTACAAGGGTTTGAAAAAGTATTGTTATATTTACGGTTTATTTCGAAAAATTATTTAAATAAATTGACAAAAACCTTTTTAGAAAATGCATCACCCTTTGCAGCATGTATTAAATATTTGTCGCCTTTTGGTGAATGCGGACTGAATCCGCGCGGAGAGAACCGGCCGAATACGCGGCTACCTTGGTAGGTAAAAGCGCGCGAAAGTTGGACGTTAATTGGAAGTTGAAGTACGACGTTTTGAAAGTTGAACCACGACGTTGCCTGTCCGTTTTAGAACATCATAACATTCAAAACGTCGTGGTTCAACTTTCAAAACGTCGTATGTGCTGACATCGCGGCAGAAATGTGCACATAAATCTGCATATAAATCTGCTGTACGTGAGTGCGACATAATAGCTGCGCATAATTAAATGTGCAATGAAAATGTACATGTAGTGCCCATCCGTGCGACATCGCACAAATTTGCGTACTAAGAAATCTGCGCAGAACTTGAAATCTAAAATAAAAATATGCGACTTTTCAAAAATCTGCCCAGAAAATATTTATTATCACATAAATCTGTGCAGAAATCTACAATAAAATCTTCCACATCTCAGTATGCTTAGATATATACGATAACATGTTTGTCATCGTTCAAATTCGCGCAGAATGCGCGAAATCGCAGAATCTGCGATGTGTGATGTCCTTTCAGGGCCACCCTAGTGCCGGATTGGGAAAGCATCCAATTTGCGAATATGTTCGGTTTGCAAAAAGCATCCGAGTTTACAAAAAGCATTCAAACTAGAAAAGCATCCGAATTAAAAAAGCATCCGAGTTTATAAAAAGCATCCGAGCTAGAAAAGCATTCGAATTAAAAAAGCATCCGAACTAGAAAAGCATCCGAATTAAAAAAGCATCCGAGTTTACAAAAAGCATCCGAATTACGAATTCATCGGAATTAAAAAAGCATCCGAGTTTACAAAAAGCATCCGAATTACGAATTCATCCGAATTGAAAAAGCATCCGAGTTTGCAAAAAGCATCCGAATTAGGAATACATCCGAATTAGGAAAGCATCCGAGTTGTAAAAACACGTCCGATCTTTTTGACACTGTTTGTTTAATGCCGGTCGATATACATGTACCTGATGATATTAACGTCTTTATCGGTTTGCTAGTAGCAATTCAATAAAGTATCAGTAAAAGAATTATCGACAATTTGCTCCGAAAATCAACGTTAGTGCTGCCGCCATTTTGTTTTGCCTGAGCTAGGCCGTGTCCGAAACCAGTATCTAGAGCTACGGTTCTACGCCTACAGCTACAGCTATGTCTACGTACGTAGGCGCTAAAGTAAATGGAATTCGGACGCGGCTACGGTAGAGCCTACGGCTAGTTATTGCGCCCCCAAGCGATGCTGGGACTAGTGTTTGCAAAATTACGATGTAAGAATTTACAACAATTATCGTCTGCTAGATGTTACGCAATGTTTGTTTACAGCCAGTCAAAATACCTGATGATATTGACGTATTTGTCGATCTGTTGGTTTCAATTCAATGCACTATTATTGAAAAATAAACGAGAATTTGTTTTGCCTGAGCTAGGCTGCGTTCCACTTATAAAATTACGCGAACTGTTTGCGCAAACGTTCACCTACGTTTTAAGTTTGCGTTAGTTGAAGTGGAACGATATTTTAAAAACTACGTTTTCAAAATGGCGGCGCCCAGTGACAGTGACATCGTTTGGTTGGCTGCTTTTTGTCCAACTCATTATTTTTCTTTAAAAGATCCCTGTGAAGGCTCAAAACAATCCACCATTTATAACTAAAAGTATGAAACGTAAATCAAAACCGTGAAAAGAAAACCGTCGGCTGCTAACTTCTCCGCCACCTTTAAAATACGTCACTGGCCAACAGCAAACAGCTCGAAAAGTTGTTCGCCGTTTTTGCTAACGTTTGCCAACATAATTGGCGCACATTGCGTTCCATTTAAGCGAACAACGCTACGTTGGCCAACGTTGGCAACGTTCGCGTGAGTGGAACGCACCCCTAGACAACTTCTTTTACAGCTAGATTTTTGTGACGTTGTAGCCGTAGCTGTAGCTCTAGACGGCATTTCGGACAGCGCTACAAAATGGCCGACGCAGACAATAGCCGTAGCTGTAGCTCTAGACACCCGTTTCGGACACGGCCTTAATTGCGTTATGATAACGTATGTACAGGGCCCAATTTCTTGGCTCTGCTTACCGTTAGCGAAAGATCCCTGCTTACTATAGCAGAAAATTCGGTGCTTACGGTAAACGTATTTCATAATTCACGCGTTAGCAAGGAATTTTGGTCTCTGAGCATGCGTACAACCCGTAACAAAGGATTCGGTGCTTACAGGGTGAGCACATATTTTTTTCTGCTAGCGCGGTTAGCGGAAAATGGCGACTGTAAGCGCGGAATTCCGTGGTTAACAGAGCCATGAAATTGGGCCCAGTACATGTACATGTACAGTACATAAATGGGCGATTTCATGTGGGTGCCAACAACCGTTGACGAAATGCGTTGTTTGGTTCTTGTAATCAAATACTGCCATGTGCACATAATGTGTATGATAATTGCCCTTCATTATGTTAAAGCAAGTTAATGAAACTATATTTAAATGATTTAATTTACGAGTTGAGCGAGATTGGCACAGTGCGTTAGCCCAAACGGTTTCACGTGTAACTTGACTACCCCTACGTTTTTGGTGTCTCTTTTACACGGGAAATTTGTGTAATGTTTATGAGAAATAAAAAGATAATTGGGTTCACTGGCAAATCCAATTGTATCATCATTAATTCCAGTCCCATTTTATAAGTATGAAATCATAACCAAGATTGCATGCTTCGAGTAAAGGTCTGCTTTTGGCTACAATTAATGAGGAATGACAATATATTTAAAGGGATCGTATACGTTTGGTAATTACTCCAAAAATTAATGGCAATAAAAAACTTACTTGGTAAGAAGTAAAGCAGCTTTGGATAGTATAATGCATTTTTAAAAACTTTTCACTTCGAAGTACTGCGGTTATGGAAAAAGATATCACTTTTTATCCCTAAAAAAATGAATCTGAGAAGCGTTACTGCAGTGACGTTTCTCAGATTGTGTATTTCAATGCAGATTATTCTTCCTGCGTGGACATTACCACTCCAGATTTTCGGCAATATCTCAAAATCGCTACCATTGAAATGAAATTGTTACAGGTTAGTTTTATGGTATATATCTATAACTATATAGGATTGAAACAAACAGTGGGTTCCCATTACCGAACACTTAATTACTAGTTGAGCGAGATTAACGTTTTTGGTGTCTCTTTTGCACGAGACATTTGGTAGTGTTTATGAGAAATAAAAAGACAATTGGGTTCACTGGCAAATCCAAATGTATCATCATTAATTCCATGTCCCACTTAATAAGTGTGAAATCGTAACAAAGATCGCATGCTTAAAGTGAAGGTCTGCTTTGGGCTACAATTAATGAGGGTAGGAATGACAATATCTTCAAGTTCAACTGAATATTATTAATAAAACCCCTGTCAATCAATGTTTAAATTTTAGATCACAATGTCGCAAGTTGGCACCCTAATTTTTGGAATAAATCAAGACCTATTTTTCGAAACTTTTACCAAAATGACACACAAACAGAATAGGAATCGCATAGTCTCTGAACTTCGCTTGTTTAGCCAGTTCGCGTCGGAGGACGTGTATACACGCAAAGTTTTGTTCGGGATTCAAAACAGATGACAGATAAACACGTCGCGAGCAAGGCCACAAATATGTCAGCGGCCGGCTCACAGCGAGCGAGACTGGAAATATCAGGGTGTGCTTCCCACAAATGCTGGCCTGAACCCGCCTCGGATCGAAGTTCGTGATAAAAATAATCCCGCGCCTGGGCCCAGTCAATGTACTGTACATACTTGTACAATTAATCTCGGCGCAAACTGGTTAGAAAGTACAATGTACAGAACTTTTTCTTAAGTGAAATTTTTTTTTTTCACACTTTTTAAAAACCTTTTCACACAAGTGGGAAAACAAACTTGAAGCTTCTATGGGGTATATTCTGTGTGTTTTACTTGCAAAGCTGTGTGTAGTGAAATGTTGAAGTCTAGAAATGGCCTCACAACAGGGGCCAATTTCATTGAGCTGCTAAGCACACAAATTTGCTTAGCATGAACATTTGTGCTTGGCAAAAACAAGGTTACAGACCAAATTTTCACGTGATCTTTATTGTTTTCGATTGATAATCAGCTGGTTTTAGGCTTAGCATGAAAAACCCGTAGAATTTTGGCTGGTAACCTGTTGTTAATGAGCAAGACTTTTTGTGCTAAGCAAATTGTTGTGCTTAGCAGCTCTATAACATTGGCTCCTGGTTCTGGATGCAACCGTGGGACACCATGTTCCAACTTGGTGGAATGACACATTGTAAAATCCTGCTTATAGTTTTATCACATAACAACAAACACAAATTAGGTCTCGAGTCTTTGTTTTTTTCTTTGTTTTCTAATAATGATAATACAAGATACCTGTTACAAGGTAATTTGTAAAGTGTCAAAGACTTTGTTATAAACGTGTTTGACTGTACAGGTTGATGGATTCTGATTCTTGAACAAAGATATTGATAAAAACGGGAGCCCTCCAACCTAGAACAGGATGCCTCAGTTTAGTGAACCAGGAATCGAAGGTTCAAATCCCGCTCCAGAAAATTTTATTATTTCTTCACTTTGTTTTTGTTTCATTTATTAGGCCAACAATTTAGTTCTTGCAGGCCAGCCTGGTTCCCAGTTCCCTTTCAGAGGCCAAAACTAGTTTACACACACACATAGTGAACAAGTAACAATAGAATTAGCGCCAAGTAACAATGGATCATCGTTGATAGTGCACCTGTTTCTTTTGTTGTGGAGTTCATTTATATGTAAATTCAATAACACCCCTCTTATCAAATGTTGGTATTGTCTGGCTCTTTATGAGTGGCCGCGCCCAGTGGTTTCGGTGCAGTTGGCATCAGGGGCATTGGACCGGGAGGGTGTAACATTTTGTTAGTTGCGTTCAGTTGTTAGAAGATAAGACGCCTCAATAAATTAGTTTGGAAATGGATTTAGTTTGTCATTGCTACAATTGAATAAGCCATTTGCGCGTGACCCCGAATTAAATTTGAATAACATCTGGTACACTGACTTGCTCACACAGCTTGGCACAGTTTAACTTTAAATTATCCAGACCAAAGACGCTGTTGTTATATCACGTGATTCGGGGCAAGCCTTACACTAGCAACCCCCATCTCTGGAATGGTCTGGTGTCTTTTTGCCATTCTCACCCATTGTAAACAATGTATTGGTGCTGAGCGTCTCTTACGTAACTATGCAAAAGCTTGCCCCGAATCACGTGATATAGCAACAGTGTCTTTGGTCTGGGGAATTTAAAGTTAAACTGTGCCAAGCTGTGTGAACAAGTCAGTGTACCAGATATTATTTAACTCGGGGTCACGCGCAAATGGCTTATTGCTGAGTTTGCGTTTGCTAATTTCCCCCCAAGGGTCACCGGATTAAGTTAACATCATAACACTTGAGTTAACATCATAACACTTTTGTTAGATGTTCAAAGTGACGATGGGTGGATTTGTATGTGCACAAAAGCAACGGAAACAAACACTTTTACGGACAGGATTTATAGACAAACACCCTCCCAAAAAAAATTAAAAATAAATAAAGGGGTATAGTTTTCCATTAAAAGTTAAACACAAATTAAAAATTATTAAAAATACTTATCCTGCTACTTCAAAGATCCGTAAGCAGATTTTAAAAGCAAGCTAATTTGATACAAACTTTTGAGTATTAGTTAAATACATGAAATCACCAAGTAACAGACCATTTTCCACTCAGATTTGCTGATATTATTAATTCATCCACTAATCAACTAAAATTAAGCTTCCAGATTTTTTAGTATACTCGGCTTGATATCACAGAATTGTATTTTTAATTTTAATATGCTGAGCTATAAGCTTATAGAGCCTGATTATCCATGCTCCATATTATCAGATCTTTCTAACGATCTTTCATCTTCAAAATTAACATACAAAAGCCGATAAGTTTCCCTACAATGTGTTTTATATCAGGGGCCAAATTTCATAAAACATGCAAGTACAACAATTTGCTTAGCATAACAAAACAGTTACAAATCAAATTGTCAGGTGATGTTTATTGTTTGCGACTGGTATTCAGCTAGTTTTTGCTTAGCATAAAAAGCATATGGAGTTTTGGCTGGTAATTTAACCTGTTTTTACTGAGCAAAACTATTTTTGCGCTCAGCAAAATTTGTGTGCTTACATGTTTTATGAAATTGGCCGCAAGTATTCAGACAGTACTCAGACAACAAATATTCAATAAAACGGGTACAATGTGTTAATCCATCTTACATGTGTATCATTTTAAAAGAAAAGAAAACGGTGCTTTTAACAACCTATTCTAAATAGTAATTACAGGAAATTAGATGAACTCTTTCGGGAGGCGCATACCTATTTGAAGAAATTGCAGTACATGTATTCTGAATTGCCTTTCTTTGTGGTTTTACTTTTCTTATTTATTAAGTTAGGGCGTGGCTAGGGTGTACTTTACTTTGAGAATGGCCAGTTCAAATAATACTACTTGGACTAAATATTTCACTGAATTGTTTGTTTGCTATCAAACCTTGTACATGCACTCGCTGGCAAATAGTTGTTCACTTGATAAAAGCATAGAATTTGGCACACAATCACAGTATGTCATAAGAAAGATATTTGGCTGGGATAGGACCATCGCAGATTTGACATTGAAAAAAAGGAATAACGTGCAATGGCGGCCATTTTGAAAATTCTGAACATTGTTATTCTACCTATATTTCAAAAGACAAATCTGCAATGGCCCTATAGCCAAATATATTTCTCCTGATTATGTGCCAAATTCTTTGTTTTTATCATTTAATTAAACATTTTTTTCACCAGTCTGCCCGAGTGAAAGAACCCCCCTCCCTCGAAAAAAAAACTTTGTTCATAATTTAAATGAACCCATTGCCAACCATTTTCCCAAGTTTTGAGTTTTGCAAACTTCTCCTTTTTTCAGCCACTACCAGGATTATAAACATGTGACCCACTCTGCAAAAATGAGTCTGATGTCGCATAATACATTTTCCCATAAAGGACTGCTTATTGTCTCAAAGGTAATTTTTCTTTCAACAAATAATTTTTTGATTTTAAGAAATTTTGGTTTCTCTGACACCTATTATTTTTTTTCAGAACTTATCGTTTGGAAAGGTTGTTTTGATCCATAAAGTAGATTTAATCAAGGTTTTTTGTCATTCTCTAACCATAGCATCTAACGAAGCACTAAAATTATAAATCTTCATTTCTGTTCAAAGACATTTTTAATATAACTGATAAAAAGAATTTCAAGCAATCGTAAAAGACCAATGCATTACACTACAGAGTTGGGCCATATGTCAATTATTTCCTGCTTTTTCTGACCAACTGTAAAACTTAAAAAAATTATCGTTAACACATCAGACTAATTTTTGCAGAGTGGGTCACATTTTTGCTTTGATGACTTTTTGGTTTAAAAACAAATTGAAAAAAAGAACAATAAAATCACATCAAAATGAACAGCTGACAAAGAGCACAACAATTAACCTTTGTAAACAACTAAATGTATTGTCAAAGTCCCAATATTAGAGAGCTTTCACCTGCGAACGGATACGGTTAGCTTAACAGATACGTCATCAATTTTCGCGGACTTATAACGCTCACAGTTTCTCACTATCCACTATCCGTGTACAAGGCACGGATATCTCGCTCGCTACACGTAAGTATAAAACGCGTACGGATAGCTAAACATACGCGTATCCGTTCGTATGCGAAACCTCTCTAGTATGTTACTGTATTGATCAAATCTACATGTACAGTTTTGTACAAGGTACACCAACTCTGGTTCGGGCGGTCTGTTCTTGACATGCGAAACGCGACACAAGAACATTGCACTTGGAACAGAATCACACACCACCTATCCATCGTTTTTTATTGCATGAACACGTTTCGCGTTTCAAGAACAGACTGCCCAAACCCAGCCTTAGATGTCTATAGTCCATATCCTCTGCCTCACCGAGCCCCATTGTTTCATAAATGGCGTTTGAAAACTCATTTACGACAGTTGCGGGTAAACATGGCATTAGCCGATTTTAAGCCTGCAAGTTTGCGGTTATCAAATTAACCGTGTAACCGTTGTCTTGCGGTTACGGTCAACAGTTAACCGTAACCAACATTTATTAAAAAATAAAAAAATGCGAGTGCCTGCATTGCATATCTAATTAGCGCTGCTTCACAAAGGAATTTTGTGTGCGCGCGTAGTACATTTTGATAATCGCAGTTCTGTGATTGCCAATTGTCTGCATCGAATTGTGTAGGCCGATCATAAGCTATCATAAATGTCTATACAAAATGTAATCAATTGTACTATTTAGTGACCTGCTCCTACGAAACACAGACAAAGTTGACAAATAGTGGGATTTCTTTGATTTAATTTTTTTTTTTAAATTAGAGAAAAAAAAGGTTAACCGAACAGGAAAAATGTAACCGTAAAACCGTTTGAACAGTCGGTTAACCGTGTAAACCGTTGCAGGCTTAGCTGATTTCTAATAAATTCCGAGACTTTAAAGATAAAGTTGGGGTTTGGAAAACGGCCCTAATATCTTATACCAAGAACTGTCACAAACACGTTTTCACACACCATTTTCAAAGCAATATGCCTCGGTAAGGGAAGGCCTGGAGGAATGCCATCAAGGTATCACTTGTAAGCATTTTGCTCCCACATTATCGCAAACAAATTATTATAGTCATACAGCACACAGTTGGTCAAATTGACCTCTAAGTTGCGATTGAGTTTTTTTCTGGAAAACCCTGTGCAGGTTTTATGCGACTGCATAACCTTCATAAACTTTGGAGTGGTGACCTTTAACCAAATAGTAGACTGAAATCACCCTCAGAACGCTATAACAAAATTCAACATAAATGACCCATTTACGTTCGGTTTAAACAGGCGTTCCACAGTCGCGCCGAACTAAATGAGTGAATCGAGTCCGACGTCTGAAACGAATAAGGGCGACAAGGCGCGCCAGACGGCGAACGATCGACTGCTGGAGTTGTTAGAGCGACTCGGGAGCGACTTGATTTCAATTTGGTTCGGCTCAACTGTAAAACGCCTGTCTGAACCGAGCGTTATTTTTTTCCAACTGTAGTATGGCCTATTAATAATCATCAACACAAACCATAGACCATTTCAAAGGGACCTACACTTTTCTTTTTCAAAAACAGAACATAACTTGGGTACCAACATGCAAAATAAACACACAACACGACCGATAAAACCCAACAGCAACGAAAGGGGATAAACTACCACATGTACCGGTCTGGTACAATGTATTATCCAAGAGTAGGGCTGTGCATTTACGGTTAGTTTGGAAACCGGATACTCGATTACCAAAAAAAAAAAAAGATACCCGTTAAAGAAACTTCAACCCCAAAAGTTCCTTTCAGCTTGTTAAAAAATGCACACTATAATCTAGACACATCAGTTAATTAATAATATAAGTGTTTACAGTGAACTTTGCAAATTTGCGAACGTCATCAATTTAAATTATAGATTTTGTTTTCCATTGTTGCCTGGTTTTGTTTCGAAAATTCCAAACAAATGACATTCAAAACCATTCGCGATCATACTCTGAAAAGTTACTATGTAGAGTTTGTAAAGTTAGTTTGTTTTTATTTTGACAATCAGGTACTCGATTCCATAATCTGGAATCGGTTCCTGACATTGTCGGTTCCTGAATCGGTTCCTGGTTCGGGTGCTCGGTTCTGATGCACAGCCCCTGGTCAAGAATCCACCAGTGATCCATGAAATACGTGAAACTTGAGATAGTTATAGCAATAGCTAGCATGCATGATGCACGCACCCGCAGCTGATGTTATTTTTCTCATTTGCTATTGCCTCGAGTCAGGACTTATGACCGATGCTATAACACGATATTGAACAAGTGGAGCCAGACTACTTTGTACTATTAGCGCAACCTTGTTCCCGTTTGGTCTATAGCTTGCTTTAGTTTAATGTATTCATTTCGGGTACGAGGTTGCTGCACGGCAGCGCGGTTAGGGGGATTATTGAAGAAAAACAAATAAAATGCGGGTTACGCAAAAAAGTGAAGTTAGGAAATTAATAACGCGGAAAAACGCTAAAGTCTCGCATGCCTGTAGATTGCTACAACACCAAAAACACAACATGATTCCACAAAGCAACCAGAGGCCAATTTCATAAAGCTGCTAAGCACAACAAATTTGCTTAGCACAACAAAGTCTTGCTCATTAAAAACAGGTTACAAGCCAAAATTCTACGGGTTTTTCATGCTAAGCCAAAAACCAGCTGATTATCAATCGAAAACAATAAAGATCACGTGAAAATTTGGTCTGTAACCTTGTTTTTGCCAAAGGCAAATTTTCATGCTAAGCACATTTTTGTGCTGAGCAGCTCTATGAAATTGGCCCCAGCCCTTATCACCGAGACTCGCTACTCGACAACAAAATGGCAAGTTCTTTATATGGTACAAATGTACTATCACAAACTAGTATGGTGGCATATGTGACCTGCTCCCACAAAACCAGACATACAGTGCAAGTGTTTTTTTTTTTAAGTGAGATATTGTTATTTTCATTTAGTACACATCTTCAGCTTTCATTTGGTACCAAAACCACCTTGATACCATACATACTTTCAATTTTATGAGGATTTTATTTCGATGTATTTGGGAGATAAATTACCACTTTTAGGACACAGTTTGCCTCAATACATGCATGATTTTGGTACTTTCTCACCAATAAAGTTAATTTTGTTTAACCTACTGGTAACTGAGGGTTAAAGTATACATATTAAAGAATAAAAAAAAAAAAAAAAAAAAAAATGGATGTCAGCCAGATTTTTCACCCCATTTTAACTTTGACGAGCTGTATTTTGAAATAGCCTGTGCGACTTATATCGGGTTTCGTAGGAGCAGGTCGAATATTGCCGTGTGGGACATGTCAGATTTTTAGAGACTGTCAATTTAAGGCTTCCACTACTGATTGCAGTTCAAGAAGAGAGCTGAGTAGGGAACCGTACTTAAAGTCAAACTGAATTCAAAATTTAAAGTTATCCTTAAAAAAACCACATGTATATTTTCAATTAAAACTGACGTCTCCAGGGATGTAGTCAAGTCCATCACAAGTCCCTGTAAGTCCCTGCAAGTCCATCACAAGTCCCTGTAAGTCCATCACAAGTCCTCCAGTTCCAATTCACAAGCTATTCAAATGAGCTTTGACAAAAGCATTATTTTGTCATTGTTCATCTTGTTACTTGTGACTGCCCTTATGAAGGGACTTGTGACTGGCTTCACGAAAGGACTTGTGAACGAACTTGCAGGGACTTGACTACAACTCTGGACGTCTCGGAAACTTGCGTTGATGTTTAATAAAGATAGGATACACCATCGAATAAAAATTACCACCGAACTATTAAGAAATATCGTTTTTGAAAGTAAATAATGATTCTAGGCATCCAGCAAAATGATTGCACTAGATATCCTTAAACTATTCCAATTTTTTAAAACTCACGATTGCCGGACGGCGATCACAACAAAAACATTCAAGAACAACTGCCCGACACCATTTAAAACGAATGCATTTTTTCTTGCTTTTTTTCTCGGCATCCATGATTGTAAAACTTTGCACAGGTCAGTTGAACGATATTTACTATAAAATACAACCCCCCAAATTCACCCAATTCCTGATATTTCAAGAAATTACCAATGGTGTATCCTACCTTAAATTTTATCGGAGAAATTAAAAACAAAAAAATAGAGATATGCAAGGTGGTACATGTAGTGGCCTTGTAGTTTTTCCAAATATGCAAATGATGGGCTTAACCCAACCTCACAGGGTATTCTGCGAGTTCCCTGCCACATGCAGCATTTGTCAAATGGGACAACCCTGCCCAGTGCAGCGACATCCATCAGGTCAAAAATCTCAAGGTCAAACTGCTTCAGAGTCTGCGGTTACAGACCGCAGCAGGATCCATCTCTGGCATTGCTCAATGGGGATTAGCTCTCAAATAGACTGTGGTCGTTTATGCACTGGTGTTGACAGCAGAATGCATTGTCAAAGTGCACCAGAGTTTTTTTACCTGATGCACTGCGCTATGTCTGGCAGGGTTAGGGTTACTTAAGCCAGGTGCCCACTTTGCGATTTCTGCAGGTAGCAATGTTCGGATCTACTGCAGAACTTGCAGATGGAAATCGCAGTCTACCGCAGCTGCTTGTGGATTTTTGATACCCATTTCGCAGATCGTTGTAAATCTTTTGCGAAAAACGCATGCGATTATTAGTACGTACTATTGGATGCAAATAAGGCTGTAAAATGGATTTTATTTTGCAAGCTTTTGCAGTAGTTCTGCAGCAATAGGTCCTAGATGTTCGCAAGTATCCGCAAGAGGTCGTAATCAACCGCACCCCTTGCGAAAACCGCAGAAATTCGAAATTAGTTCAAAATCCTGCATTTCGTGACGGAACGAGTGCGATTTACTGGGGATCCTTGCGAACAATGCGGACATTTGACGCCCACTATGCGATTCCGCAAGGACCGCATGGTGTTCCGAAACCTTGCGACCTGCAGAAATTGCAAAGTGGTCACTTGGCTTTACATGTAGATTGTCAAAACTAGAGAACGATCATCACTCCACTGTCGCCACTCGCATGTTGAATGACTTTATCCCCTTGAAGAAAAACTTGATGGATTTTGTCGTCGGTAATCTGAAGTGAAGCGTGCTTGATGTCAGGTAGGTGAGATTAAACACAATGGCGCGGCACAACCTTTTTTTTAAAAACAAAACTCTTCCGAAAGCGATGTACATGTACACAAGCTGTAAGCACAAGCTAGCGTTACGAGGATCGAAGACAAATAGACGAGGTAGCTCCATATCTGGAAGTGAAGACTTGCGAAGTCGGCAAAAATCCTTCCAGCGTGTGGTTTGAAGAAAAAAGAAGAAGCAAACTTGTCAATTCTTTTCACCATCAAGGCAACAGGGTTTGGCCCTGCGTATTAAGATGTACAAATCGTTCATGTGAGTGCAAAGAGCACCGTGCTTTGTTCATAAAGACAGCTCCTGCTGTCCAATTAAAAAACTTAAGTCTGTAAGTGTTTTACATCATTTTTCTCCGCTCTTTAGTGAATGAACAAGTCTGGAATTATTAACAGGTGTTTTACAACCATTAGTGCAAGGAAGTCTGCGTCTTGCATTCTGTCGTTCCCACACACAACTTCCTTTCGTGTGCGCACGGAATTTCTAAATTGGCATCAACTCGGTTCGGCCAGTTTTTCCTCCGACAGCACAACCTCAACTTATCAGTCTAACAAGGGGCGCTCTCTCTCCAGCTTTTCGAAGTCCGACAAAATCCTGATTTATTCAAGTCCGGCATTTTGGGTTTATTTTTCCCCCGAGTGGCGAAAAACTCACTACGAGTTCAATTGAAGAAAGCAAAAAAGCAAAGTAGCGTTAAGCACGATAAAAGGTCCTTTAGTAAATTACTCGAAGTTTTGTTTTCAACATCCATCCAAGATATCCGTAAAAGAGTAAATAATGTAAAACAAGTCGCTGCTATCCAGCAATAATTACGCAACACAGGACTATACGACGACCACTCTTCACATGTACATTCATCACTACTTCAGTTAATTATGGTTCCAATTGTGTACTCTTCCTCGAAGTTCTGCAGTTTTTCATTTGTTGTTTTCTTCTTAAATAATACCTCAAACAGCGGTGTCAGCCTTTCCAGAACGTTTTGGGAGTTTCTTTTTTCAATATGGTACGACAAAATACTAACAGTTTTTTTTTCTTATAATTATTTTTAAGTTTTTAACATCACAAGATGAAAACTACTTCTTGAAGAACCCAAATTGCTGCAATTTGTGGGCTGACCGTTGACTTTGCGATCGGAAGTCGCCTTGGGTCCGTTGGGCACACTCCTCAGTAAGTTTTTAAAAGGATTGTTTAGAGACTCCGAAGATTTCAGCACTCGAGGACACCAGACTCACCATAACACGTTAGTTCCTCTGCTGGTTCCTACGGTCTCGGCCAGAAGGCTAAAACGAATCACACAAAAACGGGGTTAAAGCAAAAGTAATGTTCAAAGTTAAATGACCAGCAAATCACCCATAACAAGGCCAAAGGCCACTCGAGGTGTGGGCTACATAGGAAAGTGTAGAAGAACCAGCCCCTCACACGGAAACCAAAACAATCTGATCTGTTCACAGTATGAATAGGGTTAGGATGGGTAACTAGTCCATTGATAGGCATTAACCCTCCTATGGCTTACTAGCACATGTGAACAAACGTCCCAAGTCCAGTCTTTTGTATGTGTTTCCCATTGCTCGATGTACAATGTACATGCAGCTATACTCCCCAAAACTCGCTATTGTTTCCCTACTTCTTAACCAGTTCGCGCCAGATGACGTTTATAAACGCAAAGTTTCCCCCAGATTCAAAACGGATGACGCATAAACACGCCACGAGCAAGGCCGGAAATGTCTGTCAGCAGTGAGCAAGGCCGGAAATGCGTGGGTGTGCTTCCCGGCACTATCGGCCTGAAGCTGCTTCGAATCAAGTTTCTTTTAAAATAATCCCGGCGCGAACTGGTCAACAGCTCGCATTAGGTATGTACGTGTACACGAGATTCTCCCAAAGGACTCCACTCAGGTTGTCGTGGTCATTGTTATCACTACTCCCCCTTTGTCCAGTCTGAGTGGACTACCAACTCAATTCTGCACACAGCTTCAATGTACGAACTGCGTGCACAAAAAGACAGTCTGTGTATTTTTGTGCTGCTGAACAAATGACCCAAAAAGTGACTTCAGCATAGGAAGGTTAATAATGCCTATCCCTATACCCATATTACGTGTAAACGTGTCATAGCCCAGGCCGGGCTTGAACCCCTACCCGCAGAACATGAATTCAATAGTCCAGACCACGGCACTTAAAGGTAGGATACACTATTTGCAGGTATCGTAACATTTGACTACCAAATTATCAAGAAATATCCTACTGATTTGAAGATAAATGATGAATGTAAATGACTGAATTTTCTAAAAGAAAAATTCACGATCGACGGAGGGCGATCGCGAAAAAACCAATAACAAGTTACAACATAACAACCACTGCCCGACGCCGGTTGGAAACAAACATGATTTTTCTTGCTTTTCTCAGCATTCATGATTGTAAAACTTCAAACAGGTCAGTTATTTAATATAAAATACAACCCCTCTAATCTACTCATTCATGATAATCCAAGCAAGTACAAGTACCATTGGTGTATCCTACATGTACATGTACCTTTAATGTTATGTTGTTCACTAAACAGTAATTGGGACATCCTGTTAAACCACATAGTGGTGACTGGTGGGCTTTGCACTGAAACATGTGATTGCCGGATGCAAGTTAGTAGGGGGGAATGTGGTGGTTTTTTTTCAAGGAAATTGGTTTTAGAAACAATTAAACGTTGTTTGCAGCAGGAAAAATCAAACCACAAGTTTCAAAATACATGTAATGTACTTTTGGATGGCATGCCTTTAAAACCCTAACCCTGCTAAATGCAACAGAATGCACCAATGGTAAAAAGTTGTTGCAAGTTGTTGCATTTAGCAGGCAAGGCATTTCTCTTGAATTAGGTAAAGGCAACAATTTACAACAACATGTACCTTACGCGCAGTGTCTTCCTCTTGACGCTTCTCGTAATGCCCAAAGTCGTCAAAGATGGATGTAGTATGGCGATACGCATGGATGATCTTGACCACCTGACGTCCCTTGTCCAGCGATACTTCCTGGGTGTCACGAGAGTTTGTCACAGGCTTGTTGTCGTTGTTCTCGAGGCGAATGTGACGCAGCTGACTGTTAGGTACGTCCTTGACATACACCCAGCGCACATCAAAGCGCCCCTTCCACTTATCTTGCATCCAGACACCCGTATTCACGTTGTAGTCCACAACCGACATCATCTCCGCCACGCCGCAGAAGTGTCCACTGCCGTTGACACTGTACAGCAGGTAGATGGGTCCCTTACTGACACGCTCACGGAATGCACTGTCCAGGCGTTTGTTGCCATGCTCAGTGCTGCACCAGATGCCGTACTTGATGGAGCGATGAATGTCGTCCTCGGAGTAACTCTTGATGATGAACATACGGGAGTTCTTGATGTCCAGAGTGAATGAGCCAGGATTATAGGTGTTTGCCGAGCGCAGTTTATCCAACACGGGGCTGGGTTGGCCACCCTGCTGGGCTGTAGCTCCACTGCCAGCTGGGTTGACTGCGATATTACTCAGTCCAGAGCTCCCAGTGGAGCTGCTGCTAGCACCCCCACCACCGGCAGAACGAGAAGCATAGCTGTTAGAAGTTCCTTGATTGCCACTGGAACCCCAGCGCTGAATCGGCTGGTGCTGATTGGCTTGGTTGCCACCGTGATTCCTCTGCTGTTGGTTCTGCTGCTGTGCACGGTTCTGCTGCTGTTGCTGTTGCTGTTGCTGTTGTTGCTGCTGCTGTTGCTGCTGCTGCTGCTGTTGTTGTTGGTGCTGTTGCTGTCCAGAATGTCCACTTTGATCTCCTTGAACGTGTTCCTGGTGCTTAGTGGCCTGACCACCCTGTCCTTGGGAGGGAGCTTGAGAATGGGCTGGTGGTTGGATCTGTGGCTGCAAAGTAGATGTAGTTGAAGTGGATGCTGGCTTACCGGTAGGTCCTTGTTTATCATTACCGTTCCAGGTCCCAATGGTCATGGTTTGTTTCATGGGTGGGAGCTGAGTTGGTACGGGAGCGTGGGATCCAGACTTGGTTTTCATTTTGGGCTGAGGCTTTGCTGGTTTGCTGGCAATGGCTGCCCAAGACTGAGGTTTAGGAGCGGCAGCTGGGGCGGAGACAGGAGGCGGCGGAGCCTGCTGAGCCATAGAAGCAGTAACTTGCTGACCACGTACCAGGTCCTGGTCTGATCGGATACCGTGAGTGTTCTGTGTCATGACCCCAATACCAGTCTGCTTATCGCCAGCCGCTCCAATATTCAATCCAGACATGCCCTGTTCAACTGCCTTCATCCCATGAGCCTTTCCATCATGTCCATCCAGTCCATTAATGCCTTGATAGCCACGCTGGCCCCCTGGCGCCACCGGTTGCTGAGAGGCATTAGGGTAGCGGGCGTAATCATAGTAAGAAGTTCCCTGCGCAGCCTGCTGGCTACGAGAGGTCACCTGTTGCTGTCCTTGGCCCTGACCCTGCCCTTGCGGTCCCGGTGCAGAGTTGTTACCCCAGGACCCCGTCATGAAGTCCGCGTTACCTGGAAAGAAGTTCAACCCTTGATTCAAGTATGGCGGAGTGGTACCAGGCTGATTGTAGTAGTTCTCGGTAGCGGGGTAACTGTTGTCGTAGCCATAGTTGAAGTTGTTGAAGTCCCCTCCTGTGGACCAGGTAGTCTCGCTGCCAGGCATGGAGTATTGGAAGGAATATGACGGGTAGTAACTCGGCATATAGTCCTGTGTAGGTGCCATATTGGGAGCCGTGTACCCCTGAGGTGATTGGAATCCACAGAAAAAGAGGGCATGGAAGAAAAAAGAACAAAAAAACATATACTCAATTATTGTCAACAAACACAAATACCGTAACATGTATAGCCACTTGGGTTTAATTTTCAAAGGTAACTGAAATTCAAAACTTTAATATGGCGAAATATACGCTTTAATAACACGAAATACTTAACAACTGCGTGTATGATGAGTACGTATAATATGCATTGCAGGCTATGTACACGTGTAATGTTATTAGCATGCACATGTGGAGGCAGTGTCGATGATATCCAGAACGAAACAGTACATGTATTACTTTAACATTACCTAGGCCTACCAGTAAATGTATGCATGGCTAAGCATAAATACTCGATGCAGCCCAGGCCTTGACACAGTGTATCCCGCAAAGTCAACCATTACCATCCTGAGCCACGCAGAGTTTAACGGGCTCTTGAATTGTCGCCCTCAAACCCTGCGGACATTCGCAGCAATTAAGAAACAAGTTGGCCAATACATGATATGAACGTCCACCCCTGGTAAAATGACAATTTCTACCACTTTGCGAAAGAAGTTGGTTCGCATGCCTTGGGCTGTTTTCCGAACCCCAGCTTTGTCTTCGTCTCAGGCTTCATTGATACAGTTTAGCAATATGCTGTAGCCGGAGACGGAGGCAAAACCAGGGGTTTGGAAAGTTCTGATTGGGCACATGAATCTTTGCGCTAATAACCACGGATCTTGCCGAATGTCCACAGGGGTTTGAGCGCTATTAGTAAAAAGCTCGTAAAAGCGCTGCGTGGCTCAGGATGACCATAACCGCCTCAATCTTCAATCCAAAATTCCTCTTATTTTGGCAAAGAGCATTTGAGGATGATTCTGGAAGATTTTGAGTTACGAGTGGGGAAAAAAGAGAACCAGCAATGCAGGCCACACAGATAACTTGATGGGGGGTTTGTTGGGGTCATTTAGAAAGCAATCGAAAAAAGAAAAAAAATCTTTCCAAATAAGAACTACTGCCTGACGCCGTTTGTAAAAATTACCGCCTTTCTCAGCATCCATAATTGGTAAAGCGATATTTTAAAGTATAAAATACAACACTTAAAATCCACCTATTCATGATAATTCAAGCAATTACCTAGTCTGTATCCTACCTCTAACTTTTGACTAATTAGCATGACCTGTTTGGAAAGCATACATGTACATGTATAATGTATGTTATGCAATCACATGTACATGTAGGGTCTAAATACATTTTCTGTCAGGGATGTCGCCACGCCGGACGAAAGGTAAACTAACACTTTTCCGACTGAAATCAACAAACTCAGTTTGAATAAAGATTTGTTGAGAAAAGAGAAAAATAAACAAAGTTGCACATCCATAACTTCCCTCTTTACTTGTAAAACGAACATCTCTGCTTTGTTTAAATAGTTACCCGTGTTTTGACATTGTTTTCGGAGGCTACTCCGAAAACAAGCTTATTGAGGGCGCCCTTGATTATCACAAGATTTGCTTCACAGAAACAAATCTCGTGATAATCAAGGGCGCCCTCAATAAGCCCGTTTTCGGAGTATTGATGATTGAGAAACGCCGAGCTTCAATCGCTATGCTCTATTTTTTTGGTAAATTAGGCAGTCAAAATGTTCTAGCTACATGTACAACCTAGCCCAGGTTGGACGACGTTCTTCATTGCATTACGACTGACGTCCAGGGTATCAATGTATCCTGCCATAGCGAACAAATTTACAACAACATTTTTTCATATTTTTACCTGATGAAGGAAGCCGAAATCTCGCTTATGTATTCCTTGTGTCTGGAATTACAGATAGTCCTAGGTTATTAAAACTTAATGTGTCTTTGGGCTACTTATTTACAGAAAATAAATTGCAAATTCACGCTTTTGGACGTGAACATCATGTACGAACTTCCTACGTGCGTGCGCTGATACCCAGCAGCCGCGTCGGCCCTGCGACCGATGAGCCGGCCTCGCGCGTGCAAACGCACGCTCATAGGAAGTTCGTACATGATGTTCACATCGAAAAGCGTGGATTTCCAATTTATTTTCTGTAAATAAGTAGCCCAAAGACACATTAACTTTTAATAACCTATGACGATCTGTAATTCCAGACACAAGGAAGACATAAGCGAGATTTCGGCTCCATTCATCAGGTATGTTGCATATATCGGTATCGGGCTTGATCCTCCGCGCATGTTGTCGGTCCGAACAATATCAAATTGCGCCAGCCCGCGTGTTTATGGTTTTACAACGAAGATAAGAAATTATTACGGTTGCCGCTTCCGCTTGCTTTTGTTCCGCGGGGCACGCCGTCCGTTATCTGGGCTTATTGAGGGCGCCCTCAATAAGCCCAGATATAACGGACGGCGCGCCCCAAATGAACAGCTCGGTCTTGGAATCCAGACTGGCTTGCTAGGCCAATAGCAGAGAATGGGTGCAGAAAATGCTCCCCACAATTCCCGACTTGTGATTGGCCACCCCAAAATGTTATCAGATCAAGGGAGGGTTAAGTCCCTAACAACAGATAGGCTGGGGCGGCATGGCCGGTTTTCTTTGAGATTTTACCGCGCAAGCGGTTGTGAACTATAGCGGCGGGCCGCGGGTGAAACACAAAGAACAACTTCACAACCGCAGTTGGTCGTCGAACGTATTTTATTTAATAGGCCTACTCAAATGTTTTAAGCCAAAAATAAAGACGGCAGCTTTTCTAATACATACTAAAGCCCTGAGATTTTCTGGATAATCTGACAATCTTTCGGTGTTTTCAATATCATTTAGGAACATCGAAATTTAGATACATCAACATTTTTGATATATCGAAATGTTGATATTTCGATATGATTAAAAAAGTGACATCGGCGATATCGATGTCAAAATAGTATCGAGTATTTGAGTAATATCGATATATCGACGGACGTTACTACACACCTGGTTGGCCTGATTCGTCTGCATGTATCGCTCCAAGTCTTCATCCGAGACACCGTCTTTAGGGTTCACTGGACCATTTTGAACTGAAAAATAATTGTCAATATACAAAGATATCATTTCCTGATGCCAACACAAATGATTCTGCAGGCAAATAAAAAAAAACCACTAACATCCAACTAAATATTTCTGTTGAAATCTGTTAGGATGGGTACTGGATCTTAAACCAGTTTGCACTAGAGCTGTTCATTTTCTGTTCATTTTCTGTTCATGTTCAGTTACCAAATGACGATTATATCAGAGCTAAAAATTCACGGTGGCCACGCGGCCATGCCCCTCTGTCTGGCCGACGTGCCCCTGGAAAAATTCACCTCCTCACGGCCAAAACTGCCGTGCCTTTTTCTTCCGTTGGCCGCCGTGCTCTTTTTTAATAATTTACTTCATACATGGTACTCTATGCTTTTTATAACGGCAATTTTCTTCTCTCCGATCCAGAAGCGTGGCGCGTACCGACCATTCACCACGTCCGCAACCACACAGGAATACAAAACCGTTTGTGCTGCACTTTGTACATTTACATGTACAACCTACACAGTATGCAGTCCTTCTGATTTGAAAATCACAGGCGTGTTGAAAAAGGCACACCTGGAATTTTCCTAGGTGTGTACATTTTCAAGGCGTGTGATTCTGTGGTCCAACCTGAGACTAAGCAATACTTGGTATTTTTGTAATAATATTTATCTTGGTTAGTTTACAGTAAAGCCATTTTCTCTTTAACCCTAACCACCTCACTGCTTTTTCTAGAAAGTATCCTGAATCCGCTACAATCCACCAAAATTGGTTTGCAAAAACTGCTGGTGTCCCGAGTCCATCAGACTCCACCAGTTTGCACACTGGAGATATCCTGAGTCCATCAATAATCCACCAGCAAAAGTTGATGGACTCTGGCGGATTCAGGATACCATGGTGGCATACAAAAAATTGCAGTGTGTTTCTCCATAGAGTCCATCACAGTCCATCACCTAAATTTCTGTATCCTGAATGCATCAAACTCCTGCAGTAACGCTAGGCTTAAAATCCTCAATCCACCACACTCCTCCAGTTTGTTCAATATGGAAGTATCCTGAATCCGCTAAAATCCTCCAAAACAGGAAATGGATTTTGATGGACTCAGGGTGGTTAGGGTTAATGACATGCTTTTTTCACAAATAATGTAGTATAATTATAAGCCGTAAATGTATGCCGAGGTGTGCGGTACAGCGAGATTCAGGCGTGCAATTATTAGCACTTCTCGATGGTAGCGATGGTGCGATCACATGCCTCAAATCAGAAGGACTGAGTATGTACAACATGTACAGTGTACAATACACGAATGCACAAACATGTACATGTACTCGACAAGCCGGCCTCCTGCACAGGTGCAAATCTGCAAGGCTGGCTTTTGTTGGTAGTAGCAAACTTAACGAACTTAGCACTGGTTCGCGTCAGCTAGTGCCAAATGAATTGTACGCGAACAGTCCATAGCTCGCAAAATGCGCATGTGCGATGCTGTTGTATACGTCTATTATAGTGCGTTCATAGACCATACCGCGAATAGCAAAATATCACAAGGCGCTGCTGCCTAAAGCATTTTGAGTAAAATCATTGGACAACCATCCATGAACGTGGGTGTGCTTCCCAGTACCATATGCCTGAACTAGCCTCGGATCAAGTTTAGTTATAAATAATCCCGCGCCTCGGCTCGGTGATGTTAAAATAATCCCGGTACGAACTGATTAAATAAAAATAATAATAATAATAAAATGCAACATTCTTTCCCCTCTTTAGAGGTCAAATTGTTCCATGTTAAAATAAACAAAATATCATTCTGTGTCAAAAAGAGAGCAAATGAAAACATTCAAACAACATTTTATTGGGATTTAATTCTAAAACATAAAAACATTCAATCATGTTTTACACAAAAGGCCAGTTCACTCAAATTTGATGTAACGAAGGATTCACCATGTTCACTTGCGAACAATTACTGTTGTTTAAATGTGCTCAACTTTTGCAAATTCCCCGCAAGAAAACATGCACTTACATGTACATCACAAATTGGCATTCTCTTAAATTTAGCGACAAGTATTAACAGGCCTTTTTAGTAGGGCCTATAAACTAATTTACTTAATTCATTCATTCATGCCTCTTGAATATGATGAATGCCAATTTTCACACTGGACACTATTAGTAATGTTAGACAACGAAGATTTGTTAATGTTACAATTAACTTAACTAACTAACTGTAACAGTTAGGCCTAACGTTAACGTTACTAAGAAGACCCTAAGACATACAATGTATTGAAGGAATGTCGGTCACTTCGCACCTAGCCAACTCGACACTCACCAACTCGACACTCACCAACTCGACACCTCACCAACTCGACCTCACCAACTCGACACCTCACCAACTCGACACCCCACCAAGTTCACACCTAGTCCCCACCTAACCAACTCGACACCAAACCAACTCAACATCCAGATTTGTCCTGCGCACGATTGCCAACTCGACACTTTGCCAACTCAGCACCCGACCCTCCCCCCCCCCCCCCATCCCACCTCCCCCCAAAGGGCCTACATGTACATTATTTGCCAACAGTATACCGATTCAGCAGTGGGCAGAGTCATATTAAAAAAATAGAGAAAAAACTTTCTTTTACAACAACTAACATTACAAAACAAAAATCAGACAAGAATAATTGAACAAACGTTGTCTGGTGGTACATGTAGATATAAAAATTAAATTGGATAAAATTCCTCGATGCAAATGCCAAAAATATTCCCAATATTGTCACTTTATTATACAACAAGCACAATATGTGTCAAGGGGGTACCCCCCCCCCCTGTCCACACTGTACTGTTGTAACCCAACACCCCTCCCCCCTTAAAACCTACATATTATTCCTGAGATTTCGAGAACACAATGGCCAACTCAAAAGAGGCCTGCCACATATTGTGCTTCATGTGTCTAGTTGGTGGGTGTCGAGTTGGTGGGTGTCGAGTTGGTGGGTGTCGAGTTGGTGGGTGTCGAGTTGGTGGGTGTCGAGTTGGTCGGTGTCGAGTTGGTCGGTGTCGAGTGGTCAAGGTCAGGACGTGTCGAGTTGGTGGGTGGTGAGTTGACAAGATGCAAGTTGGTGGGCGTCGAGTTGACGGAAACAGGTCATTATATACCCAAGTCATTTCGGACCCAAAATCTCTGACCCAAGTGATTTCGTCACCATTTCGTACCCAAGTCATTTCGTACCCAAGTCATTTTGGACCTCAAAGTCACGTGACCTATAGTGGGTATCAAACATCAACAAACATGGCGTCCTCCATAGCAAAGTACCGCTATTGCAAAGTACATGATGATTGTTGCATTTGTTTCTTCGATCAAGGCTTTTCTTTCTTAAAATCGCTAGTGCTGCTAGTGCCGGTCCTAACGTTCCGTGCCAGTACCACATCGTGAAAATAACGTTCCTTGTAGAATTTCCAAGACTTGTTGGCTCTGTCCTTACTTGCTTTATCCAGTATTCCGGTAAGGTCTCGGGTACAAACTCCGGAATATTCATCAGAGATTTCGAGAAAGAAAAGCCTCGATCGAACCAACAAATGCAACAATCATCATGTACTTTGCAACAGCGGTACTTTGCTGTGGAGGACGCCATGTTTGTTGATGTTTGATACCCACTATAGGTTACGTGACTTAGAGGGCGCAATCGGTCTATTGTGTTTTAAATTAAGTACGGCATCAACATTAACTAGGCCTTTGAAACAAAGGCGACTCAATAGGCGGGCAGGTCGTCACACACGTCCAATTCTACAATGTGGTGAGGCTGCTACATGCTGAATCAAGATGTGTCACCGTGCAGCTGAAGCTGGTGAAGGAGTCCAGGTTGTGCATAAACTAGCCCCATTCTCACTCCGTATACAACAGGCCACATGGCGGTCTACGCAAAAACTTAGCGGGCAACACAAAATCTCACTCTTTTTACAAGGCGACGTTTCAAGTGCTGAAATTCTCACTTACAATTGTTTCTCTTGTGACTGTGTATTCTTTAGCTGTTTACCACGGTGGGCTCAGTTGTTTACTTCGCATAAAAATCGAGAAAGATTTTCTCAAAAAGATCGTTCAACAAACGCCATTTTAGAACGAAATGATATGTCGCGCATGCGCACACACCAATTGCCAATATACGACGTCATACTGAAGAACCTGTACCAGACGACTGTTTTATGTATGTGTCTGCATGCGGACTGTACAATTATGTATGATTTACATAAACAATTCAGTCCGCATGCAGACAAATGACTCGGGTACGAAATGACTTGGGTACGAAATGACCGACATTCGAGTTGACAAGGTGTCGAAGTGCGAATTTAAGTTAGAAACTAGCCAACACAACAAATACTATAGTATTAGTACATGTACTAGGTCTAGGCCTAATTATTAACTTAATATTTTACCTTGAGCCCTTTGCGATTTAGGCTTCTGCAAACACCCAAGATGATCCATGAAACAGAGTCGGAGAGTAGGGAAAGAAATGGGGAAAAGATGTTAACAATGCACGTGATTATTAATTTTAATTGCACAAGTCTGAAGATAGCGGAAGTGGCTGTGTGGCGCGGTGAATATGCACAGTTTGTACACAGTCACGTACGTGCGTGGCTCGACATGGATCATGCATGCAGTGGCGCTTCAAGGTTGAGTTGACAACGACCAACGCAATGGATAGATGGCGGAAAAGACAAGCGAAGAAACGCCACACTAACCTGGTCGACTCCAGCAGACATTGCCTGATTTAGTGCCGAATGTATTCAAGTCAAACTTTACAAAGGCCAAATAATGGCAGTTCAGATATCCCAGCACGGGATAAGATTCAGTCTGTTATCTCAGGTGCCGTACAAAAACGGCAAAATGTCCACAAAATTTGGATTGGTTGGAAGTAGAACGTTGCAAAAATTCGCTTTCCCTCAGCTCACGGACAATGGCGGTGCTGCACATGCGCCAAGCTGCCTCGGTACGGTCCGCGCGCGCTCGACACGTTCCCACGTGACATGCACACGTCAGCAACTGGAGCCCTTTTCGAATCCCCGGCTTCGTTTCGTTTTCGTACTAGGTAGGCCTAAGGCGATTTTAGGCTCCCAACTGCGGGAACTCCAGCAACATTTTGGTGCCTGTTATGCCTCATAAAAACATTGAATCGGTTGATATGAACCCAAGCGTTCGAATATTTCCATTTTCTCCCATTTATATTTGCTTTTTAGTCATTCAGATGTCGGTGACGATTCCCAAGCCAAAATGAAGCAAAGGCTTTGGAAACCCCCTTTGGAATGTATTACTAAACTGGTACTCGGTCATGTTTCTTTTGTGGCACCAGTGAATATTTTCCACGCGATCATTTTTTTCAACCCAAATTAGTATTTACATAATGGCATTTTCCTGGAATTTTGTTTAGGTTTTTTTATGTGAGTACAATGAAGGAAGTGGTACAAGCTTGCTGTATGGTTGGTACAAATAAATGATTTAAGTTATTAACGTATTTTCAGAAGTAAGCAATGATAAACGTGTGTTTCCAAATAAAAACTGGAGGTAGCCGGCCGGCTTGTATTTAAGAGCCCGGAAAATTTCGGAATAATATGTACAGGGTGTCTCAATTTTTTTTTACAAACTTCCTAAATAAGTGTCGGAAAAGAACAATTCAAACGACAAAATAAAGTCAAATTAGTTGGCTATAATTTAAAGAAAACCGTGCTTGATTTGGTTTAATTACGGAGAAAATGAGTGATTACATAACAGTAGTCAAAGAACACTTCCATCCATGCAAGTTTGTGTATTACACAGATTTTCCTTTGTGCAGGTGCCGGTTACTTACTCTTTCCCTTTTCAATTAGCCAGCACTGTTTAACACTTTGATAAATGCATTTCTTAATATCATTATAGTACTGAGTAATAATCGATCGTGACAATCATAACAACCACAAAACAAAACATTACAACTCATTGTAAGGAGAGAGATTACGAAATTATAAAGTCTCTTGAGAGAGTGAATAAGATGGTTGAATTTTGTTTTCAATTGTGATAACAGATTTAATTAATGCGCAAATTGGCGATAGCAAACTTCAACCTTTATCAAGTTTTAAATGTGACAAATTATCTCGATAACTTTGATGTGCAATATTATGTTGAACTTGGTTAACACCTGGGATATTAGTAGATTAAAATAAAAAGAGAACAAGAAAAAAGGTTATGTATGCTATCTTTAAAAGAAGTATTGATTAATTTCTTGTCTGTGCTGTCTAAATCACTCAATATGAGCAAACTTCGATGGAAATGTTCTTGGACTACTTGATTACGTAATAGCTCATTTCTCCGGGAGTTCTGAACGGAATCAAACGCGGTTTTCTTTACATTCGGCCCCACAGCCAACTAATTTGACTTATTTTGTCGTTTGAATTGTTCGATTCCAACACTTATTTAGAAAGTTACGATCACCTAAAGGAGCGTTGTAATTTATTTGAAACACCCTGTATATGTACTGTGCGGGTAACTGAAATGCAATCTGACTGTATCGATTCCTGGCCACTTTTACATGACTTTTTTAACAATAAATTTTTAGTTTATAAGCACAATTTAGTTCATTTATTCAGAGTAGTATGCGGTATCCCTGGAAATGAACAAGCGGATCAGATCGCTAAATCAGCAACATACAAAAACAATGTTGACTACTGTATCCCTCTCTTAGACTCGGAAATTAAACATACTCTTAAAACACATCTCAAGGAAAAGTGGGCTTCTACCGTTCCTAATTTGGATCCCAATAACAACTTCAGCTATGATGTATCTCTATCTTTTACTAACTGGGGCCTGCAATTAACGACCCAAAGAAATAATCTTACACAGACTCCGCCAAGGAACATGTAGAGGTCTGAAAACTTTCCTGTACAGAATTGGTCAACACCCTGATGGTCTATGTGAAAGCTGTGCATGTCCAGACAATGTTGCACACTTCATTCTCAAATGCTGCAAATACACGACTCAACGACTATCACTCAAAAAATCACTGAATTTTTCAAATGACCAAATGAACCTTACACAAATTATTGGACCAAAACGCAACTGTAATCACATCATTAATTATGTTAAAAACTGTAATATCAATATCTAAACATTCTCGAATTGACTTGATATTGTTATGTAATGTTTGGGGGTGATGGGGGAGGTGTAAGTGACTGCCTGGACCGGCCTATACTGGGTGTTTCTTTATCCCTTGTGGCGCTATGTCTGGGGGTGATGAACGCCTCCCTCTCTCCCCTTAACATTATCCCATTGGTTTTCTATATTTTCGTTGTTTTCTTTCTATAATTTTCTAGTATCGATTCTTCTATTTTTTCGTCACTGACAGATACCGTCTCAACCCACAATGCAAGCGTCGATTAAGTCTCCAGCGATCGCCGCATAGTTAGTGGCACAAAGGGCACATTTCAATGTGACATACGTGCCAACAAAACCTACACCAACCACAACAACATTATTCAGAGTATGTCTACTTCAATCACGGTTGGCAGTTTAGACAATGCCTGACGTTTGTGGGGTGTAGTTTTTTTTGGCAAATCTTAACTTTGTAACTGCTAGTGGCTTCAAATAAAACACTTGACACAAAAAACTTTTAGAAGTTATCACAACAATATTTATTTCAAACCCTTAGTGACGCTGGAGAGAGAAAAATGGTAACCTTTCTCGACAAAACCGAGTCATGCTCGTTCGGGGTCAACATGCAAATGAAGGGTCGACGTGTACAGACGTCTCTAATGAAGAGTCACAATAATTATTAGAGTGGAATACAACTCGACAATACAATTTGACGATACAATAACTCCAGTTGACGAGTCAAATAACTCCTCATGAGAGTCTATTATGTGCGGTGCTTATAGCGCTTTATCACCAACAGTCTCAAAAGCGCTTAACATTATTACCCCGGTCATTGGGCCCATGAAACATTCCAAATACCATCTCAGCTCCCTGAGGAGTATACAGCTCAATGCTGCCATTTAGGCGCAAAGCAGCTAAATTCAACCACAACAACCATCTCTGCCCTCACAGGTACCAATTTACTCCTGGGTGGAGAGAAGCAATGAGTGACAAAGTGCCTTGCCCAGGGGCACACGCACCGTAGTCCCAGGCCGGACTCGAACCCACAACCTGTATCTTTACACACAGATTACAAATTTAATGCTCCAGACTACGAGGCCACGGCACTCTATAACAGACTCTTTAGGAGAGTCGTAGCATTTTACTCTGTTTAAGGAGTCAGTTGACTCTAATTTGGCTGTGTGTGAATGTAAAAGTGTCACCGTGAAAAGCGCTCTCTCAAACAGAGTGTGAGTCTCTTATAAAACCACTTTAAAAAGAGTGAAATGTGTCGTTGCCTTAATTGTTTTTGCGTAAAAACAACTCAAAAAGAGTGAAAACCGCTACAAAACAGTAAATTCAAGAAGCCATTAGGCCAAAAAAATTTTTTTAGCGTCACCGCCCGCTTTCTTTTTGGGGGCCGCCTCCTTTTTTTTCTTTCTTTTTTTTTGAAAAAAAATGATAATTGTTTTTAAAGATAATAAATTTTAAGATCGTATTTTCGACTTTAGCATCACTGTGTACATGCTCTGGAAATATTTTTTTCTAATAGGAAGGCTAGGGTGTGACGTGTAGTCGTGTATGGTGCATACATGATCGACCCACATGAATTTTGATTTTTAATCGTGGGTGAACCATGTTTTAATTTTAAATTGGAAGATAGGGTGTGACATGTTCACTACATGACTCGAATTAAGATGTGTCGGGCGGCCATTTTGAAAAAAAAAAAAAAGAAAAAAAAGGGCCTTCTCCTTCCTTTAAAAAAAAAAGGCATGACGCTAAACATGTTTTTTTTTTATTTGGCCTTATGACAGACAGCTCTTCTTCTTTTTTAAAATTATTATTATGGCTCCTCATGCGAGTTGCTGTTGCACGAGTCTTTTAAGTTACGAGAGTGGTTTACACTCCTTTTTGAAGTAGTTTTCACTCTAAAAAAACAACAACTTAAAGGTAAGATACACCATTTGCAGATATTGAAAATAGCTAACGAATTCTTAAGAAATATCTTACTTATTTGAAAGTAAATAATTATTCTAGGCATCCAGCAAAATGATTGCGCTAGATATCCTGTAATTATTCCGAAAAATTCGCGATCGCCGTCTGGCGTTTTTGGACAAAACACCACAATTTAATAGGACAAATTTCGTAAGTTCTGATTGGTCAGTTGCTGCGTAATGAGATTCATGTTGGATAACAGTAGAATTGCTTGTTGGTGTTGCTAGCTGTATATTTAAACAAATATGTTGCAAAGTGTTCTTGTAAATTTATTTCATCTTTGCATGAAAACTACAGACGTGTGATATTAAGGCACGGTGCCGTAATTTTACGTCAAAAATCAAACTAAAATACGGCGATTGTTTTGGGTTTTTTACAGGTGGGAAAACCCGTTATTTTACGGTTATTGTTTGCGGTGCACTGTTCTTTCAATACAGGTGATATTGTTATACATGTACGTTAAAAGCCATAGTGATAATCATAAGTATAAGGTATAGGATACACATTTTGCAGATATCAAAAAATCTTCGATCGCGATCGCGAAAAAAACAGAACAACATAAGAACCACTGCCCGACGCCGGGTAAAAACGAACGCCGTTTTTCTTGCTTTTCTCAGCATCCACGATCATAAAACTTTGGACAGGTTATAGTTAAACGATATTTACTATAAAATAAAACCTCCCAAACCACCCATTCCCGATAATTCAAGCAATTACTAATGCTGTCCTACCTTTTCCTATCTAAATATGTTTGTAACTTAACTGATAACTGTTACAATCGTATGTCCACTAACTTACATTTCCACATATCGCAACATAATTATATAGAACATTTGCCTTTCAACACGACATCAAATACTATCCGGACTTAATTGTGGTGGAATGATTTACCATTCTCTCTTAGATGTTCAAGGTCATATACAAATTTTAAACGTAAACTTAAATTGTACCTAATGTAATATATTTTATTTGTCATGTATCCATGTGCAAATGGACTTGGTATGGCGATCCTACATGTAGCCCAGTATTATATATTATTTACTGCTTATAAGTATGATTGTTTTCCTGTAATTATTTTGTCCGTTCGTTTGTTTTTGTTTAATGGCATGCCTAATACAAGCTCTGCTTACAAGGTTAATTTTTTATTTAATTTTTTAATATTCCCACTAAAAGAAACTCACCCGAAAAGTGATACTTCCCGAGCCTGCAAGCAGCCATTTTACAAATGGCATCCCTCCGCGTTCTAGGGCAATTAGGACCCATTTTTCAACTGTAATTTTGTCAAGTCTGCCCTCAGATTGGAGCTCAAAAACCAGGGAGTTGATCCTATGCTATATTTACACAATCCCACCATTTCTTTCACCAAACGGCATCCTTTTTCAAACGAAATTGTGGGGGCACATTTCATGCAGATGAGCTCGCGTAGAAATTCTCCTTTCAATTAGGGTGGTGCACCCATATACATGTAGGGTGCACCCATGTATAACAATGCTGCATTCAATTCGCGTCGTGTTTATCGTGTTCACGGTACGAGTTCACGAGTCGTATAATGGCGTTCTGATCGCCTGGTAACTCGTGTTCACCAGTGGTGAACTCGAGGTGGATTTATTTTCTCCATGTTCACGACTTCATAAACGAATGAAATACTCGCGCATGCGTGTTGGTTCACGAGTTCTTGCGCGATAAAGAATGTCCTTACCGCACGACTAACTCGACTGTGCGCGTGCGTCTTGGTGAGTAGCGTTTGGAATGCAAACTACTCGTAAACATGGAGAAATTCACGGTGAACACCATAAACACGACGCGATTGGAACGCAGCAATAGTCTCATAGACACCAGTGATAAATGCCCATACTTCAACATTCTTTAAAAAATACTCAAAACTCTCACAGGTGTTAGGGCTCTACAGAAAAATGATAATCAACATCTTATCTTTCATTTTTTTTTTTAGTGGGTTGACATTGACTTTTAAACAAGAATAGCCCTAAAACGAATGATGTTTCCTAAACTGGAAAAGTTGCCATCTTGAAAAAGGGCTCCACAACATGGCTAAATAGCGCCACTATTCGGACGCAGCCAAAATACTCCGAATTGGAAGCACCAAGTCAGGTGCGGTTCTAGAGCCACATTTTACTAGGGGGGCTTAGCCTTTTGTCAAGGCCTTTGTGGCTGCGATCCCAAGCGACTGGAACGGGAGACCACGCGCGCGAGTCGAGTGCATTGGTGAAGCCACGAGGGCCTTTTCCAACTTGTTTGTGTTTTTGTTTTGATGAATTATTCTATGAATAATTCATCAAAACAAAACGTGCATTATTCATAACTTGTATGCAAACAAGTAAAGTGCTGAACGATTAACCAATCATAATTTGTTAATGCCGACCCGCTGACCCCGGTCGCTTCTGATTGGTTTGGACTTTTGCTACCGTTTGGGTAGCAAAAATCGAGATTATTAAGAAACACATAAGAAACCGCAAACAAGTTGGAAAAGGCCCTCGGGGCTTCACCGCTCGCGTGCGTGGTCTCCCGTTCGAGTCGCTTGGGATCGCAGCTCTACGAAGCTGTCCAAGCCACCGACGAAGGCCTTGACAAAAGGCTAGGGCGGGAGGGCTAGACCCTTGCACGAGACTTCAACTTCTTAAAGCTGGGCGCTGGGAAGCTGATTACTTACGCGACGATATTTTAGAGTTATTTAGAGAAATCTCCGAGTGCAATTAGAGATATATCTAAATAATTAAAGATATATCTCAAAATAATTAGCGATTTCTATAAATAATTAAAAATATATCGAATTCATGTAGAGTTGTCTCTAATTAACTCTAAAACATCGTCGTATAAAAGGCCTCACGTCATTTCCAAGTTTCGGTGCATTATTCGTTTCGTTGCAACAATGCGGTTTCACAGATTTCTGTGAAGGAAACTCACGGCATTCAGGGAATTTGTACCATGACCTTTCTAATTGCAAGCAGCGCAGCTGGTGACCTCCAGTTCACAGGTCAAACTACATCCAATCAGAGCTCAAAGCGCATCAGGGTGCACTCCCCTAATTGAAGAGAGAATTTCTCCGCGATCTCATTAGCATGAAATGTGCCCCCCCCCCCCCACAATTTCTTTTGAAAAAGAATGCCGTTTGATAAAAGAAATGGTGGTATTGTGTAAATAATAGCCTGGGATCCACTCCCTGGCTTTTGAGCTTCAATCTGAGGGCAGACTTGATAAAATTACGGTAAAAACAATGGGTCCTAATTGCCCTAGAACGTGGAGGAATGCAATTTGTAAAATGGCAGGCTGGGAAATTATTACTTTTCGGGAGGGAAGTTTCTTTTGGTGTGAATATTATAAAAAGGTAATTGGCTAACCCACCCAAAACTGAAAAGAAATAGAGAATTAAAGACCAAGACTATAATCTGATTGTTGTTTGATAAACCCAAGTGATGTTGGTTTGCATGAAACTTGGCTGTGAACTTTACTTTAATTGTTGATTTTACACTGTTTTCAATGGGGCTTGAATTAGGCTAGTGCACCCATCAGCGCTTCCCAGCGCCTAGTGGGCATGGGCGGTGGGACCACCCAAGCAATGCTGATGTCTGCGCTCTGTTGAGCGCCCTCAAGGCCTAGTCGGCATGCATGGAACAGTCGTGGAGCTACCTATTTCTCCATCTCGTCTTCATGTGTTTTGTCATCCTTGACGAATGTGTCTTCCAAGTTGATTGACCGAAGGAGCATCACCATCAGCTTAACGGGTATAAAACTTCCGTGAAAAGAAAGAGGAAGTACACATTATAAGATTTGACATTATAGGTTGTGTCACACGGGACTATTGGTATTTACCCCAACAGAAACCTATCAAATTAAAGATTAAATCAAATAAGTTAAGAGGGCCTAATATTTCGATCTTAACAAGATCTTCTTCAGAGACATGACTTTGTGTACAGTGTGTAAAGAGACTGTTTACAAGAAACAAACATAATAGGGCAACATGCAGCATGATGCACATCATGGTTGGCGGAAGAAACACAACAGAAAAAGCACAGAGTCCCGTGGAACAATCAACAACAAAAGGATTAGGCTGAGAGATTGAAGGGCTGAGCGATTAAAGGGCGAGGTTAGTGTGGGTAGGATCAAAGACAGACCAAGGGGATAAAGGGTTTTGGGTGGGGAACAAAAACAGAAGGAGTAAAACCACAAGAAAGGGGGTCTAGGGTGAAGAACAAAGGGAAAAACTAACAAAGGATTTATTAGCTTTACTTGGATTGATTATCTAGTCAGGCAAAAATAGTTGGTGAAAAATATGATAGAATTGCTCATTTTGGTGATAAAAGCATGACATTTGGCAGACAGTAAGAGTATGTCATGAGAAAGATATTTGTCTATAGGGCCATCGACGAGTTGTCCTTTAAAGAAATATAGGTATAAAATAACAAGCAATTATCAAAATGTTCGAAAAGGTTGCCATTGCTTGTTGTTTAATATGGGTCTTTTCGAATCTCTGGCTTCGTCGTCGTCTTAGGCTCCTATAACTGCAAGAACTCCAGCCTCTCACTCTGGTGCCTGTTGTGCTTCACCAGCATTTAATCAGTTGATAAGAGCCCAAACGTTTGAATATTTTTATTTGCTTCCATTTATTTGCTCCTCAGTAATTGGAAATCGGAGGCGTTATAGGCCGAAGACAAAGACGAAGCAAAGGTTTCGAAAAAAACAACACAACTTTCTTTTTTCAAGGACAATGGACAATGACTTTCATGCTTTCATCAATGGAACAATGATTTAAAGGTTGTATACACCATTTGATTTCGCTGTACTTTTCAAAAAAATGGATTGGTTAGGGGTTCGTATTTTATTGTAGTCCTGCTCCAAGACTGACTTGTTCTTTTGTTCCGGGGCGCGACGTCCGTCTATGTAGTTCATAAATCGTCAATCCCCCGAAAGCGGGCTTATTGAGGGCGCACTCGCATGTTACGCAATTTGTTTCTAAAGTCAGTCTTGACACAAGAGTCAAACTGAAAAGACCCGTAAAATTCCGAGAACATTTCAATCATAGCTTAAATAGCTTATACCCACCCCCGCATATATGCGCGCTTAGTCGTTTTTATTTAATGTAGTGTTTACGATACACGCTGTGTGTTGCCCATAAATTGCACACGGCACCAATATGGGGTTTCTTACACGCGAACAAAAACTAAAAGCGAACAATTTCCGAGTGTATCATGGTGCCATGGCAGCCGAAAAGACGGACACGACGCGACGGCGCGCACGGGAACAAATGAAAATGTTTATCCTGGAGCAAGACTAATTTTATAGTAAATACTGTGACGCCGGACCTGTTTAAAGTTTTGTGTTCATAGAAGCTAAAAAAACCAAGAAAAAATACTGTTCTTGCAGTCTGGTTCCTTGACTTTCTTCAGACAAATTCAATAAATTGGGGGCAGTGTTTGAAAATAGGGTTTACAACGATTACCAGCCGGCAATCGTTTAAAAGGGAAAGAAATTTCCTCTTTTCTTAAAAACCACACCACAGCAGGTGCCGTGATTACACAGGGTACGGGTGCTTGAGACTTTTATTCACTTACAGTCAAGTAGGGGATTTCATAATAATTCAGTATTTTAATTTGTTTTGGGTGTTTTTGCAAATGGTGTATACTACCTTTCTTACACCAATCTACCTCGTACTGTTTTAAACACCCCATGAAATTATGTCGTCTGGCTTAAAGAAATCATAAGTTGTGAGTGATTTTCAAAGCAGTGCGGCACATTAGGTGACACAAATCTGATTTTTGTTGTGCCCAATTTCCGGACGCCACCGGTTTTTTTAATTTTCATTTAAGACTAAAAATGTTCCATTATCCACAAACACCACGCAGCTCACTGTACTTACTTCTTGATGAGGGTGAACATATATGCCCCTGCAGGCACACACACAACTTGCTTATCTAGAAGCACGCCCTCTATGATGTCCTTGGCGGCACTTTTCGGTGGACTGAGCTCTGCATCCCTGTTTACAGGAAATCAATCCAAACATCACTTAGATTGGAATCTGGTTCAATTCAATTCAAAATATTTAATTGATAATTTAAAAGTCAATGCGCCGTATTTCTGGTCGCATGAGGGCGCTGTAAGACGCCATTTTCTGGGTACTCAACACAGGCAAAATCACGTTTATTGAAGTAGTTAATAATAACTTTACTTTTATCCAAAAAATTGTTTAGAAAAAAATATTTTGGAGCTGTAAGAATATTTAAACTGAAGTGAATTATCTCCTAATCACTTTTAATTATACCCCCAAATCACAGACATATAGGCACATTATGTCTGTGCCCCACTGACGTACCTCAACACCTGGACGGACCATTGTCCATATTCTGCTGTGCTAACACTTGAAGTCGGCGCGAACTGGAAGTGCAACACGGCGGACCCGAGACGTCACTGCTGTGAGCCAATGAAATGTCCAGGTGTAGAGGTCAGTGGATTTACTCTGTACATTTTCTATTTATAAACATAACGTAATAGGTATCGTACCAACACCTGGACATTTCATTGGCTCACAGAGTGACGTCGTGGGTCCGCCATGTTGCACTTCTCCGCATGCCGACTTCAAAATGAAACAATGATGATCTGTCCATGTATAGAGGTCAGTGCTGTGCCCCAAATATCGTGAGCACAGCGCCCTCAACGTTCAATAATACGGCCTGAGCTTTCGAATGAGACATCGCACGTAAACAATTCAAATTTTGACTTAAAGGAGCGCCCCGTTTTTATTTTGATAGAACAATTTTTTCATCTGCCTGGCTATAATA
Organism: Crossaster papposus; assembly: GCA_037893245.1. Taxonomy (NCBI): domain Eukaryota; kingdom Metazoa; phylum Echinodermata; class Asteroidea; order Velatida; family Solasteridae; genus Crossaster; species Crossaster papposus. Next base: position 461,683 of record JBAIAA010000255.1, on the reverse strand, counting down.
TTTCCAAATAGCCTAGTAATAATAATACTCCCTAGCGCTTTAATGGAAGCGCCGGTTTGATATGAAAATTGGTTAAACCCACTCACGTGACCAGTCACTCTCCTAATTATCATGATCATCACTTTAAAGGGATCGTATCCGTTTGGTAATTACTCCAAACATTAATGGCAATACAAAATTATACTAAGTACAGCAGCTTTGGATAGTATAATGCATTTTTAGAAACTGTTCACTTCGAAGTACTGCGGTTATAGAAAAAGATATCACTTTTTATCCCGAAAAATTTGAATCTGAGAAGCGTTCCTGCAGTGACGTTTCTCAGATTGTGCATTCCAATGCAGATTATTCTTCCTGCGTGGACATAACCGCTCCAGATTTTCGGCAATATCTCAAAATCGCTACCACCTTTTGAAGTTTTTCGGTTTATATCTATAACTATATAGGATTGAAACAAACAGTGGGTTTCAATTACCAAACGTAAACGATCCCTTTAAGCATGGGCAATACTATACCAATGGATCCGTATTTTATAGTCTGAAATTCACATGCTACACCGGTATGCGCCAAGATGCCCATGGTGCATTATACATCAATAATCAACCACTGTGAAATTTACATCAATACTACGAATACAATGTAAACCAAACACAATTCTGAAAACCGAGTGGCGAAAAACTTTGATTTGCGAAAAAAATAGAATATATTGATTTGTAATGAAGAAAACTATAGCTGTCATAGTACTAGCCTTGGTCAAGTCGATACCCGTCCGTACACGTACGGCGCGGCGGTAATCGGAGCACAACGACCCCACGCGGCCACTACCATATGCAAATCAACTGAAGCTATAAAAAGTAGCTTCAGTTGATTTGCATAAATAGTGGCCGTACGAGGTCACTGTTAGTCTTGGTTCCAAGACCATGGCGTTTGCGCGCACAAAAACCAACGTTCAGATAGTTTTACGCGGGTCTCACGCATAGAGGGCGCTTTGTAATTTTGTTCCCCGGGTCTCATAGAGGGCGCTTTGTAATTTTGTTTCCCAGGTCTCACCAAGGTCTTGGACTTTTGCAACGACGGGTCTTAACTTTTTCATTGTTTTTCTGCAAATCTCCCCCGACTTTTGGGGGAAGCCAATCAGAGACCGCGTTTGACTTGGGTCATGAATAATTAGTCAATGTGGCAGTACAAGTTCAATGCAGCCAGCGTACTGGACATGCGACGATTTATAATAACTGTATACTGCCTGTGTGCATTTGGCGGGAAGCTGAGACCGTCTGTACTAGCTAGCTGTACTAATCATTTCATTTTATGTGAGCGTGAACTTTCTGGCCAGCTAGCGCAGACGTTAACAATAACATGGCCGCTTCTGTGAGGAGTGTGCGGTCGTGTTTTTATGCGGTACACAATTAATTACCTGTAAGCATTATGTGTCTTTAAATTGCTCTTCGACAAAAACGAATCCATCGATCAATAATTTAGCTGATGAAATTTCACACATAACGAAAGTGGACATACATCAACTAAAATTAAGATATGTGTGCAACATTTGCCAACGCCAAGTTATGAAAGTGAAGTCACATCGACAAACCAGCGAAGAAATCCAGAGAAAGTATGTGGCTACTTTAACAACCCCTGTTTCTTCACCAAAAAGGAGAATGTCACAAAAAAGGACAGCAGAATTTAGCCCTGGTACACCGTCTGTAAAGGTGAGAATTGAAGTGATGACATGCCTAAAATTGTAATTTAAAGTATCATAAACAATCTGGACAGATGCACTTTTGTGTAGTTTTTAAGTTAAATTAAATTTAAAAGTAGGAAAAGCATACTTAAGTTCTAGAAACTATAACTAAGGCTCACGGGGGCCGTAGTTTCTAGAAGTACCGTACTAGGAAAAGCATGGCCCCACCACCACAAAAACTCCTCATTCCATCTTTATTCCTTAATACCAGCAGTGCAGCACTGTCATGGGTCCATTCCTGTGCATGTTTCCAAAATAGTGAACATGCATTTCGCTATGTTTGTAGCCCTTGAAAGATGCATTAGAATTGATTGCCATTAATTATAAATAATGTATCAACATGCCCTTCATCTTGTATTGTACCTGTCGTGTTGATTGGGAAAAGGCAAGCCACCACTTCCTACTAAAGGGATTAGTTTAATACAAGACCAACAAACTTTATTTCCACAAATCCATAGGAATACACTGTATGTAGCACCCATTTTCTTTGGTTCATGGTAATTTTATCACAGTTAATTTCCATGTTGCAGCCTGAGAGAAAAAGAGTTCTGCAGGAGAATAAACAACCTGAGCGGTCCTCAAGAGCCAGTATGAAGAAGAGTATGTGTACATCTTCCACTCCAGACATTGAGGTAAGATAAGATTACAGGTAAACTTGGCTTGGGGTAGGGACAATTAACTTCAAATCAATGTGGCTTTAATTGGGGATAAGGGCAAACACATGTGTTTGCTGTGTTTCCTATTTCATTGAAGAAAAAAAATCTTTTGTGGCCAAATATATTAGGGTGAGATGATGAACACAAATGCTGTGAATACAATTAAGACATTTACATGTATGTATTTCCATTTAACTAATTTTGTGGCAGCCCAAGTAGGATTAACCCTAACCCCCTAGGCCCTTTTTGCTAGCAACCATCCTCAATCCTCCAAAATCCTCATTTTTTTTTTAAACCTCATTTTTTTAAAACCCCATCTAGCCTCAATCCTCAAAAATCCTCCACACTTGAAACAACATCATGTGCCTCAATTCTCCAAAATCCTCATTTTTTTTATCCTCAAAAAATGCAATGAGGATTCTGGGGATTGAAAAAAGTCAATCCTCTAAAATCCTCATTTTGATTTTTTGAAAACCCCATTCAGCCTCATTCCTCCAAAATCCTCATTAAACCCCATTGTGCCTCAATCCTCAAAAATCTTCCACACTTGAAACATTGTGAAACAACATTGTGCCTCAATCCTCAAAAATCCTCATTTTTTAAAAATCCCATACAGCCTCAATCCTCAAAAATCCTCCAAAACTGCAATGAGGATTTTTGAGGATTGAGGAGCGTTAGGGTTAATTAAAATGCCTGTTTAGAGCCTGTTAATTGAGGCCAATTTATAAGTCAATTCAATCTTCATTGGGCATTTCCGATGAGCTCTTAATTTATGAAAAAAAATGCTTTCAGCTGCTTTGTAAGCATTATGTTCATTCATGAAATCAACAATCATGCATTAATTATTTTATCAAAAATACATCACATCAGTTGATATAAATGCTTGATTGCTTCCATTACCCTATTAACTGTTTAAGATGTAAATAATGTAGAAGTTTAAATTATTGTTATAAAGGATAACAATTGTTTACAAAAATAAGAATCAAGGAGTTTATGCACACATTTACAATAAAGTAAACCAGTGAAGATTTGCAGTAACAGCTTGTGAAATATCTTATGAGTTGTAAGATGGTTGTGACAAGAACCAGTGGTTTGTCAAGTCATTGCTACTTGTATGAAAACATTTAGGGGGTTGTTATTGTTGTTGTTGTTGTTGTTCTTGTTGTTCTTCTTGTTGTTCTTGTTGTTCTTGTTGGTTTTTGTTGTTGGTTTTTCACAGCTGTACAATACCTCAAAATAATATTCAACACTTCTTTTTCAATTCGTAGGTAATTCTTCACCATGGCTCCAAAGTGGAAAAGAAGATGGTAACATCCAAATGGCTGTCAGCAGTTTCTGCTATCACTGACAATAATGAAGAGCGTGTAATAGAAGAAGTAATGAGACTAAAAGGTGCAAAGGAACATCTATTCAAGGTAGTAAATGAAGAATGTGAAAAAATATGTGCACCGTCAACCAAATCTTGCTTTAGAGATTCCTCACTCCACGGATTGACAAACTTCAGTTTCAGAAATCAACTAGAAGAACTGCAACTCCATGCACCTACTTTGCTTCAGGTCCTGCAAACCTCAGCAACAAGTAAATACATTCCAAAAAACAAACTCAGAACCATGGAATCCCTGACACCTAATCTAATGACTGCAGCATCAATATTATTTAACTGCAGATCTCAAGATATAAACTCCCACCAGTTACTCAATGGATTTACAATTCTAGAGGGTGGCTGCAGCAAACAGGTCTTCAAACGTTTGCATGCAAGAGGACTCTCATCAGCATACCAAACTGTGTTATCCAAGCAAACTATTTTTGGTCAGGAATTTGACCAAAAAGTCAAAGAGTGGGCAGAATCATCGGCAGTCACAGCAGCAGATACATTGGCAGACACAGCAGCAGATACATCGGCAGGCACAGCAGCAGATACATCGGCAGGCACAGCAGCAGATACATCGGCAGACACAGCAGCAGACACATCGGCAGACACAGCAGCAGACACATCGGCAGGCACAGCAGCAGACACATCGGCAGGCACAGCAGCAGATACATCGGCAGGCACAGCAGCAGATACATCGGCAGGCACAGCAGCAGACACATCGGCAGGCACAGCAGCAGATACATCGGCAGGCACAGCAGCAGACACATCGGCAGGCACAGCAGCAGACACATCGGCAGGCACAGCAGCAGATACATCGGCAGGCACAGCAGCAGATACATCGGCAGTAAACACATCAGCAGTTACTTCTTCACTTTCAACTTCTTACCAGCTCGTAATGGATAATGTTGATATGCGAGTACGTGCAAGACACACAACCAGAGACCATCATGGGGCTGATTTTCACATGGTTAACACGATGGCAGTTAAAGATCGCGTAACAACGTCTTTGACCAATCTCAAACCAAAAGTAAATGTTGATAACCTTGATCTAGGAGTATGTCTTCCGTCAATTTCAGATAATAAAACATTGAAATATAACTGGTCAATTTTAATAGGACACATAATTGCAGATCACCTTCCTGCAATGCAGTGGATAAAACAGGAGCTGCCCCAAGACAGCACTGATCGGGACCATGTATTTAACTATACAAGATGTGCATTAAGTATGGGCCTACTTTCTTTGGATTTTACCGATGCAAGGAGACTGGGTGATGGTGAGCGGCTAATGATCATCTACAAGTACTTACTTCTCCACTTTAAAGCGGGTGGGAAAACCTAAATATAGTTACCAGGTTCTGAGACTCCTAGCACAAGTCAACTGGTTCCTTTCACCACGATTGGCCTACAGCCTCACATGGAATCGATTTGTTAACAAAACAGGAACAATCAAAGGTAACATTGAAGTTGACAGAGAAATGGAGCACCATAACAGAATTTTCAAGATGCACTGTAAAGCGCTGAGAGGGAAAATCAGTCCCAAAAGTGTGGAGAGGGTCAGTCACTCTGCCCAAGTAATTAACAACATTCTTTGTGATGTAGACAAACAGACATCCTTCAAGAAACCATCTGGGAAGCATGGAACACCAGACATTAAGAAAGATATCATAGCCATGACAATGGAAATGCTACGTGGCAAAATATTCGATTATGAAGCTGGCAGGCAATCTTCCTCATTCCCAAGCTTTCTGCCAACAGTGTTTGGCAGTCTCAATGTCCCAGACATGTTAAAATGGATGAAGTCAACAATAACAACTCTAAGTCAACAGTACATTTTAGGACGCTGTAATTAAAGGAATGGTACAACATTGGTGATAAGTTAAAGCATTCGCTATTTCTACAATGCTAGCTATTCTGTTGGGATGTTTTTTAATTTTATGCATTGTACATGTAATGGAACCAAAATTGGAACGCACATGATTTGTATCTTTAATCCACAAATTACCAGGGTTTCGTGTTTGTTTAGTTTTTTGTTTATTTTATTTATTTATTAATTATTTTTGTTGGGGGCAGGGACACATCACATCCTACATGTATGACTTGACATGATTATTGGTTACATGATCCACTTTCAATCAAGCTTACAATATTTGCCTGACCGATTTCTGAGGAACTACAGTATAATACCAATCGTCTACACCTCCCTTTAAATGATGTACATATCCATGAAACGTGCATTTATTCTTTAGTCAAGGTGCTTGAAGCACACTCTTTTTTGGGGAGGGGTGTATGCCTTTGGGGTACTGCCCACAAGGGTCTTGACTAAAGGCATAATGTACAGTAATACGATTCCCAATAGTTTATTTTATTTTAAGCATACTGCTTTTATGTACATGTATGCTTTGGTTATATTTTCTGCAAAACACAACTTGTCGTTATTTTCTTTATCAGAGAATTTCCTAGAGACTCAAAAATGTGCAATTTAGAATTTTTAATTGTGTGTGATTACAGTGTGCAACGAGTGCCCATGTTTTGAAGAACGTACTCAAAATGTTCGAATACATGTACACATTTGAACATTATGATTGTTCTGGAAGGTATAACCATATGGATGAAATTTGTGTCTATGTGGGGCTATGCATCCATTCCATGTATGAATTACTGGCCCTTTTTAAGAGGATTACCACAGTTACATGTACTACATGTACCTTTAAACCATGTTCAAACCATGCAAGATAATATACATGTACGATACAACACATGTATGTAAAATTTGTCAAGTGAATTTTTTGATAATCGCCAGTTTACACTCCCTTTCAAACTAAGTTTCACTTTTTCAAGTTATACTTCTTTGTTAGTTCTTCCCTTTGATCTCCATCCTGGACCCCCTTCCTTGTGGTTTTACACCTTCTGTTTTTGTTCCAACCCTGTCTTTGATCCAACTCACACTGACCTCACCCTTTAATCCCTCAGCCTAATCCTCCTTTTGTTGATTGTTCCTTTGGACTCTGTGCTTTTTCTTTTGTGTTTCTTGATGTGATGTGCTATATGTTTGTTTCTTGTACACAGTCATTTAGTCCCTGAAGAAGATCTTGTTAAGGTCAAAATATTAGGCCCTCTTAACTTATTTTGATTTGTATATTTCAGGTCATTCCAGCCAGTAAGCAGTTTGCAGCAGTTTTATCCTTATTCATGTTTCACTTTTCAGCTAGTTTGGAGTTGAGATGAACATGTTTTGTAAAGAAAGAACAAATTGGAACTTGTTTATTTTTGGTGATTAAGAAAATAATTAAAATAGAGTAAATGCATTAAGGCTATATACACTGTAAATGTACAAACATTTATTACAAGTGTTTTTTTTCAGTTTTGGATGATAGGCAAATTTATTCCATGAAACATTCCCAGAAAACATACAAACTTTTACTACATGTAGTTAGTGTATGACATTTTCAATGGTTTAAAAAAAAAGAACATTCAATCCAATCATCGTTATTTAAACTATTTTGTATCCTACCTGATCGGCATACAATTGTATTGCGAGGTTTTCAAGAAAATGGCCTTGTCCTCTCAAAGATGAAATTCCAGGCCTGTCAGACTACAAATCTCTCAAATATGAAAGTATTTCAAATGGAAATATTTCTCAGCAGGATTTGTACCAGTATGTACTTTATAAACATTAGGGCCTAATGTTTCAGACAAAAGAATTACAAACTTTGGTGATGTTTACAAAAGCTATCATACCTTAATATTTGCTGCTTAAGCAGCTCTATTAAATTGTGCTCAGGACAATTCTGTTTTACTTTTTCTGCCATTAAATTCAAATTCTGTGTGGTACATTGTATTATGAGGCCATGTCACACGAGGCAATTTACAGGCAACCAGTTCCAGGCAATCTTCAATGAATAAGAATATTCATTAACATTTCAGTTTTTCATTATTTAAGTGAGTTACAGCTAGAAGAATGTCTCTTGTGCTGCCCAAATTGTTCCTTGTGCAAGCAGTGCAGTTGATTGCCTCCAAGTTGCCTGAAAATATTTCTCTGTGTGACATGGCCTGTAGTTGTTTATTAAAGCTACATCATGGATAAACATGTACATGTTGACGAATGACAGAAAAAAAATTACAAAAAGTTGTGTAGATAACCTTAAATTATTACTGTTTCATTATTTTCTCAAGTATTACCAGGCATGATACTTGGTCCTTAGAAATAAGTAGGATTTTGTTGTTTATCACAAAGGCTGACCTGTACTTGTTCATAATTATGTTAAAGGTTTAACAGACTTTTCAGGCTTTTTAATTACAGCTTTTCTTAATTTTTTTCAAGGGCAAAATAGAAATCGGAAATCGGACTTAATTAGGAAGAACATTATGCCTGTAATACATTGCACCAGATCAAATAAAACAAGAGTTCCTTCCTAGATTTAGTATAGTTATCATGGTGCACATCAAAATTTTAATACACACACACTGTTGCTGAATTTTTTTAGTCTAGCTCCAACAAGACATGCAGGTGAACAGAATATTATGCTTAAGCCACCCTTTTTTCAATTTGTTTTACTCAAAACCAATTGAGTCAGTGCACATTCATTTTGCAAAGATAGGTACATACTGTACACAATGTACATGTATGATTGGTAAAAAGCTTTTCCCGTGCCAGGTCAAAATGATGTTAAAGGGAAATTCCAGGCTCAATAATATTTTACCTAGTCTAAAAGAATATATGGTAACATACATGTACTGACTCCGCAGAGCATTTGTTTTGATTTGTTATCGAGAACGACACACGCGCTTATTATATTCACGATTTCTTGCCATTCAGGAGTACAAGGGCGACGCCATATTGTTCAAATTTCCCGCCTTGCCTGGGAAATTATGACGTAGTGTCTGCACCTCAATGCACATCGCTTTATTGCCTGTTCGCACTGGTATCCCACCTTGACGCGGCCAATTAAATTATGCAGACGTACAGTGTATGTTGTACGGCGCCTGACTATTGCGAGTACATGTATTGCATTTCTGTGCAGAATATCGACTTGACGCGTCACAAACTATCGTTTATTTTTTAATTTTCTGATAAGAATAGAAAATCTGTGAGCTAGTAATTTTGGCATCAGGTCCTCCGTATGATTTTGAGCCTACTTTCACATGTACAGTACACATTGTGTATACACTAGTATGCCATATACACTATGCCATACACAAAAGGGATCACTTGCATTCCATGCGCGTGCGGGGCCGCTATCGTTCGGGCCCGCTATCGTTCGGGCTTCGCGTACTGATGGTGCAGACACTACGTCACAATATCTCGGAGGTATCGATAAACAAGAACAAAATGGCGGCTCGCATGACGGTAAGCGCAGTGCGAGAAAATCTGTGTTTTACATGTATATGATTACCGAAACCGATAAAAATGAAATAAAAATCAAGTCACAATGGCAATTGACACTCTAACATTATGCATTTATAAACTATGGGTGGAGTTTCCCTTTAAAATTACCAACCAATCGTGGGTTAGAAGGGGTACCAATTTCATAATAAAATACTTCAGCTTTTAAAAATATATTGTAATACTAAAGCAGCACTGCTACTCAGTACGTTTGACAGTTCAGTGATTTAAAGGTAAGGTATCGTATATACTTTTGATCAGTCACTGTCACTATAAACAATAACAGGTTTCCTATACTCATCTGAGACTTCATCGTTGTCACTCTCACTTTCACTTAAGGAACTATTGTATAAAATGTCATGCATTTCGACTGGCATTTGACTAGAAAATTTGTTGCAGATTTCCCAAATATGTTGTGCAACTTCATGATTGGGAAATTGCCATCTCTGGCAAAATTGTGTGTATGTAAATGCCAATGCGAGCTCACTCACAACTTGGTTAATGGTGGCACTTGACAGACCGCAGACAATGTCTGGTCCCGCGTAGATGTGGTCATCTTGCTGCGCTGTAGATGCCCCTTTGACTTGTGCTTGAAAGTGAAGTAATTCACCCCTTATTTGTTCCTGTACTGCAATCGGTACAAATCTCATGGGGATTTCAGACCCTTTAGGCCCCGAATAAAGTCCAATCTTTATACTTTGTTCAACAAAATTTGGTGGTCGGCCACAATGGTCTCCTTCACAGGAACATGTTAGAGCACAGTTGTGACAGCAGTTGTGCACCTTGATACATGGAGCTGTCTGATGTACCCCAGGAAACGCTGTGTGAATTACGTCTCTCCTACATGAATCTGTATTTAAGAATGATTTCATCTCTTCCTTGATGGGGATGCCACTTGCAGATGGATATTTAATGAGGATGGAGTAACTCTGTTTACCGTCCCTCCCAGCTCTACCGCTTAGCTGAACGTAATCATCAAGGTCAGTCGGTGATCCATACATGACAACATGGTGAAGACCTTTAATGTCTACACCTAATCCAAAAGCAATTGTTGCAAATAGAACCCTGACAGTCCCATGTGGATCAGAAAAGCTCTTCAGGATGTCTTCTTGAACTTCCGGTTGTGTGTTTGTGTGAAACATGTTGAAATACACATGATTATCTGCAGAAACAAGGCACTTAAACATGGAGAAGAGCTCGCTGCATGTTTTTCTCCTTTGGCAATAAATTATCAGTCTCTCAGTGTTAAGCCCCTTTTGGGTGATTTCAGAGCACAACCAACCTAACATATCTTTAGATTGTGTACTTTTGGTTTTCAGCACAATATGTTTCATGTTGTGAAGTATTGGGCTTGTGTGAATTAGCACAACATTTCTCAATGAGAGACTGTCTGCAACAGCTTTCCTGACTGAACTGCTGGCTGTGGCAGTCATCGCAATCAATGGTGTATTCATTTGGAGGCGACTCCGAAGTTCTCCCATGTTTCCATACAATTTTCGGAATGCTGCTGTTTTTCCTGCAGATTGGCCCCTGTAAAATACCAATTATAAAACGTGCAAGTTACCAACATTCACCGACAGTAGTTATGATTTTATATCAAGTGCTAGTAGTAGTACATGTAGTAGGTACAAATGCATTGTACATATTTGAAGGTTGCATTTTATTGTTGTAGTCCACCTCACATGTATACAAAAGTATGCAATTGCAATATTCATTAGGTAATAACAGTGCGAGGACCCGGTTATTACTGCCTGATAATGACCGGGTTGGGGGATGACCGCTGGTACTAGCGGTCATCCTTTAAATAATTTTTAATAATACCTATTTAACAAGAAAAATTGTCGAAATGCTCCACATTTCGTGACTTTTCTTCTATTTCCAGTGTTTTGTTTTTATGTTCAGGGGCCATATTTTAGCTTATGTATGGTAACCTGTTTCTTCAATATGTGTTATTATTACCCATACTTTGAGACCAGACTAGCTGACTACTGAAGCCCACCGTGCCTAGCAACACGCTAGCGTTAACAGACGACACGCACATTTTGAAAAATGCCACGCGTATAGATTCAATTTGTATTACATTGGGGGTTGGGGGTTGGGGGTTGGGGGTTGGGGGTTGGGGGTTGGGGGTTGGGGGTTGGGGGTTGGGGGTTGGGGGTTGGGGGTTGGGGGTTGGGGGTTGGGGGTTGGGGGTTGGGGGTTGGGGGTTGGGGGTTGGGGGTTGGGGGTTGGGGGTTGGGGGTTGGGGGTTGGGGGTTGGGGGTTGGGGGTTGGGGGTTGGGGGTTGGGGGTTGGGGGTTGGGGGTTGGGGGTTGGGGGTTGGGGGTTGGGGGTTGGGGGTTGGGGGTTGGGGGTTGGGGGTTGGGGGTTGGGGGTTGGGGGTTGGGGGTTGGGGGTTGGGGGTTGGGGGTTGGGGGTTGGGGGTTGGGGGTTGGTTAAAAAATGTTGGCGTGAATGCATGGTTAGGATTAGGAATAATAATGGCTGAAACGGTGGTGGTTTAAACAAACATTCTTTCATTACAACTTTTACTGTGGTCTAAATAGAATAGTGCTATATAAAAGCCCAGTGTACATGTATGTACATGTATGTATTGGACTTACCATTTTGTAACACAATGGCTTTCATCGATGAATAAGCCACATACCCGACTGTACACAGATTGAAGTTGCAGCAACTCGGTACCTTTGTCACTCAGCAAAGCTTCCGGACTGGCAAACAATACAGAGTATTTACCCTGTCCAGCACATTCCAAAACCTCACCTGTAATCTCTGCAATTGCAGTGGCAGCTTCTAGACCAATCGCCTGACATCGTTCCAGCTGGTTCATGGCTAAGGACTTTAGGGGGACAACAACTATGGCCAGAGATTTTGGAATGCTGCAATCGTCTGGGACTGGGACATCGACATTGTTGGCGTTTAGGAAGTCCCAACACATTGGCGCTGCTTGGAATATCACACTCTTTCCAAAGCCAGTGGGAAGACAAACGAAGAGGTCGTGCCCGCGAAGATGGGCATCAAGAGCTTCAGACTGTTGCTTCTTTAGAGCATTCAAGCCTAAACGACTGCATGCATGTTCTTTAGCTTGAAATATGTCTGCCTCGCTTAAGCTTAGTTTCATGGAACTGGAAGCGGCCATGATGATTGTGATGGCTGCAGAGTTCGAGTCATTCATTGACCTTTAACCTCGTAGCCAGCTTCAATCATCACGTGATATGAATATTGCATATATTACAAGTCATTTACATAGTCTGGTCACGCCTCCAAATAGGAAAAGTCCAAGACCTTGGTGGGATCCGAAAGTCGGTGGGGAAAACAATCTAGTCACAGCGCCCTCTATGTTTATTACTAGTTTATGTGCTCTATATCTGAACGTTTGTCGTGTGTACGCGGTACGCGCGCGCAAACACCATGGTCTTGGAACCAAGACTAGGTCGCTGTTCGCGCTGTACATTTGCACCAACCCGGTCTCCTCCTTAAATTGTGTACATATCACAATTGACCAATTATTGTGTGTAGGCCTATATCACAATTTAAGAAACTGTACATGCGCAATAATGCTGGCAAAACGGAGGTTGGTTCTCAAAGAGTGAATGATGTATAATGTTTTAATCACTTGAATTAGTTGGTTTAAGTTTGGGTAGGATAAGGGAAAAGTCGGGTTAGGGTACAGAAAGAAAGAAAGAGTCAAGAAAGAAAGAGTCGGGTTAGGGTATAGAAAGAAAGAAAAAAGTTCCTATTACCGCATTAACAGCAATTTGTATTAACTAAATCAAGTAATTAAGAACATTATACACTTATTTATTCACTCTTTGAGGACCAACCTCCGTTTTTCCAGTATTACTGCGCATGTACAGTTTCTTAAATTGTGATATACACACAATTGCTCAATTGTGATATGTACACAATTTAAGAAGGAGACTGGATTTGCACGGGGAGCGCATGCTAGCAGCATATGCGGGGCGCGCATGGCATGTACATGTATTTCTGGACATAACGACGGACGGATAACGACGGACGGATAACGACGAACGCGCCTTGACCAATGCTACCGTAGTACGGACACATCCAACAGAGATAGGCGGCGTGGACAAATCCACGAATCTCAGCTATTGAAAGAATTAGCTGAAACAGGGCAAGCAAAACAAGCAGGGCCTATACTGTGATGCCTTTAAAGGACATCAGTGAGTAGGTTCGATCAAGGATCAATGGTTCACTAGTGGGTGGTTTTGACGTCCTAAGCGCATGCGCCATGAAGTTGTAGTGCGAACGACTTTGTCAAACTATGGTCGAACTTTTGTGGCGCCGAAAACAATGTTCTCCCACAGTTAAAACAATAATCCAACACGGCATTTCCGTGTACACAGTAATATTTATTGCGTAGTTAAGAATAATTTACATAACGGCCTTCCTTATCATACAGTAGTGACAAAGTTTCGTTATATAGTTGGTTCCCGCTGCGCCGTGCCGGTGGAAATGTAGTCTTGGTGCAAGACGTCCCTGTTTTGTATTTCCACAAATTTCCGCTAATGGAGGGCGCTATCACTCCACCAACCGCTATCACCCACGAACCGCTATCACAGGTGATAGCGGTTCGTGGGTGATATTGGTTGGTGGAGTGATAGCGCCCTCTATTAGCGGAAATTTGTGGAAATACAAAACAGGGACGTCTTGCACCAAGACTAGTGGAAATGTTGCTATTGTAACCGGCGCGACTAACCTGCGCGACTAAGCTGCGCGACCAACCGCGGTAGGTTGAGGCCGATTTCATAGAGCTGCTTAGCAACAAAAATATATGCTTAGCACACAAAAAGTCTTGCTCATTAAAAACAGGTTACCAGCCAAAATTCTACGTGTTTTTCATGCTGAGCAAAAAACCAGCTGATTATCAATCAAAAACAATAACGATCACGTGAAAATTTGGTCTGTAACCTTGCTTTTGCCAAGGACAAATTTTCATGCTAAGCATATCTGTGTGCTTATAGCAGCTCTATGAAATTGGCCCTTGGCCACGAATAGTCGACTAGACTAGTTAACCACCGTCGACTAGCGTGAGTTCGATCAGAGTTAATCTACAGTCCATTGATCGAACTTTCTCACAGATGGCAACACGGAACGAATTTGATTTGCTCACCCCGTATTGATACGTCCCAGTATCATCCCCGTAGCCATTCCAGAGGGACACGCTAGCGTCATCTTGATAGCGGAGTTATCGAAGGCGAGATCTAGTTGTAATGATTCATGGATGCCAATCACCGTATGCTTGCTAGCGATGTATGCACCCATAGATTTATACGGGAAGTAGGCTATGATGCTAGCAATAGTCACGACGTGACCACTGTTCTTGTCTTTCATGGCAGGGAGGAACGCTTTGTGGAGCTGTACGTAGGATGTAAATACTGAAACTGCAATGCCTGAATATGGTCATTAGATATTAACGGTGAAGGACATCATTGGAACACAATGAAGTTCTTGAACCATGAGTATCGCCTTTCTTTTGTGATTACCCTAGTTTACAACTTGACCTCAAATGACCTTTGACCTAAGTATGCGACCTTGACTATCACCACCACAATAAGTGACCTCAAACGACAGTTGACCTCAGTACTTGACCTTTGACACGACCATTGCAGAATTTCAATTTGCATGCAAGACCAAAGCTTGTTTGCAATAAGCTATTTTCGTGTTAAATCTAAATAACATCTGGTACACTGACATGCTTAAAATGCTTAGTGCGTTTGAACTTTGAATTGTTCAGACTAAAGACGTTGTTGCTATATCACGTGATTCGGGGCAAACTCTTACATAGTTACGTAAGAGACGCTCGGCACCAATACATTGTTCACAATGGATGAGAATGGCACAAAGACACCAGACCATTCCGTAGCTGGGGGTTGCGCATAAGGCTTGCCCCGAATCACGTGATATAGTTACAGTCTCTTTAGTCTGGAGAATTCAAATAAAAAATGTGCCAAACATGTTGAGCAAGTCAGTGTACCAGATGTTATTCTAATTTAAAACGCAAATGGCTTATTGAACTTCAAGTTTTCAAATGACTCAAAGACAAGTTATATACTTCAAGCCTATTTTAGAACTTGACTCCAAATCACCTTTGACCTCCGTAGGCCTACTTGATCGTTAACAAAACTATGCTATGATGAAGGCTGCAATACTGCATTAATGGTGAGTCTTTTTTCTGAAAATCATCATTATATCGCATCTTCTTACCCAGATATGCGAGACAGCATTGACATTGATCGTTTTCTGGATGATTTCTTCAGAGCATTCAAGGACCGGTTTGTAGTGTGCTATGCCAGCATTATTAACCAGCATGGTGACCTCCCCAACCTCCCGACGTACTCTATCAGCGGCTGCGTACACTTGCTCAGCCTTACTGACGTCTACCGTGTACGCGTGCACGTCTCCCGCGTTCAGATCGCGTATCATACGCAACGTTTCCTCATTGCCGTGTTGGTTGACGTCCCAGATGACCACCGTAGCTTTCCGTTTGGCGAACCCTATGGCAAGATGGCGGCCTAGCCCCGCCCCACCACCCGTTACCAGGACAACTTCACCGCTGATATCCTTCTGTCGGCGTAGGGACGAAGGCACGAAAAGATTCGCACAGGCTTTGAAAAAAGCTTCAGTGAAATACCAAATTACGTATAGAAGGAACACAACACCTTTTCTGGCGGCCATGTTTGAAGTACGTTATTAGCGCACTGACAGTGCGCGATCTAGTGACCTCGTCATAAGGCAAAGTGCGGAATTGTTGAGTTTGTTTCGGTCCAGCATTATGATTCTAATAACTGGGCCACCTTTGTGTACCTTGCAAACTTTATCTCGATTTTCGATGGTTTCTAATTTGAGGTAGTTTTATTTGTGTTGCTTGATTTCAGAAATGATATCCACGACAATCGTTCAAACAGTTACATCCGGGATATAGCACTGCTCAATGACCTATGTTGATGAACTGAAATAGGAGATCCGTATTTTTTTTAACAAAGGTAGACTTTTGTGTTATACGGTAACATGTATTGACGAACAAAATAAGACAATTTTATAAGACACCATTTTAAACACTCGTATTGCATTTTAACGAACTAACAAATCTATAGCATCGGAGACATTAACCACTGTTTTAGATGACTTTTAACATGGACACATTAAAACACTATCCAACTGCATACATGTATACACATGTGACACGATCAAGCGGAATGAGTCGGATGTCGGGGAATCCCAAAAATGTTTTAATCGGAACTGTGTTCTTCGTTGGTATTTAAACAACAAAACATCGTATCAACATGGGGTTTTTAGCTTTTAAAACGTACAGATGCCCTCTTTAAAACTAGATGAAAGTTTATTTTTGGACCGGGGCCGACATCCGACTCATTCCGCTTGATCGTGTCACAAATACAGAACCGTTATTTTTGACCGTCGACAGGATAAACGTGAAATCGCAAATTCTTGTAACAATAACAAATCTTCAGATTTGCCGCCTAAATTATTTCACTGGTGGCATTTCTAGAGCCTTGTAACTATAATATACCTTGAAATATTTGGCAGTGGCGTGGATAAGAACCTCCGAATACATGGCACGTAGTTGGAGTGATGACCAACTTACCACATATTAATGTGATAAAATAAGTGGTTTAATACATCTTGGTCCATTATTTCTCACAAAGTTAGAGTATAACTCTCGGTTTACCTAGAACACAAATACGATTGCGAAGCGAATGTGTCGGTTTGAGTATTAAAGGTATGATGCACCATTGGTAATTGCTTGAATTATCATGAATATGTTGATTTTTGTGATTTTTTTTTTTTTAGGGGGGGGGGGGGGGGTTGTATTTTATAGAAAATATCGTTTAACAGACCTGTCCAAAGTTTTACAATAGTGGATGTAGTCTTGTTTGCAAGACGATCTTAATCGCGGTATGCAGCGCGCCTATGTCGCCGATGCGGGCGTCCTCTAACGTACACCGTACCATACACGCAATGAATTTTGGTCTTATGCTGCGTTCCAATCGCGTCGTATTTATCGTGTTCACCGTGAATTTCTCCACGTTCACGAGTAGGTTGCGTTCCCAGGCCAGTGCGTTCCAAATGCTACCCACCAAGACGCACGCGCACAGTCGAGTTAGTCGTGCGGTAAGATCTTTATGGCACAAGAACTCGTACATGAACCAGCACGCATGCGCGATTATTTCATTCGTGAAGTCGTGAACATGGAGAAAATAATTCCACCTCGAGTTCACCACTGGTGAACACGAGTTACCAGGCGATTAGAACGCCATTATACGACTCGTGAACTCGTGAACACGATAAACACGACGCGATTGGAACGCAGCATTAGCGAAGGTCATTGCGCGCGTGGTCTACGGCGTACGTTAGAGGGCGCCCGCATCGCGAAGATCGTCTTGCAAACAAGACTATCGTAGATGCTGAGAAAAGAAGAAAAAAAAACAGTGTTTTTTTTCAACCGGTATTGGGCAGTGGTTATGTTGTTCTTGTTTCGTCGTCCGGCGATCGTGATGTTTTGTTGATATCTGCAAATGGTGTATCATACCTTTCAATCGATACGTACCCCAATATATTCCGAAATCTCACCGTGAATAATTATGTTTGGCTAAGATTATTTTGCTTTCTCAGGCTCATCAAAGACAATTTATTCTACAGAAGAAGTATACTGCCAGAAAGTGTTCCTATCTAACTCGCAAATATTCTAGGCATTTTTAAAGTCGTGTAGTAATGTACATTATGTGTGCACGTATCCGCCGATAACGACGCTTTGCAATTATTTTTCCCCGTTCATCAGGCCCTGGGCCACATGGCAGTAGATATCAGCGCTAAATTCGACCTCGACCCTCACAGGTACCCATTTATACTGGGCAGAGGCAATTGTAGTTAAGTGTCTTGCCTAAGGGCACGAACACCATGATGTTCCTGGCAGGGTTCGAATCCACGCGCAATGGCACGAGTCGAACACGATAACAACAGGGTCATGGCATTCTGCATGGTCATTGCATGTCATTTGTGAATTATTCTTATTTGTGACAATACGCACTTCCGGGCCTTACATATTATGACTGCTACGTTTTAAACTCAAGCCGTGACGTCAGCCTATTGTCCTAGTGTTCCATCATTTTACATGAATGAAGCATTGGAGACCACTCCATCGTTTCAGATGAAATTAAGCTTTCCAACGTTATACTGTATAAAAAGAAATAATGTACAAACTGGAAAAAGACTTACACGTACATAACCCAAATTTGCCGTATGAATAATACAAACCAGCATTTTGTTTTAGATTCATTTTTCTATTAGCCTACTTTTAAACGTTCTGAACGAGCTAATGGTAACAACATGGTAATGTGCCTCAGTCTTTAATTATATAAAGTTGGTGCATAATTTGAAAGAAGAAGAAGAAGAAGAACATGAGTGGTGCGAGCTGGGCACATCCATGTTTGTGCACAAACCAATGGAAACCTCAAAATTGTGTACGGCTTTTGTACGGCTATTTGCATATCTGCGTTTGTATTCTATACAGTGCGTTAACGAAGCCGATACGCCCAAAACCGAAACGCATGATCAGCAAATGAGCGCAAACATCGCAATTGCGCGTGCGTATTCGCGCGCAGCAGTTAATTTTGCTGTGACTTTTTTTAAATGACATGACGCGCTTAAAGTTGTTTGCGTCTGTTCTACTTGCACGCGCGTTTAGGGTACACTTTCAAAATTTAATCCATCTATTTTTATTACGTTCTACAACACGCACATAAATTCAAAATGTCTGCGCGCAGAATGGATTCAAAGTATCTCCGCGCGTAAGAATAAAGAGTTAGCGCTCTAGTATTTTAATATAGCTCTATGGGAATACCAAAACTGCTTGCGCATGTCGAGTAAACATTGCTCTAAAAAACACTCTATATAATACAGCAGCCGTCTGGTTGTTAATCCTTAATTCTCCAACTCGTTGTCGTTCCTGTCACTGCCCTCGTCATCCGAGATGTCATAGGTGACGTCATGTTTGTTGTGAATCAGTGGATCTTCGATCTTACGGAACCGCAGCATTCTCACCAGGAACTTCACTGGAATCAAGCTGGACGGAAAGGAAAAACATGCTTATAACTCGACAGTTTACCTTAAGGTCTAGAAATAAATGACCTCAACAATTTGTATTGAACAGTGAACAAATGATGCGTCCAGTATGCGCCATCTTTTATACACGCTAGCCTGGCCAGTTTCGCCATAATACTCGTAAAAGTGCGCTGGAAGGAAAGCCTACACATAGGCATGCACGCAGTGCGCGTGCGCGTGGACTTGGTTGCTCGCTGATGATTGCCATGCATGATTGATGTACATGTGTATAATGCACCTTGTAGTTTGTATACAGTGGCATAGTAGTCTGCAATCACAGACTCTAATTTTACAGTTTGACAAAATATATCGAGTTTTGATGAGTGAAGCCTTGTTCCATGCATGCTCTGACAATGTAGGACTTAATCGAATCTGTTTAGTTTTATGATTCAGACCCTGTGATATGTGACTGATTGCCTTATGTGTATGGGAAATGCACCTCACTTGTATACAGTGACATAGTAGTCTGCCAGCACAGACTCTAATTTGGCAATTTGACACATTATATCGTGTCTTGAGTGAAGCCTTGTTTGTCCAGCTTCTGCTATAGACTCTAATACCAGTCGCCTCTATGGTATCACAAAAATGGCCAGGCTAGCGTGTAAAAAAACCCTGCGCGTCCAGTATCATAAAGGTTTATCGCTATTCAGAACCGCGATGCATCATATAATAACTCGTGTTCACCAGTGGTGAATTTAAGGTGGAATTTTCTTCTAGAGTTCACGACTTCGCAAACGCATGGAGTACCCGCGCATGCGTGTTGGTTCACGTACTAGTTCACGCGCGGAAATGCTCTTACGTAAAAATTACTAATTCGACTGTGCGCGTGCGTGTTGATGGTGAGTAGTGTTTGGAATACAGCCCATTCGTGAACTTAGAGAAATTCACGATGAACACAAATAAAACCGATGCGATTGGAACGCAGCATTTGACTCCTGACTATACCTGATAAATTATAAGCATGAATTTCAGACTCCATTTAATCTGGAGGCTCATTGCGCAATGCGCATGCTTAAGTGGAGATAATTACTAGGAGCGTGACCTGTCACGTGAGAGGGTTTAACCATAATCGCCCGAATTTCATAGGAGTCTGATTTTCATATGGCACCGGTATAGCCACCATTGCCACGTGTCCAAAACTGTAGGAATTCTTCAGTTTCCGAAAATGTCCGAATTTTCTGAACACGCTCTATTGACGGTCGCGGGTATTGTCGTTAACGTTAATTGTGAATGTTCGAGTGTTAACGGGAGTTAAAGGTAGGATACACCATTTGCAAATATTGAAAATCTTTACTACCGAATTATTAAGAAATATCTTACTTTTAGAAAAAGAAAGTACTTATTGAGAAAAAAGAGTGGGCAACATCATTAGATTAGAGGTGTGAAATGGGACTGGACGGGAGAAACCACAGGAGTGAAAAAAAGTGGTACCTAACCAGAAGAGTGGCCAGAAAAGGGGCCTGACTCCTGGATATAGGTCAATATAATGTCAATATTTACAGATTTGCATAAAATAAAAAACGCATCGGAAAAAATCCACACTACACGAAATGCCTTATATCACTATTTAATTAAAGCCAATGCACAGCACTTTTGTTCTTTTTGTTTGAAAAGCCGTAATAATTTAAATTATTGCATCTTCTAAAAATATAGCTATGCTGCCTTCAGTGTTTCATGATCTATTTCTGTTGCCGGCGGCTACCTGACCTACAATTTAGACGTCTAGTCAGGGAACCAGACTGACTGTAACCAGTCTTCATAATGAAGCAAGATAATTCGGCTCATTATTTCCCATCATCCTCCAATACAAGTCCGTCTCAGAATGAAAGGAACCCTTGAAATTATGGTTCAACACGTTTGACGAACTTACTTTTTCAATATAGTGTAGATGAGCACTCTTTTGGGAACACACACCATACGCTTGTTGAGTAGGACGCCCTCAATAATAACCCGGGCTGCATCTTCGGGTGACGTAATTTGCGCCGTCCTTGAAAAGAATACAAATACAGTGCGAGAAAACCATCAACACTGAACCGATGTGGAAACAAAAGTTTAGGCATTGCAAAATTATCTGCGTGGGTCGAGTTTCAACAGTTGTCCTAAAGTTTTTAGGAAAACCTATTGGTAAATATTTGTTAAATAACAGATAATGATGTTTTGGAGCCCCGTAGTTTTACTATAGGCCTATAGTTATTGAGTTGTGATTTGTAACTTTATGGAATCGGATACACGGGTTGTGCAGTTTACGTCGCGGCAATGTGCTTATTAACTTCTCATTGCCTCTCTGATCATTTCAGATGGCGGAGGTTTCTCTTTTTTCTTTTTTGTCCGTTAGCCGGATTACGGGGGGATACAACTACAAGATAGATTTTATCGAAATTTGGTGGGTAGAGTATGCACGTTTTTTTCCGCTTTAGATCAAGAATATGTGTGGACCACTTTGAATGATTGCGTTTTTTGACGGTTGGGGCGGAGAATGAATATTAATAGTTTTTCGCCATCCATTGAACATTGATGTTTAGGAATTGGACACGTGCGTTGGCTACAGTTCATTCACATTGCAACAGTTGCACATCCAAACAAAATCGAACAAAATTGGTCCGTTGGACAATTTGACCTCTCTTGGGAAATTACTCATAACTCTGTCAACAATCAATAAAAAGGTGTATCGTTCAAACCATATCTATATTATTTGCTGGTTACACATTCTACCTGTGACATTTCGTTATATTTTGTTTGCATGTTTTGAAACGCACTGCAGTATTAAAAATACAAACATCTCACCCATAATTGATGCGGCC
Organism: Crossaster papposus; assembly: GCA_037893245.1. NCBI lineage: Eukaryota > Metazoa > Echinodermata > Asteroidea > Velatida > Solasteridae > Crossaster > Crossaster papposus. The sequence goes on along the minus strand of JBAIAA010000255.1, from coordinate 439,593 downwards.
TAGTATCATGTTTGTGGCGATCAGGGAAGGGCACACCAATGTCATCTTGACACCAGTCTTATTCTCAAATGTAAGATCCACCAGTATGGCGTCGTGTATACCTACTGCAGCACACACGCTGGAGGTATAGGCGCCCATGTGACGGATAGGAAAGTAGGCTGCAGTGCCGGCGATGGTAACGATGTGACCGCGGTTAGCTTCCTTCATAGCTGGCAGGAACGTCTTGAGAAGCTGCAGGTTAAAGGTAGTATTTGCAAACATGAACAAACAAACGAACGAACGAACAAACAAACGTTTCTCGTGCTAAAAATGTTTAGCATGTAAACATGTTGACAAGCTGATAGCAAGAAAGTGTATAGAAAGGTGTTTACTCACTAAACACAGTTTTTGCCGGAACCATGGGCAATGAGGTGTTCAGTATCAAGACACTTGTGGACAAAAATCCCGTGAATCCCACCGGGATCCTTTGTGACAGTCATGGTTACTTTAATGTAGCTGTTCATTACAGTATTAACAGGAGAACTTAAATTTATATAGATTAGTAGGTTCACACAAGAAATTTCACAAAATATATTTTTTGATTTTACTCAAATTACTTCAAAACTAGAAGGGTTTAAGATGTGGGTTAGGGTTAGTGTTTGGGTTTGGGTATAACATAGGGTCTATTGTATTGTATCATTTTCCAACGATTGCCGGCTGGCAATCGTTGGAAATACCTGACTTTTTTCAAAGACTCCCTCCAATTAATTAAACTGAGTGAGTCCTCATTTTATTTGCAATACCGTTACACATCCGTTAGTGTGTGCCAGCCAACTAGATCAATCTGGTTTCTTAACCTGATTTCAGATTATTATATTTAAACAATTGTTTTCTACACCTTTTTCTACCCGTAACACGTCTCTTTTTAGGAGTGGAGTGGAGAAATGCTTTGCCATAAAAAGCTATTATCCAAAATAAATACACTTCGATTGCAAATGAATTAATATTTCATATTTCAGTTGGTATGGCGCCGGTCCGGTATTCCAGAGGTCGCAGGTATCTTTGTTCTTTGTTCACTTTGAAATGTATGCAAATGTTCCTAGTCAGTTTCCCTTGTGGTTTATTTGTGTATTATAAGAAGTCGTATCCTCATTGAGTGATCCCCACAATCTCCTTTCCCATGTTGTATCGTAAAATTGGGTGTGATCCCTGGCCACACGGTATTCTGGTGTTTATGACTTCTGACTAGCGCCCTCGAACAAAGATACTGACAATTTGGGAGACCGCCAACATAGGGAAAGATAGCTTAGTTGGTAGAGCGCCGGTCCAGTATTCCAAAGGTCGCAGGTTCGAGTCATGTCTTGCCAATTTCTTTGTTCACTTTGAATTATTTCATAGAATAATTATTATTCTTTCCTGCATATACGGAGACATAATGTAATGTCCATTAGGAACTTCCGTAGTTTTACGCGGAAGTCGTCTGAACTTTCAACTGCAGCGTAAATTGTCCCATGGAGCTATACAAAGGTTTTCCTCCTCAAACGCCGCGCAGTTGCACAAATACACAGATAAATGGTGTCTACTGACGTAGGCCTATACCTTCAACTTGAATTAGGGGGATTTATGTGTTAATATGTTGTGCGACACGAACCTTTTTTCTCCCCGATGTTGAGTGACGCAGTACTACACTATTAATATACTACATGTGGGCCTACTGCTAGTGCTAGGCTTGGCATTCATCATGTTGATCACACATTTCGCCGTTCGAAGTAGTTTTGCCATTCTTGTGTTTACCACGGGATTTCTGGTTTGAATATTTGTGGTTGAAGACCCCATCAAACAGGCGAATCAATTTTAAAAAGTGAGTACTTTGTACATGTTAAATAGTTTCAATGTAATTGATGAAATATAGCTTTATAGTATTAACATGCCTGATATTCGTTATAATAGCTTTTAGGTGGTTGTATATGTACATTTACAATGTACATGTACATTTACATGTACATGTACGATGCAGTCTGTTGGTAGAGAACACTCTGGGTCCGATTAATTGATCCTGAATTTGAACCTATATTTATTTGCTCTATCCATTTCAGGGTAAAAATGTCACTTTCTCAGTTAAAAAGAATAGTGTCATTTTTACCATTAAAAGGACAGGAGGAAATATAATTTTAGATTCAGTCTCTCGTGTGCACTGTAGCCCTACAAATATGTTGATAAAGTCACTTTGGAATGATAAAAAACGTATGTGACTCGAATGTATTTGATCATAACTAGAGGCCCGTATTATAACTATACACAATCGCCATTTGCGCATGCTATATGCTCTCCCCATTTCCGGGTAAAAATTACACTTTCTCTGCCATTTTGACCGAGAAAATGTCGCTTTCTCGGTCAAAATGAACGAGAAAAATGTTTGTTTTTACTCGGAAAGTGTCATTTTGACCATGAAAAAGATAGAGCAAATATAACTTTATATTCAGTCTGACCTATGTGTACCCCTAGCTCTACAAATGAGGCTGTAATATTTGGCTCTCTTTTGTCTATAATCTTGTCACCATTACAGGCGACAAGATAAAATAAGATAAGATAATGGCAACAAAATAAGACTAAAAGACAAAAGAGAGCCATTACAGCCCTATCTTTAGGGTGGATGTGCACCGCCTTCTCTATTTTACAGCTCCATGCTATACTTCCGACCCTAAGCCTCTTCCTGTTGCACACTTTGAGTATTCCTATTTGTTTTCGCATTAGGATCATATAATCACGATGGCGGAGGCTGCAGCCCGAACCATGTTGGACACGATCAGTCGGGGGCATCTGGAATGCCTGATCTGTTGCTGTCGATTCAAGGATCCTAAGATGTTAGACTGTCTTCGTAGCTTCTGCCTAAACTGTCTGGGAGAGATGGTGAGCAAAGAGACGAAAGAGAGGGCGAAGATAACATGTCCAGTCTGCAGGAGAGAGACGGACGTTACTGACGAAGGAGTGCAGAGTCTGTCTTCTAGCTTCTTTTTGATATCTCTTGTCGATGAGATAAGCAAACAGGAGCAGTTATTAGAGAAGGTAACTACTACTAGTGCGACTTGTGAATCCTGCGAAGAAGGAAATGAGGCCGTGGCAAGATGCCTTGACTGCAAGGAGAACATCTGCAAGAAATGCCAAGAGGCACACCAATTGTTGAGGTTTACTAAAGACCATCGTCTCATTCCAGCAGACGACGTGGACAAAATGACGGCTTCACCAAAATATGTTACCAAGACCGCCGCATCATCAAAATCATGTAGAAAACATAGTGATCACGCCATATGCTTTTACTGTGAGACTTGTGATGAGTTTATTTGCGCCATGTGTGTTGCAACTGAGCACCGAACAGCGGAACATAAGGTTATTGATATCGGTGACACCATCAAATCATTCCGTGAGAGTGTCAAGAACATATTGCAAAAGTTCCAGACAAGCAAAGAGCAATTTGCATCGAACGAAGACTCCATCAAACATGCACAGAATAGATTGCAAATGAAACTGGCTCAGGCTTGCAGTGATATTTCTGCAAAGGCGGAGGCAGAAATTGCTAAAATCAGAAGCAAAGCAAAGGTAATCACCGAACAAGTCAACAAAATCGGTCAGGAGAGAGACAGCGAGTACGAAAAGGCACTCATGCGCAACCGTGACCAGATGAAACGCGCAGATCAGATCGTCACAGCCGTAAACGACTTGATGATGAGTCAAGTCGATGATTTTGAGCTCTTTGAACTCAAACCGAAGGTGATGCCCAACTTGGAATTCCAGAAGGAGCTCGAGTGCGAACCGGCAAAGGTGGATCGTTCGTTCATTGGGGTCAAATGTCAAGATGTCGTCAGTGAAAAGGATCTTGGAAAGATATTGCTCAAAGAGAAGTGGCAGGTGAAAGAAGAGTTCGGCAAGAAAGGAAACGGTGACGGGGAATTCCAATTCGCCAGAGGTGTTGCATGTTTCAGCAACGGAGACATTGCTGTGACAGACACAAGGCTGAATCGACTATCGATATTAACCTCCACTGGACGTTTCAAAACTTCGGCCGCTCAAAGCGGTCATCAGCTGGACGCTCCGTGGGGCGTTGCTGTCACCTCAGATGATCTGCTTTTAGTCACGGACAAAAGGAAAGTGAAGGTTTTTGACGACAATCTTCAGTTGATTCGCGAATTCACACCATCTAAGGAAGAATCAAGTCAGTTAACCGCTATTGCGCTAGACGCAGCTGGAGAACGACTAGCTGTGGCTGACTGGGGCAGGAAAGTTGTTTCTGTGCATTTGCTTGATGGCTCGTTAGTAGCAACCATTCCAAATGAAAATGTGAATTTTGATTTAGCAATGAATAACATGGAGCGCCTGTTCATTCCTAATTACGAAGGTAAAACCCTCTTCTGCGTAGACCTCAAGGGCAATGAGGTGTTCAGTATCAGGAGTCTTGTGCACAAAAGTCCCGTAAATCACACCGGGATTCTTTGTGACAGTCATGGTTACTTTAATGTAGCTGTTCACCACGGTATTAACAGGGGAACCTCACAAATAAAGCAGTACGACCCAAATGGATTACTGGTAGGTACTGTAGCCGAAAAGCTGTACAATCCGACAGAAATGGCCTATACACCCACTGGCGACGTGGTTGTTGCAGACAGACATTCCATCAAGATCTTGCAGCGGATGTGAATTGCATGCTAGGCCCTGCTGCTAAATTGAACCAAACTACATCTGCTATGGGCTCCCTGCAAAAAAGTACCCACTCCAAGTTAGGGGAGTCATATCAGACGCAATCTTACCTGACTTTAATTTAAGGCCGTCTTTGGCTTTGTTTATGCAGTTTGGCAATGGTGATGGAGCCGGAGATTAATTTATCGTACATACAACAGCATGGGGCTAAGTTAACCATAAAGTGCGTGCCGAGATTTCTTTGAATCGGAGGCCTAAACTCCCTAAGATTATTATCCTTGATGTATGAGGTGTTGGCAACCGCTCAGACTCGTCTCGTGCCCGACCCAACCGATGTCTACTTTTCTCTCTAAATGTAAAATAGTAAAAAACTCACTCTAAAAAAGAGTGAACCTCTTATGTTTCAGCACATCTAGGGGTACATGCGGCGCCGCGTTGATTGCTTGATCGGAGCTGCTAAGTTCCCAGCATACTAACGCGGTGCGGTCCTGCTTGAGTCGGTGGCACGTGTGGCCGTCAGACGGCGCCCCACTCGTGCTCCGCGCTGCATCGGCCCTGGAGTAGTTTATTCGATGACAAAACATATTCCTTCCAACATAGTCTGATATCTACTTCAACTGTACTTCTAAGATATTAAAGATCCCACTTAATAAATCCAAAATCACACGACGGCGTCATCATGACGTCACCTCAATTTATATCTATAACACATCCCTGCGTACCAAGCTTCCCAGCCGACACGCATTAGATTTTCGAATTTTATATAAATCAACGTTCCATTTGTCATTGGCATTTTAACGAAAACTCTTGCCGAAACAGTTTCAGGATTCGAACCTGGGAGGGTGCGATCAAAAGTCCCGTACATTACCGCTAGGCCGCCGTAACAGAAACTTGACCATGAGTCAGCGATTATGCATGTTACGTCAGGTATTTATGCACGCAACGTCACACGCGCATGCAAATGCACACAGTTCTGCTCAGAATTTTCGGAGCGATTATACACTCTGAAAAACAAAGTGCTAATTTAGCACTTGAAGATCTAAAAAGTTGCACTTCCAGGTGTCTGTATAGTGACTACAAGCGCTGTGCTGATTCAGCACATTCATGAGTGCTACAACAACAACACTCAAACAGAGCTACTCATAATACACTTCAGGTGCAATGAACTGATTCAATATGTGCACTCGCAAGGAGCTAAAATAAACACTATAAGTGCTACTTTTCTATAATTCCAAAACACAATAATTCAATCAATGAAGCATGATGTTGTTTTTTTCTCCCGCAAATTTCATTTTATTCCACCCAGAATGTTGCATCAAAGTGCGAAGTGTAGACACTTAAATTGTCAATATACTATTAAAATTAAGTACCAAACTTTAAACTAAGTTTCCCAAAAAAATAATACTGATTTTGCACTCATTTTGCGGTGCAGAATAAATGTGGTTATAGAAACCTAAAAAATAGTCAAGATTTCAAAGTACATGTACATTTGTAAACAACATTTACTTTCCTAAATGATTAAGCAGGGAACCAGTCACATACAAATGGACAAAATACAGGAAAGAATTAAACGAGAATTAACCAGCTTAAACAACTAGATTTATCCAAAATCATATTCATTAGTAGTAAGTCATTCTTTTAATTAATTATTTAATGGATAATAAGGTTTTACCATAAAAATAAGAGAACAGGAATCTTCTGAAAATAAATCAACTCTAAAAAAGTGTAATTGGTCAAATGTGTAAAGGTTTAGACTATTTTCCTTAGTGATTTGTTTCCCCTTTGTGACACCAGAAATTTAACTTTAAATATTGTAACCAGTGTGATTTACATCAAAGATTGCAATCTTTAATGATTTTTATCAGAAATTACTTATCACGGAATAACACATTTGGCTTATCTAGTTGTATGTGTTTATAGCCCAGGTTAAACTTCTCCACAATTTTAGCCAATTATGCTTTGGCAGAGAACATTTATACCGTTTGCAATGAAGGAGTCCGGACTAGCTGGCGTTGTTTGGTCATGATTTTAAGGCGTATTATTTACTGTGCCTTAAATGTCATGGCAATTTCAGTTACTCGAGGTGGCAGCTTTCCTGTGTATTTGAGGCCATATACCTGAGACTTCAGGTAGATGAAGAAGTTTGTCAGGAATGTTGAGTACTTCAGGTTGAACACGTAGGATCTGCTTTACTGGTGATCTAGAGCCGAATGCAAAAAGGGCAGGCTGCTTTGTGGATTCATTCTTCAATGCACTCTGGATGAAGTGAACTGCTGACTTTTTAAGAAGAAAAGAAAAAAGAACAGAATTTTGTTAATCATTACAATAAAAATCACATAAAAAACATTATTTATACATCACCAGAACTGACCTTAACACTTATAATAAAATAGCTTGGTGAGTTGACAACTTTAAGGGTATGCCATGCTCTTCGTCATATTATCACCATGCATGATCGCGATTTATACATATACTACATGTACCTCTAACTGCACTTATCATATTTCAGTTAACTTGCCAATGTCACAATCAATTACTGGAGGTGGGGGGGGGGGGGGGGGGGGGGGGGGTAGATTGCAACACATCAAAGCTTAAGCCCCTCCCTATAATCATGCTGACTTGTTTTGCCTGGTTCGTTTCTTGTCTGCCAGTTACTCTTACTCTCAGCAGTCATTGCTGTAATCCTTTCAATGCATATCAGCAATTCAAATTAAAAAAAGGGTTGGGACCTACCTCATAATCACAAGCTGCTTGTCTACATATTGATGCTGAGAGACATGGCCGACTTTCTGTCTTTGTGTTGTAAGATAGCAACCATGGCAACAGCTAATCCATGAAGCCGTAGAGTTCCGGTCGTGAGTTCTACTAGCTAGAATTTAATAATGTATTAAAATAGTCCTCCATTTGCAAGAAATACTGTTTGTTGGCAAATATGAAGAAACAAAAAACCAGTCGTTAGGCCTATTCTAGATCGATAAATAAGTCGCCACAATCGACGTTGACGTGCATCACCATGAAACGGCCATGATGACAGTGATTGCACGTCAGACTTGTTAGTGTATTATTATTAAATCATCAACAAAGCATACTCAAATGTTAACTAGATATATGTATTATTAATATCATCTCAATGAACAAATTCATCATTTGTATTTGCTTACCTTTTCGCTTCCGAAGGATGGGTCCCCTGTCAGCAGACACTAGCACACGTACGATGACAACAAACATGTAAACGCAAACAAGCCCAGACTTGTCGAAACAATCACATGACGCAATAGACCACTCAAAATAGTTTTGCTGGCCAGCACCTATTTTCAGCACTTCATTTTTAGCACTTCGGACACATTTTGCTCCAGCGGTGCTGGTTTATGCACGTAAAGGGCAGGTCATTGCGTAGCACTCACCTTTTAGCACTTGGGTTTTTAGAGTGTAGGAGATAATACAAGACGACCTTATCAAAGGTTATGGCGTGGCCTGCAAAAACGGCGGTGTTAAATTTACACTATTGTATCTATATAGAATCATCTGGTGTTGACTTTTACTGATGGTGTTGTCCTATATAGATACCGATTGGTGTTAAATTAACACCTCGGTTTACGTTATAGAGGGCCGACGGCCTACGCGCGCATGCATACCGCGATTAAATACCGCAAACAAGACTGATACACACAATGAAGACTCAAACGCAAGTTAAGTATGAAGCATTTACTACCATTTCAGTTAGCAAATGCTGAAGAGTAAAAATTGTATTTATACAATTCAAGCATTTGCTTTTCCTAAATGCTTTTATTGCAAAGTAAATGTTGTTCTTGTTTACTTGTACTTACAAGCATTTGCTACAGTTTGTATATTCATACAGCCCATTGTGTACACTCTAAAAACAGATTGGTTGAAAATAACCAATATATTGGTCGATTTCAACCAATCCAGTTGGTAGATATGTGGATAACCAAAATATTGGTTAAAATAACAAATCTGACATTGGTTACCTATTTAACCAATTCATATTGGTTATAACACCAACCGTTAATTTAACCAATCCACAATGGTAGGACTCCAACCAATCCATATTGGTTATAGCACTAACCAATTCATATTGGTTAACACGCAACCAATTACATAACGTGGACAAATTACGTAATGAAATAATACAATTGGAATTAACTTATACACATTGCAATTACGCATACATACAATAATAACCTATTCCTATTATATATTACCTACTGAACACTTACTACAAATTTAGCTATTGCCGTTGTTAGTTTTATAGTTCGCTTTTTTGTCCACGACGAAGTCACAGCTAGTTTTTTATGAATAATGTCAACATTTCAAAAATCTAAATTCAATCATGGAATCGTTTGAATAATTACATTATTATGGTCAAAAAGGCACATTTTTGACTAAATACTACAATTTAACATCGACTATTGTCAAAACAAATTTCCTCACTTCTGATTGGTCAGTTGCTGTAGGTACATTGCCTACAAGCTCAACTGGTTGAAGGCCAACCAACATACTGGTTATGAATGACCAATAGATTGGTTAATACCTTCAACCAATATGGTTGACGGACAACCAACGCATTGGTTACGCTTTAAACCCACACATTGGTTAAAAACAACAAATATTGGGTCAACCAATTAGATTGGTTGGTCTTTTAACCAATCTGTTTTTAGATTGTAGTTAATATTTACATCGCCTTGTACGTTCACAGTCAGTGAAGCAATTTAACATGCAGGATGCTCCAAGGTTGGAATGAATCGTTGGTGCGCTATTAAGTGTTTCTTGCAATTCTTCTTCAGAAGCCAACGAGCTGGTAAAATGTCAAGTTGCGTCCTTTGACTCATCGACGCTGCAACAGCTTTCAAAGGTGTATTGTTATCACTTTAATGAAATGCATAAGTAATAATTACTAGTGTCACAGTCATTAGGATATGAATTCAAAATATAAACCCTTTTACTGTTTCATATGCAGACCATTTACACAGATCCAAATTAAATGTTGAAAAAGTAGCAGTTTGGAACATTCTTCATGTACAGCTCACCAGCTTCCTGTCGAGTCGCGTTGTTCAGTTGGCACTGCATCTTTCCTGTGCCTGTCTTAAGCAGGTTGAAGGAGCCACACCGAGGCTCCGATCGGCAGGCCTCACCGCACGCCAGCAGGCCAGTCACCGGTAGCTCCTTCACGATGTGATCGACGAGGCACGCTGAGGCGATACGGCCAGCGGGGTCGGTCTCAATGCAGAATGGGGTGGTTTCTTTCTGGACTGGTCGTTCACAGGCTGCGTAGTGGAGATAAGAGCATCTGTTGTCGTCCCAGTGTCCATCGAAACTTGTATTTATAATACCACAATCTGCATCATCACCACGGCCCCCTATGTCATTTGGCTCTCCCCTGTGCCAGTTTTGGTAGGCATTTGCGTCTTCTCTCAGCGGACAGTGCTTCCATGTCCCTTCCACCTCGATGTCATTGCACCCGATCCACAGGTCCCCCGTGAGATTCGGATCCAACCCGCTGAGGAAAAACTCCCACAAGAATTCATGTTCGTCTTGGGAATTGGGAACGACAAGTTTCGCTCGGGATTGGACACAGGTGCGATTCGCTTGGTGCCAGTTCATGGGTTGGGTTATCAGCAGATAGCAGGATTTATCGTAGTGTTGCCAGTTCGGAGGGCAATTCGAAGCCGAAACTACCCCACAGGCAAAACCCAAAACAAGCAAACATTCAAATGTAGGAATCATTGTCGTGCGTGTATCAAGATTCCAGGGAATTAAGTGTTTCATATGAGAGACCGAGGACGAAATGAAGATAACTGTGTACTCTGACGAGTGAACAGGAACAAACTGACAATTTCTTTTAACCAGCACGAAAACCGTGGATATCTCACGCACCGTATATATCTAAAGCAAGAGACAGTGCTGGAATTCACGCATACATGTAAGGTTTTGATTGGCTAACAGTCCTCAATCCATGGTCACGTGCCAACTGCTGCTATATAATTATGTGCTTTGCAATCCATGGGGAAACGTCACTCAAGCTATAAACACGCCCTGTCTCAATACAAAACAAATAATGCACAGGCGACTTTTATATTTTTTTATTGCACAATTTGCGCGTTCAAGTTTCGAGCGAAAGGCTATAAATATAGTGACGTAACCGGCCTACCGGCCTACGAATTATTGACAGGTATATGCATGGCGAGTCTGCGCCGCAATCATGCATGGTACGTGTACCTATGCGTGTGTAAACACCGTTGATCGTGGACGGGGGACAAGGGATCTTTTGGGGAAACAATGCTGCTCACGATCGACACAATTAAAGGTCGCGATCGTGTCTCGACTCTTGCGCAAATACTATGGAGATCATCCGAGTATAAACAAAAGAGGGATTACGGTCGGATAATGCCCCGTCCACGAAGATGAATTGGGGTTAGGGTTAGAATCGAGGACGTCCTCGATTGCGATTCGTGTACAAAACCAATGAGAGCCGTCGGAAAAAAGTACAAACAAAGGAAATTATCGAGAGGAACAAAAGAAACTCGATTTACACCATAAACAAACATGAGTGCAAAGGTTTAAGCGGTAATTCAGTACCATTCCATTATGCACCATTGCTGCATTCATACACACGAACTCACAGCCGTACGCTCATCTGTATACTCACAGCTTTGTAAGTACATGTACATGTATACCGCTAATCGTGAACACATTTTGTCCCCCTTTTGTTTGTATTTTAACTTTTTGGGAAGACGTCCCACGAACGTGCACGAACCTCAACAGTGGACGTTTGTCAATAATGTTCCATAATTTATAGTCATCTTTATTGTTCACACATAATGTAGAGCTTGCAGTGCATACTAGCCCCCCCCCCCCCCGGCCAATTAGGAGCGGGACGCTTTCATGGAATTCCATGAAACTTGGACGCAGTGACCCGTAGTAAGACACAATTCATCATCGGATTTTGGGGTCAAAGGTCATGTAGGGGGTCGTTAGGGGTCATTGTTCGTATGTATAGCAAAGTTCGGGTTAAGTTTTTAAGAAAACAATGTATAACTTCAACATGAATTTTTATGAAACTTGGATGCAGTGACCCTTCATCTTCATCAGAATACAAAATACTGGTCAAAAGTCACGTGAGGGTAATCATTGAAAGCTTGGTCTTATTCCTCCATGCTTGTATGGAGTGATCATTGGGTGGGGGCTCATCACAACTCTTTTTAAATGATCAAAGGTCACCGTTTCAAAATGCACAAAAAATCAGAACACAAAACATATAGAAATATATATGAAACTTGGATGCAGTGACCCTTGGGTGGTAAGACACAATTATTCATCAGAATACAATGTACTGGTCAAAGATCACGTGAGGGTCATTATAGGTCATTTTTCAAAAATCTCATGGTCTACTTGGATGGAGTGATCATTGGGTGGGGGTTCATTACAACTCTTTTCAAATGATCAAAGGTCACGTTTCAAAATGCAAAACAAATCAGAACACAAAACACATAGAAATAGCGCTGCGGGAAAAGGCGACATTCGCAATACGCAGAACTTTATACGCGTGGTATATGCACGACGAGCCAGCTTATACATGATATCCTATAACAATCTGCCATCGTCGATCGTTTTTCTGCAAAACACTGCATGTTCCATCCAGGGCTACTGTCTCAATTGCTAGGCCTTGAATCATGATTACTAAACATCTTGGCAATGGCGGCCACATACACAATGGCAGCTACACAAGAGGTGTAGTAAACTTCCAACATATTTGTCTCTCAGCACAAAAGTCTTTCAACTCAGTCACGTTCCATCCCTTCACAATCTCTCGCAGCTGCCGTTCGGCCCCAACGAACTGGGTCCCATTGTCACTATGTATTAGCTCTGGATGTCCTCGTACAGCAATAAATCGCAATAGGACTTGGAGAAATTCCATCGTCGAACAATCAACTGCTACTTCTAGATGCACGGCTCTTGTACTGAGACGTGTGAACATTACACCATAGTGCTTAGTGGTCTTGTTTCTTTCAATTTTAACAACATACGGTCCGAAGTAGTCACAGGCTGTGTAGTAGAATGGCGGTGTAAATGGCGCCATCCTCTCAGTAGGCAGACTGGCCATGTACTGTGTCTCTGTTTTGCGTTAATAAACCCTGCACATAACGCATGTGTATTTCACAGTCTTAGCTAGGCTTGTTCCGCCAGTCACCCTGTACTTGCTTCTGACCTTGGTTGCCGTAGTAGCGACTCCGTAATGTCCACGCTCATGAACATACTTTGTGATCAAGTACGATACATGATGACTTCTGGGGATTAGCACCGGGTGTTGTCTTTCATAAGAGCTTACCATGATGACCTCTTCCTCCGACACAGATAATTATGTCCTTCACAAGTGACTTGAACTCTCTTTTTTTTCAGTCGTTCATGAAGTAGTTTCTGTGATTCAAACAGAATACAATGTACTGGTCAAAGATCACGTGAGGGTCATTATAGGTCATTTTTCAAAAATCTCATGGTCTACTTGGATGGAGTGATCATTGGGTGGGGGTTCATTACAACTCTTTTCAAATGATCAAAGGTCACGTTTCAAAATGCAAAACAAATCAGAACACAAAACACATAGAAATAGCGCTGCGGGAAAAGGCGACATTCGCAATACGCAGAACTTTATACGCGTGGTATATGCACGACGAGCCAGCTTATACATGATATCCTATAACAATCTGCCATCGTCGATCGTTTTTCTGCAAAACACTGCATGTTCCATCCAGGGCTACTGTCTCAATTGCTAGGCCTTGAATCATGATTACTAAACATCTTGGCAATGGCGGCCACATACACAATGGCAGCTACACAAGAGGTGTAGTAAACTTCCAACATATTTGTCTCTCAGCACAAAAGTCTTTCAACTCAGTCACGTTCCATCCCTTCACAATCTCTCGCAGCTGCCGTTCGGCCCCAACGAACTGGGTCCCATTGTCACTATGTATTAGCTCTGGATGTCCTCGTACAGCAATAAATCGCAATAGGACTTGGAGAAATTCCATCGTCGAACAATCAACTGCTACTTCTAGATGCACGGCTCTTGTACTGAGACGTGTGAACATTACACCATAGTGCTTAGTGGTCTTGTTTCTTTCAATTTTAACAACATACGGTCCGAAGTAGTCACAGGCTGTGTAGTAGAATGGCGGTGTAAATGGCGCCATCCTCTCAGTAGGCAGACTGGCCATGTACTGTGTCTCTGTTTTGCGTTAATAAACCCTGCACATAACGCATGTGTATTTCACAGTCTTAGCTAGGCTTGTTCCGCCAGTCACCCTGTACTTGCTTCTGACCTTGGTTGCCGTAGTAGCGACTCCGTAATGTCCACGCTCATGAACATACTTTGTGATCAAGTACGATACATGATGACTTCTGGGGATTAGCACCGGGTGTTGTCTTTCATAAGAGCTTACCATGATGACCTCTTCCTCCGACACAGATAATTATGTCCTTCACAAGTGACTTGAACTCTCTTTTTTTTCAGTCGTTCATGAAGTAGTTTCTGTGATTCAAACATCCAGTGGTTTTCAGCAGTATTCAATTCTTCAACGGATAACATACCGTCGTGGACTCTGGACTTGGCTTTCAGGTTTGAGATGAAACGGAAGACGTACGCCGTCACACGAATCAACTTTCTCTAGCTGGCGAATTTGTGGCAGTCTATCGCCTCATCCGCTTCTTTAATCAGTAGTTTGGTCTTCTCCTTCCTCTTTTCTCCGTTTACCTCACTCTCTTCAGCTTTTGGCATGTACTTGGGCCACTTTTCCTCAGGCTCTTTAATGTATGAAAATTTTAATTGTAAAAATCAGCATTTAATTCTGTAAAGAATAAATACAAGCAGTTTTGAGTGTAAATTCCAGTTTTTAAATTTGCTTCTCAATTAACAGTTTTAACATATGAAATTACTAATAATATTGTTACAGTGCAACAATCTGTCAAATGCCATTTAGAAAACTAAAAACATGTAGTTTCATAAATCTTTCATAAAGCACACATTTTACATGTAAAATCAAACTTACTACTGTGACCGGATACAACTACAGTCAGTACGTAGTTCAGTTAACATTCAGTGCAGTTCTGTTCAGTACGTAGGTGATCTTGAAATTAATGACGAATAACATTCTAATACATTCACCTAAAACTACAATAAACACCCTAAAATCCAATACAAAACAAGAACCTAATCAGTATTCAAGCACATACTGATAAACTCTAGGACATGTTGACATCAGTTCAGGAACATTGATTAATTCCATCAATAAAGCTTAAATTCGCTATTTGAAAACTTCGAAACACTTAATTTAATCGAACTCCAATATTTGACCTTTGACCGTGGCGTGCTACAAGTCCTACAACAACACCTGAACAACGAATCTCAAAATGTTAGCAAAGTACAATGAATTATCATTCATTATGCAAAAACTACTGTGAATATAACATATTTAACCTGATAACACAATAATTCTAGAACACTCACCCTCAACGCTATTCAGTAACTTAACACATATCAGTGAAAGAAACAGCGATTTAGCTAACTTTTAAGCCCAGTAAAACCCTCGTAAAGTTCAGTTTCTGATGCGTCGATATATGAGATGATTGAAATGTGATAGCGCCCTCAAGAATAATTCGTCAGTGAAACAAAACTCAAAACAGTCTCATTTTAACCGTCTGGAACTCTAGTTTTTGAAGAACTTATGTTGTAGTTGCAGCAACAAGGTGGTCTATAAACAAAGGTTTTCTTCGAACGACAAAACCACATTCACTCAAACGTGACGGCTTAAGTGAGGCTGTACAGTGCACGTGGTACCCAATTTACCGCATCTTGTTTTTTTCAATTCTGAACAAAAGCTGCTAAATGTACCGAATAAGAACAGGGGGGGGGGGGGGGGGGGGGAGGGGGCGCAATATCAATATGAAGAAGGCTCAATTCCTGTCTTGGGGAAATAATACAAAAATAACTACGATGATCAGATGGCCGGCGTGGAATCTCTGACTTATTGAAGTACCCAACCAAAATGGCGGAAATTATGGTAAAATAGTCTGGATTATAAAAATGATAAAACATATTTATTTGGGGGTTGGTTCGTTGATGAAATCTCAAGGTCAAATGGTCAAAATGGCGGAAAATTTTAATGTCAACAAACATTTCATCTATTTTTTCGGCATTTTGTTCCACACTAACCCCTCCCAAAACATTTTTGAAGGTATTTTCATCCTCTATTGAAAGCAGCAAGTTTCACATTATGTGGTATGTTGCTATCTCGTCTTATGAGTCCTAACGCAGAAAGACTTTCTGCGTTGGTAGGTAAAGGGATATGTGTCAGCAAGCAAAGGACCATCTTGTACAGAGTTGCATTTACAACATAACTTTTCAAAAACTAGAGATCCAGACGGTTAAAATGAGACCATTCCCAGGTTGTTATACCTCAGATAGGGGGTATCTCCTAAAATAGAGCCTTTTTTCAGGTTCGGCCACTGCACTATAACAGAAACTTGACCAATGAGCCAGCGATTATGCATGTTACGTCACGTAATTATGCAAGCAACGTCACACGCGCATACAAATGCGACATAGTTCTGCTCGGGTTTTTCGGAGCGATTATGGGAGATATACAAGACGACCGCAGCGAAGGTCATGGCGTGGTCTACTGCATACGTTAGAGGGCGCCGGCGGCCTACGCGCGCTGCATACCGCAGTTGGCGATTAGGTTGTCTTGCAAACAAGAGTAATACACGCAATAAAGACTTAAAGGAAACATGTATTAAGGATTTTTGTTTGCTTAAATCAATAAAGTATAATGTTGACACCAACAATATGTGTGTGGTTGTGTGTGTCAGGTTGGCGTAGCGGTTCTTTCCTCGCCTTCCACCACTATGACCCGGGGTTCGAACCCCGTCTGGGCCAATATGTGGATTGGGTTTTCAGTCCCTGCCTGACTCCGTGGGTTTTCCCCAGAATATTCTTCTGGGGTTTTCCTCCCACCTCTAAAACTGTACCTTCTTCTCATTGTCTTCTCTCTACTGAGGGCCCCAAATGATCAGCTCCTGCTGGATGGGTTTCCCTCATTAAAAAAAAAAAACTTCTCTCTAACTGCCCATCTCTGTATGCTGTGCGCCGTCAGGTTGCCGCTACCATAGTCCTCTCTTAAAAGATGTAAATGCGCCTCGAGCACTCCACAGAGTGGATTTGGCGCTATATAAGTTACATAATTATTATTAGCGAAGTGTCCGTCTTTACATGGTTTTTCATTCTGAATCAGGGTAAAAATACAACAGTTTTCGGTCATGCCGACTAGGTGTGTAGCTGCTAGGTGTAGCAAAACTACTAGGGATGAAGTAAGGCTTCATTTGTTTCCGGCTGATCCTAAATATCGGAGGATTTGGACAGCCAAAGTAAAGCTTACCAGAGCGAAGTGGTCCGGGCGGGTCTAGTGATTTTCGGCCCTCTGCAGCGAACATTTTAAGCGGTCGTGTTTCAACCTAGAGCGCCTATAGAGGGACCCCATCTTTATCCTCGCTCGAGTCGGTGTCTGAATAAGAAATACTGTGATTCGAATCAGACGAATCAGAACTGTTTTCGTCGGATTTACCAAAAACCGAGGAAGAACTATCGAGAATTTGTCCGGGTCCTGCCTCGGTTAATACGTCACTCATTTTTAGTGGCCGCGAAATTAAAAAGGGGGGGGGGGGGGGGGCAACTTTTGGACGGCAATTTTTCACACTAAACCTACACTAGAACCAGTTTTGCTTTTTATTCACATTTAATACACACAAATCTATTAAATTAAAACAAAAAATGCGTAATGAAAATGTTAGACTGCATGTTTCCTTTAAACGCAAGTTAAGTATGAAGCATTTACTACCATTTCAGTTAGCAAATGCCGAACAGTACAAATTGTATTTGATTCATACATTTGCTTTTCCCTAATGCTTTTATTGCAAAGTAAACGTTGTTCTTTTTTACTTGTACTTACAAGTATTTGCTACAGTTTGTATATTCATACAGCCCACTGTGTAGTTAATATTTACATCGCCTTGTACGTTCATGGTCAGTGAAGCAAATGTTAAAGTCAATTTAACAGGATGCTCTGAGGTTGAATGGAATCGTTGGTGCGCTATTAAGTGTTTCTTGCAATTCTCCTTCAGAAGCCAACGAGCTGGTAACATGTCAAGGTGCGTCCTTTGACTCATCGACGCTGCAACATCTTTCAAAGGTGTATTGTCATCACTTTAATGAAATGCATAAGTAATAATTACTAGTGTCACAGTCATTAGGATATGAATTCAAAATAGAAACTCTTTTACTGTTTCATATGCAGACCATTTACACAGATCCCAATTAAATGATGAACAAGTAGCAGTTTGGAACATCCTTCATGAACAGCTCACCAGCTTCCTGTCGAGTCGCGTTGTTCAGTTGGCACTGCATCTTTCCTGGGCCTATCTCAAGCAGGTTGAAGGAGCCGCACCGAGGCTCCGATCGGCAGGCCTCACCGCACGCCAGCAGGCCAGTCACCGGTAGCTCCTTCACGATGTGATCGACGAGGCACGCTGAGGCGATACGGCCCGCGGGGTCGGTCTCAATGCAGAATGGGGTGGTTTCTTTCTGGACTGGTCGTTCACAGGCTGCGTATTTGAGAGAAGAGCAACTGTAGTCGCCCCATTGTCCATCGGAATTTGTCTTCATATCACCACAATCTGTATCATCACCCACCCCACCGTTACCATTTGGCTCACCCCCAATCCAGTTTTGGTAGGCGTTTGTGTCTCTCTCGGGACAGTGCTTCCATGTCCCTTCCACCTCGATGTCATTGCACCATGTCATTGGGATTATGATCAAACCCTCTGAGGAAAAACTTCCACAGGAATTCCTGTTCGTCTTGGGAATTGGGAACGGCAAGTTTCGCTCGGGATTGGACACAGGTGCGATTCGCTTGGTGCCAGTTCATGGGTTGGGTTATCAGCAGATAGCAGGATTTATCGTAGTGTTGCCAGTTCGAAGGGCAAATCGAAGCCGAAATTACCCCACAGGCAAAACCCAAAACAAGCAAAAAATCAAATGTAGGAATCATTGCCGTGCGTGTATCAAGATTACAGGGAATTAAGTGTTTCATGAGAGACCAAGGAAGAAATGAAGATAACTGTGTACTCTGACGAGTGAACAGGAACAAACTGACAATTTCTTTTACCCAGCACGAAAACCGTGGATATCTCACGCACTGTATATATCTAAAGCAAGAGACAGTGCTGGAATTAACGCATACATGTAAGATTTTGATTGGCCAACAGTCCTCAATCCATGGTCACATGACAACTGTTGCTATATATGTGCTTTGCAATTCATGGGGAAACGTCACTCAAGCTATAAACACGCCCTGTCTCAATACAAAACGAATAATGCACACACGACTTTTATATTTTTTTTCAAGTTTCGAGCGAAAGGCTATAAATATAGTGGCGTAACCAGCCTACTTATGCGAATTATTGACAGGTATATGCATAGCGAGTCTGCGCCGCGATCATACATGGTACGTGTACGTATGCTCTTGTACCACATAACGACCGAGGGGCTAGACACAAAAGAGAACAAAGGGAACAAAAGCCCCTCGGTCGCCGGTATGAATTGCAAAATTCGGTCCTCGATCGATGGGGAAAGCGCTAAGCAATGGGGTTTGGGTATAACATAGGAATAAAGGAAAACACAATATCGATCCTAGATCGTTATGTGGTTTACGACTGTATGTGTTAGTACGTGCGTTTGTTTATGGTGTAAATGGAGGACACATGCATGGCGACACGAAGGTGAATTGGGGTTAGGGTTAGAATCGAGGAAGTCCTCGATTGAGATTCGTGTACAAAACCAATGAGAGCCTTCGTACAATTTTTTTTTTCGAGAGAAACAAAAGAAAATCCTCGATTTACACCATAAACAAACGTGAATGCACAAGTTTAAGCGGTAATTATGTACCATTTCATTATGACCATTGCTGCATTCATACACACGAACCCACCAGCAGTACGTATATCCGTATAATCACAGCTTTGCAAGTATACCGCTAATCGTGAACACATGTTGTCCCCCTTTTGTTTGTATTTTAACTTTTTGGAAAGACGTCCCACGAACGTGCACGAACCTCAACAGTGGACGTTTGCCAATAGTGGACCATAATTTATAGTCATCTTTATTGTTTACACATAATGTGGAGCTTGCAGTGCATACTAGCGTGAATTTCGCGACTTCGCGGCTTCTTCTACGCCGTTTTACAAACGCAGCTTCGTTTTCGTATTTTGGCTTTGTTCATGTAGTTTAGCAGTGGTACAGTTGTTTTCCTAGTTCCGGATTTTTTCTAGTTCCAGATCGCTTCAAATAAAAACCTACCTTGTTATGGCTTGGTCTCCAATACTATTTGTTTAGATGAAGTGCATTTGAAAAAAAAAACATACAAGCTTCTTGATACATAAGTAAAAATAAGTCGAAGTAACTAACGCCGACATCTTTAATATCTATACTAACCTGAACTCTGTAAATATTCCGTTACTTTAATCAGTTTGTTTCTTTACTGTCTTGATAAATACCCGCGCTGCGTCTTTATGGCCCAATGTATGTTTTTCCGCAATATTCCAAAGTTCGCTCCATTTCTCTATAAAACATTAAATCCTACAGCTGCCATTCACTAACGCATCAATGACCATTAACAATATGGCTGCTTGGAAACGCCTGAACGCTTGGAAGTTGGCCTACAGAAAGTCCTGCTCCACTCCATTCGGCAGATACATCAACCAAGTTCACAAAGATTGCATTCGTATAGTTATTTCTTTTACCCTAGGACTCTCGACATTATTTACTACTCTCGGCCTTATTTACCCTAGGACTCTCAACTTATTTTCCTTAAGACTCTGGGCTTTATTGATCCTAGGACTCTCGGCTTTATTTACCCTAGGACTCAGTAATTGATTTCCTGATAATAACACGTCACTGTACAGTTATAAAAATGAAATAAATTATTGATTCCAGATAAAAACTGATTATCGTTCGTGTGTGTGTTTTGGTTTGTTACCATTTTATGCTTTATTTTTTTTTTGTATTTCTATTTCTGAGGAATATAGAAATTTAAAAGAAAAGAGAGTTATAGAAAAGTAGAGAAAAAAGATAAAAAATAATCTTAAATAAAAAAAAGAGAAGGGAAGAAAAGTAAAAAGGATTTATTTGAAAGGGGAGAAAATGAAAAGCAAAAGAATGAAAGGAGTGAAGGAATGAAAGAAGAGAAAGGGGCAAGAAAATGTTGTTGTTTGGTTTATTTTGTTTTGTTTCTACCATTTTCCATATTAACAACCTCTACTCTAACTCTTGCCGAGATAGACAAAGTCTGAATCTCAAATCAGTCGTCTTTCTCACTTTGGCATATCTTTCTTTTAACGGTTTAAATCTCTTTCATTCCGCGTCGACAGATTGTAACGTTTGACATATCGTGAGGTATGTTTTAAGCCGAGTAAGACCTTATGTCTACTCTGAAATAAACAAATGGTGTAACGACAGCGTTCCTTCTTGTTGGCGAGATTAAAGAGACCGTTCTTTCTTGCTTTTATTTTATTCTCACTTTATCTTTTTAATTATAACCCCTTATCTTCTTTCCCAGACTTTTGAACTCTATCAACCTAATTTTTCCTTCTTTTTCATCCTTCTTTTTGCTTCCTTCCCTATACCTTTTTGATATATTAAAAAAAAAAAAAAAAAATCCTCCAGATCCAACGTTTGTTTGCCTTTTTTTTGTTTTTTTATTCATAAATGAATAAATAAATGGATAAATACATTAATAAATAAATAAATTTAAATACTTTGACGTACCTTCATATAGATTTAAACTGAGCTCAGTCCCCATTTGGCTGCATTGTCCCCTCCATTCTTTCCTCCTCAAAATTATCCCTTTAACCAAGACGATTCGTCTACCAAGATGCTTCATCTACCTTATAATCCCCTCTAAAAAAAATATTCCCCTAGCCAATATGGTTTGTCCACTTCATGTTTCCTTCTAAAAAAAATATTCCCTTAGCCAAGATGATTCGACTACCATGATGGTTCATCTACCTTATATTTCATTCTAAAAATTATCCCCCAGCCTAAATGATTTGTACACTTCATTATTTCCTTCTAAAAATTAACCCCTAACCAAGACGATTCGTCTACCAAGATGGTTCATCTACCTTATAATCCCCTCTAAAAAAATTCCCCTAGCTAAAATGGTTTGTCCACTCCATGTTTCCTTTTAAAAAAATATCCCCTTAGCCAAGATGATTCGACTACCATGATGGTTCATCTACCTCATAATCCCTTCTAAAAAATATCCCCCTAGCCAAAATGGTTTGTCCACTCCATGTTTCCTTCTAAAAAATATCCCCTTAGCCAAGATGATTCGACTACCATGATGGTTCATCTACCTTATATTTCCTTCTAAAAATTATCCCCTAGCCAAAATGATTTGTACACTTCATTCTTTCCTTCTAAAAAAATATCCCCTAACCAAGACGATTCGTCTACCAAGATGGTTCATCTACCTTATAATCCCCTCTAAAAAATATCCCCCTAGCCAAAATGGTTTGTCCACTCCATGTTTCCTTCTAAAAAATATCCCCTTAGCCAAGATGATTCGACTACCATGATGGTTCATCTACCTTATATTTCCTTCTAAAAATTATCCCCTAGCCAAAATGATTTGTACACTTCATTCTTTCCTTCTAAAAAAATATCCCCTAACCAAGACGATTCGTCTACCAAGATGGTTCATCTACCTTATAATCCCCTCTAAAAAATTATTCCCCTAGCCAAAATGGTTTGTCCACACCATGTTTCCTTCTAAAAAAATATCCCCTTAGCCAAGATGATTCGACTACCATGATGGTTCATCTACATTATATTTCCTTCTAAAAATTATCCCCCAGCCAAAATGATTTGTACACTTCATTATTTCCTTCTAAAAATTAACCCCTAACCAAGACGATTCGTCTACCAAGATGGTGCATCTACCTTATAATCCCCTCTAAAAAAATTCCCCTAGCTAAAATGGTTTGTCCACTCCATGTTTCCTTCTAAAAAATATCCCTTTAGCCAAGATGATTCGACTACCATGATGGTTCATCTACCTTATATTTCCTTCTAAAAATTATCCCCCAGCCAAAATGATTTGTACACTTCATGTTTCCTTCTAAAAAATATTCCCCAACATGATGGTTAGTCTAGCCCCATAATTCCTTCTTAAAAATATCCTCCAACCTGATAGTTAGTCTAGCCCCGTAATTCTTTAAAAAAAAAAAAAAAAAAAAAAAAAAAAAAAAATTATCTAACTTGATGGTTAGTCGAGCCCCGTTGTTCCTTCTAAAAAATATCCTCCAACTTGCTGGTTAATCTAACCCCGTACTTCCTTCTAAAAATATCCTCCGACTTGATGGTTAATCTAGACCCATAATCCCTCTTAATTTGTCGACGCCTATTTTTATTTACCATGATTAAGTTTTTAATATCCTTATAAATAATTAATCAAATATTTTTTATTTCGATAATTCTGGAGAACGAGATACGTCTAATATAAACAATTCGTTATTAACCTTATCGAAAACATGTATAGATCGGGGCGGACATCCGGGAACTGTCATAAAAACGCGTCATAATACGTACACCGCGCCAGTAAAAACGATGATCGCGCGCGCAGTCTTGTATGCTACAGTGCAGTGTCAGCGCGTATTGTTTTCATCGGCGCGCTGACCTGTGACGTATGTCCGCGGTGATCAATTGCTCTGATGCTGTGCCACACACCCAATTGATACGCGCCAACGTTTGTTTTTAACACGCGCGCGTGCGGAGCGCACATGGCTGGAAGGATGATTCAAATTCCTGCGTCACGTTCACACTTCGCCCTAAGCTGCCATCGATGTTATACGCCTTTCTCTGCGTACTAGCGCTATAACGAAAAATGACCGACTGCAAGGTAATTTTAATGTTTACACTTGGTTTTTCTCTCTCTCTAACACCACGTAAAAGTTCTTATGGGGTAGGTCGTGCAGTCTCGAGACGAAACCTACCCATGGTCTGAGCGAACTGCACCTGACGAGTTCTCGCTTTTTATACATTTTTGTTTATGGTCTCCTTGTTGAAATTTACTAAAATAGACTGGTAAGAACTTTTACACGCCGGCATCTTTAATATCTATACTAACCTGAACTCTGTAAATATTCCGTTACTTTAATCAGTTTGTTTCTTTACTGTCTTGATAAATACCCGCGCTGCGTCTTTATGGCCCAATGTATGTTTTTCCGCAATATTCCAAAGTTCGCTCCATTTCTCTATAAAACATTAAATCCTACAGCTGCCATTCACTAACGCATCAATGACCATTAACAATATGGCTGCTTGGAAACGCCTGAACGCTTGGAAGTTGGCCTACAGAAAGTCCTGCTCCACTCCATTCGGCAGATACATCAACCAAGTTCACAAAGATTGCATTCGTATAGTTATTTCTTTTACCCTAGGACTCTCGACATTATTTACTACTCTCGGCCTTATTTACCCTAGGACTCTCAACTTATTTTCCTTAAGACTCTGGGCTTTATTGATCCTAGGACTCTCGGCTTTATTTACCCTAGGACTCAGTAATTGATTTCCTGATAATAACACGTCACTGTACAGTTATAAAAATGAAATAAATTATTGATTCCAGATAAAAACTGATTATCGTTCGTGTGTGTGTTTTGGTTTGTTACCATTTTATGCTTTATTTTTTTTTTGTATTTCTATTCCTGAGGAATATAGAAATTTAAAAGAAAAGAGAGTTATAGAAAAGTAGAGAAAAAAGATAAAAAATAATCTTAAATAAAAAAAAGAGAAGGGAAGAAAAGTAAAAAGGATTTATTTGAAAGGGGAGAAAATGAAAAGCAAAAGAATGAAAGGAGTGAAGGAATGAAAGAAGAGAAAGGGGCAAGAAAATGTTGTTGTTTGGTTTATTTTGTTTTGTTTCTACCATTTTCCATATTAACAACCTCTACTCTAACTCTTGCCGAGATAGACAAAGTCTGAATCTCAAATCAGTCGTCTTTCTCACTTTGGCATATCTTTCTTTTAACGGTTTAAATCTCTTTCATTCCGCGTCGACAGATTGTAACGTTTGACATATCGTGAGGTATGTTTTAAGCCGAGTAAGACCTTATGTCTACTCTGAAATAAACAAATTACACGTACCGGCATAACTCATTTTTTGAAGCAACCCAGTAGGCAGTATGAATAATACAAACCAGCACTTTGTTTGAGATTCATTTTTCTATTAGCCTACTTTTAAACGTTCTGAACGAGCTAATGGTAACAACATGGTAATGTGCCTTAGTCTTCAATTATATGAAGTTAGTGCATAATTTGAAAGAAGAAGAAGAAGAAGAACTTGTGTGGAATACAGCGCTGGCTCGATGTACAAAGTGATGCGAGCTCGGCGCATCCATGTTTGTGCACAAACCTATGGAAACCACACAATTTTGTACGGCTTTTGTACGGCTATTTGCATATCTGCGTTTGTATTCTATACAGTGCGTTAACGAAGCCGATACGCCCAAACCAAAACGCATGATCAGCAAATGAGCGCGAACATCGCAAATGCGCGTGCGTATTCGCGCGCAGCAGTTAATTTTGCCGTGACTTTTTTTTTAATGACATGACGCGCGTAAAGTTGTTTGCGTCTGTTCTACTTGCACGCGCGTTTAGGGTACACTTTCAAAATTTAATCCATCTATTTTTATTACGTTCTACAACACGCACATAAATTCAAAATGTCTGCGCGCAGAATGGATTCAAAGTATCTCCGCGCGTAAGAATGAAGAGTTAGCGCTCTAGTATTTTAATATAGCTCTATGGGAAAACCAAAACTGCATGCGCATGTCAAGTAAACATTGCTCTAAAAAACACTCCATATAATACAGCAGCCGTCTGGTTGTTAATCCTTAATTCTCCAAGTCGTTGTCGTTCCTGTCACTGCCCTCGTCATCCGAGATGTCATAGGTGACGTCATGTTTGTTGTGAATCAGTGGATCTTCGATCTTACGGAACCGCAGCATTCTCACCAGGAACTTCACTGGAATCAAGCTGGACGGAAAAGAAAAACATGCTTATAACACGACAGTTTACCTTAAGGTCTAGAAATAAATGACCTCAACAATTTGTATTGAACAGTGAACAAATGATGCGTCCAGTATGCGCCATCTTTTATACACGCTAGCCTGGCCAGTTTCGCCACAATACTCGTAAAAGTGCGCTGGAAGGAAAGCCTACACATAGGCATGCACGCAGTGCGCGTGCGCGTGGACTTGGTTGCTCGCTGATGATTGGCATGCATGATTGATGTACATGTGTATAATGCACCTTGTAGTTTGTATACAGTGGCATAGTAGTTTGCAATCACAGACTCTAATTTGACAGTTTGACAAAATATATCGAGTCTTGATGAGTGAAGCCTTGTTCCATGCATGCTCTGACAATGCACTTATTCGAATCTGTTTAGTTTTATTATTCAGACCCTGTGATATGTGACTGATTGCCATGTGTATGGGAAATGCACCTCACTTGTATACATTGACATAGTAGTCTGCCAGCACAGACTCTAATTTGGCAATTTGACAATTTGACACAATATATCGTGTCTTGAGTGAAGCCTTGTTTGTCCAGCTTCTGCTATAGACTCTAATATCAGTCGCTTTCATGGTATCACAGAAATTCAGAACCACAATGCATCATGGTAACTCGTGTTCACCAGTGGTGAATTTGAGGTGGAATTTTCTTCTAGAGTTCACGACTTCGCAAACGCATGGAGTACCCGCGCATGCGTGTTGGTTCACGTACTAGTTCACGCGCGGAAATGCTCTTACGTAAAAATTACTAATTCGACTGTGCGCGTGCGTGTTGATGGTGAGTAGTGTTTGGAATGCAGCCCATTCGTGAACTTGGAGAAATTCACGATGAACACAAATAAAACCGATGCGATTGGAACGCAGCATATGACTCCTGACTATACCTGATAAATTATAAGCATGAATTTCAGACTCCATTTAATCTGGAGGCTCATTGCGCAATGCGCATGCTTAAGTGGAGATAATTACTAGGAGCGTGACCTGTCACATGAGAGGGTTTAACCATAATCGCACGATTTTCATAGAAGTCTGATTTTCACATGGCACCGGTATAGCCACGAATGCCACGTGTCCAAAACTGAAGGAATCCCCCAGTTTCCGAAAATGTCCGAAGTTTTCTGAACACGTTCTTTTGACGGTCGCGATATTGTCGTTAACGTTAATTGTGAATGTTCGAGTGTTAACGGGAGTTAAAGGTAGGATACACCATTTGCAAATATCGAAAATCTTTACTGCCGAATTATTAAGAAATATCTTACTTTTAGAAAAAGAAAGTACTTATTGAGAAAAAAGAGTGACCTACAATTTAGACGTCTAGTCAGGGAACCAGACTGACTGTAAACAGTCTTCATAATGAAGCAAGAAAATTCGCCTCATTATTTCCCATCACCCTCCATTACGAGTCTGTTTCAGATTGAAAAGAACCCTTGAAATTATGCTTCAACATATTCGACAAACTTACTTTTTCAATATAGTGTAGATGAGCACTCTTTTGGGAACACACACCATACGCTTGTTGAGTAGGACGCCCTCAATACTAACCCGGGCTGCATCTTCGGGTGACGTAATTTGCGCCGTCCTTGAAAAAGAATACAAATACAGTACAAGAAAACCATCAACACTGAACCGATGTGGAAACAAAAGTTTAGGCATTGCGAACTTTGCTAATTATCTGCGTGGGTTGAGTTTCAACAGTTGTCCTAAAGTTTTTTGCAAAACTTATTGGTAAATAACAGATAATGATGTTTTGGGGCCCCGTAGTTTTACAGGCCTATATAGTAATTTAGTTGTGATTTATAACTTTATGGAATCGAATAATTCTTCAAAATAGGCACTTGGGGAGACAATTTAGCATAAGTTTTTAGGTAATAAGGAGACAGTGGCACTTAGGGAGACATTTCAGTGTCTCCCTAAGTGTCTAGCTACCCTAAAACACGATATTTGGGGGTTATTTATGTCCTAGAACGACAGATTTTGGTCTAAATAGCATAAATCTCGAAGGGTAAACAAGTTAGGACTGTTTTAAGTTTGTGTACATCTCTATGGGATTGTCTCCCCAAGTGCCTATTTGGAGGTAATATAATATGGAGTACACGCGCTGTCAGTTTACGTCGCGGCAATGTGCTTATTAACTTCTCATTGCCTCTGATCACTTCAGATGGCGGAGGTTTCTTTTGTTTGTTTGTTTAGTTTGTTTGTTTGTTTGTCCGTTAGCAGGAGTACGGGGGGACAAAACTCAGGCGCGGATCCAGGGGGGGGGGGCGCACCCGGCGCGCGCCCCCCCTAAAAAAGCAAATAAACCGTTCAGTATCTGGGGCACCTCAGCGCACCCCCCCCCCCCCCCCCCGGCGTTGGGTCTTCGCGCCGAAAGATTTTGGCGCCCCCTCTAACCGAAATTCCTGGATCCGCCCCTGAAACTACCAGAGGGATTTTATCGAAATTTGGTGGGTAGAGTATACATGGGTCAAGGATGATTCCGTGTTTTTTTTTCAGATCAAGAATATGTGGCGACCACTTCGAACGATTGCGTTTGTTTATGATTGGGGCGGAGAATGAGTATGGATAGTGTTTAACCATCCATTGAACATTGATGTTTAGGAATTGGACACGTGCGTTTAGCTGCTAGTTGTCAACAAGGCAGTTCATTCACATTGCAACAGTTGCACATCCGAACAAAATCGAACAAAATTGGTCTGTTGGACAATTTGACCTCTCTACTAGTGCTAGTGAAGTGTCGTGGCCGGGCGGTTAAGATCCCGGTTTTTTGTTCCGCAGAGCGTGAGTTCGAGTCCCGGTGTCGACACGTGTGTCCTTAAGCAAGGCAATTAAACCACTATTGCTTCGTCCTTCGGATGGGACGTAAAGCTGGAGGTCCCGTGTGTCGTGTAATGCACGTAAAAGAACCCAGAAAAACTTGTCGCTAAGAGAAGGGGTTTGCCCCGGTGTTTCTGGAGGATCAAGACAGCTACCTTCTCGTGGTGATCCGGCTAAGAGTAAAAAGAGCTCTTGAACTAAAGCTGTCAATCAGGACTTCGGTCCATACGACAACAACCTCTCTAATTGGAAAATTACTCAAAACTCTGACAAACATCAGATTTGGACGTTAATGTCTCATTTTAAAGTGAAAAGGTGTATCGTTCGAACCATAATCTACATTATTTGCTGGTTACACATTCTACGTGTGGCATTTCGTTATATTTTGTTTGCATGTTTTGAAACGTACTGTATTAAAAATGCAAACATCTCACCCGTAATTGATGCGGCCTAGTATCATGTTTGTGGCGATCAGGGACGGGCACACCAATGTCATCTTGACACCAGTCTTATTCTCAAATGTAAGATCCACCAGTATGGCGTCGTGTATACCTACTGCAGCACACACGCTGGAGGTATAGGCGCCCATGTGACGGATAGGAAAGTAGGCTGCAGTGCCGGCGATGGTAACGATGTGACCGCGGTTAGCTTCCTTCATAGCTGGCAGGAACGTCTTGAGAAGCTGCAGGTTAAAAGTAGTATTTGCGAACATGAACAAACAAACGAACGAACGAACAAACAAACGTTTCTCGTGCTAAAAATGTTTAGCATGTAAACATGTTGACAAGCTGATAGCAAGAAAGTGTATAGAAAGGTGTTTACTCGCTAAACACAGTTTTTGCCGGAACCAAGGGCAATGAGGTGTTCAGTATCAAGACACTTGTGGACACAAATCCCGTGAATCCCACCGGGATCCTTTGTGACAGTCATGGTTACTTTAATGTAGCTGTTCATTACTGTATTAACAGGAGAACTTACATTTATATAGATTAGTAGGTTCACACAAGAAATTTCACAAAATAGATTTTTTGATTTTACTCAAATTACTTAAAAACTAGAAGATGTGGGTTAGTGTTTGGGTTATAACTTATAGGGTCTGTTGTATTGTATAATTTTCCAACGATTGCCGGCCGGCAATCGTTGGAAATACCTGACTATTTTCAAAGACTCCCTCCAATTTATTAAATTGAGTGAGTCCTCATTTTATTTGCGATACCGTTACACATCCGTTAATGTGTGCCAGCCAACTAGATCAATCTGGTTTCCTAACCTGATTTCAGATTATTAAATTTAAACAATTTTTTTTCTACACCTTTTTCTACCCTTTTTAGGAGTGGAGTGGAAGTGCTTTGCCATACAAATTATGTGAATATTTCATATTTCAGTTGGTATATAGCGCCGGTCCGGTATTCCAGAGGTCGCAGGTTTCTTTGTTCCGTTTGTTCACTTCGAAATGTATGCACATTTTCATAGTCCGAGTTTCCCTTGTGGTTTATTCAGTTTGTGTATTATAAGATAAAAAGTCGTATCCTCATTGAGTGATCCCTACAATGTCCTTTACCAGGTTGTATCGTAAAATTGGGTGAGATCCCTGGCCACACGGTATTCTGGTGTTTATGACTTCTGACTAGCGCCCTCGAACAAAGATACGGATAATTTGGGAGACCGCCAACATAGGGAAAGATAGCTTAGTTGGTAGAGCGCCGGTCCAGTATTCTAAAGGTCGCAGGTGCGAGTCATGTCTTGCCAGTTTCTTTGTTCACTTTGAACTATTTCATAGAATAATTATTATTCTTTCCTGTATATATGAAGACATATGTAATGTCCATTAGGAACTTCCGTAGTTTTACGCGGAAGTCGTCTGAACTTTCAACTGGAGCGTTAATTGTCCCATGGAGCTATAACAAAGGTTTCCCTCGTCAAACGCCGCGCAGTTGCACAAATACACAGATAAATGGTGTCTACTGACGTAGGCCTATGCATTCAACTTGAATTAGGGGGATTTATGTGTTAATATGTTGTGCGACACAAACCTTTTTTCTCCCCGATGTTGAGTGAAGCAGTACTACACTATTAATATATACTACATGTAGGCCTACTGCTAGTGCTAGGCTTGGCATTCATCATGTTGATCACACCATTCGCCGTTCGAAGTAGTTTTGCCATTCTTGTGTGTTACAACGGGATTTCTGGTTTAAATATTTGTGATTGAAGACCCCATCAAACAGGCGAATCAATTTTAAAAAGTGAGTACTTTGTACATAGTTTCAATGTAATTGATGAAATATAGCTTTATAATATTAACATGCCTGATATTCGTTATAATGACTAGCTTTTAGGTGGTTGTATATGTACATTTACATGTATATGTACGATGCAGTATGTTGGTAGAGCACACTCTGGGTCAGATTAATTGATCCTGAATTTGAACCTATATTTGCTCTACCCATTTCCGGGTAAAAATGTCACTTTCTCAGTTAAAAAGAATAGTGTCATTTTTACCATTAAAAGGACAGGAGGAAATATAATTTTAGATTCAGTCTCTCGTGTGCACTGTAGCCCTACAAATATGTTGATAAAGTCACTTTGGAATGATAAAAAACGTATGTGACTCGAATGTATTTGATCATAACTCTAGAGGCCCGTATTATAACTATACACAATCGCCATTTGCGCATGCTATATGCTCTCCCCATTTCCGGGTAAAAATGTACACTTTCTCTGCCATTTTGACCGAGAAAATGTCGCTTTCTCGGTCAAAATGAACGAGAAAAATGTTTGTTTTTACTCGGAAAGTGTCATTTTGACCATGAAAAAGATAGAGCAAATATAACTTCATATTCAGTCTGACCTAGTGTGTACCCCTAGCTCTACAAATGGGCTGTATTATTTGGCTCTCCTTTGTCTATAATCTTGTCACCATTACAGGCGACAAGATAAAATAAGATAAGATAATGGCAACAAAATAAGACTAAAAGACAAAAGAGAGCCATTACAGCCCTATCTTTAGGGTGGATGTGCACCGCCTTCTCTATTTTACAGCTCCATGCTATACTTCCGACCCTAAGCCTCTTCCTGTTGCACACTTTGAGTATTCCTATTTGTTTTCGCATTAGGATCATATAATCACGATGGCAGAGGCTGCAGCCCGAACCATGTTGGACACGATCAGTCGGGGGTATCTGGAATGCCTGATCTGTTGCTGTCGATTCAAGGATCCTAAGATGTTAGACTGTCTTCATAGCTTCTGCCTAAACTGTCTGGGAGAGATGGTAAGCAAAGAGACGACAGAGAGGGCAAAGATAACATGTCCAGTCTGCAGGAGAGAGACGGACGTTACTGACGAAGGAGTGCAGAGTCTGTCTTCTAGCTTCTTTTTGATATCTCTTGTCGATGAGATAAGCAAACAGGAGCAGTTATTAGAAAAGGTAACTACTACTAGTGCGACTTGTGAATCCTGCGAAGAAGGAAATGAGGCCGTGGCAAGATGCCTTGACTGCAAGGAGAACATCTGCAAGAAATGCCAAGAGGCACACCAATTGTTGAGGTTTACTAAAGACCATCGCCTCATTCCAGCAGACGACGTGGACAAAATGACGGCTTCACCAAAATATGTTACCAAGACCGCCGCATCATCAAAATCATGTAAAAAACATAGTGATCACGCCATATGCTTTTACTGTGAGACTTGTGATGAGTTTATTTGCGCCATGTGTGTTGCAACTGAGCACCGAACAGCGGAACATAAGGTTATTGATATCGGTGACACCATCAAATCATTCCGTGAGAGTGTCAAGAACGTATTGCAAAAGTTCCAGACAAGCAAAGAGCAATTTGCATCAAACGAAGACTCTATCAAACATGCACGAGATAGATTGCAAATGAAACTGGCTCAGGCTTGCAGTGATATTTCTGCAAAGGCGGAGGCAGAAATTGCTAAAATCAGAAGCAAAGCAAAGGTAATCACCGAACAAGTCAACAAAATCGGTCAGGAGAGAGACAGCGAGTACGAAAAGGCACTCATGCGCAACCGTGACCAGATGAAACGCGCAGATCAGATCGTCACAGCCGTAAACGACTTGATGATGAGTCAAGTCGATGATTTTGAGCTCTTTGAACTCAAACCTAAGGTGATGCACAACTTGGAATTCCAGAAGGAGCTCAAGTGCGAACCGGCAAAGGTGGATCTTTCGTTCATTGGGGTCAAATTTCAAGATGTCATCAGTGAAAAGGCTCTTGGGAAAATGTTGCTCAAAGAGAGGTGGCAGGTGAAAGAAGAGTTCGGCAAGGAAGGAAACGGTGACGGGGAATTCCAATTCGCCAGAGGTGTTGCATGTTTCAGCAACGGAGACATTGCTGTGACAGACACAAGGCTGAATCGACTATCGATATTAACCTCCACCGGACGTTTCAAAACTTCGGCCGCTCAAAGCGGTCATCAGCTGGACGCTCCGTGGGGCGTTGCTGTCACCTCAGATGACCTGCTTTTTGTCACGGACAAAAAGAAAGTGAAGGTTTTTAACGACAATCTTCAGTTGATTCGCGAATTCACACCATCTAAGGAAGAGGCAAGTCAGTTAACCGCTATTGCGCTAGACGCAGCTGGAGAACGACTAGCTGTGGCTGACTGGGGCAGGAAAGTTGTTTCTGTGCATTTGCTTGATGGCTCGTTAGTAAAAACCATTCCAAATGAAAATGTGAATTTTGATTTAGCGATGAATAAGATGCAGCGCCTGTTCATTCCTAATTACGAAGGTAAAACCCTCTCCTGTGTAGACCTCAAGGGCAATGAGGTGTTCAGTATCAGGAGTCTTGTGCACAAAAGTCCCGTAAATCACACCGGGATTCTTTGTGACAGTCACGGTTACTTTAATGTAGCTGTTCACCACGGTATTAACAGGGGAACCTCACAAATAAAGCAGTACGACCCAAATGGATTACTGGTAGGTACTGTAGCCGAAAAGCTGTACAATCCGACAGAAATGGCCTATACACCCACTGGCGACGTGGTTGTTGCAGACAGACATTCCATCAAGATCTTGCAGCGGATGTGAATTGCATGCTAGGCCCTGCTGCTAAATTGAACCAAACTACATCTGCTATGGGCTCCCTGCAAAAAAGTACCCACTCCAAGTTAGGGGAGTCATATCAGACGCAATCTTACCTGACTTTAATTTAAGGCCGTCTTTGGCTTTGTTTATGCAGTTTGGCAATGGTGATGGAGCCGGAGATTAATTTATCGTACATACAACAGCATGGGGCTAAGTTAACCATAAAGTGCGTGCCGAGATTTCTTTGAATCGGAGGCCTAAACTCCCTAAGATTATTATCCTTGATGTATGAGGTGTTGGCAACCGCTCAGACTCGTCTCGTGCCCGACCCAACCGATGTCTACTTTTCTCTCTAAATGTAAAATAGTAAAAAACTCACTCTAAAAAAGAGTGAACCTCTTATGTTTCAGCACATCTAGGGGTACATGCGGCGCCGCGTTGATTGCTTGATCGGAGCTGCTAAGTTCCCAGCATACTAACGCGGTGCGGTCCTGCTTGAGTCGGTGGCACGTGTGGCCGTCAGACGGCGCCCCACTCGTGCTCCGCGCTGCATCGGCCCTGGAGTAGTTTATTCGATGACAAAACATATTCCTTCCAACATAGTCTGATATCTACTTCAACTGTACTTCTAAGATATTAAAGATCCCACTTAATAAATCCAAAATCACACGACGGCGTCATCATGACGTCACCTCAATTTATATCTATAACACATCCCTGCGTACCAAGCTTCCCAGCCGACACGCATTAGATTTTCGAATTTTATATAAATCAACGTTCCATTTGTCATTGGCATTTTAACGAAAACTCTTGCCGAAACAGTTTCAGGATTCGAACCTGGGAGGGTGCGATCGAAAGTCCCGTACATTACCGCTAGGCCGCCGTAACAGAAACTTGACCATGAGTCAGCGATTATGCATGTTACGTCAGGTATTTATGCACGCAACGTCACACGCGCATGCAAATGCACACAGTTCTGCTCAGAATTTTCGGAGCGATTATACACTCTGAAAAACAAAGTGCTAACTTAGCACTTGAAGATCTAAAAAGTTGCACTTCCAGGTGTCTGTATAGTGACTACAAGCGCTGTGCTGATTCAGCACATTCATGAGTGCTACAACAACAACACTCAAACAGAGCTACTCATAATACACTTCAGGTGCAATGAACTGATTCAATATGTGCACTCGCAAGGAACTAAAATAAACACTATAAGTGCTACTTTTCTATAATTCCAAAACACAATAATTCAATCAATGAAGCATGATGTTGTTTTTTTCTCCCGCAAATTTCATTTTATTCCACCCAGAATGTTGCATCAAAGTGCGAAGTGTAGACACTTAAATTGTCAATATACTATTAAAATTAAGTACCAAACTTTAAACTAAGTTTCCCAAAAAAATAATACTGATTTTGCACTCATTTTGCGGTGCAGAATAAATGTGGTTATAGAAACCTAAAAAATAGTCAAGATTTCAAAGTACAGGTACATTTGTAAACAACATTTACTTTCCTAAATGATTAAGCAGGGAACCAGTCACATACAAATGGACAAAATACAGGAAAGAATTAAACGAGAATTAACCAGCTTAAATAACTAGATTTATCCAAAATAATATTCATTAGTAATAAGTCATTCTTTTAATTAATTATTTAATGGATAATAAGGTTTTACCATAAAAATAAGAGAACAGGAATCTTCTGAAAATAAATCAACTCTAAAAAAGTGTAATTGGTCAAATGTGTAAAGGTTTAGACTATTTTCCTTAGTGATTTGTTTCCCCTTTGTGACACCAGAAATTTAACTTTAAATATTGTAACCAGTGTGATTTACATCAAAGATTGCAATCTTTAATGATTTTTATCAGAAATTACTTATCACGGAATAACACATTTGGCTTATCTAGTTGTATGTGTTTATAGCCCAGGTTAAACTTCTCCACAATTTTAGCCAATTATGCTTTGGCAGAGAACATTTATACCGTTTGCAATGAAGGAGTCCGGACTAGCTGGCGTTGTTTGGTCATGATTTTAAGGCGTATTATTTACTGTGCCTTAAATGTCATGGCAATTTCAGTTACTCGAGGTGGCAGCTTTCCTGTGTATTTGAGGCCATATACCTGAGACTTCAGGTAGATGAAGAAGTTTGTCAGGAATGTTGAGTACTTCAGGTTGAACACGTAGGATCTGCTTTACTGGTGATCTAGAGCCGAATGCAAAAAGGGCAGGCTGCTTTGTGGATTCATTCTTCAATGCACTCTGGATGAAGTGAACTGCTGACTTTTTAAGAAGAAAAGAAAAAAGAACAGAATTTTGTTAATCATTACAATAAAAATCACATAAAAAACATTATTTATACATCACCAGAACTGACCTTAACACTTATAATAAAATAGCTTGGTGAGTTGACAACTTTAAGGGTATGCCATGCTCTTCGTCATATTATCACCATGCATGATCGCGATTTATACATATACTACATGTACCTCTAACTGCACTTATCATGTTTCAGTTAACTTGCCAATGTCACAATCAATTACTGGAGGTGGGGAGGGGGGGGGGGGGGGGGGGGGTAGATTGCAACACATCAAAGCTTAAGCCCCTCCCTATAATCATGCTGACTTGTTTTGCCTGGTTCGTTTCTTGTCTGCCAGTTACTCTTACTCTCAGCAGTCATTGCTGTAATCCTTTCAATGCATATCAGCAATTCAAATTAAAACTAGACATGTGTTTGTGGACAAACACGGAGCTGTTTCGAGTGTCTAAAATTACTTTCAATATGTGTGTGGTGGTCTTTTGTGTGTGCCAAGTCTCAAGTCGATCGGATTCACTAAAGTGTCAAAGTCAATAGTCTAAAGAAAAACGTGTACAAAACCTATGGGGGAAAAATTCAACCTTTAACGTGACGTCACGTGACCTTGAATGACGCAATCGTGCCAAATTTTTTTTTAGGAACATCTGGGGATGGTGTTCTATGAGTATGCCAAGTTTCCAGTCGGTCGAATTCACCAAAGTGTCAAAGACAATAGTCTTAAGAAAAACGTGTACAAAACCTATGGGCAAAATTTCACCTTTAACGCGAAGTCACGTGACCTTGAGTGACGTAATCGCGGCGAATTTCTTCTAGGACCGTCCTTGTGTGGTTGTCTAAATGTATGCCAAGTCTCAAGTCGATCGGATTTACCAAAGTACCTAAGTGACCTGTCTGAACAAACGTGTACAAATCCTATGAAGAAAAGTCTGAAAAAGGAGTTAAAAAAAAAGAAAAACTAGACATGTGTTTGTGGACAAACACAGAGCTGTTTCGAGTGTCCAAAGTTACTTTCAATGTGTATGTGGTGGTCTTTTGTGTGTGCCAAGTCTCAAGTCGATCAGATTTACTAGTGTCAAAGTCAATAGTCTAAAGAAAAACGTGTACAAAACCTATGGGGGAAAATTGAACCTTTAACGTGACGCCCCGTGACCTTGAATGACGTAATCGTGCCAAATTTCTCCTACGACCGTCTGTGGATAGTGGTCTATGTGTGTGCCAAGTCTCAAGTCGATCGGATTTACTAAGTGTCAAAGTCAATAGTCTAAAGAAAAACGTGTACAAAACCTATGGGGGACAAATTAAACTTTTAACTTGACGTCACGTGACCTTGAATGACGCAATCGTGCTGAATTTCTTTCAGAAACATCTGGTGGTGGTGTTCTGAGTATATGGCAAGTTTCAAGTCGGTTGGA
This sequence comes from Crossaster papposus, assembly GCA_037893245.1. Lineage (NCBI taxonomy): Eukaryota > Metazoa > Echinodermata > Asteroidea > Velatida > Solasteridae > Crossaster > Crossaster papposus. Next base: position 402,127 of record JBAIAA010000255.1, on the reverse strand, counting down.
TTTACCAAAGTGTCAAATTCAATAGTCTAAGGAAAAACGTGTACAAAACCTATGGGGAAAATGTCACTTTTAACGCGAAGTCACGTGACCTTGAATGACGTAATCGCGACGAATTTCTTCTAGGACCGTCCTTGGGTGGTTGTCTAAGTGTATGCCAAGTCTCAAGTCGATCGGATTTACCAAAGTGTCAAAGTGTATTGGCTGAACAAACGTGTACAAATCCTATGGGGAAAAGTCTGAAAGTGGAAAAAAAACAAAAAAAAACTAGACATGTGTTTGTGGACAAACACAGAGCTGTTTCGACTGTCTAACGTTACTTTCAATATGTGTGCTATAGGTCTATGTGTGTGCCAAGTCTGAAGTCGATTGGATTTACACAAGTGCAAAAGATAAATTAGTTGAAAAAAACATGTATAAATCCTATGGAGAAAAATTGAACCTTTAATGTGACGTCACATGATACCCGATGATGTCATCATGATGTCATCTTAATTTTCGTCTGTAACACATCCTGGAATACTTGCATACCAAGTTTGACCCCAATCGGACATGTACTTCTAGAGATAGAGGGTCCTTAAAACTAAACCTTTAATGTGACGTCACATGACCCACGATGACGTCATTATTACGATTTTTCCCTTGGCCCTCCTGGTGATGGTGGTCGAGTTATGTGCTAAGTCTGAAGTCGATAAAATTCACGAAAGTGTCAAAGTCAATAGTCTAAAGAAAAACGTGTACAAACCCTATGGGGAAAAAAATTGCACCTTTAACTTCACGTCACGTGACCTTGAATGACGCAATCGTGCCATATTTATTTCAGAAACATCTGGGGGTGGTATTCTAAGTGTATGCCAAGTTTCAAGTCGGTCGGATTTACCGAAGTGCCAAAGTCAATAGTCTGAAGAAAAACGTGTACAAAACCTATGGGGAAAATTAAACCTTTAACGTGACGTCACGTGACCTTGAATGACGCAATCGAGCCAAATTTCTTCTAGGACCATCTGTGGGTGGAGGTCTAAGTGTATACCAAGTCTCAAGTCGATTGGATTTAGCAAAGTGCCAAAGTGTATTGGCAGAACAAACGTGTGTAAATCCTATGGGTAAAAACACTGAAAGTGGAAAAAAAAAAAAAAAAAAAAAAAAAAAAAAAGAAAAACTAGACATGTGTTTGTGGACAAACACAGAGCTGTTTCGGATGTCTAAGATGACTTTCATTATGTGTGTGCCAAGTCTGAAATCGATTGGATTTGCCAATTTTCCCAAGATATATAAGTTGAAAAATACGTGTACAAATCCTATGGGAAAAACTGCACCTTTAATGTGACGTCACATGACACCCGATAATGTCATCATGATGTCATCTTAATTTTCGTCTATAACACATTCTGGAATACTTGCATACCAAGTTTAGCCCCAATCAGACATGTACTTCCAGAGATAGAGGGTCCTAAAATCTGCCCCTTTAATGTGACGTCACATGACCCACGATGACGTTATCCTGACGATTTTCCCCTTGGCCCTCCTGGGTATGGTGGTCGAGGTGTGTGCTAAGTCTGAAGTCGATCGGATTTACCAAATTGTCAAATTCAATAGTCTGAAGAAAAACGTGTACAAAACCTATGGAGAAAATTGAACCTTTAATGTGACGTCACATGACACCCGATGATGTCATAATTACGTCATCTTAATTTTCGTCTATAACACATCCTCGAATATTTGCAAACCAAGTTTGACCCCAACCGGACTTGTACTTTTAGAGTTAGAGGGTCTTAAAAACTACACCTTTAATGTGACGTCACATGACCCGCGATGACGTCATATTGATTATTTTTCTCTTGGCCCTCCTAACGATGGCGGTCGAGGTCTGTGCTAAGTCTCAAGTCGATCAAGTCTACGAAAGTGACAAAGTCAATAGTCTGAAGAAAAACGTGTACAAACCCTATGGGGAAAAAAATTGCACCTTTAACGTCACGTCACGTGACTTTGAATGACGCAATCGTACCGAATTTCTTCAAGACCCACCTGTGGGTGGTGTTCTAAGTGTATACCAAGTTTCAAGTCGGTCGGATTCACCAAACTGTCAAATTAAATAGTCTGAAGAAAAACGTGTACAAAACCTATGGGGGAAAATTGCACCTTTAACGTGACGTCACGTGACCTTGAATGACGGAATCGCGACGAATTTCTTCTAGGACTGTCCTTGGGTGGTTGTCTAAGTGTATGCCAAGTTTCAGGTCGATCGGATTCACCAAAGTGTCAAAGTGTATTGGCAGAACAAACGTGTGTAAATCCTATGGGTAAAAACACTGAAAGTGGAAAAAAAAAAGAGGAAAAACTAGACATGTGTTTGTGGACAAACACAGAGCTGTTTCGAGTGTCTTTCAATATGTGTGTGATGGTCTTTTGTGTGTCGATCAGATTTACTAAAGTCTCAAGTCGATCAGATTTACTAAAGTGTCAAAGGCAATAGTCTAAAGAAAAACGTGTACAAAACCTATGGGACAAAAATTGAAACTTTAACGTGACGCCCCGTGACCTCGAATGACGTAATCGTGCCGAATTTCTTCTAGGGCCGTCTGTTGATGGTGGTCTAAGTGTGTGCCAAGTCTCAAGTCGATCGGATTTACTAAAGTGTCAAAGTCAATAGTCTAAAGAAAAACGTGTACAAAACCAATGGGAGTAAAATGTGAACCTTTAATGTGACGTCACGTGACCTTGAATGACGCAATCGTGCCGAATTTCTTTCAGAAACATCTGGGGGTGGTGTTCTAAGTGTATGCCAAGTTTCAAGTCGGTCGGATTTACCGAAGTGCCAAAGTCAATAGTCTAAAGAAAAACGTGTACAAACCCTATGGGGAAAATTAAACCTTTAACGTGACGTCACGTGACCTTGAATGACGCAATCGAGCCAAATTTCTTCTAGGACCATCTGTGGGTGGAGGTCTAAGTGTATACCAAGTCTCAAGTCGATTGGATTTACCAAAGTGCCAAAGTGTATTGGCAGAACAAACGTGTGTAAATCCTATGGGTAAAAACACTGAAAGTGGAAAAAAAAAAAAAAAAGAAAAAAAAAAACTTTAACGAAAACAAAAGCTGTTTCGGTGAAAAACCGAAACAGCTAAAAAAAAAAAGAAAAAAAAAAACTTTAACGAAAACAAAAGTTGTTTCGGTGAAAAACCGAAAAAACTAAAAAAAACTTTAACGAAAACAAAAGCTGTTTCGGTGGAAAACCGAAACAGCTAAAAAAGAAAAAAAAAAAAAACTTTAACGAAAACAAAAGCTGTTTCGGTGAAAAACCGAAACAGCTAAAAAAACTTTAACGATTACAAGAGCTGTTTCGGTGAAAAACCGAAACAGCTAAAAAGGGTTGGGACCTACCTCATAATCACAAGCTGCTTGTCTACATATTGATGCTGAGAGACATGGCCGACTTTCTGTCTTTGTGTTGTAAGATAGCAACCATGGCAACAGCTAATCCATGAAGCCGTAGAGTTCCGGTCGTGAGTTCTACTAGCTAGAATTTAATAATGTATTAAAATAGTCCTCCATTTGCAAGAAATACTGTTTGTTGGCAAATATGAAGAAACAAAAAACCAGTCGTTAGGCCTATTCTAGATCGATAAATAAGTCGCCACAATCGACGTTGACGTGCATCACCATGAAACGGCCATGACGACAGTGATTGCACGTCAGACTTGTTAGTGTATTATTATTAAATCATCAACAAAGCATACTCAAATGTTAACTAGATATATGTATTATTAATATCATCTCAATGAACAAATTCATCATTTGTATTTGCTTACCTTTTCGCTTCCGAAGGATGGGTCCCTTGTCAGCAGACACTAGCACACGTACGATGACAACAAACATGTAAACGCAAACAAGCCCAGACTTGTCGAAACAATCACATGACGCAATAGACCACTCAAAATAGTTTTGCTGGCCAGCACCTATTTTCAGCACTTCATTTTTAGCACTTCGGACACATTTTGCTCCAGCGGTGCTGGTTTATGCACGTAAAGGGCAGGTCATTGCGTAGCACTCACCTTTTAGCACTTGGGTTCTTAGAGTGTAGGAGATAATACAAGACGACCTTATCAAAGGTTATGGCGTGGCCTGCAAAAACGGCGGTGTTAAATTTACACTATTGTATCTATATAGAATCATCTGGTGTTGACTTTTACTGATGGTGTTGTCCTATATAGATACCGATTGGTGTTAAATTAACACCTCGGTTTACGTTATAGAGGGCCGACGGCCTACGCGCGCATGCATACCGCGATTAAATACCGCAAACAAGACTGATACACACAATGAAGACTCAAACGCAAGTTAAGTATGAAGCATTTACTACCATTTCAGTTAGCAAATGCTGAAGAGTAAAAATTGTATTTATACAATTCAAGCATTTGCTTTTCCTAAATGCTTTTATTGCAAAGTAAATGTTGTTCTTGTTTACTTGTACTTACAAGCATTTGCTACAGTTTGTATATTCATACAGCCCATTGTGTACACTCTAAAAACAGATTGGTTGAAAATAACCAATATATTGGTCGATTTCAACCAATCCAGTTGGTAGATATGTGGATAACCAAAATATTGGTTAAAATAACAAATCTGACATTGGTTACCTATTTAACCAATTCATATTGGTTATAACACCAACCGTTAATTTAACCAATCCACAATGGTAGGACTCCAACCAATCCATATTGGTTATAGCACTAACCAATTCCTATTGGTTAACACGCAACCAATTACATAACGTGGACAAATTACGTAATGAAATAATACAATTGGAATTAACTTATACACATTGCAATTACGCATACATACAATAATAACCTATTCCTATTATATATTACCTACTGAACACTTACTACAAATTTAGCTATTGCCGTTGTTAGTTTTATAGTTCGCTTTTTTGTCCACGACGAAGTCACAGCTAGTTTTTTATGAATAATGTCAACATTTCAAAAATCTAAATTCAATCATGGAATCGTTTGAATAATTACATTATTATGGTCAAAAAGGCACATTTTTGACTAAATACTACAATTTAACATCGACTATTGTCAAAACAAATTTCCTCACTTCTGATTGGTCAGTTGCTGTAGGTACATTGCCTACAAGCTCAACTGGTTGAAGGCCAACCAACATACTGGTTATGAATGACCAATAGATTGGTTAATACCTTCAACCAATATGGTTGACGGACAACCAACGCATTGGTTACGCTTTAAACCCACACATTGGTTAAAAACAACAAATATTGGGTCAACCAATTAGATTGGTTGGTCTTTTAACCAATCTGTTTTTAGATTGTAGTTAATATTTACATCGCCTTGTACGTTCACAGTCAGTGAAGCAATTTAACATGCAGGATGCTCCAAGGTTGGAATGAATCGTTGGTGCGCTATTAAGTGTTTCTTGCAATTCTTCTTCAGAAGCCAACGAGCTGGTAAAATGTCAAGTTGCGTCCGTTGACTCATCGACGCTGCAACAGCTTTCAAAGGTGTATTGTTATCACTTTAATGAAATGCATAAGTAATAATTACTAGTGTCACAGTCATTAGGATATGAATTCAAAATATAAACCCTTTTACTGTTTCATATGCAGACCATTTACACAGATCCAAATTAAATGTTGAAAAAGTAGCAGTTTGGAACATTCTTCATGTACAGCTCACCAGCTTCCTGTCGAGTCGCGTTGTTCAGTTGGCACTGCATCTTTCCTGTGCCTGTCTTAAGCAGGTTGAAGGAGCCACACCGAGGCTCCGATCGGCAGGCCTCACCGCACGCCAGCAGGCCAGTCACCGGTAGCTTCTCACGATGTGATCGACGAGGCACGCTGAGGCGATACGGCCAGCGGGGTCGGTCTCAATGCAGAATGGGGTGGTTTCTTTCTGGACTGGTCGTTCACAGGCTGCGTAGTGGAGATAAGAGCATCTGTTGTCGTCCCATTGTCCATCGAAACTTGTATTTATAATACCACAATCTGCATCATCACCACGGCCCCCTATGTCATTTGGCTCTCCCCTGTGCCAGTTTTGGTAGGCATTTGCGTCTTCTCTCAGCGGACAGTGCTTCCATGTCCCTTCCACCTCGATGTCATTGCACCCGATCCACAGGTCCCCCGTGAGATTCGGATCCAACCCGCTGAGGAAAAACTCCCACAAGAATTCATGTTCGTCTTGGGAATTGGGAACGACAAGTTTCGCTCGAGATTGGACACAGGTGCGATTCGCTTGGTGCCAGTTCATGGGTTGGGTTATCAGCAGATAGCAGGATTTATCGTAGTGTTGCCAGTTCGGAGGGCAATTCGAAGCCGAAACTACCCCACAGGCAAAACCCAAAACAAGCAAACATTCAAATGTAGGAATCATTGTCGTGCGTGTATCAAGATTCCAGGGAATTAAGTGTTTCATATGAGAGACCGAGGACGAAATGAAGATAACTGTGTACTCTGACGAGTGAACAGGAACAAACTGACAATTTCTTTTAACCAGCACGAAAACCGTGGATATCTCACGCACCGTATATATCTAAAGCAAGAGACAGTGCTGGAATTAACGCATACATGTAAGATTTTGATTGGCCAACAGTCCTCAATCCATGGTCACGTGACAACTGTTGCTATATATGTGCTTTGCAATTCATGGGGAAACGTCACTCAAGCTATAAACACGCCCTGTCTCAATACAAAACAAATAATGCACAGGCGACTTTTATATTTTTTTATTGCACAATTTGCGCGTTCAAGTTTCGAGCGAAAGGCTATAAATATAGTGACGTAACCGGCCTACGTCATGCATGGCAATCATGCCGCAATCATGCATGGTACGTGTACATATGCGTGTGTAAACACCGTTGATCGTGGACGGGGGACAAGGGATCTTTTGGGGAAACAATGCTGCTCACGATCGACACAATTAAAGGTCGCGATCGTGTCTCGACTCTTGCGCAAATACTATGGAGATCATCCGAGTATAAACAAAAGAGGGATTACGGTCGGATAATGCCCCGTCCACGAAGATGAATTGGGGTTAGGGTTAGAATCGAGGACGTCCTCGATTGCGATTCGTGTACAAAACCAATGAGAGCCGTCGGAAAAAAGGTACAAACAAAGGAAATTATCGAGAGGAACAAAAGAAACTCGATTTACACCATAAACAAACATGAGTGCAAAGGTTTAAGCGGTAATTCAGTACCATTCCATTATGCACCATTGCTGCATTCATACACACGAACTCACAGCCGTACGCTCATCTGTATACTCACAGCTTTGTAAGTACATGTACATGTATACCGCTAATCGTGAACACATTTTGTCCCCCTTTTGTTTGTATTTTAACTTTTTGGGAAGACGTCCCACGAACGTGCACGAACCTCAACAGTGGACGTTTGTCAATAATGTTCCATAATTTATAGTCATCTTTATTGTTCACACATAATGTAGAGCTTGCAGTGCATACTAGCCCCCCCCCCCCCCCCCCCCCCGGTCAATTAGGAGCGGGACGCTTTCATGGAATTCCATGAAACTTGGACGCAGTGACCCGTAGTAAGACACAATTCATCATCGGATTTTGGGGTCAAAGGTCATGTAGGGGGTCGTTAGGGGTCATTGTTCGTATGTATAGCAAAGTTCGGGTTAAGTTTTTAAGAAAACAATGTATAACTTCAACATGAATTGTTATGAAACTTGGATGCAGTGACCCTTCATCTTCATCAGAATACAAAATACTGGTCAAAAGTCACGTGAGGGTAATCATTGAAAGCTTGGTCTTATTCCTCCATGCTTGTATGGAGTGATCATTGGGTGGGGGCTCATCACAACTCTTTTTAAATGATCAAAGGTCACCGTTTCAAAATGCACAAAAAATCAGAACACAAAACATATAGAAATATATATGAAACTTGGATGCAGTGACCCTTGGGTGGTAAGACATTATTCATCAGAATACAATGTACTGGTCAAAGATCACGTGAGGGTCATTATAGGTCATTTTTCAAAAATCTCATGGTCTACTTGGATGGAGTGATCATTGGGTGGGGGTTCATTACAACTCTTTTCAAATGATCAAAGGTCACGTTTCAAAATGCAAAACAAATCAGAACACAAAACACATAGAAATAGCGCTGCGGGAAAAGGCGACATTCGCAATACGCAGAACTTTATACGCGTGGTATATGCACGACGAGCCAGCTTATACATGATATCCTATAACAATCTGCCATCGTCGATCGTTTTTCTGCAAAACACTGCATGTTCCATCCAGGGCTACTGTCTCAATTGCTAGGCCTTGAATCATGATTACTAAACATCTTGGCAATGGCGGCCACATACACAATGGCAGCTACACACATACAGTAAACTGGTTAATGCAGTCAAGATGATATGTTTATGATCGATGCAGCCATAAGACACGTGTGCAGCTCAAATATGGTCAATCGCCTTCTTAAGGGGTTGTTTACAACTTTTGACCAGCGCCTCCGCACACCCGTTTTGATGTGGGGCAAGAGGTGTAGTAAACTTCCAACATATTTGTCTCTCAGCACAAAAGTCTTTCAACTCAGTCACGTTCCATCCCTTCACAATCTCTCGCAGCTGCCGTTCGGCCCCAACGAACTGGGTCCCATTGTCACTCTGTATTAGCTCTGGATGTCCTCGTACAGCAATAAATCGCAATAGGACTTGGAGAAATTCCATCGTCGAACAATCAACTGCTACTTCTAGATGCACGGCTCTTGTACTGAGACGTGTGAACATTACACCATAGTGCTTAGTGGTCTTGTTTCTTTCAATTTTAACAACATACGGTCCGAAGTAGTCACAGGCTGTGTAGTAGAATGGCGGTGTAAATGGCGCCATCCTCTCAGTAGGCAGACTGGCCATGTACTGTGTCTCTGTTTTGCGTTAATAAACCCTGCACATAACGCATTTCACAGTCTTAGCTAGGCTTGTTCCGCCAGTCACCCTGTACTTGCTTCTGACCTTGGTTGCCGTAGTAGCGACTCCGTAATGTCCACGCTCATGAACATACTTTGTGATCAAGTACGATACATGATGACTTCTGGGGATTAGCACCGGGTGTTGTCTTTCATAAGAGCTTACCATGATGACCTCTTCCTCCGACACAGATAATTATGTCCTTCACAAGTGACTTGAACTCTCTTTTTTTCAGTCGTTCATGAAGTAGTTTCTGTGATTCAAACATCCAGTGGTTTTCAGCAGTATTCAATTCTTCAACGGATAACATACCGTCGTGGACTCTGGACTTGGCTTTCAGGTTTGAGATGAAACGGAAGACGTACGCCGTCACACGAATCAACTTTCTCTAGCTGGCGAATTTGTGGCAGTCTATCGCCTCATCCGCTTCTTTAATCAGTAGTTTCAAGTTTCGAGCGAAAGGCTATAAATATAGTGGCGTAACCAGCCTACTGTTGTGGAGTTCATTTATATGTAAATTTAATAACACCCCTCTTATCAAATGTTGGTATCGTCTGGCTCTTTATAAGTGGCCACGCCCAGTGGTTTCGGTGCAGTTGGCATCGGGCGTTGGACCGGGAGAGTGTAACATTTCTTTAGTTGTGTTGATTTGTTAGAAGGTAAGACACCTCAATAAATTAGTTTGGAAATGGATTTAGTTTGTCATTGCTTCAATTGAATTGCTGAGTTTGCCTTTGCTAATTTCCCCCAAGGGTCACCGGTTTAAGTTAACATCATAACAAATGGTGGAAGATCCGGATACCTCTCTTGGTATGTAGACCCTATTCGTACGTAAACTAAAACTGTAGGTGAAAGGAACGTGCAGTTCCACCACCTTACGGGTCTTTCCCTTATCCAGCGCCCCTACCAGCTGTCCTTGCCGATTTCGGTAAGTAACCATTTTTAAATTCAAAATGGCTATCTGAAGTGTGTGTTTTTGTGATTTTGTATTGTTTGTTACTTGAGTTATTTTGCGAGGTATGTATGGAATTTATGCAAATTAGTTGCCACTCCCATGCCTGAACATTGTGTGTATTGTTCTTTTTTTTAAAGACATTATTTATGGAGAATAACTTTGAAGAAAAACCAGACATGTCGAACAAGTATGATTTGTCCTCCTCTGGGGTAAAGTATTCTGGCAATCCTAACGAGGATATCGATGAATTTATGGCAAAATTTGAAACCATTGCAGCTTTGAGAGATTTTACCGATGCTAAAAAGGTGTTGGCTTTGATTTCTCGAATTGATGGTCATGCACGTATATTTTTAGATACTGTTCCTAAGGAATTTAAAACGTCTGTTGAAAACATACAGAAAACTTTGAAAGATCATTTTCAAGGTGGTTCATGGGTGTGGCAAATTGAAACGAAATTGCTTGAACGAAAACAGTTGCCTTCCGAATCATTGGATGACTATGCCTCGGACGTTATGCGCATGTGCCAGCAAGTAAAGAAACCAAGTGCCGAATGCCTTTCTATATTTGTTCGTGGTTTGCTGCCAGAATTAAGAGCCTTTGTATTTTCAAAGCAGCCCAAGTCTTTTCATGATGCTTTGGACTTCGCTAGGCTTGGTATTTCGGTACAGCAAACCGCACAAGAGGGTAAGAAATATTTGCCCGAACGGGATGATAAAAATTCCAGTGTCTCTGTAAACGCCATTCACGCATCACTAGATTCATTGAAAGATACGGTCAACTCTGTGGCAAGAAGATTAGAGAGATTGGAACAGTGTGTAGAACTGGGACAACAAAAACAGTATCGTTTCAGTCAGATAGGCGCCCGTGAGAATAATAGCTCTAATTATTTCACTTGCCATAGGTGTGGTCGTAAAGGGCACAAATGGAGAAACTGTAGAGCAACAACTGATATTCAAGGCAATCCTTTAAACTAATTAGCCCCCCTGCTAAGGAAAACCTGTCTAAAGATACAGTAAAGCAGGTAGGTGGGGCAATGCAAAAAGGTGATTCCAACGACGAAATAAAACAATGTGATAGTGTGGAGATAGACTTGGGTTTGTTGAACAGTATTACCATTACGATTTACGACGTTAAGGTCGAAGCACTTGTTGACACCGGTGCCTCCATTTGTTTAATTGATAATGAATTGTTAGAACAGGAAATGTCGTCTTTGAAATGTTTAATAGAAAAGCCACGTGTAACAACGGCAACAACTGCCAATAATTCTAATTTGGATATCATTGGTTTTGTTGTTTTGCCAGTCGTAATTAACAACTATTGCTTTTCTATTGACTTTCATGTTGTTCGTAATCTCACCTCAAGTGTAATACTAGGTTCAGACTTTTTGAGCCAACAGAGTACTAACATCAACTTAGGAACACGAAAATTGTGTCTTAAAAAGAAAAGTCAGTTACGAATTACTAACAGTTGTGTGCTTCCTCCACGATCACAGACAATTATTTGTGCGAAAGTTTCTAACCCACTTCCAGTGAACACCATTGGGTTATGTCGGGCAGGAAGGAACGCTACGGCACTGGGCGTGATGGTGGCACACACTGTAAGTAAAGTCGTTAATAAGGACAAACTAGTTAATGTGTTGGCTATGAATGTTTCTTCGGATCCTGTAACCTTACATCCCCGTACTAAGCTCGGCACATTTTCTGTGGTAAATCCTTGTGACTTAAAGCTATTTTCGACTTTAGACATTGCCGAAAATTGTGACCATGTGTCTACAGTAAATTGTAGTAAGGAAAAATCCGAAAATGACGATAAAACTAAGCAAGCTCAAGACATATTGTCTAAGGTTACGTTGAATACCGCACAATTGTCAAGTTCTGAAACTGTTGAAATAACGCAACTTATTTCCGATTATTCCGACATTTTTCAAGTCGAAGCTGGACCTAGAGGGCGGTATTCAGGTGTCAAGCATGTTATAAACACTGGTGACCATTCTCCGATACGGTCTAAACCTTACAGGCAACCACCACACGTACAACATGAAATCAGGAAACATGTTCAGTCTATGCTGGACCAAGGTATTATTAGAGAGTCTACTAGTCCTTGGAGTTTTCCTGTTTGCATGGTTCCGAAGAAAGAAGCTAATACTTACCGTTTTTGTGTAGATTTCAGAAAATTAAACAAAATCAGTAGCATGGATAATTTTCCGTTGCCAAACATTTCTGATGCACTAGATGGCTTGGGCATGTCTAAACCTAAGTATTTTTCCACGATTGACCTTGCAGCTGGATATTGGCAAATTGAACTGGAGGAGACCTCCAAGCACAAGGCTTGTTTTATCACACAAGATTCTTTGTACGAATTTCAAGTTCTCCCGTTTGGCTTACATTCAGCACCAGCTACTTTCCAACGAGCTATGCAAGAGGTTCTTAGGGGTTTAAATTGGAAATCTGTACTTTGTTACTTAGACGACATCATAATCTTTTCGGACTCGTTTTCCCAACATGTGTGTCATTTGCAACAGGTTTTTGGTCGTTTTCGGGAATCTGGTCTTAAGCTGCAACCCAAAAAGTGTGTTTTTGCCCAAACTAAGATAACATATTTGGGTATGGTGCTAAGTCAAGATGGGCTCGAAACAGACCCTGATAAAATAAATGTAATCAAAAATTACCCTAGACCTTGCAAAGTTTTTGAAGTGAAATCTTTTCTTGGATTTGCGGGATATTACCGCAAGTTCATTAAAGATTTCTGCAAAATCGTTGAACCATTAACGAACTTGACAAGAAAAAACGTGCCGTTTGTTTGGAATGTGGCTTGTGAGAGTGCATTTCGAACGCTGAAAGAATTCCTCACTCGACCACCAATTTTGGCCTTTCCTAATTTTGATGATGCGGAATTCTTACTACACACTGACGCTTCTGCCAAAGGGCTTGGTTTTGTTTTGTCCCAAGTACAAGATGACAAAGAAAGGGTCATAGTAACCTAATTGCACTGTTGCTTTGTTCGGGCTCCAGAATCGATACTAGGTTTAGATATGGGATAGATTCGAGCATAGAAACCAGAGTCCGAACAGAGAAACATCTGGAGGGTGGATGGTAAAGGAGAAGACATAAAAAAAAAAAAAAAAAAAAAAAAAAAAAAAAAAAAAAAAAAAAAAAAAAAAAAAAAAAAAAAAAAAAAAAAAATTAACAGCTGCTGTCCATTAGAACCTGGGCACAGATAAAGAAGTACACATAATGTATAACTTGTACCGACCTGCTTTACCTTGTCGTTCATCCACTCCTCGACCAGACTTAACACTGACAGTCTCTTATCTTGCGCCCTCAAACGCCGCAGTGCAAATAGTAACCTAATTGCACTGTTGCTTTGTTCGGGCTCCAGAATCGATACTAGGTTTAGATATGGGATAGATTCTTCGCTACGAACCAAGCCTATACGAAGCCTCTCCCATTCTCGCAATATCTCGCCCCAATATCACCCATACCTCACCCGAACCTCATCCGAACCTCATCCGAACCTCATCCGAACCTCATCCAAACCTCATCCGAACCTCACCCGAACCCCGTTACCCTTGGCACGTCACACGTACCGAAGTCACGCGTACCGAACGTCACGCGTACCGAACGTCACGCGTACCGAACGTCACGCGTACCGAATGTCAACTTCCATTCAGCAAAGCGGAGAACTCCGGGCCCATCTGATGGCGCTTTGCCGTAAATACTAACGTATGTTTCGACCGACGCGGTGGAAAAACGTGCACAGAAAACCAACCTATATTGTATGTCGCCCCTCGACGACGGGGGCGTGCGTAGCCATTCGGACTGTCGATGCAAACTGGATAGGCCGAAGCGGGAGCTATGGAGTGCAAATTTCGATTCTGCAGGACCAGCTCCCGGGATATAAAATCCGATATTTGGGAGTTGCACGATGCAGTTTGATACCGCGAGTGGCGAGAGGGCAGATAGACCTACATGTCGAGGTCACAAAAGCTGGTAGTTACCAGGGCGAGGGATACTACCTAATGAGCGACAGTTCGAACCATCCGGCGCAATTACGACATTTGAGATATCTAAAATATAGGCCTACGAGCACATTTTCCCTGCATCACGGTGCCACCGAGCGTCGATGACCGGCATATTACTGGGGTTTCGTGTCGTCACACCTCGCTTAGACTCCAACCTCGCTTTCGGGAACATATCGATAGACTTGCAGACGCCAAACAAACACGGGAAGCAAAATAGCGTGGAACTGGGGAATGCGTTCTGAATAAACCTACAAGACCTCCCCGTACCTTAAAAGCTGTTTATTTAGTTGATAAATTGATTTTGCAGATGAGCTTTACACAGCCGCAAATATGCGCAGAACAAAAAAATGCTGCGTGTGGGACTTTTCTCGTCGCCGGGTTGCATGCACAATGCGCCTTATTTCCTCATATTTCCCCTCCGTGGGTCAATGCCTACCCTATTAACTTTGTTATTATTTATTTTGTTGATATTATTGTTATTACTACACTCAGGCGTCCTCACACACACACTAACAGATACAAATATAAAGAAAAAAGTTGTTTCATTCTCAGGAAGGCCATGTGATGCTAATATCCTATACTATAGAAATACAGGGTTACTGGCCCCCCACGATGTCCGTGCGTGCGCGCTCCATCGTCTGTTTTATTAGATTCCTCTATACGTTGGGAACAAACAGTTTTGCAGCACGGCTGAACCAATGGATCTGTGGACAGTTTCTAACCCGTTGACACGCATTTTTTGCCAGGATTGGCGACCATGGAAACAACAAATTCCTCTACATATTTTCTGAGCAATGACATAACATAAGCACGTTTCTGCCGCAGCCTGTCTCAGTGCAAGCCTTGAGGAGCTCCAGGCGCCTATGCTTGTGGACGTCCAGTGCCGATTCAACCTGCAATTGCATGGGATAAAATAAGCTGAGTGGTTATTTGCACGTTTCTTTAAAGGGGGGGGGGGGGGGGGGGGGCGAATCGGCGCAAAAATAACCGAATGCGGCCGAGGCAAAGTTTCTGTTTTTTAATTTTAATTTTTTTTATTTTATATCTGCCCACCGCCCACAAACTGGAATTCAACCTCAATATTCATGCTTTGTTCAGTCTAAGGATTTAACAAAATAAGCAATTTCACGTCCATAAACAAGCCGCCAAGCTTGCGCGATGCAAGCAAGATTTCCGGCTCGATTATGAAGGATCTTCGTCGGTCTTGGGGCCCACCAATGCGAATTTGATCCTGAAATTCATGACCTTTCATTGCACTTTCAGGCATGCGAAATATAATTAAATCTCAATATCTACGACCCTTAGGGGGCCTATATCTTGAGGCGTGAAAACAGAAAATAAATCTAAATATTCGTGGCCTTCATCAATCTTTGCGTACTATACAGAAACGAATTCAATTGTAATAATCACGGCAAACAGGAAATTATTCTCAATATTCACGGCTCTGCCCCTGTTTTCGGGCATGCAAACACAAATTCAACCTATTTAATTAATATCCGTGACCCTATACTTTGGATTTCAAGCATGCAGACAGGAATGTAACCTCAATATACACGGCACTTGGTATGTTGTGGTTTTAAAGAAAAGTGATTTTTTTTTATTAATTTCCAACGATTTCCGGCAGGCAATCGCCAAAAATAAAATTCCAATACGGTTGGCCATTGGTAAATGGGTGCAAGCTAACTAGACCGGAAAACCTAATAATTCCCTGACGTCTATACATTGAACCGTTTCGTTTGAAGGAAGTCAAAAAAAAACCAAGAACAGCATTTTGGTCTATGTCTAGCATCTATAAACACAAAGCTCAATATCAATTTGACTGCAGGCTCAACGCGCGTTGGCGTTGGAAAACAATACCACGTCCGTTATAGGTTACACAGTCTAAACAGACGAAAATTTTACTTTGCAACTGGAGTTTTATAAGCTGAACTGGCGCGCACCTGCATGTTAAGCAATTACATTATCAACCTATCAAAAGGTTAATGTCCTCTGCCCTGAATTTTTTATTTTTTTTTTTTTTTTTTGTGTGCGATGTTTCATTTAAAATCTCAAAACAAACGCAATGTTAGAAAATTATCAATTCGATTTGAAAATCAATATTTCAGGGTGCAACCCCCAAAGGCACGGACACACTTAAATTAACAAAGTTCAACAGTTCCACCTTTGCACAACTTTATTCTAAATTGCCTAAACTCTCACTGAAACGAGCAGGACTTCATTTTCAATTTACATGGCCCCTCCTCTGTTTAGCGGCATGCAAAAAGGAAATAACTCAATAATCATGGCCCTGTCTCTGTTTTCAGGCGTACAGACAGGAACTCAATATCAATGTCTGCCTGTTGTCTCAGGCATGCAAACAACAGGAATTATCTCAATATTCATGGCCTCGCCTCTGTTATCAGGCAAGCAAATAGGAATTCAGTCCCAATAATCATGGCCCAACCTCTGTTTACTGGCATGCAAACAGGAATACAAACTTAATATTTATGAACCTCCCTCTGTCTCCAGGTATGCAAACAGAAATACACACTAATATTCGAGGCCCCACGTTTGTTAACGGGCATGCAAACAGGAAAACAAACTCAATATTCAAGGCCTCACCTCTGCTTTCTGGCATGCAAACAGGAATACAATCTCAATAATCAAGGCCCAACCTCTGTTTTCAGGCATGCAAACAGGAATACAATCTCAATATTCGAGGTCCCACCTCTGTTATCTGGCATGCAAACAGGAATACAAACTCAATATTCAAGGGCCCGCCTCTGTTTTCTGGCATGCAAACAGGAATACAATCTCAATATTCAAGGCCCAACCTCTGTTTTCTGGCATGCAAACAGGAATACAAACTCAAAATTTAAGGGCCCGCCTCTGTTTTCTGGCATGCAAACAGGAATACAATCCCAATATTCAAGGCCCAACCTCTGTTATCTGGCATGCAAACAGGAATACAATCTTAACATTCAAGGGCCCACCTCTGTTTTCTGAAATGCAAACAGGAATACAATCTCAATATTCAAGGCCCAACCTCTGTTTTCTGATATGCAAACAGGAATACGATCTCAATATCCAAGGGCCCACCTCTGTTTTCTGAAATGCAAACAGGAATACAATCTCAAAATTCAAGGGCCCGCCTCTGTTTTCTGATATGCAAACAGGAATACAATCTCAATATTCAAGGACCCACCTCTGTTTTCTGAAATGCAAACAGGAATACAATCTCAAATTTCAAGGGCCCGCCTCTGTTTTTCTAAAATGCAAACAGGAATACAAACTCAATATTCGAGGGCCCACCTCTGTTGTCTGATATGCAAACAGGAATACAATCTCAATATTCAAGGCCCAACCTCTGTTTTCTGATATGCAAACAGGAATACGATCTCAATATCCAAGGGCCCACCTCTGTTTTCTGAAATGCAAACAGGAATACAATCTCAAAATTTAAGGGCCCGCCTCTGTTTTCTAATATGCAAACAGGAATACAATCTCAATATTCGAGGGCCCACCTCTGTTTTCTGAAATGCAAACAGGAATACAAACTCAATATTCGATGGCCCACCTCTGTTGTCTGATATGCAAACAGGAATACAATCTCAATGTTCAAGGGCCCACCTCTGTTTTCTGAAATGCAAACAGGAATACAAACTCAATATTCGAGGGCCCACCTCTGTAATCTGAAATGCAAACAGGAATACAAACTCAATATCCGAAGGCCCACCTCTGTAATCTGATATGCAAACAGGAATACAATCTCAATATCCAAGGGCCCACCTCTGTTTTCTGAAATGCAAAGAGGAATACAAACTCAATATTCGAGGGCCCACCTCTGTTTTCTGAAATGCAAACAGGAATACAAACTCAATATCCAAGGGCCAACCTCTGTTTTCTGAAATGCAAACAGGAATACATATTCAATATTCGAGGGCCCACCTCTGTTGTCGGATATGCAAACAGGAATACAATCTCAATATTCAAGGGCCCGCCTCTGTAATCTGATATGCAAACAGGAATACAAACTCAATATTCAAGGGCCCACCTCTGTTTTCTGAAATGCAAACAGGGATACAATCTCAATAATCAAGACCCTACCTCTGTTATCTGAAATTCAAACAGGAATACAAACTCAATATTCAAGGGCCCACCTCTGCT
This sequence comes from Crossaster papposus, assembly GCA_037893245.1. Taxonomy (NCBI): domain Eukaryota; kingdom Metazoa; phylum Echinodermata; class Asteroidea; order Velatida; family Solasteridae; genus Crossaster; species Crossaster papposus. The sequence continues at coordinate 384,052 of JBAIAA010000255.1, read as the reverse complement.
TTCTGATATGCAAACAGAAACACAATCTCAATAATCAAGGCCCCACCTCTGTTTTCTGAACTGCAAACAGGGATACAATCTCAATAATCAAGGCCCCACCTCTGTTATCTGAAATGCAAACAGGAATACAAACTGAATATTCGAGGGCCCACCTCTGTAATCTGATATGCAAACAGGAATACAATCTCAATAATCGAGGCCCCACCTCTGTTATCTGAAATGCAAACAGGAATACAAACCCAATATTCAAGGGCCCACCTCTGTTTTCTAAAATGCAAACAGGGATACAATCTCAATAATCAAGACCCTACCTCTGTTATCTGAAATTCAAACAGGAATACAAACTCAATATTCAAGGGCCCACCTCTGCTTTCTGATATGCAAACAGAAACACAATCTCAATAATCAAGGCCCCACCTCTGTTTTCTGAACTGCAAACAGGGATACAATCTCAATAATCAAGGCCCCACCTCTGTTATCTGAAATGCAAACAGGAATACAAACTGAATATTCGAGGGCCCACCTCTGTAATCTGATATGCAAACAGGAATACAATCTCAATAATCGAGGCCCCACCTCTGTTATCTGAAATGCAAACAGGAATACAAACCCAATATTCAAGGGCCCACCTCTGTTTTCTAAAATGCAAACAGGGATACAATCTCAATAATCAAGGCTGCACCTCTGTTTTCTGAAATGCAAACAGGAATACAAACTGAATATTCGAGGGCCCACCTCTGTAATCTGATATGCAAACAGGAATACAATCTCAATAATCGAGGCCCCACCTCTGTTATCTGAAATGCAAACAGGAATACAAACCCAATATTCAAGGGCCCACCTCTGTTTTCTGAAATGCAAACAGGGGTACAATCTCAATAATCAAGGCTGCACCTCTGTTGTCTGAAATGCAAACAGGAATACAAACTCAATATTCAAGGGCCCACCTCTGCTTTCTGAAATGCAAACAGGAATACAAACTCAAAATTTATATAGTGGTTTGATCATCATCAATACACCATTCTGTTGGGATTAAACCAGTAGTTAATATCTAATTAAACAGAGATACAATAAGTGTGATCATTGGCTCAGGACAATGTTAAAGAAATTCATTAACAAATAAATCAACGTCAGCAGCTTTATCTCCTGATTTCCTTATTTGGACCAAAATTTCATATTCTACTGAAACACTTGTTTGTTTCCTCATTTACCGATTGATCGATTTTTCTGGGATCAATGCCATTGGATATGATATTTTTCGGTTGGACCTAACCCAAGTTTGTTTTTGTAAATACTCAAATAATGCTTCTAATGCAATATTTCTCAGTTTATCTTTACCCTGATTGCTGGCATCATTAATAATTGTCCAATACTCCTTTGGGTAGTGCTCTAAGTGTCCTTATTTTATTATTGAGTTTTTACTAAAGTCATGCTTAGTTTATTTATGAGCTTCTTATATTTTTTTTTTTTTTTTTTTTTTTTAAACATATTTAAGTTTGGCTTGAGCTTCAGGCGAATTGATTTTGTTAATCTCATAATAGTTTTTAAATACTCAGATCTGGCTTTTTTGCGGTCACTGTTAAACCACGGTTTATATCACACTGTTTACTTATTCTAGTTTGAAAAGCAGAATTCAAAAATTGAGCGCACAAGTCACTGGTGATGACACCCATATCAGAATGTGCCATTTGCAGAGATTAATATTTTACCACTTGCTTGCAATTTCATAATTTCGTCTTCATCAAATGCATTTTTATATTAAACAGAAAAAGTCGAATCCCAATTAGTTTTTGTGGTGGTTTGTGTATCTACAAATTGGCACTTGCTCCTTACGTCTATCTATCTGCTGATGACACATATTTAAATTGAGTGGTAACTGAAATTGGGTTATGTTTGACCAACAAGAACCCTTCGAAATTACCAACAGTATAATTGGTAATTTGAGGGAACGGCTCAGAGGAAACGATAACATAGACAATCGTGCTTGAGCTACTGCAGGTAACCCTGCCTATGATTTAATCGCCATCTGCATGTTCGTACATTAACAATATGCAAATCAAAATTTGTACAGAGGTTGATGAGATTATAACCGTTATTATTTGGTCAGGAATCAGAGTTGCACCTAGTCGTTGATATACCAAGAGATTATAATTCGTCCTTGGCACTGGATGGGCTGTCATTTTCTAACTCAAATCCAACTACAGAAGCGACTGAATCATCTAATGTTACAAAGTCATTTAGATTACCTGGCCTGGCATTAAAATCTCCTATCAGACACAAAGTAAACATTGTACTTACATTTTATAATAATACAGCCGTCTGCAATTTTATCAAAATTATCTTTAGTATGATATTTTGACCTACATGAGGCACATAGACCGCACCAACAACAAATTCATATTAAAATGCCTTTTTATCAATATGAAAATATCCGTCACTGGACACGACTCGCAAAATGACGGACTGGCCGACTTTTGGCCATCAAATACTATTTTTACCTGCGTTTGTACCGAAATAAAAAGGCGGTATGCCACGCAACTCTATTATCGGGCGACATAAGTAGCCATCATAGGCCAGCGAAATGAACGCAAATGAACTATGCTAAGCTGAGAAAAAGACGTCCGTTCACGGGTTGCTATACTCGAGACTGCGAAGAGACTTTTCGACAACGGTGGTGCAAATACTACACAACTTTAAACCCGACGGGAAAAAACCCGTATGTAATGTTACGACCCTGCACGTAATGTTGCAAATTAACATCCGAAAGTTAACATTTCCCCAACCAAAAACATGCGACTTGCTCGACCAGCACTACTTGTCGTGCACTGATTCAATGTACATGTATGTGTGTGCATCGCTAAAGGCAAAAGACTCCAAGACTCCGTTTGCAGCTCCATCTATTCAATGCACCTGCCAGTGAGATAAACAACAAGGCTTTGAGAATTACCACAGTTAAAAGTAAGCCTGCTCGAAACATAACAGAATTACACAAGAAAAGGGATTAAACGCCTCAGTAGCAATGTGGCTCATATCACCATAGCATAACTAAAGTATTTTAATTATTTTTCGGCAAATGGGATTTCGTGACTGCATGCCCTGTTCTTCCTTTGAATCGATATAAATGTTGAATTCACAAGACTAAACTATTTACAATGAATAGACATGGCTGCTCAAGGTGTGAATTTACTGTCAGTCAGGGCAGTCAGCTGTGCAGAGCCTTCCGGAAGTGCTCTCTTTTATTTGCTACGTATGCGTGTCTCCCGTTAATTACCTTTGCGACATTTGTATGCAACAAAAAAGCTGATAATACTAGTATCGTCTTTATTGTTTAGTGAGATTATTCAAGTTTTCATCAACATTTTATTTTGTGGTCAGTAAAAAATACCCTTCTACTTTACTAAACAAGTTGTGCAGAAGAATGCGACAGTTTGGAGACAAACAAGATATGTTATTTAGTTACCTATCTTCAAAATGTGTGGTTCTTTTATTTACCTCAAACACTTACGAACAATCAAAATGTCGTCCATTCCAAAAGTAGGCTCACAAAAATAATGCCGCTCAAAAAGCACAGAAATGCCTCAATTCTACTGTCCTCCAATACCAAAACAATCTAACACCTTGATCAAACATGCGTTGCTATACTAAACTCAAGATACCTCTGTAATTCGCATGTCGGAACCCCTGCTCCACACCAGAGCAAAGGCGCTCGACAAGAACATGTGGCGCTCTGACTATCGTAAACAAACATCACATGCAAAACGTGAGCATAAAGCAAAGTTATGCAACAACACGCACGTGTATACAATATAATTCACGTGAATTGGGTCCATTTGAAAAACAGACATTTCGCGATTCTAGTTAATTAGTTTTTTGTTTAACATTTCGGTTAAAAAGAACATGACCTAATTCCGAGGGGCACACCTCCGTGCACACAAAACCTCGTAAAATTTCGCGGCTACGAGGCCGTCAACCCGCACAAAACTTCGCAGCGTACCTCATTAATGACTACGCTGCAATCTGACTGGCACAATGCGATAGCACACACCAGCCTCCAGGATTTCATTCCCATAGTATGAAATGGCACCGGGGTCCCAACATTTAGATTAAACGGGCTTTCCTACAGATATGTAGCGGAAATATATTATTTCAACACAGAATTCCAATAAAACTGAACATACATTATAATCAGCTGGGTAAAGGTTTATGAAGGGAATGCTTGTCGCCCTTGTAAATAAACGTGTATTATACCCACCTAACACCAGGAGGGGCTCGATAAGACTGCTATCCTCGCTAGGTCTCAAATAAACCTAAAAATCAGATTTGTAGAAAAACACCCCCCGAAATAGAGAAATCACCGAAGATCACTGATTGCATAAAGAACACAATGCGGCATTTCAATACGGAGAAACAGACCCGCTTACCAAAACCGACAGGTGTACAGCGGGACATCATAGAAAAGCTGCACAAACAGCTGCACAAACATGCGTGCTATAGGGATGCCCATACACCGGCATATGCCTGTTATGTAACCAACTGCATTATACTGCAATGGACATGTACACTTCGCATGGCAATTTATACGTAAAGATGCATTATATGAATTCAATACAAATGTGAATTTTTTTAAATACGATAGGAGATGTACCTCTTACTGGTGAATATATATATATTGCTGAAAACGTACGCAAACGTTAAGTAGCACGAATAAAATAACTATGTTATTAAACCCACATTCCTGGCCCTATTGTTCAACAAGTAGGCCGACCGGGGCGATGGATAGACCATTGTGGTGCTCTCACATTCCATTGCCACGCATCAGTGCGGCCACTCCCTATCGCGCAAATTGTGGTCTTCGGTACGAAGGCTCTATGCCGCCAAGCATGGCAAGCTTCAAACCTACATGCTAGTGCACCCTTGGGACATATTCCAAACTCTGCCGAAGCAAAGGCAAAACGTGAGGTAAAACAAGAATACCTGCGCGTTTATAAGAATACAATTATCTCAGAGCTCGGCTCCATAAACCATTTCGACACGCCCCTTTTCGAGGAGGGTTCTTCAGTTTCAGCTTCGCCAAATCAAATAAGTGGTTTGATCCTACCTCATTTCTCCATACAATCCAATAAAGAGTCCTCAAACTAGCACGGGTGTCCAATCTCGCAAACACAAGCGCGATTGACTTTTACTGGGATGGAAAACCTTCCCAGAAATGATCTCTCTTGAATCCTGGATTGCTGCCACGCCGCGGTGTAAAACACGGCCCGGGTGGCCATCGGTCTGGACAGACGCGAAGACATGGAACGTCATGCCATGACGAAACCAGACTTAACACTGACAGTCTCTTATCTTGCGCCCTCAAACGCCGCAGTGCAAATAGCTTACGGTGGAAGAGCTTTGCACAAAGCAGAACGTAATTACTCTACCACTGAATTGGAAGCTCTGGCTGTTGTAGAGGGTATTAAAAAATACTCCCAATACTTGCAGTTAGGAATTAAGTTCACTGTTTTCACAGACCATTGTGCATTAAAGTGGTTATTTCACAACAACCACACTTCGGGTAATAGCCGCTTAGCACGCTGGGTACTTAAACTGCAACCATACAACTTTGAAGTGAAACACATAAAAGGAAAGAACTGCCATGTTGATGCTCTCAGTAGAATTAACTATGACCAGTCTGGGTCTTGTACTGGATGTAGTAGATGTCTTGAAGCAAACGCTGCAGTTCAACATCCAATAACAACAACTTGGGTAGAAACTAAAACCCATGAATCAGACTTTTCACAAGACGTACCTGAACAGTCGGAAACTGGAATTAACGTTATAAAAAACGTACGGTTTCAGTATGGGAAAAGGATAACAAATAAACCAGATTTTTTGAATATTCCTTCACTTCCAAGTGAAGTTAGTTTGGGTCGTTTCAAAAAGGCTCTACTTTCGGACACATTTGCTGGTGACATGATGAAATATTTAGAGACCGATTATTTACCTGTTGATGATAAATCTGCAAGGAAATTAATCTTAGAGGCTGACCAGTATTTTGTGAGAGACGGGTTATTGTATCATATTTGGATTATTCCATCAAGCCGTAGTAACCCTGAAAGACACGTGTACCAGTTGTATGTTCCTCTGTCATTTGTAGACATTGTGTTGGATAACTGTCATGACAATGTTCTCTCAGCTCATTTTGGCTTCCACAGAACTTATGCAAGAGTACGTCAGCGTTTCTATTGGAAGGGAATGTACAGAGATATCGACAATTGGGTTCGGAGTTGCATCTCTTGTGCCCAAAGAAAGACGCACAGGCATAAGGTACTGGCCCCGTTAATGACTATGAAAGTTCCAGAACCATTCGAACGTGTAAGTGTGGATATTTTGGGTCCATTACCTGTAACGATTAAGGGTAATCGTTATGTTCTGTGTTTTACAGACCATTGTACCAGGTGGCCCATTCTTATTGCACTTTCCAATATTGAGGCTTTGACTGTTGCCCGTGCGTTTTTCGACAGGGTCATATGTGAACACGGTTGTCCGAAAACTCTGCTCAGTGACAGAGGAACGAACTTTCTCAGCAAAATTGTTATGGAAGTTTGTCGCATAATGCAAACTCGAAAACTGAACACTAGTGCATATCACCCTGAATGTAATGCTGTTCAGGAGAGGTTTAATTCTGTCATTTTAGACACTATCTCTCATTACGTGAATGAGTTTCACAATAATTGGGACGAGTATCTGGGCGTAGTTCAGTTTGCTTACAGAACCACTCCTGCTGAAAACTCAGTGGGATATAGCCCGTTTTTCCTGATGTACGGGAGAGAGGCTAGATTGCCTTTGGAGGTAACACTATCCCAGTATAATCACCCTGACAAATCTGTCAGAGATCGCCTTCATCAGTTAGTTTCGCAACTAGAGATTTTTCGGGACATATCTAAAAAGCGTGCTGAAATGAATCGAGTAAAAATGAAGACCTACTTTGACAAAGCTACTCAGGATGTGAAGTATCAAGTTGGGGATACTGTTTGGATTTATATTCCAGCGGTACAAAAGGGACTTTCTCGCAAATTGGCAAAGTTTTGGGCTGGACCATATCTTTTAGTAGAGCAGACTGGCCCTGTAAATTTTCGAGTTAGAAATCTGGAAAATAATAGGCTACTTTCGACACCTGTTCACGTTAATCGTATGAAATTTGCTTACAATAGATTTGTACGTCCAGGTAATGATGTCACACCAAGCGATCTATAGAACATAACAATTCTTTGCCAGTATTGTTTGAAGAAGACTGTCCAGAAGATACTTTTGTTCCACTTAAGTCAAAACAGGAATCAAGTCAGCAATCTTTCCCAGTTTCTATCGTACCTGGTATACCTACCACTCCAGTAGAACAAACTAAGGAATATGAAATAGAGCGTATACTGCGGGGTAGATGCAAGAACAAGCGTCTTGAATACTTTATTAAGTGGAAAGGATTTTCTGATAACGAAAACACATGGGAACCAGAAACGAACCTAAATGAAGCTGCTTTAGAGTATTTAAAAAATAATTCAGTAAGAATCACTTGGAAATTGTAATTTGGGAAATATGATGCATTTTAAAGGTTTATTGCATATGGTATATTGTTCTGATTTTACGCTTTAGATGCCATTTTGAATATAGTGTAATTACCTATTTTAAGTATAATTTGGGGACCAATGTATTTAATGTAAAATTATTGAGTATTTCCTCAAGATGACGTCACATTGCCGGCAATGACCATCGGAGTTCGTACGATGAGGTGACTGGGATCTCGTGGCCTGGCCAGCCCGTGGACAGCAAGATCTTGGACAAGGATCACCACCCTTCTTCGTGTGGACAAGATTGATGATGGTAGACGATTAACTTAACGAGAGGAATCAACTGCAAGTTCTGTTAAATTGTTAATTATAAAGAATATGATATGTTAAAATTTGTATTTAAATTACCAGGAGCCAATTTTATTAGGGGTGGCGTATGTTGTGGAGTTCATTTATATGTAAATTTAATAACACCCCTCTTATCAAATGTTGGTATCGTCTGGCTCTTTATAAGTGGCCACGCCCAGTGGTTTCGGTGCAGTTGGCATCGGGCGTTGGACCGGGAGAGTGTAACATTTCTTTAGTTGTGTTGATTTGTTAGAAGGTAAGACACCTCAATAAATTAGTTTGGAAATGGATTTAGTTTGTCATTGCTTCAATTGAATTGCTGAGTTTGCCTTTGCTAATTTCCCCCAAGGGTCACCGGTTTAAGTTAACATCATAACACTACTTATGCGAATTATTGACAGGTATATGCATAGCGAGTCTGCGCCGCGATCATACATGGTACGTGTACGTATGCTCTTGTACCACATAACGACCGAGGGGCTAGACACAAAACAGAACAAAGGGAACAAAAGCCCCTCGGTCGCCGGTATGAATTGCAAAATTCGGTCCTCGATCGATGGGGAAAGCGCTAAGCAATGGGGTTTGGGTATAACATAGGAATAACGGAAAACACAATATCGATCCTAGATCGTTATGTGGTTTACGACTGTATGTGTTAGTACGTGCGTTTGTTTATGGTGTAAATGGAGGACACATGCATGGCGACACGAAGGTGAATTGGGGTTAGGGTTAGAATCGAGGAAGTCCTCGATTGAGATTCGTGTACAAAACCAATGAGAGCCTTCGTACAATTTTTTTTTCGAGAGAAACAAAAGAAAATCCTCGATTTACACCATAAACAAACGTGAATGCACAAGTTTAAGCGGTAATTCTGTACCATTTCATTATGACCATTGCTGCATTCATACACACGAACCCACCAGCAGTACGTATATCCGTATAATCACAGCTTTGCAAGTATACCGCTAATCGTGAACACATGTTGTCCCCCTTTTGTTTGTATTTTAACTTTTTGGAAAGACGTCCCACGAACGTGCACGAACCTCAACAGTGGACGTTTGCCAATAGTGGACCATAATTTATAGTCATCTTTATTGTTTACACATAATGTGGAGCTTGCAGTGCATACTAGCGTGAATTTCGCGACTTCGCGGCTTCTTCTACGCCGTTTTACAAACGCAGCTTCGTTTTCGTATTTTGGCTTTGTTCATGTAGTTTAGCAGTGGTACAGTTGTTTTCCTAGTTCCGGATTTTTTCTAGTTCCAGATCGCTTCAAATAAAAACCTACCTTGTTATGGCTTGGTCTCCAATACTATTTGTTTAGATGAAGTGCATTTAAAAAAAAAAACATACAAGCTTCTTGATACATAAGTAAAAATAAGTCGAAGTAAAAGTCTCAAATCTGCCAAAGACTGAACGTTCATTTTTTTTTCTAGTTCCGGATCGCCCGTAAAATACATGCATCAACAGCACGCGCGCAAGCGATTTCATATGACGTGTTCTAATGGACCATGGAGAAATGTCTCCATGGTGGGACAAAGTTTATCGGATCGTTGCCGCGCGCAACACACGTACACGGACAAAACATTTCAAAGCATTTCCTTGCAAGTCCTTTTTTAAAACTTTATTGGAAGTTAAAGTATTTGACATTAATTTAAACTGTATTTATATAAATTAATGAATACTTTATCAGAAATATAGGCTTGATTCGGGTTGGTTCTAGCGTGATAATTGTTCATGTACATGTACGAAGCAGTTTTTTTACTCGATCCGGAATTGGTTAAACTGATCCACAACTAGAAAAAGGGATGTCGGTATATTTGACGTCGTACAGTATGTATTTTAAAATAAAGAAGAGCATAAATATCGAAATAAAAACTGTAGTTTCTCCATCACTCAAGGTAAACTACTAAACCTATTTCATTTAAATTTCGAGGATTAGACTTGCCGAAAACAGCCTGAATATTTTTTGCGATCCGGAACTAGGAAAACGTCTGTAATGTGGCCAGAGTGCAGCCCAAAGCCGGGGTTTAGAAAACGGCCCTTGGAAAACCCATGATGTTACTACATATAATGACCGGCACGTGATCGAGTCTCGGCCAATCAGAAGCCTTCAACTCTCCTAGGTATTTATTAAACCCTAATAATAAGAGCACTGCAAAAGTTACGTCCAGAGTCTTTGCTTTGCGTTGTTTTCCATTACAGATAATACAAGGTAGATAAGTATAGGCGGGGCTTATTATGGGGAGTGTCCAATCACACCAATCACACGTCATGCAGCTATATGGACCTACTTCAGTACGTTCGAAAAAAATGGCAAAGTCTATAGGAGGAAGCGTCGTCTGTCTTTCGTCGAAGATCTGTCGTGTTGTTTGAATTTTGCAGCAGATTATCACACACAGATTTCGACCCGAGCAGCGAAAGAACTTAGAATCCTGTAACGGAACAGGGTATATGCCGACTCGTATTCGAGTCTAGTTAATCTAAATATATTGTTCATGCAGGATCACGCGCTCATGCTGCGTGATACTTGGCGCAGTGGCCAATCATTAACGCGCGGCTGCATGATCAGGGTTAAGCAACCAATTACCGGCGCGCGTAGCTTCTGCCCGGGTAATGCACATATAATTAGCGCGTGGCGACCAATCACCGTAGCGCATTTCGCTACTTGTGCGCGGCCGGCCTGGGGTTTTGTTCAGTTCGTAGAATGGTGGCGTTGTAACGAGACCTATCGAGATATTTTTTTGAATTCCGCTACTTGAGACCATGGAGGTTTCCTACCTCCATGTTGAGACCAAGCAAGCTTCGGGTGGTAGCGTTCAGCTCTGGTGGCGTTGAAGTTGACGTTCTGGTACGGCCGGGTTCGGAAGTTCGTGAGGCTTCGGGTCAGAGTGAGTTGACGCTAGGACTAGGGTTGTGTATAGTGAGACCTGAGTGTAACGTTCTCAAGTTCTCAGGAGTGTTATCATTATAACCATGGAGGTCCTACCTCCATGTTATAACCTTGTTGATAGACATTGGGGGTTTCCGTGTCATTTGAATAACTGTTCAGCTGAGGGTTATTGTAAACTACGTGAGGTATACCTTGAGCTCACTGCCAGTGAGCTGAACCTGGTTGAGGTATACGATTTTCTAGTGAGGGTTATTTGTTCATATTAATTAGGTTGCTCTGCTAAGTGTTTTATTATTCTGCTAGTTTGCGTTTCTTTATCTTTCTATAAAAGATATAAGAATTCTAATTGTATTAACGGTTAGAGGTGTGTTAGCCCCCGAACGTTATATTGTATATTGTATAAAAGCCCAATTATTCTCATCAAGTGGTGCAATTGACCATGTGAGGATTATTGGAAGCCTAGTCATGTATAGGAGTTTCACTAGACCCTTGTTATAATTAAAGATATTATTATTGAGGCTACTGAGCTCCGTGAGGTTTATTTAAGGGTGCAGTTGACCCCTGGTGTTGATTTACGAGCTAGTTTTGTACGTGGTGAAAGGGACCACGTGAGGGTTACCTCCAGTGAGGTTTATTGTGTATTCTGTTTTGTATGTAAAGTTAATTACTCTAGAATCATTGAAGGAGAATAAGACCAATTATTGATCGTCTTTGGAATACTTGTCACTGTGAGGTTTATTTACATTGTGAGGTTTATTAAGACTAATTATTTAGTGCTCTTCTATTACATCAAGTTAAACACTGTCATAAAACGGTGGTATATTTCCACCAAACGAACAGCCCCTAGGTTAAGTCCGCCGTTCGTTAATTGTCCCCCCTTGCGTCTGGATAGCCGCTCATCCTTGCGCGAGGCTAATAAATATATTTGTTGGATAATAAGAGTTGGTTGGAGTCCTGGGATAATAAGACCAGTCCCAATCTAGGTCCTCCGCCGGTTCCGCCACAATCCTTTCTTCGTGGTCACGTTGTTTTTGTTGATTTGCTCACAGGTATTACATCCATCATTTTTCAGGCAGCCGGCCCCATTTGGCTCGGAGCTGCTAAACGTTAGTTAATACATGGAGTTTTAACCGTGTAGTTTTAACCTTAATATTGTCAACATTCAAGTAAATACCCAGCGAAACGAGCGAAATTTTAACTGATATGATTGATGACCCTCCATGCACCGATCTACTCCCGACAGTTTCCGGTACAGTTTTAACCATCCAACCTACAAGTGCAATTCTTCCAAAGCCTTCGTTAAAATCACTATAACCCTTTCAGTACCAAGGCACACTTTGTCACTATGCTTAGGTTACCACAGTAATATACATGATATGACCAGTTAGTGACCAAGTACTTTTTGCCAAGTTTTAGTGTATAGCGCCCTCGCAAGGCAAAGTAATGAAAGGCCACTCTTCTTTGAAGTGGTGTTGAATCATAATGGATTGACAGTGCCCCCAAAGCAATGACTATTAGATTTATTATTATTGGCCTGTGAGAAGAAGTGGAAAGAATTCCATATCTCACCCCCACTTTTTGCCCTTGACTTGACAACTACAAAGAAGAGTAAATCTGATGAAGAAACACTAATTTAGGAGTGAGATGTTTTTCTTCGAAAATACTTAGATTTTCTTAGATTTTATTTAAAATGAAGGAAATCCGGACTGTGAAGGTAATTGCACAAACATACAAAATGGGTACACTATGGATGCAGTTAAAAGTTCAAATGAAGGCTACACCCCCCCCCCCCCCCCCCCCCCCCAGCTCAACGTTGGGTTGGCGGTGTGTGCGCTAATACTTCAACATTGGGATGGGGGGGGGGGGGGGACCACAATAAAACTTGCTCAGGTGAATGCTCATTACAGACTATGCAACTTCTCAAAGCATGGTAGTACACACATTGGTTTGTCACACTGTTTACAAATCGTGCGAGTTTGTTTACGCTTGGCTATTGTACTGCAAACAACACAGTTGCGCCTTTTGCCGGCAGAAATTCTTCCAGGATAGTGATGAGTTGGAAAGCGGCTGGAACCACGTGACACCTGACTGGCATGCTGAGCTTGGTTGTGCTTCGAAGTGGAAATAAGCTCTTCTATGATCTTCACTCTGAAATCCAAAGTGGCCAAGTGCTGATTTGTAGGGATGCTGTTGTATACAATGGTAGCATTCACCAAGCAGATATCAAGAATGGCCACGAAAGCTCTTTTCCACCATTTCATCGATTTGTGAGGGTGCGAGTAGTACTTACACATTTGTGCTGCGAGATCACTTCCTCCCATGTATTTATTATAATCATTAACGACAGAAGGTTTTTTGATCGTACAAAGTCCACTCAAACTGTTTTTGCTCTGAATATCTTTCGTGTCGATATTGCAGTTTCCAACGTTTGTGAGAAGAGTTACACGCTTGGCATCCTGCCAAACGCCGCACAGTTGGCCGGCTTTGGTGTAAAACTGGGGGTCAGCACCTCTTATCATGTGTAATTTTTTGGGGTTTGCAAAATCTGGAATCCCCAGTGTGGTGTAGCGTGCAGTTCCACAAGCTCCAAACTTTAACTGTGATAATTAGCAGATGAGAGCTGGGCTTGTGTACCAATTGTCCATGAAAATGAAATGTCCCTTATTTTCTAGTCCTGTAATTAGGTCGAGGACTACATGCCCAGCAGATGTAATATTAGGTGGGTGGTGTGTTGAAGCATAACCAATGGAGGGTCGACTGGATTCCTTTGATGTGGGCTGGGAGCCGGTGAACACCTTCCAAGCACAGGTATAACCAGTTTCTGACTCGTTTAATGAAAAACATTTTAATCCCCATTCGGCGGACTTTCGTGGCATGTACTGTTTGAAACCAAGTCGACCTTTGAACTTGATCATTGTCTCATCGGGTGAAAAATTTCGGCCTGGCATGTAAATGCGAGGAAAGGATGGCAGTACAATGTCAAGCAGCGGGCGGACCTTGGAGAGTTTGTCAGGGGGAGCATCTCCTTGATCTTGAACTTGATCTGATATCTACTGAAACTGTACTTCCAAGAGCTTAAAGATCCCCAATACTTAATAAAACCATACTAAATCACATGATGGCGTAATCATGACGTCACCTCAATGTATATCTATAACCATAACACATCCTGATATACCTGCGTACCAAGCTTCCCATCAGCCGACACCCTTACCGGATATCTAGGCCCCCTGTCAGAATTAGGCTCCCTATACGTAAAATCAATTAGAGAAAAAGGTTGCGATCGAAACTCCCGTATGTTACCACTTGGCCACTGGCACCTGCGCATTCGATTTCCGAATTTTAAATATATCAACCTTCCATTTGTACTTAGTCCTTTTAAGAAAAATCTTACCGAAACCGTTTCAGGATGCGAACCCGGGAGGTTGCAATCGAAAGTCCTGCACGCTATTGCTAGGCAACCATAACACAAACTTGACCAATGAGTCCGCGATTATGCATGTTGCGTCATGTATTTATGCACGCAACGTCCCACCCGCGTGCAAATGCGACACAGTTCTGCTCGGAACTTTAGGAGCGATTATAGGAAATATACAAGACGACCTTATTGAAGGTTATGGCGTGGTCTGCAAAAACTGCGGTGTAAAATGTACACTATTATAGGACCATCTGGTATTAACTTTTACGGGTGTTGTCCTATATATATATAGATACCGATTGTGTTAAATTAACACCACGGTTTACGTTAGGGGAAGCCGACGGCCTACGCGCGCTGCATAGCGCGATTAGGTTGTCTTGCAAACAAGACTAATAATACACACAATGAAGATTCGAACGCAAGTTAAGTATGAAGCATTTACTACCATTTCAGTTAGCAAATGCCGAACAGTAAAAATTGTATTTATACGATTCAAACATTTGCTTTTCCTTAATGCTTTTATTGCAAAGTAAATGTTGTTCTGTTTTACTTGTACTTAAAAGCATTTGCTACAGATTGTATATTTATTCAGCCCTTGTGCAGGGGGCATCAGGAAGAAAATTTCTCGATATCGGGTCAGAAAATTCCAACGAAATTTTCGGCGTTGACCCACCCACCCTTACGGATATTTTTTTTTGAAAATGATATCCGGATGCCATACCCACCCCTTTTACGGAATATTTTTTTTTCATTTCATTAACTGGAGTTCGGACCCACCCCTTTAACGGGAAATATTTTTTTCATTTCACCAACTCAAGTTCGGACCCACCCCTTTAACGGGATATATTTTTCGGAATTCGACAGGAGATAATTCGTGACGAGATCGAAATTTTCGGAACGACTTTCGAGATCATTCTGAATTTGACCATGGAAATCTGCTCGTTCAGACAGATATAGACGAATCTGTGTCCGTTCACTTTCGCGAACTGCTGCAGCAGTTATTCACTGATAATCATCCCCGGCGCCCGGCGCCAGTCTCAGTCCGCATCCGGTCCTCAGTTCCTCGGAGTCCAGCGTACTATTATCTTCACTTTCGTTTTCAAAGATTCAATGTTTCCGAGTTGGAAAATTCGACAATTACCCGTAAATTACGCCGGTTGTCGCTCTTCATTCAGAATGCGGCGGCCGCATATTAAGAATAGGATCGTCGCCCGACACTGACACCGTGAGAGCAGTCAAAACGGACTTGAAATTGAGAATGCCCGTAAGTTTTTTATTTTTTCTCGATTGAAAATTCGATCACTGACGCTGTCACTGATCACGAAAATTTTAACAAAATGCTTGAAAATGGCGAAAAATGGAGTGAAATATTTTTTTGTAGTTCAAGTCAGGTGTTTTGACCCACCTTTTTTGTTGAATTTTTTTTTTTTCATTCCAAAATCCAGTTAGACCCACCCCTTTTTGCAAAGTTTTCTGGCGCCAGAAAAGTCTGCCGCGAGGCCTGTTAGACCACCCCACCCCACACCTGATATCGAATTTTTGTTTTACTGATGCCCCTTGCCTTGTGTAGTTAATATTTACATCGCCTTGTACGTTCACGGTCTGTGAAGCAAAATTGGACACAGGTGCGATTCGCTTGGTGCCAGTTCATGGGTTGGGTTATCAGCAGATAGCAGGATTTATCGTAGTGTTGCCAGTTCGGAGGGCAATTCGAAGCCGAAAATACCCCATTCAAATGTAGGAATCATTGTCGTGCGTGTATCAAGATTCCAGGGAATTAAGTGTTTCATATGAGAGACCAACGACGAAATGAAGATAACTGTGTACTATGACGAGTGAACAGGAACAAACTGACAATTTCTTTTAACCAGCACGAAAACCGTGGATATCTCACGCACCGTATATATCTAAAGCAAGAGACAGTGCTGGAATTCACGCATATATGTAAGGGTTTGATTGGCCAACAGTCCTCAATCCATGGTCACGTGCCAACTGTTGCTATACATGTGCTTTGCAATCAATGGGGAAACGTCACTCAAGCTATAAACACGCCCTGACGTATTCATATTGTTCATGCACGACAATACTACCGGTAATGGCTTGTTAGACAGAAACTCATCATAACAGCACAATAACTCATCGTTACCAACACAATAACTCATCATTACCAACACAATAACTCGTCAGTACCAACACAATGACAAACACAACAGTAGGCCTACTGTACTCTGCCAACCAAATGGAGCATAACGGGCCCGTACGCAGGATTTACTATGGAAGGGGGGGGGGGGGGGGGGGGGGTGCGAATTTGTACTAATGGGTTTTTCGAACCCCACCTAATAAACAAAGAACCCAACATGAATAAGATTAAAACTGCTGCAAACTGCTTACTGGCTGGAATGACCTGAAATATACAAATCAAATAAGATCTTCTTCAGAGACAAACACAACAATACCCAACAATTAGAACCAGTTTTGTCGGTGAATATTTAGTAATTTTTAGGTTTGGTGGTTTTAAAATCAAATTTTCACGGTTTTTTTCACGTGATTGCATAGAGTCTAGTCGTCAATACTGCTGCTTGTAGCTCCTATCTCGGAATCGTCAGGCACTTCAGTGGAGCTACTCTCCATTTTGCGGCGACAAATCTCATATCAAATGATCCGAACTCGTTCTCCCATCTGGTGTAGGCCACTGTACGAAATGCGTCGTCGGATGCATCACAGAACACTATCAGTTCAACAGGACGGTCTGGCTTTGGCATCAGGCATCGCTCAAAGGATCATCCATCTATAAGCTCTTTAGTTCTTTAAAGAACTTTCTCCATTTAGCCTTTGCTTCTGGTTGTAATTCGTCATCCCAGTCAACACCTAGTTGCCACAGCTTCTGCATCAGGATCTTTCCTCTGATCAGAAAAGCACCAGTAAAGCCAATGGGATCAAATATTTTGGCCAGCTCATTTAGTACCATCCGTTTAGTCATGACATCTCTTTCTTTCAAGGCCACTTGGTACTTCAGTCTGTCTGTCTCTGGGTTCCATACCACGCCTAATACCTTCTGCTCTTCTGTAGGCATACCTCCTACGATTGGTTTCTCTCCAGTCTTTCCTTCTTCTAACTTTGCGTTTGACAACCACTCTTTTACCTTGAAGCCACCTGCATTTAAGACCACGTCAATTTGGCCAGTCAGACGTGTTGCCTTCTCAACTGAATCTGTAGAGGTACATATGTCATCCATGTATGTGTCACCGTCTAATGCTCTGGATGCCTCTGGGTAGTCTTTGGCTCCTTCGGCGGCTGTCCTCTTCAGTGCAGTCAATGCCATAGCTGATGCTGGCATGTCGCCAAAGGTCACCACCTCTTTAACAAATACATGTACATCTGGTTCTCGTGCTTTATAGCTCTTCCATGGGAACCTATGGACATGCTTGTCTCTTTCGGAGATTCTGATTTGGTGGTACATCTTAGCTATGTCGCCCGACACAGCAATCGGAAATTGTCTGAACCGGAACAGAACTCAAAATAGATCGTTAAGGAGATCAGGGCCTTTCTCCCAGTACTCATTCAGTCGATGGCCGTTGAAGCTAGCGGATGCATTGAATACGATGCGAACTGGCGTACTCTTCTTATCAGGACGTATGACTGGGTGGTGGGAAACATAGTGGACCGGACCATCATAATTTTTAATCTCTTCGTTGCTCAACTTTCTCGAAATCCACTTTTGTTCCATTTCTTTCATCTGATCATCATAGAGTTGAGCATTAATTGTTCCCTTCTTTTTGGAGCCTCTTCTCTATGGACAGCAGCTTTGCCATAGCCTGTTTTCTGTTGTCTGGCACATCTTTCGGGTTTCTCTTCCATGGGTAGGGAACCAGCCATCTGTTGTCTACTTTCTCACATGACTCCCACATCTTTTCAAATTGGTGTTGGTCATTCGGAGTCAACTGCATGTCATTTGAAGACTTACAGTTGCAGTTTCGAAGCCTCACCCCCATCGCCTCAGTAAACCAAAAACTCGCGGAGGTCAGTCTTGCCAGTGACCTGTATGTGGAGTACAGTGGATGTTCTTGCAGTTGCCTCACTAGATGATCCAAAAATCACCCAGCCCAGGGAGGAATTTCTTAGGACATAGCCCTCTATTTGCTCTGTCTCACCGCCATGCATAGCAGGATGATCAACACCTAGTAGTATGTCAATCTATCCATACCCACGTCTAATCTTCAACCCCAAATAAGTCTCGATCTTTTTTCTGCGTTGCTCTGGTAGTGGCGGTACTGTGGTTATCTCGGGAAGTTCTACCGCTGACACCTTATACACTTTCTCTTCGTGATACACCTTGATCTTATGCAGCTTGGTGATGTGAGTCTCAGTCATTCCGCCCAATGTTGTGATGTCGATGCTGATTGGTTTGCCTTTGCCATGTAGACCAAGTCTTTGCACCGCTACCTCTCGGACTAGGGTTACACTCGCACACTCGCACAGTCGAACACAATGTTTCCAGTCATTTTCTTGTCAAGTGCCCCGATTTCAGCCGTCAGCAAGGGTAGAGTGCAACATCAATGTAATCTGTGTTGGTGTTGCACGCCATAACCTGAGCTGTTGGTGCCGAGGCCACATGTCTTACTATACATGTGGTCTTCGTCTCATCCTGAAGAAATTTGAGCAGGCCTTCAAGAGAGGCCTCCTCTCTGTTCTGCTGTAATATGCGGGCATACATATATTACTATCATCTGAAGTCAGTTTCTTCTCGATGAGAGTCAGTATATTGTTATTGTTCATATCCGACTTTTTCCCGACTTGCTTTAGGATATTGAAGGAGCGCCGTACAAGTTGAGCAAACTCACAAAAGCGCCCATCTTCCTCATCACCAAGTGCTCTGAATTTGGTCAGGTCCTATGCAACTATGTCAGAGATGACCCTCGGATCACCGTAGTACATGTTCAAGTAATCCAAGCATGCAGCATAATCAGTTCCAATACATTTCAGTAACTCAATTGGCTTGCCAGTTAAACTGTTCCGCAGAATGGATACAGCATCTCTTGCATCATAGATTGGATCAATCATGTGTTTGAAGTCATCTTTAAAGGTATGATAGTCTCTGACGTCCCTGCTGAATGTCGGCAACTTGGGTTTTTCTATCCTCGGTTTCAATTTGTACGAAGCAGAAGTACTGGTTTTTAATGGCTGCATTACTTCAGAACTTGCTGGCGTTTGTAAGAGAGGTGACAGGTCAGCTTGCTGTTGAGCAACACTGCTTTCTGGTTGAGCGTTGCAATCTGAGGAAGCTTGGGATGCATCATCATCAAGTGGTGCAACAACATATTTTGCCGGCGTACCTCCAGCTGGTTTGTCAAGTTGAGATTTTCTTAATTGAGTCAGCTTGAGCTTCATTCCCATGAAGATATCCATGCAGGTCTGAATGTATCACTCTTTCTGCTCATATTTACCACAGTCTAGTATTGTCTCACAATACTCATCGTGTCGGTTTTGAAGTTCCATAAAGGTAACTTCCAGTTTTCGGAACTACACAGTCAGTTCTTCTATGGAATCTTCTTGCTTCATGTGTTGCTCCAACACCCTTAATTTCTGTCGAGTAAACCTCGTCCTGCTGGTTCGCCGTTTTTTTATATTCCTTTCATCCATCTTGGCCTCGACTGGATCACAGTAAATTGAACTGTGGAAGGCCCCAGAGGAATCTAGAATAAAGTTGTAGCCGGTGTTTACAGGAAACATGTAATGTTTGTTTTTTGCTTAAATCAATAAAGTATAATGTTGACAACAACATTATGTGTGTGGTTGTGTTTATTTTCTGTGATAAATGGGGGAAAATAATTTTTGAAAATGTTGGTCAACCACTCCGCCCCTTTGAAGAAAAGCCTCATTAACATAAATTATTTGCGCGCTGCTACCTGGCCTATCGTATACTGACAACGCGCTTTGCAACAAGTGTCCGTCTTTAAATGTTTTTTCATTCTGAATAATGGTAACAATACAACAGTTTTCGGTCATGTCGACTAGTTGTGTAGCTGCTGGGTGTAGCAAAACTACTAAGGATGGAGTAAGCCTTCATTTGTTTCCGGCTGATCCTAAATATCGGAGGATTTGGTCAGCCAAAGTAGAGCTTACCAGAGCGTAGTGGTCCGGGCCTAGTGATTTTCGGCCCTCTGCAGCAACCATTTTAAGCGGTCGTGCTTCCCCCTAGAGCGCCTAGAGGGACCCCATCTTTATCCTTGCTCGAGTCCGTGTCTGAATAAGAAATACTGTGATTCGAATCCGACGAATCAGTACTGTTTTCGTCGGATTCACCAAACACCGAGGAAGAACTTTCACGATCGTCCATGTGAAATTGAATTACAGTGCACAAAGCGTACGCGATTCGTACACTGTGGGTACATATACATTGTACACACAACAATGTGGCCGCGCGAACCCGTCTCGTACCTAGACGTCGCGTACCGACTATCGAAAATTTGTCCGGGTTCTGCCTCGGTTTACGTCACTCATTTTGAGTGGCCCAACAATTTAAAAGGGGGGGGGGGGCAATTTTTGGACGGCAAATTACCACACTAAACGTATACTAGAACCAGTTTTGCTTTTTATTCACATTTAATACACATAAATCTATTAATTTAAAACAAAAAATGCGTAATGAAAATGTTAGACTGCATGTTTCCTTTAATGTATGAAGATTTTAATTGTACAAATCAGCATTCAATTCTGTAAAGAATAAATAAAAACGGTTTTGAGTTTAAATTCCAGATCTTAAATTTTCTTCTCAATTAACAGTTGTAACACATGAAATTACCAATAATATTGTTACAGTACAAACATCTGTCCAATGCCATTCAGAAAACTAAAAACATGTAGTTTCATAAATCTTTCATAAAGCACACATTTTACATGTAAAATCAAACTTACTACTGTGACCGGATACAACTAGAGTAGTTCAGTTAACATTCAGTGCAGTTCTGTTCAGTACGTAGGTGATCTTAAAATTAATGATGAATAACATTCTAATACATGAACCTACAATAAACACCCTAAAATCCAATACAAACCAAGAACCTGATCAGTATTCAAGCAAAAACAGATAAACTCTAGGACATATTGACATTAGTTCAGGAACATTAATTAATTCCATCAATAAAGCTTAAATTCGCTACTTGAAAACTTCGAAACACTTATTTTAATCGAAGTCCAATATTTGACCTTTGACCGTGGCGTGCTACAAGTCCTACAACAACACCTGAACAACGATTCTCAAAATGTTAGCAAAGTACAATGAATTATCATTCATTATGCAAAAAACTACTGTGAATTTAACATATTTAACCCGATCGATAGCGGCTATGCACGCGCAAGAAACGCAAGTGAACCCTTTTGTGTACGGCATAGGGTATACATAATGTGTACCGTACATGTGAACGTGGGCTCCAAATCATACGGAGAAGGACCTGATGCCATAATTACTAGCTCACAAATTTTATATTCTTCTCGGAAAATAAATAAAAAATTAATAAATAAATAAACGATAGTTTGTGGCGCGTCAAGTCGATATTCTGCAAAGAAATGCAATTCATGTACTCACAATAGTCGGGCGCCGTACAACATACGTCTGTATAATGTAGTTGGCCGCGTCAAGGTAGAATGCCAGTGCGAACAACACGCAATAAAGCGATGTGCATTGAGGTGCAGACACTACGTCATAACGTCCCGGGTGAGGCGGGAAATTTGAACAATATGGAAGCGCCCTAGCACTCCTGAATGGCAAGAAATCGTGAATATAATAGGCGCGTGAGTCGTTCCCGATAACAAATCAAAACAAATTCTCTGCGGAGTCAGTATGTTACCATATATTATTTTAGACTAGGTAAAATAATTAATTTATTGAGCCTGGAATTTCCCTTTAATGCTTTTATTGAAAAGTTAGTTCTTTTTTACTTGTACTTACAAGCATTTGCTACAGTTTGTATATTCATACAGCCCACTGTGTAGTTAATATTTACATCGCCTTGTACGTTCACTGTCAGTGAAGCAAGAGTTAAAGTCAATTTAACACGATGCTCTGAGGTTGAATGGAATCGTTGGTGCGCTATTAAGTGTTTCTTGCAATTCTCCTTCAGAAGCCAACGAGCTGGTAAAATGTCAAGGTGCGTCCTTTTATTCATCGACGCTGTGAGCTTTCAAAGGTGTATTGTAATCACTTTAATGAAATGCATAAGTTATAATTACTAGTGTCACAGTCATTAGGATATGAATTCAAAATAGAAACTCTTTTACTTCTTCATATTGGGTTTTAATGTGCAGACCGTTTACACAGATCCCAATCAAATGTTGAAAAAGTAGCAGTTTGGAACATTCTTCATGTACAGCTCACCAGCTTCCTGTCGAGTCGCGTTGTTCAGTTGGCACTGCATCTTTCCTGGGCCTAACTCAAGCAGGTTGAAGGAGCCGCACCGAGGCTCCGATCGGCAGGCCTCACCGCACGCTAGCAGGCCAGTCACCGGTAGCTCCTTCACGATGTGATCGACGAGGCACGCTGAGGCGATACCGCCAGCGGGGTCGGTCTCAATGCAGAATGGGTTGGTTTCTTTCTGGACTGGTCGTTCACAGGCTGCGTATTTGAGAGAAGAGCAACTGTAGTCGTCCCATTGTCCACCGAATCCTGTATTTATAATACCACAATCTGCATCATCACCACCCCCTATGTCATTTGGCTCTCCCCTGTGCCAGTTTTGGTAGGCGTTTGCGTCTTCTCTCAGCGGACAGTGCTTCCATGTCCCTTCCACCTCGATGTCATTGCACCCGATCCACAGGTACTTCGTGGGATTCTGATCAAACCCTCTTAGGAAAAACTCCCATAGGAATTCATGTTCGTCTTGGGAATTGGGAACGGCAAGTTTCGCTCGGGATTGGACACAGGTGCGATTCGCTTGGTGCCAGTTCATGGGTTGGGTTATCAGCAGATAGCAGGATTTATCGTAGTGTTGCCAGTTCGGAGGGCAAGTCGAAGCCGAAAATACGCCCCAGGCAAAACCCAAAGCAAGCAAACATTCAAATGTAAGAATCATTGTCATGTGTGTATCAAGATTCCAGGGAATTAAGTGTTTCATATGAGAGACCGAGGACGAAATGAAGATAACTGTGTACTCTGACGAGTGAACAGGAACAAACTGACAATTTCTTTTAACCAGCACGAAAACCGTGAATATCTTACTCATCGTATACATTGTGTACCTTGCAAACTTTATCTCGATTTTCGATGGTTTCTAATTTGAGGTAGTTTTATTTGTGTTGCTTGATTTCAGATATGATATCCACGACCAACGTTCAAACAGTTACATCCGGGATATAGCACTGCTCAATGACATATGTTGATGAATTGTTTTTGTTTTTGTTTTTGTTTTTGTCATGTTAATGTGTAATTTTTAAATTTGTATATTTGTAATGCGCATTTGAACATCTTTTTATGGAATTTGCGCAATATAAGTTAATAATAATAATAATAACCGAAAATGGTACATTTGGGAGACCTCTCCATAGAGACGTGCACAAAACTTTTCATTCTTTATTGTAACCTAACCCGTTTTTACCTAGTGCTTTTTCCACGAAATTTCATATTTATGCATTTTTGGACCCTACTCTATCGATCTGGACTGTTAAATGTTTAAAAATGTATCTCCTTCCTGTAGTTGGAACGTTAGGGAGACCTCGAAATGTCTCCCTAATGACCATGGTCTCCCTAATGTTGTTAAAATTACGCAAAATGGTCTCCCAAAGGTGACTTATTCCAAGATAACTGAAATAGGCTATCCGTAGACTTTATTGTTACGGTAACATGTATTGACGAACAAAATAAGACAATTTGATACGACACCATTTCATACACTCATATTGCATTTTAACGAACTAACAAATCTCTAGCATCGGAGACATTAACCACTGTTTTAGATGAGTTTTAACATGGACACATTAACACACTATCCAATTGCATACATGGATACCAATACAAAACCCTTGTTTTTATGACCATTGACAAGATTAAATCGCAAAATCGTGTAACCATAACAAATCTTCGGGTTTGTCGCCTAAATTATTTCACTGGGATAAACATTATGTGGTGGCATTTTTAGAGCCTTGTAACTATAATATACCTTGGAATATTTGGCAGTGGCGTGAATAAGAACCTCCGAATACATGGCACGTAGTTGGAGTGATAACCAACTTACCACATATTAATGTGATAAAATAAGTGGTTTAATAGATCTTGGTGAAGCGAATGTGTCGGTTTGAGTATTAAATATATGATACACCATTGGTAATTGCTTGAATTATCATGAATATGTGGATTTGGGGGGGGGGGGGGGGGGTTGTATTTTATAGTAAATATCGTTTAACCATGGAGGAAACAGACCTGTCCAAAGTTTTACAATAGTGGATGTAGTCTTGTTTGCAAGACGATCTTAATCGCGGTATGCAGCGCGCCTATGCCGCCGATGCGGGCGTATTCTAACGTACACCGTACCATACACGCAATGACTTTTGGTCTTATGCTGCGTTCCAATCGCGTCGTATTTATCGTGTTCACCGTGAATTTCTCCACGTTCACGAGTAGGTTGCGTTCCCAGGCCTGTGCGTTCCAAATGCTACCCACCAAGACGCACGCGCACAGTCGAGTTAGTCGTGCGGTAAGATCTTTATGGCACAAGAACTCGTACATGAACCAGCACGCATGCGCGATTATTTCATTCGTGAAGTCGTGAACATGGAGAAAAAAATTCCACCTCGAGTTCACCACTGGTGAACACGAGTTACCAGGCGATTAGAACGCCATTATACGACTCGTGAACTCGTGAACACGATAAACACGACGCGATTGAAACGCAGCATTAACGAAGGTCATTGCGCGCGTGGTCTACGGCGTACGTTAGAGGGCGCCCGCATCGCGAAGACTATCAAACAAGACTATCGTAGATGCTGAGAAAAGAAGAAAAAAACAGCGTTTATTTTCAACCGGTATTGGGCAGTGGTTCTTATGTTGTTCTTGTTTCGTCGTCCGGCGATCGTGATGTTTTGTTGATAATATCTGCAAATGGTGTATCATACCTTTAAATCGAAACGTACCCCAATATATTCCGAAATCTCACCGTGAATAATTATGTTTGGCTAAGATTATTTTGCTTTCTTAGGCTCATCAAAGACAATTTATTCTACAGAAGAAGCATACTGCCAGAAAGTTTTCCTATCTAACTCGCAAATATTCTAGGCATTTTTAAAGTCGTGTAATAATGTACATTATGTGTGCACGTATCCGCCGATAACGACGCCTTGCAATTATTATTCCCCGTTCATCAGGCCCTGGGCCACATGGCAGTAGATATCAGCGCTAAATTCGACCTCGACCCTCACAGGTACCCATGTATACTGGAGAGAGGCAATTGTAGTTAAGTGTCTTGCCTAAGGGCACGAACACCATGATGTTCCTGGCAGGGTTCAAATCCACACGCAATTGCACGAGTCGAACACGATAACAACAGGGTCATGGCATTCTGCATGGTCATTGCATGTCATTTGTGAATTATTCTTATTTGTGACAATACGCACTTCCGGGCCTTACAGGTTATGACTGCTACGTTTTAAACTCCACCTGTGACGTCAGCCTATTGTCCCAGTGTTCCATCATTTTACACGAACGGAGCGTTGGAGACCACTTCATTGTTTCAGATGAAATAAGCCATTTGCGCGTGACCCCGAGTTAAATTTGAATAACATCTAGTACATTGACTTGCTCGCACAGCTTGGCACCGTTGAACTTTGAATTCTCCAGACCAAAGACATGTCGCTATATCACGTGATTCGGGGCTAACGCTAGCAACCACCAGCTCCGGAATGGTCTGGTGTCTTTGTGCCATTCCCACCCATTTTGTCAACAATGTATTGGTGCTGAACGTCTGTTACGTAACTATGCAAGAGCTTGCCCCGAATCAGGTGATATGGCAACAGTGTCTTTGGTCTGGAGAATTTAAAGTTCAATGGTGCCAAGCTGTGTGAGAAAGTCAGTGTACCAGATGTTATTCAAATTTAGCTCGGGGTCACGCGCAAATGGCTTATTAACCAAGACAAGCTTTCCGACGTTTTATTGTCTACGTATACCCCAAGCAAAAAGCTTGCTTTGTGGCTACAAACGGAATATTGTCGAATTCATTCGAATTCATATACAAGTCGCTTGTTTTGCCAAGTCACTGTTGTGGTTCTCTATAACGAACAAGATACGCTCCATTTGTGCCAAACAATGGAACAGTATAGGACAATAGGTTTAAGTCAGTTAATGCCCGCGCCATGGGTAATACAAAACCATTGTGCTTCGCCCTCGGGCCATTATTACCCACGAATGGCGCGTACCTTGGGCATCATCTATAGCACTACAGACAAAACCTACAGGCTAGATTTGTTATTATTAACAACCGTATAGATTCATACTTAACAATCTAATAAAATTTTACATTATTAGCACTTTTCTGTAAAATGAGCTTATTCGTGCATACTAAAACCTAAAAGAAATATGTACAAACTGGAAATTTTTTTTACACGTACCGGCATAACTCATTTTTTGAACCCAGTAGGCAGTATGAATAATACAAACCAGCACTTTGTTTGAGATTCATTTTTCTATTAGCCTACTTTTAAACGTTCTGAACGAGCTAATGGTAACAACATGGTATGTGCCTTAGTCTTCAATTATATGAAGTTAGTGCATAATTTGAAAGAAGAAGAAGAAGAAGAACTTGTGTGGAATACAGCGCTGGCTCGATGTACAAAGTGATGCGAGCTCGGCGCATCCATGTTTGTGCACAAACCTATGGAAACCACACAATTTTGTACGGCTTTTGTACGGCTATTTGCATATCTGCGTTTGTATTCTATACAGTGCGTTAACGAAGCCGATACGCCCAAACCAAAACGCATGATCAGCAAATGAGCGCGAACATCGCAAATGCGCGTGCGTATTCGCGCGCAGCAGTTAATTTTGCCGTGACTTTTTTTTTAATGACATGACGCGCGTAAAGTTGTTTGCGTCTGTTCTACTAGACTTGACCCAAGTCGGACTTACCATGGAGTTAAGACTACCAATTTGCTTTCGTCAATCCGGCCGAATAATTATGTGCAAGCTTTATTGGCCTTAGATAAAGGGCGCCCTCATCTGGTTGTCGTTCCGCGATCGGCATCAACGTGATGTCATTATGTCATCAGTGCAGTAAATCCGACTTGACGGATCGGCCAATCAAACCCCCCGCGGTGATATGTAGTTATTCATAAATTATTTGCATACGCATCACATGGTTATGCGCGATGTATGCCAAATAAGTCCGCCAATCGGAGTACGAGTACGAGTACGGACTAGCTAGACCGCTAACGGACTATGGAGGAATGGTTGGCAGTACTGTCACTAGATGCCTTTTTCAAATTCGGGGTTTCTGAACCACACATGAGCATGGGCGGCGCATGAGGGCGCGCTACTGATGAGCGTGGACGTGACGCGAGGCGCACGGTGTGGATGACCATGAGCAATGTTACCACAGAATCCCGACTTGGATCAAGTCTACTGTTCTACTTGCACGCGCGTTTAGGGTACACTTTCAAAATTTAATCCATCTATTTTTATTACGTTCTACAACACGCACATAAATTCAAAATGTCTGCGCGCAGAATGGATTCAAAGTATCTCCGCGCGTAAGAATGAAGAGTTAGCGCTCTAGTATTTTAATATAGCTCTATGGGAAAACCAAAACTGCATGCGCATGTCAAGTAAACATTGCTCTAAAAAACACTCCATATAATACAGCAGCCGTCTGGTTGTTAATCCTTAATTCTCCAAGTCGTTGTCGTTCCTGTCACTGCCCTCGTCATCCGAGATGTCATAGGTGACGTCATGTTTGTTGTGAATCAGTGGATCTTCGATCTTACGGAACCGCAGCATTCTCACCAGGAACTTCACTGGAATCAAGCTGGACGGAAAAGAAAAACATGCTTATAACTCGACAGTTTACCTTAAGGTCTAGAAATAAATGACCTCAACAATTTGTATTGAACAGTGAACAAATGATGCGTCCAGTATGCGCCATCTTTTATACACGCTAGCCTGGCCAGTTTCGCCACAATACTCGTAAAAGTGCGCTGGAAGGAAAGCCTACACATAGGCATGCACGCAGTGCGCGTGCGCGTGGACTTGGTTGCTCGCTGATGATTGGCATGCATGATTGATGTACATGTGTAAATGCACCTTGTAGTTTGTATACAGTGGCATAGTAGTCTGCAATCACAGACTCTAATTTTACAGTTTGACAAAATATATCGAGTTTTGATGAGTGAAGCCTTGTTCCATGCATGCTCTGACAATGTAGGACTTAATCGAATCTGTTTAGTTTTATGATTCAGACCCTGTGATATGTGACTGATTGCCTTATGAGTATGGGAAATGCACCTCACTTGTAGTGACATAGTACTACTATTAGAGTCTGCCAGCACAGACTCTAATTTGGCAATTTGACACAATATATCGTGTCTTGAGTGAAGCCTTGTTTGTCCAGCTTCTGCTATAGACTCTAATACCAGTCGCCTCTATGGTATCACAAAAATGGCCAGGCTAGCGTGTACAAAAAACCTGCGCGTCCAGTATCATAAAGGTTTATCGCTATTCAGAACCGCGATGCATCATATAATAACTCGTGTTCACCAGTGGTGAATTTAAGGTGGAATTTTCTTCTAGAGTTCACGACTTCGCAAACGCATGGAGTACCCGCGCATGCGTGTTGGTTCACGTACCTGTTCACGCGCGGAAATGCTCTTACGTAAAAATTACTAATTCGACTGTGCGCGTGCGTGTTGATGGTGAGTAGTGTTTGGAATACAGCCCATTTGTGAACTTGGAGAAATTCACGATGAACACAAATAAAACCGATGCGATTGGAACGCAGCATTTGACTCCTGACTATACCTGATAAATTATAAGCATGAATTTCAGACTCCATTTAATCTGGAGGCTCATTGCGCAATGCGCATGCTTAAGTGGAGATAATTACTAGGAGCGTGACCTGTCACGTGAGAGGGTTTAACCATAATCGCCCGAATTTCATAGGAGTCTGATTTTCATATGGCACCGGTATAGCCACCATTGCCACGTGTCCAAAACTGTAGGAATTCTTCAGTTTCCGAAAATGTCCGAAGTTTTCTGAACACGCTCTATTGACGGTCGCGGGTATTGTCGTTAACGTTAATTGTGAATGTTCGAGTGTTAACGGGAGTTAAAGGTAGGATACACCATTTGCAAATATCGAAAATCTTTACTACCGAATTATTAATAAATATCTTACTTTTAGAAAAAGAAAGTACTTATTGAGAAAAAAGAGTGGGCAACATCATTAGATTAGAAGGGGGAAAATGAGACTGGACGGGAGAAACCACAGGAGTGAAAAAAGTGGTATCTAACCAGAAGAGTGGCCAGAAAAGGGGCCTGACTCCTGGATATAGGTGGATCTGACAAAATAATGTCAATATTTACAGATTTGCATAAAATAAAAAACGCATCGGAAAAAATCCACACTACACGAAATGCCTTATATCACTATTTAATTAAAGCCAATGCACAGCACTTTTGTTCTTTTTGTTTGAAAAGCCGTAATAATTTAAATTATTGCATCTTCAAAAAATATAGCTATGCTGCCTTCAGTGTTTCATGATATATTTCTGTCGCCGGCGGCTACCTGACCTACAATTTAGACGTCTAGTCAGGGAACCAGACTGACTGTAACCAGTCTTCATAATGAAGCAAGATAATTCTGCTCATTATTTCCCATCATCCTCCAATACAAGTCCGTTTCAGAATGAAAAGAACCCTTGAAATTATGGTCCAACACGTTTGACGAACTTACTTTTTCAATATAGTGTAGATGAGCACTCTTTTGGGAACACACACCATACGCTTGTTGAGTAGGACGCCCTCAATAATAACCCGGGCTGCATCTTCGAGTGACGTAATTTGCGCCGTCCTTGAAAAGAATACAAATACAGTACAAGAAAACCATCAACACTGAACCGATGTGGAAACAAAAGTTTAGGCATTGCAAAATTATCTGCGTGGGTCGAGTTTCAACAGTTGTCCTAAAGTTTTTAGGAAAACCTATTGGTAAATATTTGTTAAATAACAGATAATGATGTTTTGGAGCCCCGTAGTTTTACTATAGGCCTATATAGTTATTGAGTTGTGATTTGTAACTTTATGGAATCGGATACACGGGTTGTGCAGTTTACGTCGCGGCAATGTGCTTATTAACTTCTCATTGCCTCTGATCATTTCAGATGGCGGAGGTTTCTCTTTTTTCTTTTTCCTTTTTGTCCGTTAGCCGGATTACGGGGGGACACAACTACAAGATAGATTGTATCGAAATTTGGTGGGTAGAGTATGGTGGACAATTTGACCTCTCTTGGGAAATTACTCATAACTCTGTCAAATGTGTATCGTTCAAACCATATCTATATTATTTGCTGGTTACACATTCTACGCTTGGCATTTCGTTATATTTTGTTTGCATGTTTTGAAACGCACTGTATTAAAAAATACAAACATCTCACCCGTAATTGATGCGGCCTAGTATCATGTTTGTGGCGATCAGGGACGGGCACACCAATGTCATCTTGACACCAGTCTTATTCTCAAATGTAAGATCCACCAGTATGGCGTCGTGTATACCTACTGCAGCACACACGCTGGAGGTATAGGCGCCCATGTGACGGATAGGAAAGTAGGCTGCAGTGCCGGCGATGGTAACGATGTGACCGCGGTTAGCTTCCTTCATAGCTGGCAGGAACGTCTTGAGAAGCTGCAGGTTAAAGGTAGTATTTGCAAACATGAACAAACAAACGAACGAACGAACAAACAAACGTTTCTCGTGCTAAAAATGTTTAGCATGTAAACATGTTGACAAGCTGATAGCAAGAAAGTGTATAGAAAGGTGTTTACTCGCTAAACACAGTTTTTGCCGGAACCAAGGGCAATGAGGTGTTCAGTATCAAGACACTTGTGGACACAAATCCCGTGAATCCCACCGGGATCCTTTGTGACAGTCATGGTTACTTTAATGTAGCTGTTCATTACTGTATTAACAGGAGAACTTACATTTATATAGATTAGTAGGTTCACACAAGAAATTTCACAAAATAGATTTTTTGATTTTACTCAAATTACTTAAAAACTAGAAGATGTGGGTTAGTGTTTGGGTTATAACTTATAGGGTCTGTTGTATTGTATCATTTTCCAACGATTGCCGGCCGGCAATCGTTGGAAATACCTGACTATTTTCAAAGACTCCCTCCAATTTATTAAATTGAGTAAGTCCCCATTTTATTTGCGATACCGTTAAACAACCGTTAATGTGTGCCAGCCAACTAGATCAGTCTGGTTTCTTAACCTGATTTCAGATTATTATATTTAAACAATTTTTTTCTACACCTTTTTCTACCCGTAACACGTCTCTTTTTAGGAGTGGAGTGGAGAGATGCTTTGCCATAAAAAGCTATTATTAAAATAAATACACCTCGGTTGAAAATTAATTATGTGAATATTTCATATTTCAGTTGGTATAGCGCCGTCCGGTATTCCGGAGGTCGCAGTTTTTTTAATTCTTTGTTCACTTTGAAATGTATGCAAATGTTCCTAGTCAGTTTCCCTTGTGGTTTATTTGTGTATTAAAAGATAAAAAGTCGTATCCTCATTGAGTGATCCCCACAATGTCCTTTCCCAGGTTGTATCGTAAAATTGGGTGTGATCCCTGGCCACACGGTATTCTGGTGTTTATGACTTCTGACTAGCGCCCTCGAACAAAGATACTGACAATTTGGGAGACCGCCAACATAGGGAAAGATAGCTTAGTTGGTAGAGCGCCGGTCCAGTATTCCAAAGGTCGCAGGTTCGAGTCATGTCTTGCCAATTTCTTTGTTCACTTTGAATTATTTCATAGAATAATTATTATTCTTTCCTGCATATATGAAGACATATGTAATGTCCATTAGGAACTTCCGTAGGTTTACCCGGAAGTCGTCTGAACATTCAACTGGAGCGTTAATTGTCCCATAGAGCTATACAAAGTTGTCCCTCCTCAAACGCCGCGCAGTTGCACAAATACACAGATACACCATTATGGTGTCTATACGACGTAGGCCTATACCTTCAACTTGAATTAGAGTATTTATGTGTTAATATGTTGTGCGACACAAACCTTTTTTCTCCGCGATGTTGAGTGAAGCAGTACTACACTATTAATATATACTACATGTAGGCCTACTGCTAGTGCTAGGCTTGGCATTCATCATGTTGATCACACCATTCGCCGTTCTAAGTAGTTTTGCCATTCTTGTGTGTACAACGGGATTTCTGGTTTAAATATTTGTGGTTGAAGACCTCGTCCAACTGGCGAATCAGTTTTAAAAAGTGAGTACATTTTACATGTTAAACAGTTTCAATGTAATTGATTAAAATGAAATAGGTTATATATAGTAAACATGCCCAATATTCGTTAGAACGATTAGCTTTCAGGTGGTTGTATGTACATTTACGTCATGTACAATGCAGTCTGTTGGTAGAGCACACTCTGGGTCAGATTAATTGATCCTGAATTTGAACCTATTTGCTCTACCCATTTCCGGGTAAAAAAATATTTACTATGAAAAGGACAGGAGGAAATATCATTTTAGATTCAGTCCCTCGTGTGCACTGTAGCCCTACAAATAGGTTGATAAAGTCACTTCAGAATAATAAAAAAACATCTGTGACTCGAATTTATTTGATCAAAGCTAGAGGCCCGTAACTCAATCGCCATTTGCGCATGCTATGTGCTCTACCCATTTCCGGGTAAAGATTTACACTTTCTCGGTCATTTTGACTGAGAAAATGTTGCTTTCGTGGTCAAAATAAACTATAAAAATCTCATTTTATTTCGGAAAATGTCATTTTGACCATGAAAAAGATAGTAAGAGCAAATATAACTTCATATTCAGTCTGACCTAGTGTGTACCCCTAGCTCTACAAATGAGGCTGTATTATTTGGCGCTCTTTTGTCTATTGTCTATAATCTTGTCGCCATTATACAGGCGACAAGATAAGATAATGAATGGCAACAAAATAAGACTAAAAAACAAAAGAGAGCAATTACAGCCCTATCTGTATAGGGCGAGTGTAAACCCTTCTCCATGTTACAGCTCCATGCTATACTTCCGAACCTAAGCCTCTTCCTGTCGAACACTTTGATTATTCCTCGGGTTTTTGTTGCATTAGGATCATAATCACGATGGCG
Organism: Crossaster papposus; assembly: GCA_037893245.1. Taxonomy (NCBI): domain Eukaryota; kingdom Metazoa; phylum Echinodermata; class Asteroidea; order Velatida; family Solasteridae; genus Crossaster; species Crossaster papposus. The sequence goes on along the minus strand of JBAIAA010000255.1, from coordinate 350,506 downwards.
GAGGCTGCAGCCCGATCCATGTTGGACACGATCAGTTGGGGCATCTGGAATGTCCGATCTGCTGCTGTCGATTCAAGGATCCTAAGATGTTAGACTGTCTTCACAGCTTCTGCCTAAACTGTCTGGGTAAGATGGTGAGCAAAGAGACGACAGAGAGGGCAAAGATAACATGTCCAGTCTGCAGGAGAGAGACGGACGTTACTGACGAAGGAGTGCAGAGTCTTCTAGCTTTTTTCTGATATCTCTTGGCGATGAGATAAGCAAACAGGAGCAGTTATTAGAGAAGGTAACTACTACTAGTGCGACTTGTGAATCCTGCGAAGAAGGAAATGAGGCCGTGGCAAGATGCCTTGACTGCAAGGAGAACATCTGCAAGAAATGCCAAGAGGCACACCAATTGTTGAGGTTTACTAAAGACCATCGTCTCATTCCAGCAGACGACGTGGACAAAATGACGGCTTCACCAAAATATGTTACCAAGACCGCCGCATCATCAAAATCATGTAGAAAACATAGTGATCACGCCATATGCTTTTACTGTGAGACTTGTGATGAGTTTATTTGCGCCATGTGTGTTGCAACTGAGCACCGAACAGCGGAACATAAGGTTATTGATATCAGTGACACCATCAAATCATTCCGTGAGAGTGTCAAGAACATATTGCAAAAGTTCTAGACAAGCAAAGAGCAATTTGCATCGAACGAAGACTCCTTCAAACATGCACGGAATAGATTGCAAATGAAACTGGCTCAGGCTTGCAGTGATATTTCTGCAAAGGCGGAGGCAGAAAATGCTAAAATCAGAAGCAAAGCAAAGGTAATCACCGAACAAGTCAACAAAATCGGTCAGGAGAGAGACAGCGAGTACGAAAAGGCACTCATGCGCAACCGTGACCAGATGAAACACGCAGATCAGATCGTCACAGCCGTAAACGACTTGATGATGAGTCAAGTCGATGATTTTGAGCTCTTTAAACTCAAACCGAAGGTGATGCACAACTTGGAATTCCAGAAGGAGCTCGAGTGCGAACCGGCAAAGGTGGATCGTTCGTTCATCGGGGTCAAATGTCAAGATGTCGTCAGTGAAAAGGATCTTGGGAAGATATTGCTCAAAGAGAAGTGGCAGGTGAAGGAAGAGTTCGGCAAGAAAGGAAACGGTGACGGGGAATTCCAATTCGCCAGAGGTGTTGCATGTTTCAGCAACGGAGACATTGCTGTGACAGACACAAGGCTGAATCGACTATCGATATTAACCTCCACTGGACGTTTCAAAACTTCGGCCGCTCAAAGCGGTCATCAGCTGGACGCTCCGTGGGGCGTTGCTGTCACCTCAGATGATCTGCTTTTAGTCACGGACAAAAGGAAAGTGAAGGTTTTTGACGACAATCTTCAGTTGATTCGCGAATTCACACCATCTAAGGAAGAATCAAGTCAGTTAACCGCTATTGCGCTAGACGCAGCTGGAGAACGACTAGCTGTGGCTGACTGGGGCAGGAAAGTTGTTTCTGTGCATTTGCTCGATGGCTCGTTAGTAGCAACCATTCCAAATGAAAATGTGAATTTTGATTTAGCAATGAATAACATGGAGCGCCTGTTCATACCTAATTACGAAGGTAAAACCCTCTTCTGCGTAGACCTCAAGGGCAATGAGGTGTTCAGTATCAGGAGTCTTGTGCACAAAAGTCCCGTAAATCACACCGGGATTCTTTGTGACAGTCATGGTTACTTTAATGTAGCTGTTCACCATGGTATTAACAGGGGAACCTCACAAATAAAGCAGTACGACCCAAATGGATTAATGGTAGGTACTGTAGCCGAAAAGCTGTACAATCCGACAGAAATGGCCTATACACCCACTGGCGATGTGGTTGTTGCAGACAGACATTCCATAAAAATCTTGCAGCGGATGTGAATTGCCTGCAAGGCCTTGCTGCTAACTTGAACCAAACTACATCTGCTATGGGCTCCCTGCAAAAGTACCCCCCTCAAGTTAGGGGAGTCATACCAGACGCAATCTTGCCTGACTTTAATTTAAGGCCGTTTTCTAAATCCCAGCTTCGTCTACGTCTTTGGCTTTGTTTATGCAGTTTGGCAATGGTGATGGTGATTATCGTACATACAACAGCATGGGGCTAATTAAGTTAACCATAAAGTGCGTGCCGAGATTTATCTTTGAATCGGAGGCCTAAACTCCCTAAGATTATTATCCTTGATGTGTGAGTTGTTGGCAACCGCTCAGACTCGTCTCGTGCCCGACCCAATCGATGTCTATTTTTCTCTCTAAATGTAAAATAGTAAAAAACTCAATAGTAAAAAAGAGTGAAACTCTTATGTTTCAGCTCATCTAGGGGTACATGCGGCGCCGCGTTGATTGCTTGATCGGAGCTGCTAAGTTCCCAGCATACTAACGCGGTCCTGCTTGAGTCGGTGGCATTATGTGGCCGTCAGACGGCGCCCCACTCGTGCTGCGCGCTGCATCGGCCCTGGAGTAGTTTATTCGATGACAAAACATGTTCCTTCTAACCTGATCTGATATCTACTGAAACTGTACTTCCAAGAGCTTAAAGATCCCCAAAACTTAATAAATCCATACTAAATCACATGATGGCGTAATCATGACGTCACCTTAATTTATATATATAACCATAACACACTCCTGATATACCTGCATAGCAAGCTTCCCATCAACCGACACCCTTACCGGGTATCTGGGCCCCCTGACAGAATTAGGCTCCCTATACGTAGAATCACTTAAAGAAAAAAGGTTGCGATCGAAACTCCCGTATGTTACCGCTTGGCCACTGGCACTTGCGCATTCGATTTTCGAATTTTACCTTCCATTTGTACTTAGTCCTTTTAAGAAAAAATCTTACCAAAATCGTTTCAGGATGCGAACCCGGGAGGTTGCGATCGAAAGTCCCGTACGTTATCGCTAGGCAACCGTAACAGAAACTTGACCTATGAGTCGGCGATTATGCATGTTACTTCACATGATTATGTACGCAACGTCACACGCGCATACAAATGCACACAGTTCTGCTCGGAATTTTCGGAGCAATTATACACTATAAAAAACAAAGTGCTAATTTAGCACTTGAAGATCTAAAAAGTGTCACTTCCAGGTGTTTGTACAGTGATTGCACTAGCTGTGCTGATTCAGCACGTTCAAGAGTGCTACAACAACAGCACTCAAAAGAGCTACTCATAATACACTTAAGGTGCAATGAGCTGATTCAATATGTGCACTCACAGGGAGCTAAAATAAACACAATAAGTGCCACTTTTCTATAATTCCAAAACACAATAATTCAATCAATGAAGCATGATGTTGGGGTTTTTTCTCTTGCAAATTTTATTTTATTCCATCTAGAGTGTTGCATCAAAGCGCGAAGTGTAGACACTTAAATTGTCAATATACTATTAAAATTAAGTACCAAACTTTAAACTAAGTTTCCAAAAAAAAATACTGATTTTGCACTCATTTTGCGGTGCAGAATAAATGTGGTTATAGAAACCTACAAAATAGTCAAGATTTCCAGTACATGTACATTTGTAAACAAAATTTACTTTCCTAAATGATTAAGCAGGGAACCAGTCACATACAAATGGACAAAATACAGGAAAGAATTAAACGAGAATTAACCAGCTTAAACAACTTGATTTATCCAAAATCATATTCATTAGTAATAAGTCATTCTTTTAATTAATTATTTAATGGATAATAAGGTTTTACCATAAAAATAAAAGAACAGGAATCTTCTGAAAATAAATCAACTCTCAAAAAGTGTAATTGGTCCAATGTGTACAGGTTTAGAATATTTTCCTTAGTGATTTGTTTCCCTTTGAACACCAGAAATTTAACTTGAAATATTGTAACCAGTGTGATTTACATCAAAAATTGCAATCTTTAATGATTTTTATCAGAAATTACTTATCACGAAATAACACATTTGGCTTATCTAGTTGTATGTGTTTATAGCCCAGGTTAAACTTCTCCACAATTGTACCCAATTATGCTTTGGCAGAGAACATTTATACCGTTTGCAATGAAGGAGTCCGGCCTAGCTGGCGTTGTTTGGTCATGATTTTAAGGCAAATTATTTACTGTGCCTTAAGTGTCATGGCAACTTCAGTTACTCGAGGTGGCAGCTTTCCTGTGTATTTGAGGCCATATACCTGAGACTTAAGTTCAGGTATAGATGAAGAAGTTTGTCAGGAATGTTGAGTAGGCCTACTTCAGGTTGAACACGTAGGATCTGCTTTACTGGTGATCTAGAGCCGAATGCAAGAAGTGTAGGCTGCTTTGTGGATTCATTCTTAAATGCACCCCGGATAGAGTGAACTGCCGACTTTTTAGGAAGAAAGGAAAAAATAACAGAATTTTGTTAATCATTACAATAAAAATCACATTAAAAAAAATATTTATACATCACCAAAACTGACCTTAACACTTATAATCAAATAGCTTGGGGAGTTGACAACTTTAAGGGTATGCCATGCTCTTCTTCATATTATCACCATGCATGATCGATATTTATACATACTACATGTACCTCTGACTGCACTTATCATATTTCAGTTAACTTGCCAATGCCACAATCAATTACTGGAGGTGGGGGGAGGGGTTTAGATTGCAAAACATCAAATCTTAACCCTCCCCCTATAATCATGCTGACTTGTTTTGCCTGGTTCCTCTCTTGTCTGCCAGTTACTCTTACTCTCGGCAGTCATTGCTGTAATCCTTTCTTCATATTATCACCATGCATGATCGATATTTATACATATACTACATGTACCTCTGACTGCACTTATCATATTTCAGTTAACTTGCCAATGCCACAATCAATTACTGGAGGTGGGGGGAGGGGTTTAGATTGCAAAACATCAAATCTTAACCCTCTCCCTATAATCATGTTGACTTGTTTTGCCTGGTTCTTTTCTTGTCGGCCTGTTACTCTTACTCTCAGCAGTCATTGCTGTAATCCTTTCAATGCACATCAGCAATTCAAATTAAAAAAAAGGGTTGGGACCTACCTCATAATCACAAGCTGCTTGTCTACGTATTGATGAGAGACATGGTCGACCTTCTGTCTTTGTGTTGTAAGATAGCAACCATGGCAACAGCTAATCCATGAAGCCGTAGAGTTCCGGTCGTGAGTTCTACTAGCTAAAATTTAATAATGTATTAAAATAGCCCTCCATTTGCAAGAAATACCGTTTGTTGGCAAATATGAAGAAACAAAAAACCAGTCGTTAGGCCTATTCTAGATCGATAAATAAGTCGCCACAATCGACGTTGACGTGCATCACCATGAAACGGCCATGAAGACAGTGATTGCACGTCAGACTTGTTAGTGTATTATTATTAAATCATCCACAAAGCTATACTCAAATGTTAACTAGATCTATGTATTATTAATATTATCTCAATGAACAAATTCATCATTTTTATTTGCTTACCTTTTCGCTTCCGAAGGATGGGTCCCCTGTCAGCAGACACTAGCACACGTACGATGACAACAAACGTGTAAACGCAAACAATCCCAGACTTGTCGAAACAATTACATGACGCAATAGACCAATCCAAATAGTTTTGCTTGCCAGCACCTATTTTCAGCACTTCATTTTTAGCACTTCGGACATATTTTGCTCCAGTGGTGCTGGATTATGCACGTAAAGGGCAGGTCATTGCAAAAACGGCGGTGTTAAATGAACACTATTGTATCTATAATTATAGGATCATCTGGTGTTGACTTTTACTGGTGTTGTCCTATATAAATACCGTTTGGTGTTTAATTAACAACTCGGTTTACGTTGTAGGGAGCCGAGGGCCCACGCGCGCTGCATACCACGACTAATACACACAATGAACGCAAGTTAAGTAGGAAGCATTTACTACCATTTCAGTAAGCAAATGCTGAACAGTAAAAATTGTATTTATACGATTCAAGCATTTGATTTTTCTAAATGCTTTTATTGCAAAGTAAATGTTGTTCTTGTTTACTTGTACTTACAAGCATTTGCTACAGTTTGTATATTCATACAGCCCGTTGTGTACACTTATAAACAGATTGGTTAAAAATAACCAATATATTAGTCGATTTCAACCAATCCAGTTGGTAGATATGTGGATAACCAAAATATTGGTTAAAATAACCAATCTGATATTGGTTACCTATTTAACCAATATCCCTATTGGTTATAACACTAACCGTTAGTTTAACCAATCTACAATGTTAGGACTCCAACCAATCCATATTGGTTATAGCACTAACCAATACATAATGGTAGAGCTGCAACCAATTCATATTGGTTAACACGCAACTAATTGCATTGCATTGGTTAAAACACCAACCGATACCAGATTGGTCAAACAATTTATAATGGTTAACCATTGGTTACAACCAATATGTATTGGTTCCCACGCAACCAATTACATAACGTGGACAAATTACGTAATCAAATAATACCAATGGAATTAACTTATTACACATTGCAATTACGCACATACAATAATAACCTATTCCTAATAGATATTACCCACTGAACACTTACTACAAATTTAGCTATTGTTGTTGTTAGTTTTATAGTTCGCTTTTTTGTGCACGACGAAGGCACTGCTAGTTTTTTATGAATAATGTCAACATTTCAAAAATCTAAATTCAATCATGAAATCGTTTGAATAATTACATATTATGGTCAAAAAAGCACATTTTGGACTAAATACTACAATTTAACATCGACTATTGTCAAAACAAATTTCCTCACTTCTGATTGGTCAGTTGCTGTAGGTACATTTCCTACAAGCTCAATCAATATGACTGGTTGAAGGCCAACCAACATAATGGTTATGAATGACCAATAGATTGGTTAATACCTTGGTTACAAGCTCAACCAATATGACTGGTTAAAGGACAACCAACATATTGGTTATGAATGACCAATATGAAAGGTTGACGGACAACCAACGCATTGGTTACGCTTTAACCAACACATTGGTTAAAAACAACTAATATTGGGTCAACCAATTAGATTGGTTAGTCTTTTGACCAATCTGTTTTTAGAGTGGAGTTAATATTTACATCGCCTTGTACGTTCACGTTTTGTGAAGCAATTTAACATACAGGATGCTCTAAGTTTGGAATCGTTAGTGCGCTATTAAGTGTTTCTTGCAATTCTCCTTCAGAAGCCAACGAGCTGGTAACATGTCAAGGTGCGTCCTTTGACTCATCGACGCTGTAACAGCTTTCAAAGGTTTATTGTCATCACTTTAATGAAATGCATAAGTTATAAATACTAGTGCCACAGTCATTAGGATATGAATTCAAAATTGAAACTCTTTTACTGTTTTGTATTGCGTTTTAATGTGCAGACCGTTTACACAGATCCCAATCAAATGTTGAAAAAGTAGCAGTTTGGAACATTCTTCATGTACAGCTCACCAGCTTCCTGTCGAGTCGCGTTGTTCAGTTGGCACTGCATCTTTCCTATGCCTATCTCAATCAGGTTGAAGGAGCCACACCGAGGCTCCGATCGGCAGACCTCACCGCACGCCAGCAGGCCAGTCACCGGTAGCTCCTTCAGGATGTTATCGACGAGGCACGCTGAGGCTATACGGCCAGCGGGATCGGTCTCAATGCAGAAAAGGGTGGTTTCTTTCTGGAATGGTCGTTCACAGGCTGCGTAGTTGAGATAAGAGCAACTGTTGTCGTCCCATTGTCCATCGACATTTTTTTTTATAATACCACAATCTGCATCACCACTACACCCTCTGCCATTCGGCTCTCCCCTGTGCCAGTTTTGGTAGGCGTTTGCGTCTTCTCTCAGCGGACAGTGCTTCCATGTCCCTTCCACCTCGATGTCATTGCACCCGATCCACAGGTCCCCCGTGTGATTCGGATCCAACCCTCTGAGGAAAACCTCCCACAGGAATTCCTGTTCGTCTTGGGAATTGGGAACGGCAAGTTTCGCTCGGGATTGGACACAGGTGCGATTCGCTTGGTGCCAGTTCATGGGTTGGGTTATTAGCAGATAGCAGGATTTATCGTAGTGTTGCCAGTTCGGAGGGCAAATCGAAGCCGAAAATACCCCACAGGCAAAACCCCCAAAAAACAACAATGCAAATGTAGGAATCATTGTCGTGCGTGTATCAAGATTCCAGGGAAATAAGTGTTTCACGAGAGACCGAGGACGAAATGAAGATAACTGTGTACTCTGACGAGTGAACAGGAATAAACTGACAATTTCGTTTAACCAGCACGAAAACCGTGGATATCTCACGCACTGTGTATATCTAAAGCAATAGACAGTGCTGGAATTCACGCATACATGTAGGGTTTTGATTGGCTAACAGTCCTCAATTTATGGTCACGTGCCAACTGCTGCTATACATGTGCTTTGCAATCAATGGGGATACGTCACTCAAGCTATAAACACGCCCTGTCTCAATACAAAACGATTAATGCACACACGACTTTTATATTTTTTCATTGCACAAATTGCGCGTTCAAGTTTCGAGCGAAAGGCTATAAATATAGTGACGTAACCAGCCGAATTATTGACAGGTATATACATAGCGAGTCTGCGCAGCGATCATGCATGATACGTGTACGTATGTTTGTGTACGTGCGTTTGTTTATGGTGTAAATGGAGGACACATGCCTGGCGACACGAAGGTGAATTGGGGTTAGGTTTAGAATCGAGGACGTCCTCGATTGAGATTCGTGTACAAAACCAATGAGAGCCGAGTACAAACAAAAGAAATTATCGAGAGGAACAAAATAAACTCCTCGATTTACACCATAACAAACGTGAGTTCCAATTCAGTACCATTCCATTATGCGCCATTGCTGCATTCATAGACACAAACCCACCAGCAGTACGTATATCCGTATAATCACAGCTTTGCAAGTATACCGCTAATCGTGAACACATTTTGTCCCCCTTTTGGATTGACATAATGGATTGACAGTGCCCCCAAAGCAATGACTATTATATTAATTATTATTGGCCTGTGAGAAGAGGTGGAAAGAATTCCATATCTCACCCCCACTTTTTGCCCTTGACTTGACAACTACAAAGAAGAGTAAATCTGATGAAGAAACACTAATTTAGGAGTGAGATGTTTTTCTTCGAAAATACTTATATTTTCTAAGATTTTATTCAAAATGAAGGAAATCCGGACTGTGGAGGTAATTGCACAAACGTACAAAATGGGTACACTATGGATGCAGTTAAAAGTTCAAATGAAGGCTACATACCCCCCCCCCCCCCAGCTCAACGTTGGGTTGGCGGTGTGTGCGCCATCACTCCAACATTGGGATGGGGGGGGGGGGGGACACCACAATAAAACTTCCTCGGGTGAATGCTCATTACAGACTATGAAACTTCTCAAAGCATTGGTTTGTCACACTGTTTACAAATCATGCGAGTTTGTTTACGCTTGGCTCTTGTACTGCAAACAACACAGTTGCGCCTTTTGCCGGCAGAAATTCTTCCAGGATAGTGATGAGTCGGAAAGCGGCTGGAACCACGTGACACCTGACTGGCATGCTGAGCTTGGTTGTGCTTCGAAGTGGAAATAAGCTCTTCTATGACCTGAAATCCAAAGTTGCCAAGTGCTGATTTGTAGGGATGCTGTTGTATACAATGGTAGCATTCACCAAGCAGATATCAAGAATGGCCACGAAAGCTCTTTTCCACCATTTCATCGATTTGTGAGGGTGCGAGTAGTACTGACACATTTGTGCTGCGAGATCACTTCCTCCTATGTACTTATTATAATCATTAACGACAGAAGGTTTTTTGATCGTACGAAGTCCACTCAAACTGTTTTTGCTCCGAATGTCTTTCTTGTCGATATTGCAGTTTCCAACGTTTGTGAGAAGAGTTACACGCTTGGCATCCTGCCAAACGCCGCACAGTTGGCCGGCTTTGGTGTAAAACTGGGGGTCAGCACCTCTTATCATGTGTAATTTTTGGGGGTTTGCAAAATCTGGAATCCCCAGTGTGATGTAGCGTGCAGTTCCACAAGCTCCAAACTTTAACTGTGATAATTAGCAGATGAGAGCTTGGCTTGTGTACCAATTGTCCACGAAAATTAAATGTCCCTTATTTTCTAGTCCTGTAATTAGGTCGAGGACTACATGCCCAGCAGATGTAATATTAGGTGGGTGGTGTGTTGAAGCATAACAATGGAGGGTCGACTGGATTCCTTTGATGTGGGCTGGGAGCCGGTGAACACCTTCCAAGCACAGGTATAACCAGTTTCTGACTTGTTTAATGAACAATATTTTAATCCCCATTCGGCGGACTTTCGTGGCATGTACTGTTTGAAACCAAGTCGACCTTTGAACTTGATCATTGTCTCATCGGGTGAAAGATTTCGGCCTGGCTTGTAAATGCGAGGACAGGATGGCAGTACAATGTCAAGCAGCGGGCGGACCTTGGAAAGTTTGTCAGGGGGAGCATCTCCTGGTTGAGCTGTGTGTTTTTAGTAACCTCCCGACCCTACCTGTAATTTGGCTTCCCAGACGAAATGGAAGAGGCTTGTCTTGCATCTTCATCACTTTTGTCAGATGTTGCTACAGAAGATTCATCATCGGACATATCTGAACCGCTATCTGCGAAGATTTCCTCAAGTCTTTGGCCATGATGGCAGCTATCTGGCGTTGGTTGGACAGACTGCTAGTGATCGTATGCATGCACGCGCGCGCGTCCTTTTGAACCAGTTTGAAACCAATAGCAGTAATAAACCACACAGCTGTCAAAAGTGAGGGCGCTGTTGACATTTCAGTTTCATGCAATATCGGCTTGTGCCAACAAAGAACGCTGGTCACGTAACGACTTTTAGAATGGGGGACATAATGGCTCTTTGGTTGCGAAAGTCCATGCAATTTTGAGCCCAGGTGGCGCTTGCGGTAATGATAGGGTTATATACGAATCAACTTGTAGTCCGATTGATCTCTAATATTTTGAGCACGCTGTATGTACATGTACATGTACATGTACATGTAATAATTACTAGTGTCACAGTCATTAGGATATGAATTCAAAATAGAAACTCTTTTACTGTTTCATATTGCGTTTTAATGTGCAGACCATTTACACAGATCCCAATTAAATGTTGAAAAAGTAGCAGTTTGGAACATCCTTCATGTACAGCTCACCAGCTTCCTGCCGTGTCGCGTTGTTCAGTTGGCACTGCATCTTTCCTGGGCCTAGTATCTAAAGCAGGTTGAAGGAGCCGCACCGAGGCTCCGATTGGCAGGCCTCACCGCACGCCAGCAGGCCAGTCACCGGTAGCTCCTTCACGATGTGATCGACGAGGCACCCTGAGGCGATACGGCCAGCGGGGTCGGTCTCAATGCAGAATAGGGTGGTTTCTTTCTGGACTGGTCGTTCACAGGCTGCGTACTTGAGAGTAGAGCAACAGTAGTCGCCCCATTTCCCACCAAATTTTGTCCTCATATCACCACAATCTGCATCATCACCCCCGCCTTTGCCATTTGGCTCACCGCTAATCCAGTAGGCCTACTCGTGTACTCGTGCGCCAGTACCGTTATTTCTACATCAAAATACTATTACTACCCCTGACAATGCAAACCTTTTGGTAATTTTGGAGGCGAATTTGTACTGATGGGACCAAAAATGAGACCAAAATGTTTCGTGTCTGGCACACGTTATTTCTACATCAAAATACCATTATTTACCCTCGAAAATGTGGACCTTTTGGTAACTTGGGGGGGGGGGGGGGGGGGGGGGGTGCGTACACACCCGTCGCACCCCCCCCCCCCCCCCTGCGTACAGGCCTGGCATAATATTTGTGTCAAAGAATGGATACCCTATAGTTCACAATGCGGCACTGTGCGGTGCCGTCAATACGCCACACTGGCAGTGCACATTCCCATTCCCAAGCTAATAATAGCTTCGGAACACGCCAATTTTGTCCCCCTTTTGTTTGTTTTTTAACTTTTGGGGAAGACGTCCCACGAACGTGCACGAACCTCAACAGTGGACGTCTGTCAATTGTTCACACCTAATGTGGAGCTTGCAGCGCATACTACCCCCCCCCCCCCCCCCCCCCCACCCCGGCGAATTAGGGGCGGGGCGCTTTCATGGATTTATATAAAACTTGGACGCAGTGACCCGTAGGAAGACACAATTCATCATCGGATTTCATCATCGGCTTTATCCATAACCAGCGGTCATCCCCCAACCCGGTCATTATCACGCAGTAAAATCCAGGCGTGACGTATTCCTATTGTTCCTGCACGACAATACTAGCCGGTAAAGTCTTGTTGGACACAAACTCATCATTAACCACCACAATAACTCATCGTTACGAACACAATAACTCATCGTTACCAACACAATAACTCATGTAGCTTTACCTTACATACGCACTGTGGACATTCCTTTGTATTCGTGTAGTTAACAAACTTTGACTAAATACTCATTTTTCTCGCTTCCCCAAAACAAATTTACCCTCAAATTAGGATTATGGGCCTCTCAGCTGTCCCTTCTATCTTTTCTATATATAACCCTAACCCGTTTTTCCTCTAGCGCTCTTTTTCGGAAACTGAAAAACGGATTGTGGACGTGTGCAAGTCCACACACCGTAACCTCTTCCCGCATCGTGTGGACCTATATTGTTCGGAGGTCCACAGTGCGTATGCAAGACTAACTCATCGTTACGAACACAGTAACCCATCGTTACCAATACAATAACTCATCATTACCAATACAATGATATTAAACACAATTGCTGTCCATTATCAAGTAAACAAACAGTACTTTATCACTGTGCCAACCAAATGAACATAATATGTGTCATAGAATGGATACTCTATAGTTCACACTGCGGCATTGTGCGGTGTCGTCAATAAGCCACATCGCAGGCCCGTACGCGTACGTACGCACGGGGGGGGGGGAGGGTGTGCGACGGGTACGTACGCACCCCCCCGAAATTACCAAAAGGTCTACAATTTCCGGGGTAAATAATGGTATTTTGATGTAGAAATAACGGTATTGGCACACACAAATGGACTTGGCTTAGGCGATAATGCCAACAACAAAAACCGCACCCCCATAAAAAAATCCTGCGTACGGGCCTGTGTGATTGGCAGTGCACTGACATTGTAGCCTTATTGTACTCTGTCTTTGTTGTTCACATTCCCATTAACAATGGGAGCCTGGATTTTACATAGGCTAATAGCTTCGGAACACGCCAATACCAGCGATAATCGGTCTTGGCGCTGCGCGCCTCGCCCGATTATCCTGCTGGTATTGGCGTGTTCCTCAGCCATTACCCTTTATGTAATAACCGGGTCCTCGCACTGATTATTACCTAATAAGTCAGTTTCTTCTCGATGAGAGCCAGTATGTGGTTGTTGTTCATGTCCGACTCTTTCCCGACTTGCTTTAGTATATTAAAGGAGCGCCATACAAGCTGAGCAAACTCACAAAAGCGCCAATCTTCTCCATCACTAAGTGCTCTGAATTTGGTCAGGTCCTGCTATAGGCCACTATGTTGGATCACCATAGTACATGTCCAAGTAATCCCAGCATGCAGCATAATCAGTTCCAATACCGTTCAGTAACTCAAGTGGCTTGCCAGTTAAACTGTTCCGCAGAATGGATACCGCATATCTTGCATCATTGATTAGATCAATCATGTGTTTGAAGTCATCTTTAAAGGTATGATAGTCTCTGACGTCCCCACTGAATGTCGGCAACTTGGGTTTCTCCATCCTCGGTTTAAATTTGTACGGAGCAGAAGTACTGGTTTTTGGTGGCTGCATTACTTCAGAACTAGCTGGTGTTTGTGAGAGAGGTGACAGGTCAGCTTGCGGTTGATCAACACTGCTTTCTGGATGAGCGTTGCAATCTGAGGAAGCTTGGGAGGCATCATCATCAAGTGGTGCAACAACATCTTCTGCCGGCGTACCTCCAGCTGGTTTGTCGAGTTGAGATTTTCTTAATTGAGTCAGCTTGAGCTTCATTCCCATGAAGTCATCTATGCAGGTCTGAATGTATCTCTATTCCTGCTCATATTTATCACAATCTAGTATTGTCTCACAATACTCATCGTGTCGGTCTTGAAGTTCCGTAAAGGTAACTTTCAGTTTTCGGAACTCCACAGTCAGTTCTTCAATGGAATCTTCTTGCTTCATGTGTTGCTCCAACACCCTTTTCTGTCGAGTAAACTTCGTCTTGCTAGTTCGTCGTTTTCATCCATCTTGGCCTCGACTGGATCACAGTAAATTGAATTGTGGAAGGCCCAAGAGGATTCAAGAATGAAGTTGTAGCCGGTGTTTAAAGGAAACATGTAATAAGTGTTTTTTTGCTTAAATCAATAAAGTATAATGTTGACAACAACATTATGTGTGTAGTTGTGTTTATTTTCTGTGATAAATGGGGAATTTTTTTTCTTTTTAATGTTGGTCAAACCACTCCGCCCCTCGAAGGGAAGCCTTATTAACATAACATTTCGCCAGGGCCCAGGGGTATGACGAAAATCGAGGCAGAGACTCGCCGCGCTGCTAACCGGCCTATCGTATACTGACTGCGCGCTTTGCAACAAGTGTCCGTCTTTACATGGTTTTTCATTCTGAATCAGGGTAAAAATACAACAGTTTTCGGTCATGTCGACTAGTTGTGTAGCTGCTGGGTGTAGCAAAACTACTAAGGATGAAGTAAACCTTCATTTGTTTCCGGCTGATCCTAAATATCGGAGGATTTGGACAGCCAAAGTAAAGCTTACCAGAGCGAAGTGGTCCGGGCCTAGTGATTTTCGGCCCTCTGCAGCAACCATTTTAAGCGGTCGTGCTTCCCCCTAGAGCGCCTAGAGGGACCCCATCTTTATCCTTGCTCGAGTCCGTGTCTGAATAAGAAATACTGTGATTCGAATCCGACGAATCAGTACTGTTTTCGTCGGATTCACCAAAAACCGAGGAAGAACTTTCACGATAGTCCATGTGAAATTCAATTACAGTGCACAAAGCGATTCGTACACAGTGGGTACATGTACATTGTACACACAGCAATGTGGCTGCGCGAACCCGTCTCGTACCTAGACGTCGCGTACCGACTATCGACTATTTGTTTGGGTGCTGCCTCGGTTTACGTCACTCATTTTAAGTGGCCGCGAAATTTAAAAAGGGGGGGGGGGGGGGTTCAATTTTGGACGGCAAATTACCACACTAAACGTACACTAGAACCAGTTTTGCTTTTTATTCACATTTAATACACACGTAATGAAAATGTTAGACTGCATGTTTCCTTTAATGTATGAAGATTTTAATTGTAAAAATCAGCATTCAATTCTGTAAAGAATAAATAAAAGCAGTTTTGAGTTTAAAATCCAGATCTTAAATTTGCTTCTCAATTAACAGTTGTAACACATGAAATTACCAATAATATTGTTACAGTGCAAACATCTGTCAAATGCCATTCAGAAAACTAAAAACATGTAGTTTCATAAATCTTTCATAAAGCACACATTTTACAGGTAAAATCAAACTTACTACTGTGACCGGATACAACTACCGTAGTTCATTTAACATTCAGTGCAGTTCTGTTCAGTACGTAGGTGATCTTGAAATTAATGATGAATAACATTCTAATACATGAATACTAAATTAACCTAAATTGGCTAAAACTACAATAAACACCCTAAAATCCAATACAAACCAAGAACCTGATCAGTATTCAAGCAAAAACTGATAAACTCTAGGACATGTTGACATTAGTTCAGGAACATTGATTAATTCCACCAATAAAGCTTAAATTCGCTACATGAAAACTTCGAAACACTTATTTTAATCGAAGTCTAATATTTGACCTTTGACCGTGGCGTGCTACAAGTCCTACAACAACACCTAAACAACGAATCTCAAAATGTTAGCAAAGTACAATGAATTATCATTCATTATGCAAAAACTACTGTGAATATAACATATTTAACCTGATAACACAATTCTAGAACACTCACCCTCAACGCTATTCAGTAACTTAACACAGTATCAGTGAAAGAAACAGCGATTTAGCTAACTTTTTAGCCCAGTAAAACCCTTGTAAAGTTCAGTTTCTGATGCGCTGATCTCGGAGATGAAATGTGATAGCGCCCTCAAGAATAAGTCGTCAGTGAAACAAAACTCGATGAAACAGTCTCATTTTAACCGTCTGGATCTCTAGTTTTTGAAAACTTATGTTGTAGTTGCAGCAACTGTATACAAGGTGGTCTATAAACAAAGGTTCTCTTCGAATGACAAACCACATTCACTCACGCGTGACGGCTTAAGTGAGGCTGTACAGTGCACGTGGTACCCAATTTACCGCATCGCGTTTTTCCAATTCTGAACAAAAGCTGCTAAATCTACCGAATAAGAACAGGGGGGGGGGGGGGGGGGCTTTATCTATATGAAGAAGGCTCAATTCCTGTCTTGGGAAAATAATTAAAATATAACTACGATGATCAGATGTCGGGCGTGGAATCTCTGACTTATCAAAGTACCCAACCAAAATGGCGGAAATTAGGGTAAAATTACCAGTTTTTTTCCTCTTTTTTAGTTGCAATTGATGGAGTTGTGATTTTTGGGCTGTATATGTGTTTGCTATGATAGTCTGGATTATAAAAATGATAAAACATATTTATTTGGGGGTTGGTTCGTTGATGAAATCTCATGGTCAAATGGTCAAAATGGCGGCAAATTTGAATGTCAACAAACATTTTTTTTTTCGGCATTTTGTTTCACACTAACCCCTCCACCAAAAATGTTGTGAAGGTATTTTCATCCTCTATTGAAAGCAGCAAGTTTCACATTATGTGGTATGTTGCTATATCGTCTATATGTGTCAGCAAGCAAAGGGTTGATGGACCATCTTGTACAGAGTTGCTGCATTTACAATATACCTTTCAAAAACTAGAGATCCGGAGGGTTAAAATGAGACCATTCCCAGCTTGTTATACCTCCGGTAGGGGGTATCTCCTAAAATAGAGCCCCTTTTCAGGTTCGGCCACTGCAGTATAACAGAAACTTGACCAATGAGCTAGCGATTATGCATGCAACATCACACGCGCATACAAATGCGACATAGTTTTGCTCGGGTTTTTCGGAGCGATTATGGGAGATATACAAGACGACCGCAGCGAAGGTCATGGCGTGGTCTACTGCATACGTTAGAGGGCGCCGGTGGCCTACGCGCGCTGCATACCGCGATTGGCGATTAGGTTGTCTTCCAAACAAGAGTAATGAAACACGCAATAAAGACTTAACGGAAACATGTATTAAGGATTTTTGTTTGCTTAAATCAACAAAGTATAATGTTGACAACAACATTATGTGTGTGGTTGTGTTTATTTTCTGTGATAAATGGGAGAAATTTTTTTTTGAAAATGTTCGTCAAACCACTCCGCCCCTTAAAGGGAAGCCTCATTAACATAAAACCTCGCGAGGGGTATGACGAAAATCGAGGCAGAGATTCGACGTGCTGCTACCCGGCCTATCGTATTGTGACTGCGCGCATTGCAACAAGTGTCCGTCTTTACATGTTTTTTCATTCTGAATCAGGGTAAAAATACAACAGTTTTCGGTCATGCCGACTAGGTGTGTAGCTGCTAGGTGTAGCAAAACTACTAGGGATGAAGTAAGGCTTCATTTGTTTACGGCTGATCCTAAATATCGGAGGATTTGGACAGCCAAAGTTTTTCGGCCCTCTGCAGCGAACATTTTGAGCGGTCGTGTTTCAACCTAGAGCGCCTAGAGGGACCCCATCTTTATCCTCGCTCGAGTCGGTGTCTGAATAAGAAATACTGTGATTCGAATCAGACGAATCAGAACTGTTTTCGTCGGATTTACCAAAAAACCGGGAAAGAACTATCAAGAATTTGTCCGGGCTCTGCCTCGGTTTACGTCACTCATTTTTAGTGGCCGCGAAATTAAAAAGGGGGGGGGGATTTTTGGACGGCAATTTTTCACACTAAACCTACACTAGAACCAGTTTTGCTTTTTATTCACATTTAATACACATAAATCTATTAAATTAAAACAAAAAATGCGTAATGAAAATGTTAGACTGCATGTTTTCTTTAAACGCAAGTTAAGTATGAAGCATTTACTACCATTTCAGTTAGTAAATGCCGAACAGTACAAATTGTATTTATACGATTCAAACATTTGCTTTTCCCTAATGCTTTTATTGCAAAGTAAATGTTGTTCTGTTTTACTTGTACTTACAAGTATTTGCTACAGTTTGTATATTCATACAGCCCACTGTGTAGTTAATATTGACATCGCCTTGTACGTTCACGGTCAGTGAAGCAAATGTTAAAGTCAATTTAACAGGATGCTCTATGGTTGAATGGAATCGTTGGTGCGCTATTAAGTGTTTCTTGCAATTCTCCTTCAGAAGCCAACGAGCTGGTAACATGTCAAGGTGCGTCCTTTGACTCATCGACGCTGCAACATCTTTCAAAGGTGTATTGTCATCACTTTAATGAAATGCATAAGTAATAATTACTTGTGTCACAGTCACTAGGATATGAATTCAAAATAGAAACCCCTTTACTGTTTCATATGCAGACCATTTACACAGATCCCAATTAAATGATGAAAAAGTGGCAGTTTGGAACATCCTTCATGTACAGCTCACCAGCTTCCTGTCGAGTCGCGTTGTTCAGTTGGCACTGCATCTTTCCTGGGCCTATCTCAAGCAGGTTGAAGGAGCCGCACCGAGGCTCCGATCGGCAGGCCTCACCGCACGCCAGCAGGCCAGTCACCGGTAGCTCCTTCACGATGTGATCGACGAGGCACGCTGAGGCGATACGGCCAGCGGGATCGGTCTCAATGCAGAATAGGGTGGTTTCTTTCTGGACTGGTCGCTCACAGGCTGCGTATTTGAGAGTAGAGCAACAGTAGTCGCCCCATTTCCCACCGAATTTTGTCCTCATATCACCGCAATCTGCATCATCACCCCCGCCTTTGCCATTTGGCTCACCGCTAATCCAGTTTTGGTAGGCGTTTGCGTTTCTCTCGAGACAGTGCTTCCATGTCCCTTCCACCTCGATGTCATTGCACCCGATCCACAGGTCCCCCGTGAGATTCTGAGCAAACCCTCTGAGGAAAACCTCCCACAGGAATTCATGTTCGTCTTGGGAATTAGGAACGGCAAGTTTCGCTCGGGATTGGACACAGGTGCGATTCGCTTGGTGCCAGTTCATGGGTTGGGTTATCAGCAGATAGCAGGATTTATCGTAGTGTTGCCAATTCGGAGGGCAAATCGAAGCCGAAAATACCCCACAGGCAAAACCCAAAACAAGCAAAAATTTAAATGTAGGAATCATTGTCGTGCGTGTATCAAGATTCCAGGGAATTAAGTGTTTCATGAGAGACCGAGGACGAAATGAAGATAACTGTGTACTATGACGAGTGAACAGGAACAAACTGACAATTTCTTTTAACCAGCACGAAAACCGTGGATATCTCACGCACCGTATATATACAAAGCAAGAGACAGTGCTGGAATTCACGCATACATGTAAGGTTTTGATTGGCTAACAGTCCTCGATCCATGGTCACGTGCCAACTGTTGCTATACATGTGCTTTGCAATCCAAGGTGAAACGTGAACACGCCCTGACGTATTCCTATTGTTCCTGCACGACAATACTACCGGTAATGGCTTGTTAGACAGAAACTCATCATAACAGCACAATATCTCGTTATTACCAACACAATAACTCGTCACTATCAACACAATAACTCGTAAATACCAACACAATGACAAACAGAACAGTACTGTACTCTGCCAACCAAATGAAACATAACAGGCCCGTACGCAGGATTTTTTATTTTTGTTTACGTCTCGGGCTTTATTCATACAGTTTAGCAATAGACTATAGCCGGAGACGGATCCAAAGCCAGGGTTTGTAAAATAGCATTGGTCTGTTTGTAACGGAGGCTCTGATTTGGCGCATGAATTTTTGCGCCAATAATCACGGATCTGGCCGAAGGGGTTTCAGCGCTGTTAGTAGAAAGCGCATAAAAGCGCTGCGTGGCTCAGGATGGCCAATAGGCCTACCAGCGATAATCATTCAATTCAATAGATGCAGAAAAGAATTGTTCAGTGAAAACAAAATGATACCAGTCGCGAATGCATTAATGTAAAATCTATAGCTGGAAAATGGCGAAAATATGTAGTTCCCCGACCATGCATGACTTTCCAGATTTTAGTATTTAAATTGTAATATCAAATTAGGTTAGAAGGGTATTGACAATTTCATAGGAATTTTATAGCAATTTTATAGGATCATTATGTCCTTTGTCGTTAAATCATTTAGCTATAAAATCGAATCGGCCTTTGGAAAATTATTTAGCTCTGGCTAAATAACCGACCCGACCGACCCTATTTTCGGGCTCCCGATCCAATAATTTGTTTATTTTTTTGTAATTTACTGGAACCCCATTCACCCAAACAAATTGCAAATAAACCCAAAATGAATAGTAAATGTATACAATACGGCTCTGTGTTACATGGTAGCTATTGAAAATGAAAATCCTGAGATTCCGGGAACACAATGGTCAACACCAAAGAGGGGGGTTTTTCTCTGCCACATATCATGCTTGATATGAGGTCCCAACATAATAGACGGATGACTTCGCCAAAGAAGCAAACGTGAGCCTTTTGCAAGATAATCGCGCGACATATGTACGCATGTCGCCAGAATGTCGCACGACGTTTATTATTCGAAAAGTTCGCATGTTTCGCGAAATGTCCGCACGAATGTTGCCCAAGATTCGTGTAACACTTCGTGTTGTTCGCATTTTAGTCGCATGTTCGTCGTGTATATGGACTGGCCATAGTTCGGCAACGCTGCACACGACGTTCGCACAAACTACGCACAAACTGCATTGTCGCCACACAGTCGGAGAAAAACTTCTCCGAACGTTAGACTTTGCCATTTTTCGCGACTCGTTCGCGTGCCCCGTGAAAACCCACCCTTAAGGCCGGTTCATACTCGGCGCGAAAGCAAACGCGAACGCGAATTTCAACTTGGGACATTTCAACTTGGGCGAATGTTCGCAGCAAATGCTTTGTGACGTCAAAATCGTATCGCAATCGCTTTCGCGTGAAGTATGAACCGGCCTTTACGCGACGAGAGTTATTTAGAGAAATCTTTGAGTGCAATTAGAGATATATATAAATAATTTAAGATTTATCTCAGAATAATTAGCGATTTCTATAAATAATTAAAAATATCTCGAATTCATGTAGAGTTGTCTCTAATTAACTCTAAAACATCGTCGTATGAAATGACTCACCATAGTGAGCTGACGTCATTTCCAAGTTTCGGTGCATTATTATAGTTTCGTTGCAACAATGCGGCTTCACAGATTTCCCTGAAGGAAACTCACGGCATTCAAGGAATTCCGTACAATGACCTTTCTAATTTCACACAGCGCAGCTTGTGACCTCCAGTTCACAGGTCAAACAAAATCTACATCCAATCAGAGCTCAAAGCGCACCAGGGTGCACTACCCTAATTGAAGGGATAATTTCTCCGCGATCTCATTAGCATAAAATATGCCCCTCCCCCCACAATTTCTTTTGAAAAAGGAGGCCGTTTGGTAAAAACAATGGTGAGATTGTGTAAATACAGCCTGGGATCAACTCCCTGGTTTTTTAGATTTAATCTGAGGGCAGACTTGACAAAATTACGGTTGAAAAATGGGTCCTAATAACGTGGAGGGATGCCATTTGTAAAATGGCTGCGTGCAGGCTGGGAAAGTATCACTTTTCGGGAGGTGAGTTTCTTTTGGTGTGAATATTAGAAAATGTAATTGGCTAACCCATCAAAAATTGAAAAGAAATGGAAAGATAAGGGCCAAGACAATAACCTGATTGTTGTTTGATAAACCCAAGTGATGTTGGTTTGCATGAAACTTGGGCCTGAACTTTGTTGATTTTACACTATTTTCAATGGGGCTTGAATTAGGCTATAGTGCACCCATCAGCGCTTCCCAGCGCGTAGTGCAGGGCATGGGCGGTGGGACCACCCAAGCAATGTTGAGGTCAGCGCTCTGTTGAGCGCCCTAGCGGGCATGCATGGAACAGTCATGGAGCTACCCTATTTCTCCATCTTGTCTTCATATGTTTTGTCATCCTTGACGAATGTGTCTTCCAAGTTGATTGACCGAAGGAGCATCACCATCAGCTTAACGGGTATAACACTTCAGTGAAAAGAAAGAGGAAGTACACATTATAAGATTTGACATTATAGGTTGTGTCACACGGGACTATTGGTATTTACTCCAACAGAAACCTATCAAATTAATTATTAAATCAAATAAGTTAAGAGGGCCTAATATTTCGATCTTAACAAGATCTTCTTCAGAGACATAATGACTGTGTACAAGAAACAAACATTATATGGGGCAACATACAGCATGATGCACATCATGGCTGGCGGAAGAAACACACAAAAAAAAGCACAGAGTCAGTGGAACAATCAACAACAAAAGGATTAGGCTGAGAGATTGAAGGGCTGAGGGATTAAAGGGCGAGGTCAGTGTGGGTAGGATCAAAGACAGACCAAGGGGATAAAGGGGTGTGAATTCGAGTTGGGAACAAAAACAGAAGGGGTAAAACCACAAGAAAGGGGGTCTAGTAGGGTGAAGAACAAAGGCAAAAATTAACAAAGGATTTATTAGCTTTACTTTGATTGATTATATATAGTCAGGCAAAAATAGTTGGTGCAAAATATGATAGAATTGCTCATTTTGGTGATGAAAACATGGCATTTGGCAGACAGTAAGAGTATGTCATGAGAAAGATATTTGTATATATGGCCATCGCCGAGTTGTCCTTTAAAGAAATATAGGTATAGAATAACAAGCAATTTTTTTAAATGTTCGAAATGGTTGCCATTTCTTGTTGTTTAATACACTTAGATGGGTCTTTTCCATTCCCTGGCTTCGTCGTCTTACAGGCTTAAGGCGATTGTAGGCTCCCAACTGTAAGAACTCCAGCCTCTCACTCTGGTGCCTGTTGTGCTTCACCAGCATTTAATCAGTTGATATGAGCACAAACGTTTAAATATTTTCATTTGCTTCCATTTATTTGCTTCTCAGTGATTCAGAAATCGAAGGCGTTAGGCCAAAGATTGTATTTTTCGAAGACAATGGACAAATATGATTTTCATGCTTTCATCAACTGAACAATGATTTAAAGGTTGTATACACCATTTGCTTTTGCTGTATTTTCTAAAAATGGATTGGTTATAGGGGTTCGTATTTTATAGTAAATACTGTGACGCTGACCTGTTTAAAGTGTTGTGTTTATAGAAGCTGGAAAACCAAGAAAAAATACTGTTCTTGCAGTCTGGTTCCTCAATAAATTGCGGGCATTGTTTGAAAATGGGGTTTACAACGATTGCCAGCCGGCAATCGTTTAAAATGTATAGAAATTTACTTTTTTCTTAAAAACCACACCACAGCAGGTGCCGTGAGTTAGTCTTGCATACGCACTGTGGACCTCCGAACAATATAGGTCCACACGATGCGGGAAGTGGTTACGGTTTGTGGACTTGGCCAGGTCCACAATCCGTTTTTCAGTCTCCGAAAAAGAGCGCTAGAGGATAAACGGGTTAGGGTTATATATAGAAAAGATAGGAGGAACAGCTGTGAGGCCCGGAATCAACATTTGAGGTTAAATTTGTTTTGGGGAAGCGAGGAAAATGAGTATTGAGTCAACGTTTTTTAACTACACGAAGACAAAGGAATGTCTACAGTCCGTATGTGAGGTGTAATTGATTACACAGGATGCTTGAGACTGTTATTCACTGATAGTCAAGTACAAGGTATTTCATAATAATTCAGTAGTTTTTTGTGTGTGTGTTTGCAAATGGTGTATACTACCTTTAATACACCAATCTACCTGACTATAATCGTACTGTTCTAAACACCCCATGAAATTATTTCGTCTGGTTTAAAGAAATCAGAAGTTGTGGGTGAATTTCAACGAGTGCGGCACATTAGGGAACACGAAGCCGACTTTTGTGCCTAATTTCCGGACGCCATCGGTTTTTTTATTTTTTTATTTAAGACTAAAAATGTTTCATTATCCACAAACACCACGCAGTTCACTTACTTCTTGATAAGGGTGAAAATATATGCCCCTCCAGGCACACACACAACTTGCTTATCTAGAAGCACGCCCTCTATGATGTTCTCGGCGGCACTTTTTGGTGGACTGAGCTCTGAATCCCTGTTTATAAGAAAGCAATCCAAACATCACTTAGATTGGAATCTGATTAAAGTTGGAGTTCAATTCAAAATATTAAATTTATCATTTAAAAGTCAATGCGCCGTTTTTCTGGTCGCATGAGGGCGCTGTAAGACGCCGTTTTCTTGGTACCCAACACAGGCAAAATCACGTTTATTGAAGTAGTTAATAGTAACTTTAGTTTTATAAAAAAAAAATAGATTAGAAAAAACAATATTTTGGAGCTGTGAGAATATTTAAACTGACGTGAATTATCTCCTAATCACTTTTAATTATACCCCCAAATACAGACATAATAAGCACATATGTCTGTGCCCCAAATATCGTGAGCACAGCGCCCTCAATGTTCAATAATACGGCCTGAGCTTTCGAATGAGACATTGCACGTAAACAATTCAAATTTTGATTTAAATGAGCGCCCCGTTTGAAGAAAACTATAGCTGTCGTACTAGTGTTCTTTCGTTTTAGACCGTTCAAAATACGTGTCGAGACGACAACGTATAATATCCAATCAAAAGCCAAGGTGGACAATAGACCCGGTATACCGAGGCTGCTCCAATCATGTGTCGGTACCAAGCTAGAAACACGCCCAGTGTTTGCATGTTTTTTACTAGTGAATATCGCCTATTGCATTATTCACTTTCACGCCACATTTCAAATTCCTGAGACCATCCAGGTGGGTCTTAAGTGAGAATGCGCTGGTACACAAGGAAAAGACTGGTCATGAGGCGTTTTATTGTTGGTTGTTTAAATACAAGATTTTCATTACAATGAACGTGGACTGTCGTTTCATATTGCCATGTGGATCGTGATTTCGTTTAGTGCTTTTGGTCCAGGGAAAATAAGTTTTGACCTCACACAAATTGCAATAGATTTTTTTTTCACCACAGTGCACTTCTATAAGGCCCCTATAATGACATACTAAAAATCTCTAAAAACCAAGTGATGAAAATATGACTAAATTGCATAATTAGTATGTCATTCTAGGGACCTTATAGAAGTGCACTGTGGTGCCAAATATTCTATTGCAATTTGTGTGAGATCAACCAAACAAAATTAGGTATTTTATTAAAATTAGGACTATTATTGTTTCGGCAAACAAGAAGCTGCTGACACCGTACAATAACGATCTATCTTCCTTCCATTACAGGTATATAATGGGGTACCATGCATGGGTGTTTACCTTGGTTTTTAATTAAAATTCATGTAAAAGTTCTGTTTCTAGTTATAATTTTAAGATAAGGTTCTATAGAACAATAATGGTTCGAGTGTCAAGCCTTCGGATATTTTTGGGTCCATTTTCTTAATGACCGATTAAAGTGGCACATGGGTAGGCCTACGGACTGTAGGCGTTATAAGCTAACTTCACAAACATAAATTTATTTTGACGTACAAACCGTGTTAGTATTCTAGTATTCTTATATAAGTTTATTCCTATTATCGGCAGACCCAAACGGCAGGGGGGGGGGGGGGGGGGTTAGAAAAGCAATGCACAAAATGTATGAAGCAATATATGGGACGAGAGAACCCCCCCCCCCCCCCCCCCCGCCCTTCTTTGTGGTGGTCATTGAGCTGGGAGAATGTTGCAGTTTCTATTTAGGTTTTTTGTTTTGTTTTGGGGTGTTTTTTTGGGTGGGGGGGGGGGGGGGGGGGGGTGAGGTATGCGTTAGGTAACAATAGTCTAGGTAGTGTATAGGTATAGGGGACTAAGGGGAAGTCCCTCGGTCTCATATCGTGCTGTGTACAGTTCCAACTTTATCGCAATTTTTGTATTGAAGGTGAAAAAGGAGAATTTACACTTGAAGAAAGAAAGAAAGAAAGCAAAATAGGAAGAAAGCTTGAACGAGGCGAACTGACGGATTTAATTTACAAAAGACCGCGACGGTCACAAGACTGGATAAAAAACAAAGCTTGAACGAGGCGAGCTGACGGATTAAAAAAAAAAGAGACCACGACGGTCAGAAGACTGGATAGGAAGAAAGCTAGAACGAGGCGAACTGAAGGATTTACATTTACAAAAGACCGCGACGGTCACAAGACTGGATAGGAAGAAAGCTTGAACAGGCGAACTGAAGGATTTACATTTACAAAAGACAACGACGGTCAGAAGACTGGATAAGAAACAAAGCTTGAACGAGGCGAACTGACAGGTTAAAAAATAACAAGAGACTACGACGGTATGAAGACTGGATAGGAACAAAGCTTGAACCAGGCGAACTGACGGATTAAAAAAGTACAAGAGACCACAACGGTATGAAGACTGGATAGGAAGAAAGGCAGCTAGAACAGGTGAACTAACAGAATAAAAAGAACAAGAGACCGCGACGGTCACAATACTGGATAGGAAGAAAACTTGAACGAGGCAAGGCGAGTCATTTAATAATAATTCAGTAGTTCTTTGTTTTCTTTATGTTTGTAAATGGTGTATAAATATCTACTTAGCCATGGCATGCTCTTACCGTGGCGTCATATTTTGTGGGCGGGGGGCACGGTGCACATTGCTTTTCATTTTAGGGTCACGATTAATGAGCAAACATAAACAAATATGACTTTTTTGCAGTTATTAGCGTTATTAAAGCCTATATTTCGCCATACTAAAGTTTTGAATTTCAGGTACCCTTCAAGGCATTTACTCGCGATGGCGTTTGGAACAAATCTAAATGATTGAGCTGAAGGGTAGTGTTGTAACAATTTTCGATGCATAAACGCTGGTCCTGATAGGTATTAATATAAGAAAGTACAATGATTTTAGGACAATTTATTAGAAGTACATATGTTTTGGTTCGCGTCACGTATACGCATTGGTTTGGAACCTTTTCGATTTGCATTGGTTTCGACCCCCCGCCTACAGACCTTGAGCCATGTATGCATGGTGTGCACAATGTTCAACTCCCCCCCCCCCCCCCCTTTTCGTGTGTACGTATTTTACGGAGGTCGATGTTGTTACAGTGATACACATGTCTTTCTCGCTTATCTTTATTATTTTATTACATAGTGTTCAAACTATGGTGACTCGAATTGACTAAGACTCGATTATTGACTCGACTGTACTCGGCCAATGATCATGACCTCATAACTGGACTCGAGTCACTTCTTTAAAATGGCTTGACTCGATCGACTCGAGTCACAAAAATCAGTGACTTGTTACAACCATCTTATTCCTCCATGTTACAACTATGGAGACCACAGACTGGATGAGATGAACGCCCAATAAATAACAACATAAGGTACTACGGTTCGACACTTAACTAGCACAACCGCATTTAAATATCATCACCATGGGTAGATACCGGAGCAAATATGCGAGGGTTTTATAACAACTAGGGGATGCCGCGCTTCGGGCGGCACCCGCTAGCTGGGTGGAATCGTAACTTATAGATAAACCTTGTTGACGTCCTGAAAACACTGTGATTGTATGGCAAGCAAACAGCGAAACTTATGGAGTAGAGTACCAGCTAGGTGTGTATTATAAACTTGCTTGTTTGTCAATCCATGATGCTTTTAAAATGTGTCGACAAAGTTTGTTTCATGTTTCAAAAAGTTGTACATAAATCGGACAATTTTTAATTGAAAGCAACTTGCTAAAATAAAAAAATGCTATTTTCTTCAAATAGACCATGGGCCACTGCATACAGTGCCAAGTTATGCCGACAGGCAGCCCCTTGGAGACCTTTCTATTTATTAGGCTGTCTCACTTTAGCCATTACATAATTTATACACATACATTTATTTCTAACCATTGAGGAGTGAACTTTGTACTGGGGTTACTTTCCTCGCCTTGTGTGGCAGCTGCGGTGTGATTCCCACCTTATACACCTTGTGGTTCACGTATTATCTAGCTAGTTTGAGGCCTAGATTGATGTGTACATTTGCCTCAATATAAAAGTATTATTATTATCAAATAAGATCAGATCAAACGCGAAAAGTTAGCCCCCCCCCCCCCCCCCCCCGCCCCGTCCGCCAATCTTCCATCCCATCCACCTTCCCCTCTCCTATTTCCAGGCTTTCATCAAACCCTGAAAATATCTACCAATGGCCTATCCTCGTAGGGGCGCGTTTGTCCCACTGATCTCTATAACTGGATAGGTCGAGCGTACATTGATGGGATAGCGAGCCGTGAAGTAACCGGCGGCCATGATGGGATATTCAAAACATTGCCTTCGTGCATGCAAAAGACGCGTAGACACGTCGAGAGTGAGACAGTGGCAGCGGCGATGGTGGGTAAAAATGCACTAAAATCATTTGTAAATAAGTAAATTTATTAAATAAACTCGCAGACTGTGCGATCAGTATCTATCTTTGTAAAAAATGTCAGGACTACGGTTTTAAGAGAGATTTAGGAGAACATTGTTGGGCAAAAACGATATTTTTGTTTCCACATGAATTCCAGCGGGATTTTTTCATATTGTGGTCCTATCCATCATTTTATCTGAAAGAAAAACTGGGATATTTCGAAAGAACAGTAGATTTATAGAATCAGTTGGTCTAGGATACCTTACAATATGATTGAATTCCACAATACAGGTATTTTCAGACCAATTTTGTACCCATTCCATGAAGACTGTCCCGTTGACTTGCACGTCAAACAGTTCATGGTGGTAATTTGTGTACACATTCGTACACAACATATGTTGTCATGAACTATTTGACGTGCATAAATTTAATGTTCTGTAGAATTATCCCAATATCGTAATGATCACAGTTTTTTCTCTCACAATTCTGGAAGTGTAGAGCCACCTATTAATAATAATAATAGTATTATTAAATGCATGGTGTAGGCCAAGGCTATCATGGTGAAACTTGGATGTAGACACGTATTTCCAATACTTCAGAACAATTTCATTTTCGCCCACAAATCTCTCTTAAAAAAGTAGTCCTGATGACATTCCTTACAGTGCTCAAATGAAATTTCACTCTCTGAAGAAATGGGTATGCCAAATAAATTGAGAATTTTGTGTTTTTAAAATAGCGTCATGTTACAACATTCTTTCCTTGGCATTTAATTTATACCTGTATATTTTTTTTCTTTGTACACTACAGCTAATTGGTTTACCCAAGTCCACTTCTTGCTACTAAGATGTCAGTCTGTACAGCTTATTACGGCTGGACAAGTCATAGGACGAACTGCTCCCATTATGACAGAGGGACAACAGATGACAGCGAATGTCATAACTTATTTTGTTTAACCATCAGTAAATACGGAAGCTTAATTGACCAACTACGTTTTCCAAGCTAAGCTATCTCGGTGTTCCACATCCCTATAGATGTGCTGCAAATATATTGCAGAACTCTGCATCTTGGCATTTCATGTTTCAACAATATAAGTACAGATAATAAAACAGTCGCAACAGTCACAAACCTATCTTTGTAACATGGACATATATTGAACATGTGTTTTATGAAAACTGACAAATCTGGTTAAAATTGTATTGTTAATATTCAAAGCAAATTATACAGATGTTAAAATGACATGGATTTACCCAGTCAGTGTTCTCCACAATCACTGGGTAGCGGCCGCCCTGTGTACATGTTACGCTGTTCTGTCATATTTTTATGCTGTCAAATTTTGCTTTTCAATCATGGTTTTATTTTGCTTTCTTACAAAACAAATATTGTGTTCATATCGCACAAATATCTAGAAACACTCACAATTCAAAGTTAAAGCCGTACAAGGGTGTCCTATTAAAATGGGCTAATTAAATTCCCGGCTGGCTCCAACGGCCGCGATACAAGCCATAACAACTGAACAAAGACGAAACATTCCACGGCTAGATGAGCATCTTCGCACATATATATATTAGGCACGATATGTGACAGAGAAACCCCCCCCCCCCCCCCCCCCCCCCCTCTTTTGTGTTGACCATTGTGTTCCCGGAATCTCAGGAATTCCTTTTAGGTTTCAAGGGGGGATGATTTAGGTTACAATAGTGTTGAGTGCGTATAAAGTATAGGGATAAGAGGGGGGGTACCCCTCTGCCACATATCGTGCTGGGTATATCTTCGCTAGTACCCTGTACATGTTGTCATAACAAACCGCAGACAAAGCTTCCTTAATTTAAATAAATTAGGTCATGCTGAATATGTAACAATTATCTTTGCGTTACTAATAACAAAAGCCTAATGTGACGACCGGTCGTCACCTGGCCAACGATTGGACGAGGCCCCTGTGGGAGGGCCGTATTGTTTTGCACGGCTTTTGATTGGATAGGAGACGTACATCGTTTACCGTGTCGTATGAACCCGTCTAAAACGAAAAAACACTACTACTACTAGCCTTGGTCAAGGCGTTCATCGTTACCCGTCCGTACGTACGGCGCGGCGGTAATCGGAGCACAACGACCCCACGCGGCCACTACCATATGCAAATCAACTGAAGATATAAAAAGTAGCTTCAGTTGATTTGCATAAATAGTGGCCGTACGAGGTCGCTGTTCGCGCTGTACATTTGCACCACTGACCTCTATACATGGACAGATCATCTATTGTTTCATTTTGAAGTCGGCATGCAGAGAAGTGCAACATGGCGGACCCACGAATTCACTCTGTGAGCCAATGAAATGTCCAGGTGTAGAGTTCAGTTGGTTGGTAAATCCACTGACCTCTACAACTGGACATTTCATTGGCTCACAGCAGTGACGCCATGTTGCACTTCCAGTTCGCGCCGACTTCAAGTGTTAGCACAGCAGAATATGGACAATGATCCGTCCAGGTGTTGAGGTCAGTGATTTGCACCAACCGGGTCTCCTCCTTAAATTGTGTACAAATCACAATTGACCAATTGTGTGTATATCACAATTTAAGAAACTGTACATGCGCAATAATGCTGGCAAAACGGAGGTTGGTTCTCAAAGAGTGAATAAACAAGTGTATGATGTTTTAATCACTTGAATTAGTTGGTTTAAGTTTGGGGTAGGATAAGGGAAAATTCGGGTTAGGGTACAGAAAGAAAGAAAGAGTCGGGTTAGGGTACAGAAAGAAGGAAAACAGTTCCTATTACCGCATTAACAGCAATTTTTATTAACTAAATCAAGTAATTAAGAACACTATACACTTGTTTATTCACTCTTTGAGAACCAACCTCCGTTTTGCCAGCATTACTGCGCATGTACAGTTTCTTAAATTGTGATATACACACAATTGGTCAATTGTGATATTGTAACAGACTCTTACTGTCGTCCGAGCGGTTTTTCATGTTTGTAGTCACATCCCGTTGGACTCAGCACCAGTCTGTCATTGGGTAGCGTGGCGACAGTGCTGAGTCCAATGTCCCTTAGTTTATTTATAATTACTTACACTAAATGTATCTGAACACATAGGAGAGAGAGAGAGAGAGAAACACGGGACACGTCTGTCTTGATTCAATTCCGAACCAGTTCTCCCCTTTATTTCACTCAACCAAACCTTTTAACAATAACCATATGCTTTTAACTATATCTCACTTAACAATGATGTCCTAAACCCCGCCCCCTTAAATGTGATTGGATAGTTAACCCTTCCCTTATCCCCGATTGGCTGCAAGTTCCGTGGAGCTTGGTCACTGCACTGTAAGAAGTCACAAAGGTCACAAGAGGGCGCACTCTTAATGACGTCATAAACAAGGGACGACTGGAGGTCGTCACACTATCCCCGCTGAACAAAATGAACCCTCCTGGGTTCCAAAAAAACAAACCCAAAACCAGATGTGTGAAACTCAAAATTCTGTTCTGTAAAGGGATATGAAACAATAAATGCAACATAAAAATATGCATAACACGTAAACACAACTTTTAATTTTAAGGCTAATTTAGAAATAGACACTTAATAAATTGGTAGTCCAGACAACTAATCAAATGGTTAGTTTACAATTTCTCAATATACACTTACACTTGTTGAACCTCTTTACACGTTGTCACTCCTTATTTAAATTAAGTATATAGTTTCATCAAGGCAATCTATTAATTCCGGCATTGTGTTCACTCAAAATTATCTTTGGATGACACTTCATAACTGTAACATCTAATAAACTATCAAGTATATTTAAATTTATCAATGAATTAATCCAAACATTCCGGTTTCTTTTATATATTCATCTCTAAATAACACTTCATACATCACGTATTGTATGTTGTCGTTTTTTGTTTGTTTTTGTTTAACCTTTTGTCCGCAACAAGCCATTTGATTTACTTAACAGATTATTATGGTACAATTATTAACAAGGCGGGAGTCGATTAAGTTTAAATTAATGTTTATGCGGTCTTCTTGGATGTGTCGTCTTCATCGTCATCATATGTCGTCTCTGCGACGGGAACCGTCTCCAACGCGGAGGCCAAATCACTACCGACACATTTCTGGAAGTTGGCCCTTGTTGCAAGGCTGCTGATGATGCTGCTGAAACCCTCCAAGACTTCAGCATTCCCCATGCTCATCATATCTGACGACATTGTTCCAAGCATCAGGGTGGCTAGCAGATCCCTGCTGTTCTGGCACAACCTCATGGTAGCTGGTCCTTCTCTCCTCATCTTCTTGGTTCCGGGTAAGATAAGGGACTTGTACTTGTCAAGGTACTCTGCAACATCACCATCTGGAAACAATCCTTGGTTTCGCCTCATCTCCCTTAGTGCTATTACCGTTTGGGCGGCCCACAACTTATTGTTCGATGACAGCTCCTCCCAGCCATGTGGTGGCCACGTCATCGTACCTGTCAACCCGATGTCGATGTTCAATCCAGTAGCTCCGCTCCATGCCCGTCGCCCTGCTGGAAGTAGTGGGTAGCACCCGTACCTTTTCAACCGCTCTTCAAAGGTCAACTGATCAGGTCTCGCTGCTGCACATGGGTCATCAACAATAATCATGCGCGTTGATGCTTCTTCCTGAGTGCGCAGTGCAGGTGTGTCTGACTGTGTACAAGCATCGACGACAAACACGTCTGTTTGGATCTCTTTGACGGAGCTTGTTGCTTTCCTCCACACTTTCGGAAAGTACTGTCCAGACTCGATATCAGCGGGATGCAGACCATACTTGTCAGGAAGAACAGTGCGAAAGTACCTCATCGTTTCTGCGTTCTGGCGGATTCCTTGCTGGTTACCGATGACTAATTGTTCACGATTGGTTGGTCTCACTCTTGCTAGCAGTACTACGAGGGCCTTGGCCGTAACAGTACCAAATGAAGGTCGGACCAAGAATTGGTAGATTCCTCGGTGACCATACTCCTCATATGCAAGCTCAACTATTGGGCAGCGACCTTCTTCGAAGAGAACGTCATTCAGCGTCAAATTCCTGAGGAATTCACGCCCACCTGTCAGGGGCGTCAATCCCATTTCAAATGTGGGGGGGACATTACTGAAGTCAAGAATTATTAGAGTGGTTTAGCATGCACATTATACAAACGTCAACGCGAGTGCACAAGAGATGCTGGCACGGCCAGCATATCATGCGGCCGGCATAATTATGACAAGCCCAGACGGCGAGCGTCTTCCTGCGAAGACCTAAAGGGGCACTCTTGGAATCCTCGAAAATCTCATGTTTTGGATTGTTTACTTATCCTATTTCAAATGTCTTGTTGAAAGGAAACCAACCTCGTGTTTTACCGTTCTCGAGAAAACCCTGTGGTTTACATCGGGGCGCAGTGGTCCCCTGACTCTAACACATACATATTTACTCGATAACAAATTGTCAAGTCGAAAATTTAAACATAGATAATTTGTTTAGGAATTAAAGTGCATTTAAAGGTAGGATATATACACCATTTGCAGATATCGAAAATATTTACTACAAAAAATTGAATTTTATAAAGAAAAAATCGCGATCGCCGGACGGCGATCGCGAAAACAAAAATATAACATAAGAATAACGGCTCGACCCCGGTTGAAAACAAACGCTGTTTTTTGTGCTTTTCTCGGCATCCATGATTGTAAAACTTCGGAAAAGTTAGTTAAACGATATTTACTATGAAATACAACCCCAAAATCTACCCATTCGTGATAATTCAAGCAATTACCAATGGTGTAAACTACCTTTAATACTAATGGTAATTTTAATTCTTACTTTTCTGGTGAAAATAATTCGCAAAAAATGTTATCCTTGGAAACTATTAGAAAACTATTTCCGCAAACGAAATGGTGCAAAGGATTTTGAATGTAGTTTAGAAACACAAGAAAACCTGGAATAATTCCCATCTGCATTTTTGTCGGTGTCCTGTAAAATCAATGAGATAAGGTTTTATCCGTTTACTTTTTCAAATAAGTTACGGAGAAGTATCTTGAAAAGTATTTATCAAGTATCTTGAAAGTATTAAGCCCATATTCAATCGGAGGTGCCGGTAGGCCTATTTGTTTTATTCCACCGTCGAATTAATTCAAATAATAAATCCCAAGTCTTTGAACTTTGATTGACGGCCAACTGATAACAGTAGAAATGTCCACAAAGTCATTCGTTATTGTTATGGTAAAATGAATGAACAACCACTATTAAAATGCAAGGGAAATGTTCGGGCAAAGATCTCTTGCGCCGCGCATTTGGTCGTCTGCTACCACTGATCTCTATCTGCTACGCGTACTTAAACCTTTGCTTCGCGTCTTCGGCTTCGGTTCGCCTGCGACTTCGGAATCACTGAGAAGTAAATACAAATGAAGGAAATAGAAATATCCGACTTTTGTATAGGTTCATATCAACTGATTGAATGTTTCTGAAGCACAACAGGCACCAGAATGTGGCTGGAGTTCTCGCAGTAGCCTAAAATCCCCTTGATCCTAAGACGAAGACAAATCCGAACCCAGAGATTAAAAAAGCCCGAAAAGTGCGCCCCCAAGTGGTACGGTAGACATTAGTTAATACTTATACTGCGATTTGATTGATTGCCAGCTTTGGGAAGGTTCGCTAGAGTTAATTTAAGTTGAACACGGTCGATCAAGCACAGCCAATGGCACACGCACTTCACTGAACTTTTGTAAACACAAACCTTTCTCAAACTAGGCTACAACTTTAACAAAAACACAGATTTCAACCACAACCGAAGTCCACACACAGCCTACATGATACAGTATGAATATGGCTGCAAAACATCATTTACTGAATTATCGATTTCAGGGGCTATGTTACAGCAACAAATAATATAAATTTAGGACAAAAGTGAGATTACGTCTGGACGAGATAACGCCTGTTTTCACGCGAACAGTATGTGTTCACGTACATGTATGTACATGTACATGTACATGTACAACTACACGTACGAACTACACGTAAAGATCGAGTTCGCGCGCGCACATACACCCGGTACCCCCACAGGGTGGCCAAACCAGCAGTAGCGCGTTAACGTCAGGTTCTGTTGGCTCCGCAGCCGTTGTTGGACTTGGATGGACTCCGTGTAAATCCGTCACACTTACGCCACCGCTCCGCTATTCAGTTACTTTACGCTACAGTACATATTGCCCTATTATGAGATACACGAGTTCAAAAACATGGGGGGGACATTTGATATTGTGTCCCCCACCCTTCAAAATATGGGGGGGACGTGTCCCCCTGTCCCCCCCAGGATTGACGCCCATGCCACCTGTGGAGTAGTCATCCAGTTTCTCGTTGTACGATTTCTCGCCGAAAGTGTGGTAAGCTGGGTGTCTTCTTAACCTGAACGGAGAGCAATCGCAATTTCCCTTCTGGCCGGAGAGAAGGACCTTTTCCACGTCCCCGAGTTGGCTTCTAGCAACTGCGTGACTTGGTGGTCTCTGCGGGGCCTTTGTTGTTACTGAAGCGAAACGGGCCTTCTTCGGAGTCGGAGGACCTAGCTCAGTAGGCTCGTTATGGTGCAGGCCTACTTCTTCTGCAAAAGCGTCATGGGAATCATCGGTAAGTGTTATTGTTGCTTCCTTACATTGAGCAAGAAGGCATTCATCCGAACGCAAGAAGGTATCAATCTGCATGTTGATGCTGTCATTCACGACTGGCTGATCATGCTTACACCGCCACTCCTCCATAGCTTTGCGGGCTTCAACCAAGGAAACCGGATCCAGTTTGTTAGAGACTGGAAACGGCCACTGTCTGGGATCTTTGGCAAACACATGGGCCATGGAAAGCTGGACAAAACGACCGGCACGCTCATGTCTACGCTTGATATGCCGAATCAGACTGTCTGGTCTCGTACACTCTATCGTTGGCTCGCACCAAGGACACACTGTGACGGCTGTCCGATGTACATTTGCTAGGTGATTCCTCATAAGCGTGAGGGTTGTGCTCTCAAAACTACACCCCTTGAACTGGCAACGGTATACACCTTCCTCCTGCTTCCAATGGCCTTGAGGGTCCATCGTTATCTTTGAACGGTACAATTCTGTAGGAAGAAAACGATGGGGTTCATATATACAAAATATTGCAAAACTATTTGCGGTAACAAACCAATCAATTTACTTCTTCATTTGCATCTGTATAATATCACCCATAGACCTATTTATCCAGCGGGTTGACATTAAACGCGCAACTGGGATTAGTAACGCTAGCACTGCAGTAGCACTGCTCACATTCACTGCCTAAGCAAGCGTAACGTTATGTGGTACAAACTCCATCGTCAAATTGGCCTAACATTTATCCACTTTCAATGACTTAATTATCTGATTAGCTCCAAAGTAGTATTGTCTTAACAGCTTACTTCGACTGCTCAGTCTGGCAACCCGAGACTTCCACTAGTCTCCGCCTTCCTTTTGTCGGAATCTTCGTGAATTCAAGTTACACATTACACTCAAATCCAATATGGAGTACGCAACCCCTAGCAACAGCCTCACCACAATCTGTCGCTGGTGGCGCACCGAAACACGTCACGCACGTGCGCTAAATCAAAAACTAGGTGACAACCTTTAATACCGTCACTTCATCCTGTCACTTCATCCTGTCTTGATGACAGGCTCCTAGGCAACCACTTCGCCGATATAAAGAATCATCAACCTGAACTGCGTTCTCATTTGTCTCTGAGAAACAAACGGCTTGCAATTATAATAGTAATTTATACTTATTCAACGCGTTGACAAAGTAACCATGTAAAACTCGTGGGGTGATCAGTCCCTCTAGTGATACATAGCTCCGCATGGTAAAATGAAATTTTAGGTGATTTTCATGTCAACAAATTTGAGAACTAATCAGGATGACCTGGGTCCCTTATACGGGCCATCAAATATTTTATCGGCGTGGTTTAAACCACTGTGGCGGATTGCCACCTTCATATGGCTTGAGCCTGTTCAGATGCACTACCTTTGGATTTTGCCCTTGGGTGTTTCTGCACCTTATACACAAGATCATCTATCTTCTGCGTTATCACAAAAGGCCCTGTCCATTTAGCAACGAGTTTTGGACATAC
Organism: Crossaster papposus; assembly: GCA_037893245.1. Taxonomy (NCBI): domain Eukaryota; kingdom Metazoa; phylum Echinodermata; class Asteroidea; order Velatida; family Solasteridae; genus Crossaster; species Crossaster papposus. Next base: position 312,904 of record JBAIAA010000255.1, on the reverse strand, counting down.
ACCACGTTTCTTTGACGGATCATACAGCCATACTGGTTGCCCCTGACTCAATGCCTTCTTGTCAGCCTTTAGGTTGTATTGATATTCCTGATACTGAGCACTCTTGCGCAGCTTGGTCCTAGCAAAATCATGTGCTGCTCTCAAACTCTGTCGCAAGTTATCTACATAATCGTCGTAGTCGTCCAGATCTGGCTCACTGCATCGCTCCTCTGCTGGTGAAGCTACTACGACGTCGATAGGAAGATTTACGTTTCTTCCTAACATCATCTCGTTTGGTGTTTTTCCGGTACTCTCGTGTACGGAGGCACGGTAGGCCATCATTACAAATGGTAGGGATTCATCCCACTTGGTTTGATCATCGTCGGCATACATTCTCAACATAGAGAGTAAAGTGCGATTATAGCGCTCTACCATACCGTCACTTTCGGGATGATATCCAGTCGTGCGTGTCTTGTCCATGTCAAATAATTTGCACACGGCCTTAAATACACGAGACTCGAAGTTTCGTCCTTGATCGCTGTGTATCTGACGCGCATTGCCGAATCTACACAGCACCTCCTTCACCAGTTTATCGGCTACAGTGACTGCCTCTTGGTTTGGAATCCCAAACGCCTCCGTCCATTTAGTGAAATAGTCGGCAACAACCATGATGTACCGATTTCCATGATTAGTTTCTGGAAGTGGACCAACGATATCAATGGCTATACGCTCCATTCTCTCACCAACCCTGTATTGTCGCAGTTTTCCCTTTTCCTTCTTGTGTGGCGGTTTCTTAGTGGCGCACTGATCGCATTGACGACAGTATTTCTTTACGTCTCCCTTTAAACAAGTCCAATAGAAATTTCGGCGGATCTTCTCCGAAGTCCGCGCAACTCCCATGTGTCCAGCTGTGGGTGTGTCGTGGAAATGTCTGAGCACCTCTTTGTGTTTGGAGTTTGGAACAACACATTGCCAATGGTACATTTCCGAATCTTCCTCATACCATTTTCGGTACATAACACCTCCAAACACTTGCAGACGATCCCACTGTCTCCAAAGTGTTTTAAGACGAACTGATCCAGCAGATATGTCTGACCACTTGGGTCTGTTCCGATCTTCGTTTAAAGCCTTTACAAGTTGAGCGATATCTGGGTCAATTTCCTGTGCAGCCCTCAATTGGATTGGATCCCAGCCGTCAAGCCATCCCTGAGTTGGGCGAAATTGTTCCCCTGTGTCTGCACGTTGCTGTCTGGTCGTTACCATTCCAATTGACTCACATGGTGAATCCTGCTTGGAAGGTTCATTTGGCATGTCACAGGCTATATCGAAAGAGGACGTTTCATCAGGACAACCGCACTGATTGCAAGGTTTACGAGACAGGCTGTCAGCATTAATGTGTCGTTTTCCTGGGCGATGAGAGATATGGAGATCAAAATTACCAAGATGTTCCAACCATCTAGCCATCTGACCTTCTGGGTCTTTGATTTTTCGAATCCAACTCACTGCGGCATTATCTGTACGCACTTCCACTCGCCGCCCGTAGAGATAATGTTTGTACTGTTTCAAAGCAGTAACTAAAGCACACATTTCTTTACGGGTCACGCAATATCTCTGTTCTGCCTTTGTGAACGATTTGCTCATGAAAGCAATCACATGTTCCTGGTCGCCTTGTATCTGGGATAAGACAGCTCCCATCGCCTTGTCACTAGCATCTGTATCTAAGACATATTGACCTTCTGCAAATGGGTACGCCAAGGTAGGTGTTGATGTCAAAGCCGCTTTCAAAGTCTGAAATGCCCTTTGGCAATCGCCTGACCAGATAAATCGTACACCTTTCTCAGTTAGCTTGTGCAGTGGGGAAGCTATTTTTGAAAAATCTTTCACAAATCGGCGGTAATAGCTACAGAGCCCAAGAAAACTTCTAACTTGTTTGATGTTCACAGGTATAGGCCAATCTCTCACCGCTTCAATCTTTGCTGGGTCAGTTTTAACACCGTCTGGTGTCACCACGTGACCTAGGAACAACACTTCCTTCTGGAAGAATGAACACTTATCGGGTCGAAGCTTCAATCCAGCACGTTTGAGTCTGTCGAAGACATTGACTAGTCTTGAGAGACAATCGTCAACGGTGGCACCAAAAACAATAATGTCATCGATGTACACAAGACATTCTTCCCACAGGAGACCACGGAGAACAGTCTCCATCAAACGCTCAAACGTGGCTGGGGCATTGATCAAACCAAAAGGCATGGTTCTGAATTGGTAAAGTCCCATGCGAGTCGCGAAGGCTGTTTTGTCTTTATCCCTTGAATTCATTTCTATCTGCCAAAAACCTGAACACAAATCCATTGTGCAGAACCATTCAGCACCAGACAAAGAATCCAGAGATTCATCAATGCGCGGTAAGGGATATGCGTCAGGAACAGTACAGGCATTTAGTTTACGAAAATCAATGCAGAATCGCCACTCTCCAGACTTCTTCTTAACGAGAACAACTGGCGAAGCCCATGGTGAAAAAGAGGGTTCAATAACTCCTCTGTTCAGCATATTTGTTACTTCCTTGTGCTCGATACACCGTCTTTCTATTGGTTGTCGCCTCGGTGCTTGCTTAATAGGTGGAGTGTTTCCCGTGTTGATTGTGTGTTTGACCAGATTTGTGCAACCAAGATCTTCTTTGGATTTGGCAAATATTCCTTCGTATTTACTGAGTAACACCGCCAAATCATGGCTTTCGTCATCGCTCAACAGCCGGGAGCTTTTCTCCCACAACGTCTTAGCATGTTCAGGTAATTCTTGCTGTTGTACCTGCATGACAAAGTCCGTTCTTGAACCGTGTATTCCAGCGGCTTGTTGTGTGTTATCGGTATCAGAGTAGTTGTCGTCGATTGTGTCCACTGACTCACAATATCCCATTGTGAATCCTGGAGGCAACTCAACAGTTTCATCTCCACAGTTAACAACGCTCATAAATTGTTTCGGGACTTTAGTGTATGTGATGCATCTGGCGGCCATTATATTCTTTATCTTGAACAAGTCTCCACGTGGCTCTATCAAACCCGTATCCATGAGTTGCCCAGACTTGGTAATCTTAATGGGAACTAGTGTCTTTGTATGTGGCGGCACTAAGGTTCTGTTTGATATTTCCACTCTGCATACACTTTGTCTCTCATCTCCTGACCAACAGGGTATCTCCTCGCCATCTATCTTCAAAACATGTCGTACAAGACAAACTTGACACCTGTTTTGTCGAAGGAAATCTATGCCAAGGATACCATCTGTCGATATGTTCGCTACAACTATTTGCTGTCTTCTTCCGATATTTCCTAACGTGATAGACTTGGTAGTTTTCCCTATAGCTTCAAGATCAACGCCATCAACCCCCGCCAGTGGGAAATCTACGGGTTCAAGTCTAGTAGCCGACTGATCGTTAATCCGATCGTATGTTTTCGTTGAGAGCATTGTCACTGAGGCACCGGTGTCGACTAAGAAGTTGATTGCGATTCCATCTATTCTAGCTGTTACGTACATACCGTTGTGTTTATTCCAAGGTCCTTTTCTTCTCTGGTCACTAGACAAAGAATCAAAGATCCCACTGTTGTTGGTCTGCTTAGGCCCATTATTTTCCACCCGCCCCTGACCTAAAGAACTGGTGGATGCCCGTTTCCCGACCATTCCTGTCCATAGTTGCGGGACGGAAAGGTCTCTTCGCGTTGTGGTTGTCTGCGTCCGCGATGAGGACAGTTTCGTCTGATATGACCTACATTGCCACACTGAAAACAGACGATGTCTTGGTTGTTCCTCCTCCTGGGACAGTTCTTCCGCACATGTCCTGGGTTGTTACACCCATAACAAATCACGTCGCTGAGAGACCGACGTCCAGTTGCCATATTACTTGTGTTCTGTCCCGCATTTCCTTTGTTGCTCGGCACTGGATATCCTTGTGTCCCCACTAGGCCAGCATCGGGAGTCCCCATTTTATTGTGCTCCTGACAATCTAGGTGTTCTAAAACTCTGGAGAGAATTTGACCAACATTGCTTTCCTCATTCTGGTCTGCAGTGTCGGTTTTCACACCCCTTAAATAACTTCTACTGTCTTTGATAGATTCCCGAACAGCTTCATATTGTTCAATCGTCATTACGGCGTCGTCTATTGTACTGCATCCTCTGTCAACAAGTTTGAGCTTCAAACCAGGACCGACAGCGTTTCTAAATGCGTCAAAAGCCAGCACTTCTTTCGCTGCCATTTCCATCTGTGGGTATGCTTTCTGTACCATACACCAAATGTCATCTGCTAGTTTCTGTACTGGCTCGCCAGGTTTTCTATTTCTTCCTACGAGTCTGGCTTTCCACTGCTCTTGTTTCTTTCCGCTTCCAAAACGACTAGCCATTGCTGTTTCCAAACTGTTGTAATTTCCTTTAATTTGGGACGGAAGCCCAGTGTAATATCTGCGGGCGTTGCCCTGGAGTCTGAAAGCATGTTTGCCTTTGTTTTGTTATCCCAGTTGCACATTTCTGCACACAATTGGAAATGTGTAATGTACTCGTTCCAATCTTCATCACCAGTGAAAGCATCAGGTTGTAGGTTTTTAAAGTGATGGGACTTAACCTTGCCCGGTAAAAGGTTTTGATGCTCACGTTTTGGCGTCAAATCATTCATCTCTTTCTGTTTCAGCAGCGGATTTTCCGTATTTTCCGCCGTCACTCTCAGACATCTCACACCCTCTAAAAGTTCAATATCATCCGCCACAGGCGTCTCAATCTCGTCTGACTCTTCATCGGAAACACTATCATCGCTTGCATTAAGTTCTTTGTTTGGTGAAACTTGTGGTTCTTCCGTTTTCTCTTTGTCTCTTATTCTGAACGTTATGTCCTCATCGATTTTATAGGTTTCGGGGGAAGCCATAGCCGTTTCCACTTGGAAAGCACGCCGTTACCACAGTGTATTTTCCGCCAATCCTATATAACTGTAGCGATATACAAAACTGCTTTTCCACCAATAAACTCTGGTGGAACCTCGGTGGAAAAACTGCTTTTCCACCAATAAACTCTGGTGGAACTTTGGTGGAAAACTGCCCACCAACTACCTGTGGTGGAAAAACTGCTTTTCCACCAGCAGACTACCTGCGGTGGAAACTGCTTTTCCACCAGCAGATTCTGGTGGAAATTTGGTGGATTAATCTGCCCACCGACTACCTGTGGTGGAAACTACTTTTCCACCAATAAACTCCGGTGGAACTTCGTTCGAATAATCTATCTGCCGAATACTATCTCGGTGGAAAACAAATTTGTACTGGTTTTGAGTAAAATCGTTGTCTACTTCACCACGAAGGCCTACTTATCGTTACTAAAACTTTACAGAACTTCAAAACGACCAAACAAAACTATTTGTCTTCTACTTTGAAGTTATTGATTCGATGTCCTCTACAAACAACTCATTGCGGAAACATTGTCCTAGGTACAAGCTTCTTGTCTTTTAACCTAAGGCGAACGTATTTAAATAATATCAAATTCGTGGGTTCGATCCACAGCGCTGCCACCAGTTTGTAACAGACTCTTACTGTCGTCCGAGCGGTTTTTCATGTTTGTAGTCACATCCCGTTGGACTCAGCACCAGTCTGTCATTGGGTAGCGTGGCGACAGTGCTGAGTCCAATGTCCCTTAGTTTATTTATAATTACTTACACTAAATGTATCTGAACACATAGGAGAGAGAGAGAGAGAGAAACACGGGACACGTCTGTCTTGATTCAATTCCGAACCAGTTCTCCCCTTTATTTCACTCAACCAAACCTTTTAACAATAACCATATGCTTTTAACTATATCTCACTTAACAATGATGTCCTAAACCCCGCCCCCTTAAATGTGATTGGATAGTTAACCCTTCCCTTATCCCCGATTGGCTGCAAGTTCCGTGGAGCTTGGTCACTGCACTGTAAGAAGTCACAAAGGTCACAAGAGGGCGCACTCTTAATGACGTCATAAACAAGGGACGACTGGAGGTCGTCACAATATGTACACAATTTAAGAAGGAGACTGGATTTGCACGGGGAGCGCATGCTAGCAGCATAGGCGGGGCGCGCATGGCATGTACATGTACATGTATTTCTGGACATAACGACGGGCGGATAACGACCAATGCTACCGTAGTACGGACACATCCAACAGAGATAGGCGGCGTGGACAAATCCACGAATCTCAGCTATTGAAAGAATTAGCTGAAACAGGGCAAGCAAAACAAGCAGGGCCTATACTGTGATGCCTTTAAAGGACATCAGTGAGTAGGTTCGATCAAGGATCAATGGTTCACTAGTGGATGGTTTTGACGTCCTAAGCGCATGCGCCATGAAGTTGTAGTGCGAACGACTTTGTCAAACTATGGTCGAACTTTTGTGGTGCCGAAAACATCGTACTCCCAACGGTAAAACAATATTTCAACACGAAATTTTCGGTAATATTTATTGCGTAGTTTAGGATAATTTACATAACGGCCGTTCTTATCATACAGTAGTGACAAAGATTCGTTATATATATAGTTGGTTCTCGCTGCGCCGTGCCGGTGGAAATGTTGCTACTGTAACCGGCGCGACTAACCTGCGTGACTAAGCTGCGCGACCAACTGCGGTAGGTTGGGGCCAATTCATAGAGCTGCTTAGCCGAAAAAAATTGCTTAGCACAAAACAAGTCTTGCTCATTAAAAACTGGTTACCAGCCAAAATTCTACGTGTTTTTCATGCTGAGCAAAAAACAGCTGATTATCAATCAAAAACAATAACGATCACGTGAAAATTTGGTCTGTAACCTTGCTTTTGCCAAGGACAAATTTTCATGCTAAGCATATTTGTGTGCTTAGCAGCTCTATGAAATTGGCCCTTGGTCACGAATAGTCGACTAGAAACCACCATCGACTAGCGTGAGTTCGATCAGAGTTAATCTACAGTCCATTGATCGAACTTTCTCACAGTTGGCAACACGGAACGAATTTGATTTGCTCACCCCGTATTGATACGTCCCAGTATCATCCCCGTAGCCATTCCAGAAGGACACGCTAGCGTCATCTTGATAGCGGAGTTATCGAAGGCGAGGTCTAGTTGTAATGATTCATGAACGCCAATCACCGTATGCTTGCTAGCGATGTATGCACCCATAGATTTATACGGGAAGTAGGCTATGATGCTAGCAATAGTCACGACGTGACCACTGTTCTTGTCTTTCATGGCAGGGAGGAACGCTTTGTGGAGCTGTAGGTAGGATGTAAATACTGAAACTGCAATGCCTGAATATGGTCATTATATACTAACGGTGGTAAAACAAATCCTCACAAGATTGAAGGACATCATTAGAACACAATGAAGTTCTTGAACCATGAGTATCGCCTTTCTTTTGTGATTACCCTAGTTTACAACTTGACCTCAAATGACCTTTGACCTAAGTATGCGACCTTGACTATCACCACCACAATAAGTGACCTCAAACGACAGTTGACCTCAGTACTTGACCTTTGACACGACCATTGCAATATTTTAATTTGCATGCAAGACCAAAGCTTGTTTGCAATAAGCTATTTTCGTGTTAAATCTAAATAACATCTGGTACACTGACTTGCTTAAAATGCTTAGTGCGTTTGAACTTTGAATTGTTCAGACTAAAGACGTTGTTGCTATATCACGTGATTCGGGGCAAACTCTTACATAGTTATGTAAGAGACGCTTGGCACCAATACATTGTTCACAATGGATGAGAATGGCACAAAGACACCAGACCATTCCGTAGCTGGGGGTTGCGCATAAGGCTTGCCCCGAATCACGTGATATAGTTACAGTCTCTTTAGTCTGGAGAATTCAAATAAAAAATGTGCCAAACATGTTGAGCAAGTCAGTGTACCAGATGTTATTCTAATTTAACACGCAAATGGCTTATTGAACTTCAAGTTTTCAAATGACTCAAAGACAAGTTATATACTTCAAGCCTATTTTAGAACTTGACTCCAAATCACCTTTGACCTCCGTAGGCCTACTTGATCGTTAACAAAACTATGCTATGATGAAGGCTGCAATATTGCATTAATGGTGAGTCTTTTTTTCTGAAAATCATCATTATATCGCATCTTCTTACCCAGATATGCGAGACAGCATTGACATTGATCGTTTTCTGGATGATTTCTTCAGAGCATTCAAGGACCGGTTTGTAGTGTGCTATGCCAGCATTATTAACCAGCATGGTGACCTCCCCAACCTCCCGACGTACTCTACCAGCGGCTGCGTACACTTGCTCTGCCTTACTGACGTCTACCGTGTACGCGTGCACGTCTCCCGCGTTCAGATCGCGTATCATACGCAACGTTTCCTCATTGCCGTGTTGGTTGACGTCCCAGATGACCACCGTAGCTTTCCGTTTGGCGAACCCTATGGCAAGATGGCGGCCTAGACCCGCCCCACCACCCGTTACCAGGACAATCTCACCGCTGATATCCTTCTGTCGGCGTAAGGACGAAGGCACGAAAAGATTCGCACAGGCTTTGAAAAAAGCTTCGGTGAAATACCAAATTACGTATAGAAGGAACACAACACCTTTCCTGGCGGCCATGTTTGAAGTACATGTACATTGTTAGCGGACAGCGCGCGAGTCGAGTGAACTCGTCATGAGGCAAAGTGCGGAATTGTTCAGTTTGTTTTGGTCCAGCATCATGATTCTAATAACTGGGCAGCCTTTGTGTACCTTGCAAACTTTATCTCGATTTTCGATGGTTTCTAATTTGAGGTAGTTTTATTTGTGTTGCTTGATTTCACAAATGATATCCACGACCAACGTTCAAACAGTTACATCCGGGATATAGCACTGCTCAATGACATAATTATGTTGATGAATTGTTTTTGTTTTTGTTTTTGTCATGTTAATGTGTAATTTTTAAATTTGTATATTTGTAATGCGCATTTGAACATCTTTTTATGGAATTTGCGCAATATAAGTTAATAATAATAATAATAACCGAAAATGGTACATTTGGGAGACCTCTCCATAGAGACGTGCACAAAACTTTCCATTCTTTATTGTAACCTAACCCGTTTTTACCTAGTGCTTTTTCCACGAAATTTCATATTTATGCATTTTTGGACCCTACTCTATCGATCTGGACTGTTAAATGTTTAAAAATGTATCTCCTTCCTGTAGTTGGAACGTTAGGGAGACCTCGAAATGTCTCCCTAATGACCATGGTCTCCCTAATGTTGTTAAAATTACGCAAAATGGTCTCCCAAAGGTGACTTATTCCAAGATAACTGAAATAGGCTATCCGTATTTTTCAACAAAGGTAGACTTTATTGTTACGGTAACATGTATTGACGAACAAAATAAAACAATTTGATAAGACACCATTTCATACACTCATATTGCATTTTAACGAACTAACAAATCTCTAGCATCGGAGACATTAACCACTGTTTTAGATGAGTTTTAACATGGACACATTAAAACACTATCCAATTGCATACATGGATACAAATACAAAACCCTTGTTTTTATGACCATTGACAAGATAACAATTAAATCGCAAAATCGTGTAACCATAACAAATCTTCGGGTTTGTCGCCTAAATTATTTCACTGGGATAAACATTATGTGGTGGCATTTTTAGAGCCTTGTAACTATAATATACCTTGGAATATTTGGCAGTGGCGTGAATAAGAACCTCCGAATACATGGCACGTAGTTGGAGTGATGACCAACTTACCACATATTAATGTGATAAAATAAGTGGTTTAATAGATCTTGGTGAAGCGAATGTGTCGGTTTGAGTATTAAATGTATGATACACCATTGGTAATTGCTTGAATTATCATGAATATGTGGATTTTTTTTGGGGGGTTGTATTTTATAGTAAATATCGTTTAACCATGGAGGAAACAGACCTGTCCAAAGTTTTACAATAGTGGATGTAGTCTTGTTTGCAAGACGATCTTAATCGCGGTATGCAGCGCGCCTATGCCGCCGATGCGGGCGTCCTCTAACGTACACCGTACCATACACGCAATGACTTTTGGTCTTATGCTGCGTTCCAATCGCGTCGTATTTATCGTGTTCACCGTGAATTTCTCCACGTTCACGAGTAGGTTGCGTTCCCAGGCCTGTGCGTTCCAAATGCTACCCACCAAGACGCACGCGCACAGTCGAGTTAGTCGTGCGGTAAGATCTTTATGGCACAAGAACTCGTATATGAACCAGCACGCATGCGCGATTATTTCATTCGTGAAGTCGTGAACATGGAGAAAAAAATTCCACCTCGAGTTCACCACTGGTGAACACGAGTTACCAGGCGATTAGACCGCCATTATACGACTCGTGAACTCGTGAACACGATAAACACGACGCGATTGGAACGCAGCATTAGCGAAGGTCATTGCGCGCGTGGTCTACGGCGTACGTTAGAGGGCGCCCGCATCGCGAAGACTATCAAACAGGACTATCGTAGATGCTGAGAAAAGAAGAAAAAAATGAGCGTTTATTTTCAACCGGTATTGGGCAGTGGTTCTTATGTTGTTCTTGTTTCGTCGTCCGGCGATCGTGATGTTTTGTTGATAATATCTGCAAATGGTGTATCATACCTTTAAATCGAAACGTACCCCAATATATTCCGAAATCTCACCGTGAATAATTATGTTTGGCTAAGATTATTTTGCTTTCTTAGGCTCATCAAGGACAATTTATTCTACAGAAGAAGCATACTGCCAGAAAGTTTTCCTATCTAACTCGCAAATATTCTAGGCATTTTTAAAGTCGTGTAATAATGTACATTATGTTTGCACGTATCCGCCGATAACGACGCTTTGCAATTATTATTCCCCGTTCATCAGGCCCTGGGCCACATGGCAGCAGATATCAGCGCTAAATTCGACCTCGACCCTCACAGGTACCCATGTATACTGGAGAGAGGCAATTGTAGTTAAGTGTCTTGCCTAAGGGCACGAACACCATGATGTTCCTGGCAGGGTCCAAATCCACACGCAATTGCACGAGTCGAACACGATAACAACAGGGTCATGGCATTCTGCATGGTCATTGCATGTCATTTGTGAATTGTTTTTATTTGTGACAATACGCACTTCCGGGCCTTACAGGTTATGACTGCTACGTTTTAAACTCCACCTGTGACGTCAGCCTATTGTCCCAGTGTTCCATCATTTTACACGAACGGAGCGTTGGAGACCACTCCATTGTTTCAGATGAAATAAGCCATTTGCGCGTGACCCCGAGTTAAATTTGAATAACATCTAGTACACTGACTTGCTCGCACAGCTTGGCACCGTTGAACTTTGAATTCTCCAGACCAAAGACATGTCGCTATATCACGTGATTCGGGGCAAGCCTAACGCTAGCAACCACCAGCTCCGGAATGGTCTGGTGTATTTGTGCCATTCCCACCCATTTTGTCAACAATGTATTGGTGCTGAACGTCTGTTACGTAACTATGCAAGAGCTTGCCCCGAATCAGGTGATATGGCAACAGTGTCTTTGGTCTGGAGAATTTAAAGTTCAACGGTGCCAAGCTGTGTGAGAAAGTCAGTGTACCAGATGTTATTCAAATTTAGCTCGGGGTCACGCGCAAATGGCTTATTAACCAAGACAAGCTTTCCAACGTTTTATTGTCTACGTATACCCCAAGCAAAAAGCTTGCTTTGTGGCTACAAACGGAATATAGTCGAATTCATTCGAATTCATATACAAGTCGCTTGTTTTGCCAAGTCACTGTTGTGGTTCTCTATAACGAACAAGATACGCTCCATTTGTGCCAAACAATGGAACAGTATAGGACAATAGGTTTAAGTCAGTTAATGCCCGCGCCATGGGTAATACAAAACCATTGTGCTTCGCCCTCGGGCCATTATTACCCACGAATGGTGCGTACCTTGGGCATCATCTATAGCACTACAGACAAAACCTATAGGCTAGATTTGTTATTATTAACAACCGTATAGATTCATACTTAACAATCTAATAAAATTTTACATTATTAGCACTTTTCTGTAAAATGAGCTTATTCGTGCATACTAAAACCTAAAAGAAATATGTACAAACTGGAAAAAAAAATTACACGTACCGGCATAACTCATTTTTTGAAGCAACCCAGTAGGCAGTATGATTAATACAAACCAGCACTTTGTTTGAGATTCATTTTTCTATTAGCCTACTTTTAAACGTTCTGAACGAGCTAATGGTAACAACATGGTAATGCGCCTTAGTCTTCAATTATATGAAGTTAGTGCATAATTTGAAAGAAGAAGAAGAAGAAGAACTTGTGTGGAATACAGCGCTGGCTCGATGTACAAAGTGATGCGAGCTCGGCGCATCCATGTTTGTGCACAAACCTATGGAAACCACACAATTTTGTACGGCTTTTGTACGGCTATTTGCATATCTGCGTTTGTATTCTATACAGTGCGTTAACGAAGCCGATACGCCTAAACCAAAACGCATGATCAGCAAATGAGCGCGAACATCGCAAATGCGCGTGCGTATTCGCGCGCAGCAGTTAATTTTGCCGTGACTTTTTTTTTAATGACATGACGCGCGTAAAGTTGTTTGCGTCTGTTCTACTTGCACGCGCGTTTAGGGTACACTTTCAAAATTTAATCCATCTATTTTTATTACGTTCTACAACACGCACATAAATTCAAAATGTCTGCGCGCAGAATGGATTCAAAGTATCTCCGCGCGTAAGAATGAAGAGTTAGCGCTCTAGTATTTTAATATAGCTCTATGGGAAAACCAAAACTGCATGCGCATGTCAAGTAAACATTGCTCTAAAAAACACTCCATATAATACAGCAGCCGTCTGGTTGTTAATCCTTAATTCTCCAAGTCGTTGTCGTTCCTGTCACTGCCCTCGTCATCCGAGATGTCATAGGTGACGTCATGTTTGTTGTGAATCAGTGGATCTTCGATCTTACGGAACCGCATCATTCTCACCAGGAACTTCACTGGAATCAAGCTGGACGGAAAAGAAAAACATGCTTATAACTCGACAGTTTACCTTAAGGTCTAGAAATAAATGACCTCAACAATTTGTATTGAACAGTGAACAAATGGTGCGTCCAGTATGCGCCATCTTTTTTACACGCTAGCCTGGCCAGTTTCGCCATAATACTCGTAAAAGTGCGCTGGAAGGAAAGCCTACACATAGGCATTCACACGGTACGCGCACGCGTGGACTTGGTTGCTCGCTGATGATTGCCATGCATGGGGAATTGATGTACATGTGTATAATGCACCTTGTAGTTTGTATACAGTGGCATAGTAGACTGCAATCACAGACTCTAATTTGACAGTTTGACAAAATATATCGAGTCTTGATGAGTGAAGCCTTGTTCCATGCATGCTCTGACGATGTAGGACTTATTCGAATCTGTTTAGTTTTATGATTCAGACCCTGTGATATGTGACTGATTGCCATAATATGTGTATGGGAAATGCACCTCACTTGTAGTGACATAGTACTACTATTAGAGTCTGCCAGCACAGACTCTAATTTGGCAATTTGACACAATATATCGTGTCTTGAGTGAAGCCTTGTTTGTCCAGCTTCTGCTATAGACTCTAATACCAGTCGCCTCTATGGTATCACAAAAATGGCCAGGCTAGCGTGTAAAAAAACCCTGCGCGTCCAGTATCATAAAGGTTTATCGCTATTCAGCACCGCGATGCATCATAATATAACTCGTGTTCACCAGTGGTGAATTTAAGGTGGAATTTTCTTCTAGAGTTCACGACTTCGCAAACGCATGGAGTACCCGCGCATGCGTGTTGGTTCACGTACTAGTTCACGCGCGGAAATGCTCTTACGTAAAAATTACTAATTCGACTGTGCGCGTGCGTGTTGATGGTGAGTAGTGTTTGGAATACAGCCCATTCGTGAACTTGGAGAAATTCACGATGAACACAAATAAAACCGATGCGATTGGAACGCAGCATTTGACTCCTGACTATACCTGATAAATTATAAGCATGAATTTAAGACTCCATTTAATCTGGAGGCTCATTGCGCAATGCGCATGCTTAAGTGGAGATAATTACTAGGAGCGTGACCTGTCACGTGAGAGGGTTTAACCATAATCGCCCGAATTTCATAGGAGTCTGATTTTCATATGGCACCGGTATAGCCACCATTGCCACGTGTCCAAAACTGTAGGAATTCTTCAGTTTCCGAAAATGTCCGAAGTTTTCTGAACACGCTCTATTGACGGTCGCGGGTATTGTCGTTAACGTTAATTGTGAATGTTCGAGTGTTAACGGGAGTTAAAGGTAGGATACACCATTTGCAAATATCGAAAATCTTTACTACCGAATTATTAAGAAATATCTTACTTTTAGAAAAAGAAAGTACTTATTGAGAAAAAAGAGTGGGCAACATCATTAGATTAGAGGTGTAAAATGAGACTGGACGGGAGAAACCACAGGAGTGAAAAAAAGTGGTACCTAACCAGAAGAGTGGCCAGAAAAGGGGCCTGACTCCTGGATAGGTGGATCTGACAAAATAATGTCAATATTTACAGATTTGCATAAAATCCACACTACACGAAATGCCTTATATCACTATTTAAATAAAGCCAATGCACAGCACTTTTGTTCTTTTTGTTTGAAAAGCCGTAATAATTTAAATTATTGCATCTTCTAAAAATATAGCTATGCTGCCTTCAGTGTTTCATGATCTATTTCTGTCGCCGGCGGCTACCTGACCTACAATTTAGACGTCTAGTCAGGGAACCAGACTGACTGTAACCAGTCTTCATAATGAAGCAAGATAATTCGGCTCATTATTTCCCATCATCCTCCAATACAAGTCCGTTTCAGAATGAAAAGAACCCTTGAAATTATGGTTCAACACGTTTGACGAACTTACTTTTTCAATATAGTGTAGATGAGCACTCTTTTGGGAACACACACCATACGCTTGTTGAGTAGGACGCCCTCAATAATAACCCGGGCTGCATCTTCGGGTGACGTAATTTGCGCCGTCCTTGAAAAAGAATACAAATACAGTACAAGAAAACCATCAACACTGAACCGATGTGGAAACAAAAGTTTAGGCATTGCGAACTTTGCTAATTATCTGCGTGGGTTGAGTTGCAACAGTTGTCCTAAAGTTTTTTGCAAAACTTATTGGTAAATAACAGATAATGATGTTTTGGGGCCCCGTAGTTTTACAGGCCTATATAGTAATTTAGTTGTGATTTATAACTTTATGGAATCGAATAATTCTTCCAAATAGGCACTTGGGGAGACAATTTAGCATAGGTTTTTAGGTAATAAGGAGACAGTGGCACTTAGGGAGACATTTCAGTGTCTCCCTAAGTGTCTAGCTACCCTAAAACACGACATTTGGGGGTTATTTATGTCCTAGAACGACAGATTTTGGTCTAAATAGCATAAATCTCGAAGGGTAAACAAGTTAGGACTGTTTTAAGTTTGTGTACATCTCTATGGGATTGTCTCCCCAAGTGCCTATTTGGAGGTAATATAATATGGAGTACACGCGCTGTCAGTTTACGTCGCGGCAATGTGCTTATTAACTTCTCATTGCCTCTGATCACTTCAGATGGCGGAGGTTTCTTTTGTTTGTTTGTTTAGTTTGTTTGTTTGTTTGTCCGTTAGCAGGATTACGGGGGACAAAACTACTAGAGGGATTTTATCGAAATTTGGTGGGTAGAGTATACATGGGTCAAGGATGATTCCGTTTTTTTTCCAGATCAAGAATATGTGGCGACCACGGGGGCGGAGAATATGGGGCGGAGAATGAGTATGGATAGTGTTTAACCATCCATTGAACATTGATGTTTAGGAATTGGACACGTGCGTTTAGCTGCTAGTTGTCAACAAGTCAGTTCATTCACATTGCAACAGTTGCACATCCGAACAAAATCGAACAAAATTGGTCTGTTGGACAATTTGACCTCTCTACTAGTGCTAGTGAAGTGTCGTGGCCGGGCGGTTAAGATCCCGGTTTTTTGTTCCGCAGAGCGTGAGTTCGAGTCCCGGTGTCGACACGTGTGTCCTTAAGCAAGGCAATTAAACCACTATTGCTTCGTCCTTCGGATGAGACGTAAAGCTGGAGGTCCCGTGTGTCGTGTAATGCACGTAAAAGAACCCAGAAAAACTTGTCGCTAAGAGAAGGGGTTTGCCCCGGTGTTTCTGGAGGATCAAGACAGCTACCTTCTCGTGGTGATCCGGCTAAGAGTAAAAAGAGCTCTTGAACTAAAGCTGTCAATCAGGACTTCGGTCCATACGACAACAACCTCTCTAATTGGAAAATTACTCAAAACTCTGACAAACATCAGATTTGGACGTTAATGTCTCATTTTAAAGTGAAAAGGTGTATCGTTCGAACCATAATCTACATTATTTGCTGGTTACACATTCTACGTGTGGCATTTCGTTATATTTTGTTTGCATGTTTTGAAACGTACTGTATTAAAAATGCAAACATCTCACCCGTAATTGATGCGGCCTAGTATCATGTTTGTGGCGATCAGGGACGGGCACACCAATGTCATCTTGACACCAGTCTTATTCTCAAATGTAAGATCCACCAGTATGGCGTCGTGTATACCTACTGCAGCACACACACTGGAGGTATAGGCGCCCATGTGACGGATAGGAAAGTAGGCTGCAGTGCCGGCGATTGTAACGATGTGGCCGCGGTTAGCTTCCTTCATAGCTGGCAGGAACGTCTTGAGAAGCTGCAGGTTAAAGGTAGTACTTGCAAACATGAACAAACAAACGAACGAACACCCCAACAAACAAACAAACAAACGTTCCTCGTGCTAAAAATGTTTAGCATGTAAACATGTTGACAAGCTGATAGCAAGAAAGTGTATAGAAAAGGTGTTTACTCGCTAAACACATTTTTTCCCGGAACCATGGGCAATGAGGTGTTCAGTATTGTGGACACTTGTGGACAAAAATCCTGTGAATCCCACCGGGATCCTTTGTGACAGTCATGGTTACTTTAATGTAGCTTTTCATTACGGTATTAACAGGATAACTTAAATTTATATAGATGTGGACCTCCAAACAATAATTAGGTCCACACGATGCGTGAAGAGGTTACGGTTTGTGGACTTGCCCAGGTCCACAATCCGTTTTTCAGTTTCCGAAAAAGAGCGCTAGAGGAAAAACGGGTTAGGGTTATAATATAGAAAAGACAGAAGGAACAGCTGAGAGGCCCAGAATCAACATTTTTGGGTAAATTTGTTTTTGGGAAGCGAGAAAAATGAGTATTTAGTCAACGTTTGTTAACTACACGAAGACAAAGGAATGTCCACAGTACGTATGTAAGGTAAAGCTGTGTGTTTGGGTTAGGGTACACTCTAAAAACTGAAGTGTTATAAATAAATCCCTAAGTGTTAGATTTAGCACTATCCAGGTGCTTCCTGAGGGACTGCACCTCAAGTGCCATTTCAGCACTTGATGAAGTGTCAGCATTGCAGCACTATCTAAGTGCTGTGAAAGTGCTACCAATACAGCACTAATATAGTGTTGATTTAAGTCCTTTGTAGCACCATCTTGGTGTACATCCAGCACCCCAAGGTGCAATCCATACAGCATTTGATGAAGTGTCAGCATCCCAGCTAACCAAAAAACGTTCCATGAACGTTCTTACAACGTTACGGTAATGTTTCCGGAACGTTTGGAAAAAAACGTTGCGGGAACGTAAATGTGTGGAGTTCTCTTGACGTCCTTTGAACGTTACAAAGAAACGTTGTGAAATAACATTCGTACAACATTCAATGCACATTGGCAAGATACAAAAATCTACTGTTGAACACTCTAATTATGTACATGTACATATTCACTGCGTGTACAGATTACGTAATACTACATTAACTTATTGCACATTGCAATTACACATACATACAATAATAACATATTCCTATTAGATATTACCTACTGAACACTTACTACAAACTTAGCTATTGCCGTTGTTAGTTTTATAGTTCGCTTTGTTGTCCACGAAAAAGTCACAGCAAATTTTTATGAATAATGTCAACATTTGAATACGAATAAAATGTAATGCGATTTTTTTCTCACTATTTGCCCAAAAATCAAAATTCAATCGAGGAATCGTTTGAATAATTACATATCATGGTCAAAAAAGTGAATTGTTGGACTAAATACCACAATTTAACATCGACTATTGTGAACACACATTTCCTCCCTTCTGATTGGTCAGTTGCTGTAGGTAAATTTCCTAATCGATACAGCACCAATGAAGTGCTATTTGCATCGCGGCGACGTTGTGGGCGGAGGATCCACACTCACTTGGTAAATCTTTGCACTACGAGCATGACGTATTATTGCTTGCGCTGGAGTTTTGGGTGCCCACCCATAAATCGGCTGGTTGACCAGTCAATTATTAAGTCGGATTGCCATAACGGGTGCCGGAAAGGAAGAGCTCGATTCTAAATGGTTGGAAATTGGGCCAGGTTTGCGATTCTGATGGAGGTATAGAGCCTGGATTGGTGTTCGTTTTAGGAAACGAGGTAGGAGATATCTAAATTCTTGCCGGTGGTCCAATATGGCACTGGTAAGGAGGTACAATTTTATAGGGCAGCCAGGTCATTTTGTCAATGTGAAATTTTATAATGGTTATTAGGCTGCGAAAGTGTCGTAATAAGAATTTTAGCAAGTTCGAAATTCGTTCTTTTAATACCATTTTGTGTGTTTTCACATATACCATGTTATGTAGGAATTCCTCTATGCGTGTACGTACGTTGGTGCAGTGACAGGGTCATCAGTGCAACGGGCGTGGCACATTGAGTAGGGTACGCAGTCTTTGTATTGTACAAAGCTATTGTACAAAGCTATTGTGCTTTAGCACGCGCTCAAGCATGCACGGCGCGGCACGAAGGTGGCATCGCATTCCTGCGGGATTTTCATGAAGGCGTGGGTATTGTCAAAAGGTATGTGGATATGGATAATTTATTTATTTATTATCAGTAGGCCTGTATCGGACCGGGTTTTATCATGGTTCATAATAGTAGCACTCATTAGTAATGCAAAATACCGGTCCAGTTATCAGAGTATGATAATATGCCTAATGTAAGGATGGTCTAAAACGAAGAGGATGTAAGGTGGCTTTCAAAATGCAAAGCACATGTACATTTTATTTGTATTCCCTTAGCGTCGCCGTGATTGAATTTGTTGTAGCTTTCGCGCAGTATGGTACGGCTAGGCTGCGCATGTTCGGCGTTCCTAAACAATCTGAGATTTAAGGAAGTAAGGCCTATGGCAGTTTAAGCCAGCAGTCTCAGTAAACCCTTCCGGGTTATGAGTATAGGGTCAAATGGTTGTTATCCTTAGTTTGTTTCACAGTTATTAATTTGTTCTTTACAAAATATGATTTACGTTCATCTTCGTGACAATTGTGCATAAACAAAAAGAAAATTTAATCCCCAATCGGGCTGATCGAAATAATTAATTTGGTAAACTTTTAGGTAGATTTTCAGAGAATAGCTGTGGAAAGGCCTATATCAAATAAATTTTATAGCTCTTAGACCACTGTAGCGCCAGCTTATGCAATTAGGTTAGTGAATCACCATGGGCACTAGGGGATGTTTCATATCAGATGCGACAGGTGAGTCTGTAGGTATAGCCAAGTGAGTACCAGATGTGGGGTTGTTTTTCCAGACTTTGTCTAAATTCAGATCGAGTTGTGAGAGAAACTTGTAGTCCTATAAAAGGACATGTCAGACCTTTTCGGAGTTAAAATATTATCACTGGTGACTGCAGTGGCAATACGCCATAAACATACGTGTAACTGTAAGTGCTGGTAGTAAGCGGTAGGCCTAACAAGGTTATATAGATGGATTTATCCCTCTGTGATTTGACGGATGCAGCACCGTTTATGTATCTCACGTTTCCTTTTGATTTAATCCCATATGCACAGGACATGTGACGGCTATGGTGTGGCAGGGGTCATACTGAAACAGAAGCTTCATCATCAGAGGCACTAACAAGATGGAGGAGGTCCTTGGAGCGATAGAGGGGTCAAGCTTTGCCCTGGGTCCCCCAAGGTTTCAGAGTGAATATAGGCCTAAAAAGGAGCATTTATAGTTAGCCCCTGAAATTGTTTTATGTTTGGCACAGCCCAGGCGATCAGACCTTGATTGGTATGGGAAAGTGTATTTGGAACATTTGGACGGTGGTCTGTGCGTTGGGTTTGGCCAAGAGGTGGATGTTGGTCGGGGATTGGACGCAAGGGTGGAGTGTCCTAGGTAGTGTTGGTGGAAAGGGCAGTGGGCATGTACATTTATACGATGGGAAAATGTACAGTAAACGCAACTGTATAGGCCTAAACAGATTATATCAATTTATTTTCAGTTGTGGTTCCACTTGCAGGATTTGGTTGCTCTAGATGACTATAGTCTTGGCAGAGTGTAACAATGAGCAACAGAAGGTACAGGTCAGGCTCAAGCATAGTTTCTTGGCGGGGTCGGGCCCCGAGGTTTGCAAATACTACCTGTAAAACGGTGTCTGGGAAAGGCCTATAGTTGGCAAATGCCTTAAAATTATAATAAGGAATGTAACGCTTGGTTCACAAATAAATCTGTAAACGTGATGCCTGTGAAAATTATGCTCGGCTGGGAGAATGTCTGATCGGCAAAATGTTTAACCAAGTATCCGCGAAATCTATGGGGGTGTAGCCCGGCGGGTGAACCTATGTTGTGGGAACGATTTCCTATTCACAAATTGTATGTGCATGTCAGCCAATTTTCGGTGTCGGGCGATTTATATCACATTGTGGTAAAATCCTTAGAAGAGTATGACTGAAAGTAGACAGTTTATGCTGTCTAATAAACGCGAGCATCGCAGCAATTGACAACTGAGCGTCACAATCGAAAAGGATTTTAGATCATTCGTTCGAGTACGTGCTGCGCCTATGGAAAATAGTTTTGTAATGCTTGGAGAAAACAAAGGCAGGCCCCGCATACAGATGTTTTTTGCTAAAAGGAAGTCTTCGGGAAAACTATTCATCTTCTATAACAAATATTTATTTCGATTACCTATTTTCTGGCTGTTGAACCTTTGCTAGGCAAAATGTAGCGTGAGTTACCTTTACGAAAGTTGCCACCGCGGTATGTTTGGGTCCAAAACAGAAAATGGATTTTCAAATCATCTTAATAAAAGGATTATATTGCGGCATAACACTTTTATAAATTAAATTTTGTAAAGTACTAAATTGAGTTGGTTTTAGCTAAACAAAATTGAAAACGAAGGTTACCGGTGATAAGCATTTACATAAATAATGGGGTCCAGTGTGAACGAAGTAGTTCATTTTTTATTATTAAAGGTTTAAGGTCAAGTGTTGATCATAAAACCACTTTACATCAGGAACCCACGAGTGCCAAGAATATAATGTATACATGTAAACTGTCGATAGAAAGCGCTCAGAATGTAACATGCGCGCGATGGCGCAGGGCCGTTGCAGAGGGGCGCGCCCTCTGAATTTGATCTATTCTCTCTATAACTCAAGAATTATGTACTTTCAGTCGATCTGGTCAGCTGGAATGTCAATTGGTGGGCTAGGTTTAGACTGAGCTCTAACTTTACTATGAAGGCGGCAATACAAGGTACTTTATAGTGACGAGTCTGAGCCGCTATGGAGTGGTAGGGAAATCCCTGGCTACAGGGCGCTACATGTGCTAGGGGAAAACCCCGTTTACACGGCGGGAGGCGTTTATGCATTATGGGGTGTGTAGTCATGCGTGAGTTCGTTTTTGATTGAAATAGGGGACGTATAACATTAGAGGGCTATAGGGTCCCCTATTTCGAAATGGGGCCTTCCGAATCATTTAAAGCACGAACAAAAGAGGGATAATAGGAGGTCCATCAATTTGTTTCGTATATTACGTTATGAAGACACTCCATGGGAGGTTCGTGGGCTGAGGAAAATCTCTCTGAACTAAAACTTAGAAAGGTCTGTCGACCTAAATGGTCCATGTATACACGCGTTTGTTTAGGGTGTAAGTGGACGACACGAAGGTGATTTGGGGTTATGGTTAGAATCGAGGACGTCCTCGGTTGAGTTTCGTGTACAAAACCAACGAGAGCCGTTCGAAAAAGTTATAGTGCAAACAAAGGAAATCATCGAGAGGAACAAACTAAACTCCTCGACGGATTTAATAGACAGACGTGTTGGTATGTGTACATGTATAGTGTATGTATATATTTGCATATGTGTGTGTATATGTATGGGTATGGGTATGGATATGGATATGGATATATAGATGCATAGAAATATGGATAGATGTATATGGATGTGTATGGATATATTATATGGATATAGGGATATATAGGAATATGTATGGGTATAGATGGATGGAAAGGCAAGGAAAAAGGCAAGAAAAAAGGCCAAGGGAAAAGCCAAGGAAAAAGCCAAGGAAAAAGCCAAGGAAAAAGCCAAGGAAAAAGGCAAGGAAAAAGGCAAGGAAAAAGGCAAGGAAAACGGCAAGGAAAAAGGCAAGGAAAAAGGCAAGGAAAAAGGCAAGAAAAAAGGCAAGAAAAAAGGCAAGAAAAAAGGCAAGGAAAAAGGCAAGGAAAAAGGCAAGGTAAAAGGCAAGGAAGGGAAAAGTGGAAAGGAAGGGGAAAAGGCAAAAGGAAAAGGGGAAAGGAAAGGAAACTGAGAAAGGAAACTGAGAAAGGAAACTGAGAAAGGAAACTGAGAAAGGAAACTGAGAAAGGAAACGGGAAAAGGAAAAGGAAAAGGAAGGTGGAAAACCCGATTGGTAGACATAATGGGGGAAAACCCCCGAGATGATGTGGGGAGAGCCCCAGGTATTGATGTGGGGAAAGGCCCAGATTGGGATATGCATTTGTAAAGAGGAAAATAGCCCCAGTGAATTAAGGAGGGAGGTAAAGGGATATATTTTTGTCTTTATATTTGTATTAGTTATTCGGCCACGAATGGCAACATTCGAATGAATATGCCGGTACAGAGAGTAGGATAATGTAATAAAGTGATGTAGCAGCACAAACAGGGGCAAAGCAAAGGGTTATGAATATTAGACGGCAATGGGAAGTCAAGGTGTTGCAATAGAAGACAAAACGGAAACGAGACAATACCGACATAATAGTCAGGAAAGGTGAAAGGAATAATGAAACGGGGATTTACGGTATTTATGGTAAATTGAATCTAAAACTTTTAAGGTTTGATGCTTGTAGAGATTGCTCAATAAAACAGATGCATGACAATGGGGGGAAACAGCCCCAGTTATAATGGCACGGGATTTGTTTGTGTGTTCTATATTCCCCTTAAATTTGAGCTAAATAGGCCGATTCTGTAGACCACGCTCCCCGGAAGGTCGACAACTCGCAGGGTATTATTTTGACGTCTGATCAATTGGTTGCTATGCTGTCCGGTTAGATTTTCGCCTTCCGCTTGTGGGAAAAATACGATATGCCCATTTGGTTTTAGTAATGGTCGAGTGTTAAATGAAACATTTGAGCACTTTAAGGTTTTAGTTACCTGCTTCTATACAATCACGCTAAGGTTAAATTGCACTGTGCTAGTAATTGAACATGTACATGTACACGTCACGCTACAAGTACTTGACGGGCGCGGTCCACTCTATACATTTTGATGTCCACGGTGTTTTGTACATTTTGAGAAATAAAACAAACAAATGGGGAGATGAACCCCGGTTATAAGAATGAGATAATAAAACATCTCGGGAAAATGAGACAAATAATAATAATCTGGAATGAGTACCGTAAATAAAGGGAGCAAGCCGCAAAATTAGGCAGAGCGGATTATCAGGAGATAAATATCTCTATACAAATATGGCAGCAAATAGCATCGGGAAGAAACGCATGCGTGAAAATGTATTTATACAAAATTAGAGAATGGAGTCCCTATGTATCGACAATTTTGTTTTCTCCGTTGTTTTTACGATTTGACCATGATGTTGTGTCCAGTTTTGCCCTGCTTTTGTAGAAAAGGGCCACTGTCGGCCAATCATCAAGAATGATTTAAATCGTGAATTACATACTTTGGTACCGATATGCATTAGTAGATAAAATATTTTCAATTGTTAGCTGAGCTGACCGTTTCGCATAAGAATGTTTTGCAGGAAGGACTCTGGTACATCGAAGTGAGGGAATGCAGTAGCAAGCACTGACCTTGTTCGGCACGCAAGACGACGGGCGTGTAGTTTGATGATAACGCGCTTACGAGGGACGAGGGAAGGATGCAAGTCAGGATTAGAACTTCGGCAGCTCAATTGGGTATTCTTCAAGACAATGGCCTCGTCTGGCGCACTAATTGAAGAGGTAGCGATGGAGAAGGGACATCCAGAAAGATACTGGAGATTGTGAGTATTGTTTGAAATGAAGCAACACGGAGATGCTGCCTGTGTCCCGTGAGGGCTGGTAAGTAATAGCTCAGACTCTTTTTCGATTGCTCTTTTTGCCGTCGAGACTTGGTGTTCCCCAAGTTCATGTATGCTGCATTTTATGTTTCTCTTACAGGCTGTGCAACAGGATAGGGAATGCGAAAATAACATACTTTATTCACGATTGAGAACGCGAATAATTGGAGAACTACATTTCGGAGAAGGATGCATACGGGGATCTTCTGGCGTGATTTGGTCGGCGTATGGCACTATTTTTGCCGCTTCTTTCGGACATCCGTATCGGTGAAGAATATAAAGAGGTTTAATCGGCTTAGGGCAGTTCGTCAAAAAAAAAAAAAAAAAAAAATAAAAAAAAACTAGACATGCGTTTGTGGACAAACACAGAGCTGTTTCGAGTGTCTAAAATTACTTTCAATATGTGTGCGGTGGTCTTCTGTGTGTGGCAAGTCTCAAGCCGATCGGATTTACTAAAGTGTCAAAGTCAATAGCCTAAAGAAAAACATGTACAAAACCTATGGGGGAAATTGAGGCTTTAACGTGACGCCCCGTGACCTTGAATGACGTAATTGTGCCGAATGTCTTCTAGGACCGTCTGTGGATGGTGGTCTAAGTGTGTGCCAAGTCTCAAGTCCATCAAATGTACGAAAGTGTCTAAGTCATAAACTAAAGAAAAACGTGTACAAAACCTATGGGGGAAACAATTGAAACTTTAACGTGACGTTACGTGACCTTGAATGACGCAATCGTGCCGAATTTCTTCCAGGACCATCTGTGGGTGATGTTCTAAGTGTATGCCAAGTTTCAAGTCGGTCGGATGTACCAAAGTGTCAAAGTCAATAGTGTGAAGAAAAACGTGTACAAAACCTATGGGGAAAATTTAACCTTTAACGCAAAGTCACGTGACCTTGAGTGACGTAATCGCGACGAATTTCTTCTAGGAACGTCCTTGGGTGGTTGTCTAAATGTATGCCAAGTCTCAAATCGATCGGATTTACCAAAGTTTCAAAGTGTATTGTCTGAACAAACGTGTACAAATCCTATGGAGAACAAAAGGCAAAAAAAAAAAAAAAAAAAACTAGACATGTGTTTGTGGACAAACACAGAGCTGTTTCGAGTGTCTTTCAATATGTGTGTGATGATCTTTTGTGTGTGCCAAGTCTTAAGTCGATCAGATTTACTAAAGTGTCAAAGTCAATAGTCTAAAGAAAAACGTGTACAAAACCTATGGTGGAAAATTGAACCTTTAACATGACGCCCCGTGACCTTGAATGACGTAATCGTGCCGAATTTCCTCTAGGACCGTCTGTGGATGGTGATCTAAGTGTGTGCCAAGTCTCAAGTCGGTCGGATTTACTAAAGTGTCAAAGTCAATAGTCTGAAGAAAAACGTGTACAAATCCTATGGGGAAAACCTGCACCTTTATTGTGACGTCACGTGAATTGCATACCAAGTTTAATAGAGTGTACCAAAGGGTGCACCACTCTAATTGAAAGGAGAATTTCTACGCGAACTCATTAGCATGAAATGTGCCCCCACAGTTTCTTTTGAAAAAGGAGACCGTTTGGTATAAAAACACATTTGGATTGTGTAAAAATAGCATGGGATCAACTCCCTGGTTTTTGAGCTTCAATCTGAGGGCAGACTTGATAAAATCACGGTTAAAAAATGGGTCCTAATTGCCCTAAAACGTGGAGGGATGCCATTTGTAAAATGGCTGTTTTCAGTCTCGGGAAGTATCACTTTTCGGGAGGTGAGTTTCTTTTGGTGTGAATATTAAAAAATGTAATTGGCTAACCCACTAAAAATTGAAAAGAAATGGAAAGATAAAGACCAAGACAATAATCTAATTGTTGTTTGAGAAGCCCCAGTGATGTCGGTGTGCATGAAACTTGGTACTGAACATTGTTGATTTTACACTGTTTTCAACGGGACTTGAATTAGGCTAGCTAATAGTGCATCCATAAATCGATGCGGCGCGTACGATGCGCGCGACATGTGTAACCACAACAAACATGGCGGATTCATCGGTCCTGCGACCCCGTAGAATGTCATCGCAGCAAGCCATGAATCTGCTTTCCCACTGCATTTCTAACGAGGAAAGCGACCAAGAAAGTAGCGAAAAATCAGACTACAATGAAGAAGAGAGCCAGTCAAGCAAGCCAGTGAAGATTCGGAGGATTCCGAGCTTGATTCCGATGACTATGTGGGCCTTCCACCGGCACCGCCTAGGCAACGACAACAAAACGTTCGGCCACACAAGCGTCCACGAGATCAGGGCATTGCTACGGCGGCCAACACTGCGGCACAAATCAAATGGCAAGATGTCTCCAAATCGAAAAAAAGATAAACCCGGACATTCATTTCGATTCATGCCAAACAAAACTTCATCCATTTACATTGTACATTTACATGCACTGCGATAAGAAAGCCTGTGATTTGTGCTGAATCTCGTTTTCTAGTAGTTTTAGGAAAAATATCATAGCTCGCCCAAACTTATTCATATTGGGGATTTATTTTGACATATTGTTTCCAGGATCACCAGCAAAATTTTCTGCATTGGAAAAGAATTTTGGAATTACAATAAACACGTTTTACTAATAAATATGAGCAGTATTTTATTCATATTTCATATTTTCATTATTAATTTTCATATTTGACATGCCAGTAAATGTGAATATTAAATTAAACAGTTCCTTTGATTTCACAATCACATTTTTCATATTGTTAGCTTCATTTTGATACCTAACTTTGCCCCATAGACCCCAGGATTAGGGAGTTTAGGCAGTTTTATTACTAGTGGTGACACGATTCTTTCATTGTGTAAAACAATTCCCCCCAACAAAGATCAATTTCATATGGGGGGAAGTTGAACTACATGTTTGAAAAATTATCACTATACGGGGGGGGGGGGGGGGGGGGGGTGGGGGGGGGGAGTTAAACTACATGTTGGAAAAATATCACTTTGTTTCATCTCAGGTAAAATCGATAACTTAAACAAATGAGGGCGGCAAACAACTTTAACAGTTACACGAAGTCGATCGGATTAACCAAAGTGTCAAATTCAATAGTCTGAACAAAACAAACAATGAGGGCAGCAAACAACTTTAACAGTTACACGAAGTCGATCGGATTTACCAGTGTAAAATACACAAAGTCGATCGGATTTACCAATGTGTCAAATTCAATAGTCTGAACAAATCAAACAATCAGGGCAGCAAACCACTTTAACAGTTACACGAATTCGATCGGATTTACCAAAGTGTCAACTTCAATAGTCTGAAGAAAAACGTGTACAAAACCTATCGAGAAAATTGAACCTTTAATGTGACGTCACATGACACCCGATGACGTCATCATGATGTCATATTAATTTTCTTCTATAACATCCTGTAATACCTGAATACCAAGTTTTACCCCAATTGGACCTGTACTTTCAGAGATAGAGGGTCCTAAAAACGGCACCTTTAACGTGACGTCACATGACCCCCGATGAGGTCATCATGACGATTTTTCTCTTGGCCCTCCTAAGGATGGTGGTCGAGATGTGTGCTAAGTCTGAAGTCGATCAAATTTACGAAAGTGTCAGTCATTAGTCTAAAAAATAACGTGTACAAAACCTAAGGGAAAAAAAATTGAACCTTTAACGTGACGTCACGTGACCTTGAATGACGCAATAGTGCCAAATTTCTTCCAAGACCATCTGTGGGTGGTGTTCTAAGTGTATACGAAGTCTCAAGTCGATCGGATTTACTAAAGCGTCAAAGTCAATAGTCTAAAGAAAAAACGTGTACAAAACCTATGGGAAAAATATTGAATCCTTAACGTGACGTCACGTGACCTTAAATGACGCAATCGTGCCAAATTTCTGTCAGAACCATCTGTGGTTGGTATTCTAAGTGTATGCTAAGTCTCAAGTCGGTCGGATTTACCAAAGTGTCAAAGTCAATAGTCTGAATAAAAACGTGTACAAACCCTATGGGGAAATAATTTGCACCTTTAACGTCACGTCACGTGACCTTGAATGACGCAATCGTACCGAATTTCTTCAAGAGCCATCTATGGGTGGTGTTCTAAGTGTATGCCAAGTTTCAAGCCCGTCGGATATACCAAAGTGTCAAAGTCAATAGTCTGAAGAAAAACGTGTACAAAACCTATGGGGAAAATTTTACCTTTAACATGACGTCACGTGACCTTGAATGACGGAATCGCGACAAATTTCTTCTAGGACCGTCCTTGGGTGGTTGTCTAAATGTATGCCAAGTCTCAGGTCGATCGGATTTACCAAAGTGTCAAAGTGTATTGTCTGAACAAACGTGTACAAATCCTATGGAGAACAAAAGGCAAAAAAAAAAAAAAAAAAAAAAAAAACTAGACATGTGTTTGTGGACAAACACAGAGCTGTTTCGAGTGTCTAAAATTACTTTCAAAATGTGTGCGGTGGTCTTATGTGTGTGCCAAGTCTCAAGTCGATCGGATTTACTAAAGTGTCAAAGTCAATAGCCTAAAGAATAACGTGTACAAAACCTATGGGGGGGGAAATTGAAACTTTAACGTGACGTTACGTGACCTTGAATGACGCAATCGTGCCGAATTTCTTCCAAGACCATCTGTGGGTGATGTTCTAAGTGTATGCCAAGTTTCAAGTCGATCGGATGTACCAAAGTGTCGAAGTCAATAGTGTGAAGAAAAACGTGTACAAAACCTATGGGGAAAATTTAACCTTTAACGCAAAGTCACGTGACCTTGAGTGACGTAATCGCGACGAATTTCTTCTAGGACCGTCCTTGGGTGGTTGTCTAAATGTATGCCAAGTCTCAAGTCGATCGGATTTACCAAAGTGTCAAAGTGTATTGGCTGAAAAAACGTGTACAAATCCTATGGGAAAAAGTCTGAAAGTGGAAAAAAAAAAAAAGAAAAAAAAAAAAAACTTTAACGAAAACAAAAGCTGTTTCGGTGAAAAACCGAAACAGCTAAAAAAAAACTAGACATGTGTTTGTGGACAAACACAGAGCTGTTTCGAGTGTCTTTCAATATGTGTGTGATGGTCTTTTGAGTGTGCCAAGTCTCAAGTCGATCGGATTTACTAAAGTGTCAAAGTCAATAGCCTAAAGAAAAACATGTACAAAACCTATGGGGGGAAATTGAGGCTTTAACGTGACGCCCCGTGACCTTGAATGACGTAATCGTGCCGAATGTCTTCTAGGACCGTCTGTGGATGGTGTTCTAAGTGTGTGCCAAGTCTCAAGTCGATCAAATTTACGAAAGTGTCGAAGTCATAGTCTAAAGAAAAACGTGTACAAAACCTATGGGGAAAAAAATTGAAACTTTAACGTGACGTTACGTGACCTTGAATGACGCAATCGTGCCGAATTTCTTCCAGGACCATCTGTGGGTGATGTTCTAAGTGTATGGCAAGTTTCAAGTCGGTCGGATTGACCAAAGTGTCAAATTCAATAGTCTGAAGAAAAACGTGTACAAAACCTATGGGGAAAATTTCACCTTTAACGCTAAGTCACGTGACCTTGAATGACGTAATCGCGACGAATTTCTTCTAGGACCGTCCTTGGGTGGTTGTCTAAGTGTATGCCAAGTCTCAAGTCTATCAGATTTACCAAAGTGTCAAAGTGTATTGTCTGAACAAACGTGTACAAATCCTATGGAGAACAAAAGGCAAAAAAAAAAAAAAAAAAAAAAAAAAAAAAAAAAAAAAAAAAAAACCAGAACGAAAACAATAGCTGTTTCGGTGAAAAACCGAAACAGCTAAAAAAAACTTTAACGAAAACAATAGCTGTTTCGGTGAAAAACCGAAACAGCTAAAAAAAAAAAAAAAAAAAAAAAAAAACTTTAACGAAAACAATAGCTGTTTCGGTGAAAAACCGAAACAGCTAAAAAAAAAAAATTAAATACAAATACAAATAAAATATAACGAAATAATTAAATAAATCGCAGGCGGAAATAAAAGGAATACCACGCCACAACTGGGGATTTACAGATTAGTTGAATACAAACAACCGTTTGAGGTCTTGGCAGCGGAGCGTCTACCACAAAATATAGCCAGGAAGGATTGTGATACACGTAGTCCCATGTGGCCGGTGTATTTCGAAGTTTGAGCGACAATGCACATTCTTTTAAGTCATATCTCTTCGGCTGCAGTAAGTTCAATAGAAGCCAGGTGTGGAAGTCCAAGTTTCGTGGAGATCATGTCACGTCAACATCAGGGAAATAAAATGTCTACACGTTTATT
Source organism: Crossaster papposus (assembly GCA_037893245.1). Classification (NCBI taxonomy): domain Eukaryota; kingdom Metazoa; phylum Echinodermata; class Asteroidea; order Velatida; family Solasteridae; genus Crossaster; species Crossaster papposus. The sequence goes on along the minus strand of JBAIAA010000255.1, from coordinate 282,280 downwards.
CCAGCTCCCTGGCTTGGTCTACACAATGGTTCAACCGCTTCAGACGGAGAGTCCAGGAGTATGAATTTCGAAATGATAAAATATTTATAAAAGATAGCAGAAGAGCCTCGACGGACGACTGGGCAGGAAAGGCAAATGGTTTCCTTAGGTTTATGCGACGGAGGATATACGTTCTCATTTTAGGGGGTTGTGTTGTGTTGTTTGTTTTGTTGTTGTTTGTTTGTTTTTTGACAGGTTCACATACACGAGGCCACGCCAGCATGAGGAGTTATGTTCAGCGGCAGGCAAATAAACGGGGTATACAGTAAGACGTTTCTTGGTTAAACAGACGATCGGAGATAGGGGAGGTAGTCGGCGCAGCCGGAAGTGAAATTGATACACTCGTATTCGGTTGAGGTTGGATTATAGGATGCTTTAGGCAAATCCACACAAGTCCAGTTTATATGTACAAGGTATCATTTCACATTTGAGGGAATTCGGATGGCGCGGGTCGACTCGGATGAGGATGTCCTTTGATTTAAAGCAACCAGGAGGTATAGTGGACAGCTGCCAAATTTCGCCGATGGATGGGCTCGGTGAGAGAACAGTTTTCCTCGAATAAATTGCTGACGGGCAGGGCGAGAGGTCGTTATAGGCAGCTCAGGATTCAGCATGCATTGTAAGAATAGTCAAGATGCTATAATCCATCTAAGCAACTTGTTGGGATAGTGCCTTCACTAACAGGCCAAGTGCAGAAGCGACATCGGGTGGCAAAGCGAAATTAAGAATTGGTTGGCTACAGCAGATATGAGTACAATAGCAAAAGGTACAATGCAAAAAAGGTAAGGCAGCTGGAAACGGCTCTCTGAGGAGTAATGTAAGGTGCTGAGCTTCTTGCGGTAGTGTGCAAACAAGGATGGTACCTACAAAGCATGGGCTTGGCCTCATTTGAGGGTCTGCGGCAAGCGGCTAGAGGAGCCTGTCGGCAGGGAACAACACCTCAAGATCCTTAACTGGTAGACAATTAATAGATGCAGAAATTATTGGTGGCATATGCTGTGTATCCCGAGGAGAATCACGGGTAAGATTAGGGGTGAGGCGTGGGATGAGATGTGGGATAAGATGTGGGATGAGATGTGGGATGAGATGTGGGATGAGATATGGGATGAGCTATGGGATGAGATATGGGATGAGATATGGGATGAGATATGGGATGAGATATGGGATGAGATATGGGATGAGATAAGGGTTGGGTGTAGATGCAGAGAGCATAGGGGAATGGATTGGGAGTCTAAGTTCGGAGCGAAGAATCCTTCCCCCCATTTCTAAGATCAAATGTGGACTCTGGAGTCCGAACAAAGCAGCGATGCAAATACTTTACTATTTGCATCGCGGCGACGTTGTGGGCGGAGGATCCACACTCACTTGGTAAATCTGGTCACTACGAGAGAGGACGGTATAAGGCGAAGAAGCCTTTGGTTTGTTTGCTCCAAGGACAGGTAAGGTCTCAAACATCTTTCCCACCCACCCGCCCTATACTGTAGAAGGTACTGCTGTTCGGATTCTAGTCTCTACGCTCGAATTCTTCCCCCCATTTCTAAGATCAAATGTGGACTCTGGAGTCCGAACAAAGCAGCGATGCAAATACTTTACTAATATAAGTCCTTCCTAGGCGTTACTTTTAAATGGGCGGGGCAGTGGGGGCAGGGCGGGGTGGTTGGGGGCAGTGATTTTTCATGAAGTTAGTTGACACAAGGACCAATTTTTGGACAAATTTAAGATAGTTAGGTCCTTGTGCAGACTTACTTTATTGAACAGAGAAATGACAAATTCAAAAGGATGTCTCTTCAAATTAGCCTTTATTTTTTACTTGATCCCTCGAAGCAACAACCATGTCAAAAGTTTAGACAAAACAATACGTTTATCGAGGTAAAACCCAACAAATATCCTATGTTTTAGATGTTTTAGATGTTTTAGATGTTTGTGTATTAAAGCACTTTGAAGTGCTAGAATAGCACCAATTATGGTGTTGGAAATGAACGCCTCCAAGTGTTATTATATCACTATCTTAAAACTTAAAGTGCTGAATTTATGTAGCACTTGGATAGTGCTAGGTTTTAACACTTCAGTTTTTAGAGTGTATAACGTAGGGTCTATTGTATTGTATCATTTTCCAACGATTGCCGGCCGGCAATCGTTGGAAATACCTGACTATTTTCAAAGACTCCCTCCAATTTATTAAATTGAGTGAGTCCCCATTTTTTTTGGCGATACCGTTACACATCAGTTAGTGTGTGCCAGCCAACTATAGATCAATCTGGTTTCTTAACCTGATTTCAGATTATTATATTTAAACAATTTTTTCTACACCTTTTTCTACGGTAACACGTCTCTGTTGAGGAGTGGAGTGATGCTTTGCGATAAAAAGCTATTATCTAAAATAAATACACTTCGATTGCAAATGAATTAATATTTCATATTTCAGTTGGTATAGCGCCGGTCCGGTATTCCGGAGGTCGCAGGTATCTTTGTTCTTTGTTCACTTTAAAATGTATGCAAATGTTCCTAGTGAGTTTCCCTTGTGGTTTATTTGTGTATTACAAGATAACAAGTCGTATCATCATTGAGTGATCCCCACAATGTCCTTTACCAGGTTGTATCGTAAAATTGGGTGTGATCCCTGGCCACACGGTATTCTGGTGTTTATGACTTCTGACTAGCGCCCTCGAACAAAGATACTGACAATTTGGGAGACCGTCAACATAGGGAAAGATAGCTTAGTTGGTAGAGCGCCGGTCCAGTATTCCAAAGGTCGCAGGTTCGGGTCATGTCTTGCCAATTTCTTTGTTCACTTTGAATTATTTCATAGAATAATTATTATTCTTTCCTGATCCTGCATATACGGAGACATATGTAATGTCCATTAGGAACTTCCGTAGTTTTACGCGGAAGTCGTCTGAACTTTCAACTGGAGCGTTAAAATAGCAACTTGGTTTCCCCATGGAGCTATACAAAGGTTTCCCTTCTCAAACGCCGCGCAGTTGTTGCACAAATACAAAGATAAATGGTGTCTACTGACGTAGGCCTATACATTCAACTTGAATTAGGGGTTATGTGTTAATATGTTGTGCGACACAAACCTTTTTTCTCCCCGATGTTGAGTGAAGCAGTACTACACTATTAATATATACTACATGTAGGCCTACTGCTAGTGCTAGGCTTGGCATTCATCATGTTGATCACACCATTCGCCGTTCGAAGTAGTTTTGCCATTCTTGTGTGTACAACGGGATTTCTGGTTTAAATATTTGTGGTTGAAGACCTCGTCCAACTGGCGAATCAGTTTTAAAAAGTGAGTACATTCACATGTTAAATAGTTTCAATGTAATTGATTAAACAAAATGAAATATGTTTATGTCTGATATTCGTTATAACGATTGGCTTTTGGGTGGTTGTATTATGTACATAATGTATACGATGCAGTCTGTTGGTAGAGCACACTCTGGGTCAGATTAATTGATCCTGAAATTGAACCTATATATATTTGCTCTACCCATTTCCGGGTAAAAAATGTCACTTTCTCAGTTAAATACAATAGTGTCATTTTTACCATGAAAAGGACAGGAGGAAATATAATTTCAGATTCAGTCTCTCGTGTGCACTGTAGCCCTACAAATTGATAAAGTCACTTTGGAATGATAAAAACACCTGTTACTCGAATGTATTTGATCATAACTAGAGGCCCGTATTATAACTATACACAATCGCCATTTCCGCATGCTATATGCTCTCTCCATTTCCGGGTACATGTAAAAATTTACACTTTCTCGGTCATTTTGACTGAGAAAATGTTGCTTTCGTGGTCAAAATGAACTATAAAAAGCTCATTTTTTTTATCGGAAAATCTCATTTTGACCATGAAAAATGAGATAGTAACAGCAAATATAACTTCATATTCAGTCTGACCTAGTGTTTACCCCTAGCTCTACAAATGAGGCTGTATTATTTGGCGCTCTTTTGTCTATTGTCTATAATCTTGTCGCCATTATACAGGCGACAAGATAAGATAAGATAATGAATGGCAACAAAATAAGACTAAAAGACAAAAGAGAGCAATTACAGCCCTATCTGTATAGGGTGAGTGTAAACCCTTCTCCATGTTACAGCTCCATGCTATACCTCCGAACCTGAGCCTATTCCTGTCGCACACTTTGAGTATTCCTCGGGTTTTGTTTTGCATTAGGATCATAATCACGATGGCGGAGGCTGCAGCCCGAACCATGTTGGACACGATCAGTCGGGGGCATCTGGAATGTCCGATCTGTTGCTGTCGATTCAAGGATCCTAAGATGTTAGACTGTCTTCATAGCTTCTGCCTAAACTGCCTGGGTGAGATGGTGAGCAAAGAGACGACAGAGAGGGCGAAGATAACATGTCCAGTCTGCAGGAGAGAGACGGACGTTACCGACGAAGGAGTGCAGAGTCTGTCTTCCAGCTTCTTTCTGATATCTCTTGTCGATGAGATAAGCAAACAAGAGCAGTTATTAGAAAAGGTAACTACTACTAGTGTGACTTGTGAATCCTGCGAAGAAGGAAATGAGGCCGTGTCAAGATGTCTTGACTGCAAGGAGAACATCTGCAAGAAATGCCAAGAGGCACACCAATTGTTGAGGTTTACTAAAGATCATCGCATCATTCCAGCAGACGACGTGGACAAATCGACGGCTTTACCAACATATGTTACCAAGACTGCCGCATCATCAAAATCATGTAGAAAACATAGTGATCACGCCATATGCTTTCACTGTGAGACTTGTGATGTGTTGATTTGCGCCATGTGTGTTGCAACTGAGCACCGAACAGCGGAACATAAGTTCATTGGTATCGGTGACACCATCAAATCATTCCGTGAGAGTGTTACGGATATATTAAAAAAGTTCCAGACAAGCAAAGAGCAATTTGCATCAAACGAAGACTCTATCAAACTTGCAAGGGATAGATTGCAAACAAAACTGGCTCAGGCTTGCAGTGATATTTCTGCAAAGACGGAGGCAGAAATTGCTAAAATCAGAAGCAAAGCAAAGGTAATCACCGAACAAGTCAACAAAATCGGTCAGGAGAGAGACAGCGAATACGAGAAGGCGCTCATGCGCAACCGTGACCAGATGAAACGCGCAGATCAGATCGTCACAGCCGTAAACGACTTGATGAGTCAAGTCGATGATTTCGAGCTCTTTGAGCTCAAACCTATGGTGATGCACAACTTGGAATTCCAGAAGGAGCTCAAGTGCGAACCAGCAAAGGTGGATCTTTCGTTCATTGGGGTCAAATGTCAAGATGTCGTCAGTGAAAAGGCTCTTGGGAAAATATTGCTCAAAGAGAAGTGGCAGGTAAAGGAAGAGTTCGGCAAGAAAGGAAACAGTGACGGGGAATTCCAATTTGCCAGAGGTGTTGCATGTTTCAGTAACGGGGACATTGCTGTGACAGACACAAGGCTGAATCGACTATCGATATTTACCTCCACTGGACATTTCAAAACTTCGGCCGCTCAAAGCGGTCATCAGCTGGACGCTCCGTGGGGCGTTGCTGTCACCTCAGATGATCTGCTTTTTGTCACGGACAAAAGGAAAGTGAAGGTTTTTGACGGCAATCTTCAGTTGATTCGCGAATTCACACCATCTAAGGAAGAATCAAGTCAGTTAACCGCTATTGCGCTAGACGCAGCTGGAGAACGACTAGCTGTGGCTGACTCGGGCAGGAAAGTTGTTTCTGTGCATTTGCTTGATGGCTCTATAGTAACAACCATTTCAAATGAAAATGTGAATTTTGATTTAGCGATAAATAAGATGCAGCGCCTGTTCATTCCTAATTACGAAGGTAAAACCCTCTCCTGCGTAGACCTCAAGGGCAATGAGGTGTTCAGTATCAGGAGTCTTGTGCACAAAAGTCACGTAAATCACACCGGGATTCTTTGTGACAGTCATGGTTACTTTAATGTAGCTGTTCACCACGGTATTAACAGGGGAACCTCACAAATAAAGCAGTACGACCCAAATGGATTACTGGTAGGTACTGTAGCCGAAAAGCTGTACAATCCGACAGAAATGGCCTATACACCCACTGGCGACGTGATTGTTGCAGACAGACATTCCATCAAGATCTTGCAGCGGATGTGAATTGCCTGCTAGGCCATGCTGCTTACTTGAACTAAACTACATCTGCTATGGGCTCCCTGCAAAAGTACCCCCTCAAGTTAGGGGAGTCATATCAGACGCAATCTTACCTGACTTTAATTTAAGGCCGTTTTCCAAATCCCAGCTTCGTCTCCGTCTTTGGCTTTGTTTATGCAGTTTGGCAATGGTGATGGAGCCGGAGATTAATTTATCGTACATACAACAGCATGGGGCTAATTAAGTTAACCATAAAGTGCGTGCCGAGATTTATCTTTGAATCGTAGGCCTAAACTCCCTAAGATTATTATCCTTGATGTGTGAGGTGTTGGCAACCGCTCAGACTCGTCTCGTGTCCAATCCAACCAATGTCTACCTGTCTCTCTAAATGTAAAAGAGTAAAAAGCTCACTCTAAAAAAGAGTGAACCTCTTATTTTTCAGCACATCCAGGGGTACAATGCGGCGTCGCGTTGATTGCTTGATTGAAGCTGCTAAGTTCCCAGCATACTAACGCGGTCCTGCTTGAGTCGGTGGCACATGTGGCCGTCAGACGGCGCCCCACTCGTGCTCCCCGCTGCATCGGCCCTGGAGTAGTTTATTCGATGACAAAACATATTCTTTCTAACATAGTCTGATATCTACTTCAACTGTACTTCCAAGATCTTAAAGATCCCACCTAATAAAACCCAAATCACACGACGGCGTCACCATGACGTCACCTCAATTTATATCTATAACACATCCCAATATACCTGGGTACACGCATTCGATTTTCGAATTTTATATATCAACCTTCCACATTTGTCATTGGCGTTTTAACAAAAAATAGTTTCAGGATTCGAACCTGGGAGGCTGCGATCGAAAGTCCCGTACATTACCGCTATAGGCCACCGTAACAGTAACTTGATCAATAAGTCGACGATTATGCATGTCACTTCACGTAATTATGTACGCAACTTCACACGCGCATGCAAATGCACACAGTTCTGCTCAGAATTTTCGGAGCGATTATACACTCTGAAAAACAAAGTGCTAATTTAGCACTTGAAGATAAAAAAAGTTGCACTTCCAGGTGTCTGTATAGTGACTACAAGCGCTGTGCTGATTCAGCACATTCATGAGTGCTACAACAACACTCAAACAGAGCTACTCATAATACACTTCAGGTGCAATAAACTGATTCAATATGTGCACTCACAGGGAGCTAAAATAAACACTATAAGTGCTACTTCTCTATAATTCCAAAACATAATAATTCAATCAATGAAGCATGATGTTGTTTTTTTCTCCCGCAAATTTCTCTTTATTCCACCCAGAATGTTGCATCAAAGTGCGAAGTGTAGACACTTAAATTGTCAATATACTATTTAAATTAAGTACCAAATTTTAAACTAAGTTTCCCAAAAAAATACTGATTTTGCACTCATTTTGCGGTGCAGAATAAATGTGGTTATAGAAACCTACAAAATAGTCAAGATTTCCAAGTACATGTACATTTGTACACACAATTTACTTTCCTAAATGATTAAACAGGGAACCAGTCACATACAAATGGACAAAATACAGGAAAGAATTAAACGAGAATAAACCAGCTTAAACAACTTGATTTATCCAAAATCATATTCATTAGTAATAAGTCATTCTTTTAATTAATTATTTAATGGATAATAAGGTTTTACCATAAAAATAAAAGAACAGGTCCTTCTGAAAATAAATCAACTCTCAAAAAGTGTAATTGGTCCAATGTGTACAGGTTTATAATATTTTCCTTAGTGATTTGTTTCCCTTTGTGACACCAGAAATTTAACTTTAAGTATTGTAACCAGTGTGATTTACATCAAAAATTGCAATCTCTAATGATTTTTATCAGAAATTACTTATAACCGAATAACACATTTGGCTTATCTAGTTGTATGTGTTGATAGCCCAGGTTAAACTTCTCCACAATTTTAGCCAATTATGCTTTGGCAGAGAACATTTATACCGTGTGCAATGAAGGAGTCCGGCCTAGCTGGCGTTGTTTGATCATGATTTTAAGGCAAATTATTTACTGTGCCTTAAGTGTCATGGTAACTTCAGTTACTCGAGGTGGCAGCTTTCCTGTGTATTTGAGGCCATATACCTGAGACTTAAGTTCAGGTATAGATGAAGAGGTTTGTCAGGAATGTTGAGTACTTCAGATTGAACACGTAGGATCTGCTTTACTGTTAATCTAGAGACGAATGCAAGAAGGGCAGGCTGCTTTGTGGATTCATTCTTCAATGCACCCCGGATAGAGTGAACTGCCAACTTTTTCAGAAGAAAAGAAAAAAGAACAGAATTTTGTTAATGATTACAATAAAAATCACATTAAAAAAAATATTTCTACATCACCAGAACTGACCATAACACTTATAATAAAATAGCTTGCAGTTGAACATTTTAAGGGTATGCCATGCTCTTCCTCATATTATCACCATGCATGATCGAGATTTATACATATACTACATGTACCTATAACTGCACTTATCATATTTCAGTTAACTTGCCAATGTCACAATCAATTACTGGAGGGGGGGGGGGGGGGGGGGGGGGTTAGTTGCAAAACATCAAATCTTAACCCTCTCCCTATAATCATGTTGACTTGTTTTGCATGGTTCCTTTCTTGTCGGCCTGTTACTCTTACTCTCAGCAGTCATTGCTGTAATCCTTTCAATGCACATCAGCAATTCAAATTAAAAAAAGGGTTGGGACCTACCTCATAATTACAAGCTGCCTGTCTACATATTGATGAGAGACATGGTCGACCTTCTGTCTTTGTGTTGTAAGATAGAAACCATGGCAACAGCTAATCCATGAAGCCGTAGAGTTCCGGTCGTGAGTTCTACTAGCTAGAATTTAATAATGTATTAAAATAGTCCTCCATTTGCAAGAAATACTGTTTGTTGGCAAATATGAAGAAACAAAAAAACCAGTCGTTAGGCCTATTCTAGATCGATAAATAAGTCGCCACAATCGACGTTGGCGTGCATCACCATGAAACGGCCATGATGACAGTGATTGCACGTCAGACTTGTTAGTGTATTATTATTAAATCACCAACAAAGCCATACTCAAATGTTAACTAGATCTATGTATTATTAATATCATCTCAATGAACAAATTCATCATTTTTATTTGCTTACCTTTTCGCTTCCGAAGGATGGGTCCCCTGCAGCAGACACAAGCACACGTACGATGACAACAAACATGTAAACGCAAACAAGCCCAGACTTGTCGAAACAATCACATGACGCAATAGACCAATCAAAATAGTTTTGCTTGCCAGCACCTATTTTCAGCACTTCATTTTTAGCACTTCGGACACATTTTGCTCCAGTGGTGCTGGTTTATGCACGTAAAGGACAGGTCATTGCGTAGCACTCACTTTTTAGCACTTGGTTTCTTAGAGTGTAGGAGATATACAAGACGACCTTATCAAAGGTTATGGCGTGGCCTGCAAAAACGGCGGTGTTAAATTTACACTATTGTATCTATATAGAATCATCTGGTGTTGACTTTTACGGATGGTGTTGTCCTATATAGATACCGATTGGTGTTAAATTAACACCTCGGTTTACGTTAGAGGGAGCCGACGGCCTACGCGCGCTGCATACCGCGATTAAATGCCGCAAACAAGACTAATACACACAATGAAGACTCGAACGCAAGTTAAGTATGAAGCATTTACTACTATTTCAGTTAGCAAATGCTGAAGAGTAAAAATTGTATTGATACAATTCAAGCATTTGCTTTTCCTAAATGCTTTTATTGCAAAGTAAATGTTGTTCTTGTTTACTTGTACCATGGATAAATAAGACATGCTTGTACTTACAAGCATTTGCTACAGTTTGTATATTCATACAGCCCTTTGTGTACATTTTAAAAACAGATTGGTTGAAAACAACCGATATATTAGTCGATTTCAACCAATCCAGTTGGTAGATATGTGGATAACCAAAATATTGGTTAAAATAACCAATCTGATATTGGTTACCTATTTAACCAATCCATATTGGTTATAGCACTAACCAGTACATAATGGTAGGGCTGTAACAAATTCATATTGGTTAACACGCAACTAATTGCATTGTATTGGTTATAATACCAACCAATACCAGATTGGTTAATTCAACTAATTTATAATGGTTAACCATTGGTTACAACCAATATGTATTGGTTCCCACGCAACCAATTACATAACGTGGACAAATTACGTAATGAAATAATACCAATGGAATTAACTTATTACACATTGCAATTACGCATACATACAATAAAAACCTATTCCTATTAGATATAACACTTTATACAAATTTAGCTATTGCCGTTGTTAGTTTTATAGTTCGCTTTTTGTCTACGACGAAGTCACAGCAAGTTTTGTATGAATAATGTCAACATTTCAAAAATCTAAATTAAATCATGGAATCGTTCGAATAATTACATATTATGGTCAAAAAAGTGCATTTTGGACTAAATACTACAATTTAACATCGACTATTGTCAAAACAAATTTCCTCACTTCTGATTGGTCAGTTGATGTAGGTACATTTCCTACAAGCTCAACCAATATGACTGGTTGAAGGCCAACCAACATATTGGTTATGAATGACCAATAGATTGGTTAAAAACTTGGTTACAAGCTCAACCAATATAACTGGTTGAAGAACAACCAACATATTGGTTATGAATGACCAATAGATTAATTAATACCTTGGTTACAAGCTCAACCAATATGACTGGTTGAAGGACAACCAACATATTGGTTATGAATGACCAATAGATTGGTTAAAAACTTGGTTACAAGCTCAACCAATATAACTGGTTGAAGAACAACCAACATATTGGTTATGAATGACCAATAGATTAATTAATACCTTGGTTACAAGCTCAACCAATATGACTGGTTGAAGGACAACCAACATATTGGTTATGAATGACCAATAGATTGGTTAAAAACTTGGTTACAAGCTCAACCAATATAACTGGTTGAAGAACAACCAACATATTGGTTATGAATGACCAATAGATTGGTTGATACCTTTAACCAATATGACTGGTTGACAGCCAACGCATTGGTTACGCTTTAAACCAACACATTGGTTAAAAACAACAAATATTGGGTCAACCAATTAGATTGGTTGGTCTTTTAACCAATCTGTTTTAGAGTGTAGTTAATATTTACATCGCCTTGTACGTTCACGGTCAGTGAAGCAATTTAACATGCAGGATGCTCTAAGGTTGGAATGAATCGTTAGTGCGCTATTAAGTGTTTCTTGCAATTCTTCTTCAGAAGCCAACGAGCTGGTAAAATGTCAAGTTGCGTCCTTTGACTCATCGACGCTGCAACAGCTTTCAAAGGTGTATTGTCATCACTTTATAGTAATAATTACTAGTGTCACAGTCATTAGGATATGAATTCAAAATAAAAACCTTTTTACTGTTTCATATGCAGACCATTTACACAGATCCCAATTAAATGTTGAAAAAGTAGCAGTTTGGAACGTTCTTCATGTACAGCTCACCAGCTTCCTGCCGAGTCGCGTTGTTCAGTTGGCACTGCATCTTTCCTGGGCCTATCTCAATCAGGTTGAAGGAGCCGCACCGAGGCTCCGATCGGCAGGCCTCACCGCACGCCAGCAGGCCAGTCACCGGTAGCTCCTTCACGATGTGATCGACGAGGCACGCTGATGAGGCGATACGGCCAGCGGGGTCGGTCTCAATGCAGAATGAGGTGGTTTCTTTCTGGACTGGTCGTTCACAGGCTGCGTAGTGGAGATAAGAGCAAGTGTTGTCGTCCCATTGTCCATCGAATCTTGTATTTAAAATACCACAATCTGCATCATCACCACCATCCCCTATGTCATTTGGCTCTGCTCCGTGCCAGTTTTGGTAGGCCGCGTTTGCGTCTTCTCTCAGCGGACAGTGCTTCCATGTCCCTTCCACCTCGATGTCATTGCACCCGATCCACAGGTACTTTGTGGGATTCTGATCAAACCCTCTGAGGAAAAACTCCCATAGGAATTCATGTTCGTCTTGGGAATTTGGAACGGCAAGTTTCGCTCGGGATTGGACACAGGTGCGATTCGCTTGGTGCCAGTTCATGGGTTGGGTTATCAGCAGATAGCACGATTTATCGTAGTGTTGCCAGTTCGGAGGGCAAGTCGAAGCCGAAAATACGCCACAGGCAAAACCCAAAACAAGCAAACATTCAAATGTAGGAATCATTGTCATGCGTGTATCAAGATTCCAGGGAATTAAGTGTTTCATATGAGAGACCGAGGACGAAATGAAGATAACTGTGTACTCTGACGAGTGAACAGGAACAAACTGACAATTTATTTTAACCAGCACGAAAACCGTGGATATCTCACGCACCGTAGGCCTATATATCTAAAGCAAGAGGCAGTGCTGGAATTCACGCATACATGTAAGGTTTTGATTGGCTAACAGTCCTCAATCCATGGTCACGTGCCAACTGTTGCTTTACATGTGCTTTGCAATCCAAGGTGAAACGTGAACACGCCCTGACGTATTCCTATTGTTCCTGCACGACAATACTACCGGTAATGGCTTGTGTAGTTAATATTTACATCGCCTTGTACGTTCATGGTCAGTGAAGCAAATGTTAAAGTCAATTTAACAGGATGCTCTGAGGTTGAATGAAATCGTTGGTGCGCTATTAAGTGTTTCTTGCAATTCTTCTTCAGAAGCCAACGAGCTGGTAAAATGTCAAGTTGCGTCCTTTGACTCATCGACGCTGCAACAGCTTTCAAAGGTGTATTGTCATCACTTTATAGTAATAATTACTAGTGTCACAGTCATTAGGATATGAATTCAAAATAAAAACCTTTTTACTGTTTCATATGCAGACCATTTACACAGATCCCAATTAAATGTTGAAAAAGTAGCAGTTTGGAACGTTCTTCATGTACAGCTCACCAGCTTCCTGCCGAGTCGCGTTGTTCAGTTGGCACTGCATCTTTCCTGGGCCTATCTCAATCAGGTTGAAGGAGCCGCACCGAGGCTCCGATCGGCAGGCCTCACCGCACGCCAGCAGGCCAGTCACCGGTAGCTCCTTCACGATGTGATCGACGAGGCACGCTGATGAGGCGATACGGCCAGCGGGGTCGGTCTCAATGCAGAATGAGGTGGTTTCTTTCTGGACTGGTCGTTCACAGGCTGCGTAGTGGAGATAAGAGCAAGTGTTGTCGTCCCATTGTCCATCGAATCTTGTATTTAAAATACCACAATCTGCATCATCACCACCATCCCCTATGTCATTTGGCTCTGCTCCGTGCCAGTTTTGGTAGGCCGCGTTTGCGTCTTCTCTCAGCGGACAGTGCTTCCATGTCCCTTCCACCTCGATGTCATTGCACCCGATCCACAGGTACTTTGTGGGATTCTGATCAAACCCTCTGAGGAAAAACTCCCATAGGAATTCATGTTCGTCTTGGGAATTTGGAACGGCAAGTTTCGCTCGGGATTGGACACAGGTGCGATTCGCTTGGTGCCAGTTCATGGGTTGGGTTATCAGAAGATAACAGGATTTATCGTAGTGTTGCCAGTTCGGAGGGCAAATCGAAGCCGAAAGTACCCCACAGGCAAAACCCAAAACAAGCAAACATTCAAATGTAGGAATCATTGTCGTGCGTGTATCAAGATTCCAGGGAATTAAGTGTTTCATATGAGAGACCGAAGACGAAATGAAGATAAGTGAACTATGACAAGTGAACAGGAACAAACTGACAATTTCTTTTAACCAGCACGAAAACCGTGGATATCTCACGCACCATATATATCTAAAGCAAGAGACAGTGCTGGAATTCACGCATACATGTAAGGTTTTGATTGGCTAACTGTCCTCAATCCATGGTCACGTGCCATCTACTGCTATATAATTATGTGCTTTGCAATCCATGGGGAAACGTCACTCAAGCTATAAACACGCCCTGTATCAATACAAAACGAATATATAATAAATGCACACACGACTTTTATATTTTTTCATTGCACAAATTGCGCGTTCAATTGTGAGCGAAAGGCTATAAATATAGTGTCGTAACCAGCCTATTTATGCGAATTATTGACAGGCATGCGTACCGAGTCTGTGCCGTGATCATGCATGGTACGTGTACGTATTTGTGCACGTTCGTGGGACGTCTTCCAAAAAAGAAAAAATATAAACAAAAGAGGGACAAAAATGTGTTCCCGATTAGCGGTATACTTGCAAAGCTGTGAGTATACGAATAGTTGTACGGCTGGTGGGTTCGTGTGTATGAATGCAGCAATGGTGCATAATGGAATGGTACTGTTGCCGCTTAAACCTGTGCACACACGTACCTCAACAATGGACGTTTGTCAATAGTAGCCCATAATTTATAGGCATATTTATTGTTCACACATGATGTGGAGCTTGCAGCGCATACTAGCCCCCCCCCCCCCCCCCCCCCCCCCCCCCCACCGGCGAATTAGGAGCGGGACGCTTTAATGGATTTCGATGAAACTTGGACGCAGTGACCCGTAGGAAGACACAATTCATCATCGGATTTTGGGGTCATAGGTCATGTAGGGGGTCGTTAAAGGTCATTGTTCGTATGTACGTTAAAGTTCGGGTTAAGTTTTTAAGAAAACAATGTATAACTTCTACATGAAAAACATGAATTTTTATGAAACTTGGATGCAGTGACCCTTGGGTGGCAAGACACAATTCCTCATCAGAATACAATGTACTGGTCAGAGGTCACGTGAGGGTCATTTTTGAAAAATCTGTGATGGTCTACTTGGTCTTATTCCTCCATGCTTGGATGGAGTGATCATTGGTTCGTCGATCGTTTTCTTGCAGAACACTGCATGTTCCAGGCTACTGTCTCATTGCTAGGCCTTGAATCATGATTAACAACATCTTGGCAATGGCGGCCACATACTGCAGCTACACACATACAGCAAACTGGTCAATACAGTCAAGATGACATATTTAGGATTGCTGTAGCCTTAAGAAGGACCCGACTTCCCCCCTGACGTTTACCAGAATGTGAAGAATCTGGGAATCTGTTCCATTAAACCTACCAGAAGAGGAAGAAGGTCATGGGCTAAACAGGGTCACACACTTGATCTCCTTATAGTAAGAGATTGTGGGGATTTCGTCGATAAAGTGAGCGTACTCCCTGCAATGCCATCTGACCACTCAGCAATCACCTTCACAGCGGCACTTTCACGTCCTCTTCCCACCAAAGAGCAAATCCACCATCGAAATCTTCGTAACATCTCTTCAGCTCTGCCAGAATAACCACGTCGCCGACTCTCACATTTCGCATGTGGACACTCCATTTCTTTCTTGGAACAGGAGCTGGGTGAACATCCCTTATCCATGTCTTCCAGAAGGATGCAACAATTCGTTACACAAACTCCAACCTATCTCTAGGATTCTTGCTTGTGAAGAACGGCCCCTAGGGTACTCTGTTTGATGCCCTATACCAAGCAGAATATCATTCGGACAGATGTAGCTGCTATCATCCGGATCGTTTGGGTGCCTGCCAATAGACCTTTCATTGACAAGATTTGCGACTTCTTGAAGACACGTCTGCAGCTCAAATAGGGTCAATCGTTGCTCTCCAATCGCCTTATCATTGAGGGCTTGTTTACAACTTCTGACCAGCGCCTCCGCACACCCTTTTTGATGTGGGGCAAGAGGTGTAGTAAACTTCCAACATACTTGTCTCCCAGCACAAGTCTTTCAACTAAGTCTCGTTCCACACTTTCACCATCTCTCGCAGCTGCCATTCGGCCCCAATGAACCGGGTCCCATTGTCACTCTGTATTAGCTTTGGATGTCCTCGTACAGCAATAAATCGCCTTAGGACTTGGAGAAATTCCATTGTCGAACAATCAACTGCTACTTCTAGGTGCACGGCTCTTGTACTGAGACGTGTGAACATTACACCATGGTGCTTAGTGGTCTTGTTTCTTCAAATGTTAACAACATACGCTCCAAAGTAGTCATAGGCTGTGTAGTAGAATGGCGGTGTAAATGGCGCCATCCTCTCAGTAGGCAGACTGGCCATGTACTGTGTCTCTGTTTTGCGTTAATATACCCTGCACATAACGTATCTGTATTTCACAGTCTTAGCTAGGCTTGTTCCGCTAGTCACCCTGTACTTGCTTCTGACCTTGGTTGCCGTAGTAGCGACTCCGTAATGTCCACGCTCATGAACATACTTTGTGATCAAGTACGATACATGATGACTTCTGGGGATTAGCACCGGGTGTTGTCTTTCATATAAGAGAGCTTTCCATGATGACCTCTTCCTCCAACACAGATAATTATGTCCTTCACAAATGGAATAAGTGACTTGAACCCTCCTTTTTTTCAGTCGTTCATGAAGTAGTTTCTGTGATTCAAACAGCCAGTGGTTTTCAGCAGTGGTTAATTCTTCAATGGATTCTGGACTTAGCTTTCAGGTTTGAGATAAAACGGAAGACGTACGCCGTCACACAAATCAACTTTCTCCAGCTGGAGAATTTGTGGCAGTCTATCGCCTCATCCGCTTCTTTAATCAGTAGTTTGGTCTTCTCCTTCCTCTTTTTACCTCACTCTTTTTAGCTTTTGGCATGGACTTTCCTCAGGCTCTTTCAAGAATTCTGGACCATCTCTCCAGATGCCCTGTAAGTCTTGGACTCTGACACCTCTTGAGATCTTGTCGGTAATGTTGTGCTCGCCTGGGACGTGCCTCCCGTCGGAAGGATCGGTTTGGCTCTGAATTTCCGTCACTCTATTTAATACGAACGGTTTAAATTGTCGTGATTGGCCACGTATCCAGGAAAGGACAATATTGCTCTCTCGAACTCAGCTGACGTCCTTGACCACTGATACATAGTCTAGTCGCCAATACTGCTGCTTGTAGCTCCAATCTCGGAATCGTCAGGCACTTCAGTGGAGCTACCCTTGATTTTGCGGCGACAAATCTCACATCAAATGATCCGAACTCGTTCTCCCATCTGGTGTAGGCCACTGTACCAAATGCCTCGTCGGATGCATCACAGAACACTATACGTTCAACAGGACGGTCTGGCTTTGGCATCGCTCAAAGGATACTCGATCTAAGCTCTCAAGTTCTGTAAAGAACTTTCTCCATTCAGCCTTTGCTTCTGGTTGTAATTCGTCATCCCAGTCAACACCTAGTTGCCACAGCTTCTGCATCAGGATCTCTCCTCTGATCAGAAAAGCACCAGTAAAGCCAATGGGATCAAATATTTTTGCCAGCTCATTTAGTACCATCCGTTTAGTCATGACATCTCTTTCTTTCAAGGCCATTGGTTTAACTTGGTACTTCAGTCTGTCTGTCTCTGGGTTCCATACCACGCCTAATACCTTCTGCTCTTCTGTAGGCATACCTCCTACGATTGGTTTCTCTCCAGTCTTTCCTTCTTCTAACTTTGCGTTTGATACCCACTCTTTTACCTTGAAGCCACCTGCATTTAAGACCACGTCAATTTGGCCAGTCATCAGACGTGTTGCTTTCTCAACTGAATCTGTAGAGGTACATATGTCATCCATGTATGTGTCACGGTCTAATGCTCTGGATGCCTCTGGGTAGTCTTTGGCTCCTTGGCGGCTGTCCTCTTCAGTGCAGTCAATGCCATAGCTGGTGCTGGCATGTCGCCAAAGGTCACCACCTCTTTAACAAATACATGTACATCTGGTTCTCGTGCTTTATAGCTCTTCCATGTGAACCTATGGACATTGTCAAATCGTTTCCATTTTTATGCCTGATTTTATGAATGTTTATGGTTTTTGTGTGTAATTTTCTATTCCTCTTATACATAATTGTTGTATTTATTTAACCCCGCACATATCGACCTAACTTATCGTATTTTGCTCGTTACGTAATACGTTCACCTCAAAAGTTTGTTTATTATGTTTGTAACCTTTATTTGACAATACGTAACAATACACCCTTGTGAACAATGGTTATGGTAATTTGCGGTTCCATTTGTTATGGTGATTTATTTGTAGGACGCTTTTGAAAATGTGGAACACAGATGTGAAATGTGTATGCTAATTAGTTTTGACAGTATATAAGTTGGACATGTATGGTGATTATGGGTTAGTCAAGAATTGTGCGCCCTGAGAGATAGCGATAGAGAGAAAGGTGTCTAAGTTTGTGACATGCTGTTGCGTTGCCGCCGCCCCTAACCAACAGGCGTGTGGGTACAGCCACCGCAGGTACAGGGCCGGCCAACCAAAACGTTGAGGCCGCGAGCCACTGTTCAACACTCTCATCGTATAGTTTGACCAGGCGACACACGGCGTCACTCCAGAAATACCGTAAGTTTTATTTAAGTGTTAGTGATTGAAACGGGTTGATAATTTGTGCAACTTAAAAATACTTGTGTTGATTTATTTGCATTCACATACGTTTTATAAAGAACATCAGTTTGTACTGTTTTGGGTTATTTTAATATTTTATAGATAACCATTTTCCTCTGGTTTGACCAACCCCCCAATTCCCCGTGAAACTGCGTCCAGTCGACGGCAGGGGTGCCCATACAACCTATCGGACAATGACGACGTCAAGGACGACCGTCGATTGATACACCTACGATCAATGAGGGCAGGTTGCGAAGGTCCAAACTGAATATTCCGAGTTGCTTTGAAGCCATGCTCTGATGTACTGGCTTTTAACAAGTTGATTTTATTTTGCTGAAAAGTCGTTGACTTTTAGTTTACTTTGCTTTAATTTACCAGTTTGGTCATATTTAAAGATTTGATTTGTATAATTCATTTGCTGGTGTAAGGGCTTGCTTGCAAATTATTTTGCTTATTAACCTGTTTACTTGTATTTGATTCGAAAAGTTTTCTCCGATATAATTTATCCGAGTTGAATTCTGTTACATTTCTGTTACATTTCATAGAATTTCACTTAATTCGTCTGTTTGAGGGAAATACTGATCTAATTGGATCATTTTGTTGATTTCACTTATTACTTTGAGTATATCCCTCCGTTTAACCTTGTCTAATGTTGTACATTTTGTAAATAATTTAATTCCTTTTAATTAAATCGAATTATTCTCTTTAATTAAAAATATATATTTTTGTTACCGAATTTAAAACTGTTTCTCCTTTGCTTTATTTATTGGGTTCACGACAGACCTATTGGTGCAATTGGTTTGTTGGGGAAATTAGCTGACAGACATGCTTGTCTCTTTCGGAGATTCTGATTAAGTGGTACATCTTAGCTATGTCGGCTGACACAGCAATCGGAAATTGTCTGAACCGGAACAGAACTCAAAATAGATCGTTGAGGAGATCAGGGCCTTTCTCCCAGTACTCATTCAGTCGATGGCCGTTGAAGCTAGCGGATGCATTGAAGACGATGCGAACTGGCGTACTCTTCTTACCAGGACGTATGGACCGGACCATCATAATTCTTAATCTCTTCGTTGCTCAACTTTCTCGAAATCCACCTTTTGTTCCATTTCTTTCATCTGATCATCATAGAGTTGAGCATTAATGGCTCCCTTCTTTTTGGAGCCTCTTCTCTATAGACAGCAGCTTTGCCACAGCCTGTTTTCTGTTGTCTGGCACATCTTTCGGGTTTCTCTTCCATGGGTAGGGAACCAGCCATCTGTTGTCTACTTTATCACATGACTCTCACATCTTTTCAAATTGGTGTTGGTCATTCGGAGTCAACTGCATTTCATTTGAAGACTTACAGTTGCAGTTTTGAAGCCTCACCCCCATCGCCTCAGTAGACCAAAAACCCGCTGAGGTCAGTCTTGCCAGTGACCTGTATGTGGAGTACAGTGGATGTTCTCGCAGTTGCCTCACTAGATGATCATAGAATCACCCAGCCCAGTGGAGAATTTCTTAGGACATAGCCCTCTATTTGCTTTGTCTCACCGCCATGGCGCGCCATGCGTAGCAGGATGATCAACACCTAGTAGTATGTGAATCTCTCCATACCCACGTCTAATCTTCAACACCAAATCATTCTCGATCTTTTCTCTGCGCTGCTCTGGTAGTGGCAGTACTGTGGTTATCTCGGGAACTTCTACCGCTGACACTTTATACACTTTCTCTTCGTGATACACCTTAATCTCATTCAGCTTGGTGACGTGAGTCTCAGTCATTCCGCCCAATGTTGTGATGTCAATGCTGATTTTGTTTGCCTTTGCCATGTAGACCAAGTCTTTGCACCGCTATCCCTCCGACCAGGGTTACACTCGCACAACAGTCGAACACAATGCTTCCAGTCATTTTCTTGTCAAGTGCCCCGATTTCAGCCGTCAGCAAAGTAGTGCAACATCGGTGTAATCTGTGTTGGTGTTGCACGCCATAACCTGAGCTGTTGGTGCCGAGGCCACATGTCTTACTACATGTAGGAGGTGATGGTGATAGGAAACACACCGGGAGCACTTTCTCTTTCTGTTGCACGTAGGCCTACTTATGTTGTGCCCTTTGCCGGCATGTTTCATGCAAGCGAAACAGGCATGCTTATCCTTTACCTTTCGATAGCGTTCTTCAGGAAACAGTTTTAATATGAAAGGACACTGATCAGGTCAATGACCATCGGTTTCACAGCACTTTTTCCATTTTTCTGTTGTGGATGGTCGTGCTTCGGTCAGATGTACTCTTGCTTGCTGAGTTGTTATCGTACTCGTGCTTCTGATGGGAGCAGCTGCCCTCATTCTGGTCTTCGTCTCATCCTGAAGAAATTCGAGCAGGCCTTCAAGAGAGGCCTCCTTCATGTTCTGCTGTAATATGCGGGCATACACCTTTCTATCATCTGGAGTCAGTTTCTTCTCGATGAGCGCCAGTATGTGGTTGTTGTTCATGTCCGACTCTTTCCCGACTTGCTTTAGGATATTGAAGGAGCGCCGTACAAGCTGAGCAAACTCACAAAAGCGCCAATCTTCTCCATCACTAAGTGCTCTGAATTTGGTCAGGTCCTAGGCCACTATGTCAGAGATGACCCTCGGATCACCAAAGTACACGTCCAAGTAATCCCAGCATGCAGCATAATCAGTTCCAATACCTTTCAGTAATTTAAGTGGCTTGCCAGTTAAATTGTTCCGCAGAATGGATACAGCATCTCTTGCATCATAGATTGGATCAATCCTGTGTTTGAAGTCATCTTTAACGGTATGATAGTCTCTGACGTCCCCACTGAATGTAGCCAACTTGGGTTTCTCTATCCTCGGTTTCACTTTGTACGGAGCAGAAGTACTGGTTTTTGATGGCTACATTACTTTAGAACTTGCTGGTGCGAGAGGTGACATGTCAGCTTGCGGTTGAGCGTTGCAATCTGAGGAACCTTATAGGAGGCATCGTCATCGAGTAGTGCAACAACATCTCCTGCCGGCGTACATCCAGCTGGTTTGTCAAGTTGAGATTTTCTTAATTGAGTCAGCTTGAGCTTCATTCCTATGAAGTCATCCATGCAGGTCTGAATGTATCCCTCTTCCCACTCATATTTATCACAGTCTAGTATTATCTCACAATACTACAGTAGTTCAGTTAACATTCAGTGCAGTTCTGTTCAGTACGTAGGTGATCTTGAAATTAATGATGAATAACATTCTAATACATGAATACCAAATACACCTAAAACTACAATAAACACCCTAAAATCCAAAACAAACCAAGAACCTGATCAGTATTCAAGCAACAACAAACTCTAGGACATGTTGACATTAGTTTTTGAAAACTTATGTTGTAGTTGCCGCAACTCTTTACAAGATGGTCTATAAACAAAGGTTTTCTTCGAATGACAAACCACATTCACTCACGCGTGACGGCTTAAGTGAGGCTGTGCAGTGCACGTGGTATACCCGTACCGTACCCAATTTACCGCATCGCGTTATTCCAATTCTGAACAAAAGCTACTAAATGTACCAAATAAGAAAGGGGGGGGGGGGGGGGCGCTACATCTATATAAAAAAAGCTCAATTCCTGTCTTAGGGAAATAATAAAAAAATAACTACGATGATCAGATGTCGGGCGTGGAATCTCTGACTTATCAAAGTACCCAACCAAAATGGCGGAAATTAGGGTAAAATTACCCGTGTTTTTTAAAAACATATTTATTTTGGGGTTGGTTCGTTGATGAAATCTCAAGGTCAAATGGTCAAAATGGTTGCAAATTTGAATGTCAACAAACATTAATCTATTTTCGGCATTTTGTTCTATACTAACCCCTAAACAAAAAACATTTGAAGGTATTTTCATCCTCTATTGTAGACTTGTCGTTAATGTTTTTCGCGGCCGGTGATAGTCGAGTTGGGGATACTCGAGTCGCGGTGCATAATACGCTAAAGCGCGCCCTCGCGCGAGGCTGCTGGCTCCCGACTATACTACATTAACGACTTGTGAAACCCGAATGCTGTACGTATTCATATATTCGAGCACGAACGCGATATACATTACGGTTGTCATAGAGACGATCATTGAGACGAGTCCATTTTATCTGAGGGTATAGTAACAATTTCAGTTACTCTAAATGCACTGAATGCTTGTGCTGGAGAGCAACTTTAATGTTCTTGTCTTGCATTACGATCGAGGATCGAAACACAAAAGAGAACAAAGGGAACAAAGGATCCTCGATCGACGGTTTGCTTGTCCGAATTCTGTCCTCGATCGACGGTGCAATGGCAAAGCAATGGGGATTGGGTTAAGTAAAGGAAGAAAGGAAAACACAATATCGATCCTCGGTCGTTATGTGGTTCACGACTGTGTGTGTTTTTGTGTGTTAACTGCTTTATTAGTTTACTGAATTAATAAATAATCTAAACTTGTCTTAAAATGCATTTTTCTTAAGGCTTTTATTGAAAAGTAAATGTTGTTCTTTTTTATTTGTACTTAACAGCATTTGCTACAGTTTGTATATTCATACAGCCCATTGTGTAGTTAATATTTACATCGCCTTGTATGTTCACGGTCAGTGAAGCAAGAGTTAAAGTCAAATAAACAGGATGCTCTAAGGTTGAATGGAATCGTTGGTGCGCTATTAAGCGTTTCTTGCAATTCTCCTTCAGAAGTCAACGAGCTGGTAAAATGTCAAGGTGCGTCCTTTTGTTCATCGACGCTGTGAGCTTTCAAAGGTTGGACATCACTTTAATGAAATGCATAAGTTATAATTACTAGTGTCACAGTCATTAGGATATGAATTCAAAATAAAAACTCTTTTACTGTTTCATATATTGCGTTTTAATGTGCAGACCGTTTACACAGATCCAAATTAAATGTTAAAAAAGTAGCAGTTTGGAACATCCTTCATGTACAGCTCACCAGCTTCCTGCCGAGTCGCGTTGTTCAGTTGGCACTGCATCTTTCCTCGGCCTATCTCAAGCAGGTTGAAGGAGCCGCACCGAGGCTCCGATCGGCAGGCCTCACCGCACGCCAGCAGGCCAGTCACCGGTAGCTCCTTCACGATGTGATCGACGAGGCACGCTGAGGCGATACGGCCAGCGGGGTCGGTCTCAATGCAGAATATGGTGGTTTCTTTCTGGACTGGTTGTTCACAGGCTGCGTATTTGAGATGAAAGCAACTGTAGTCGTCCCATTGTCCATCGAATCTTGTATTTAAAATACCACAATCTGCATCATCACCACCACCCCCTATGTCATTTGGCTCCCCCCTGTGCCAGTTTTGGTAGGCGTTTGCGTCTTCTCCCAGCGGACAGTGCTTCCATGTCCCTTCCACCTCGATGTCATTGCACCCGATCCACAGGTACTTCGTGGGATTCTGATCAAACCCTCTGAGGAAAAACTCCCATAGGAATTCATGTTCGTCTTGGGAGTTGGGAACGGCAAGTTTCGCTCGGGATTGGACACAGGTGCGATTCGCTTGGTGCCAGTTCATGGGTTGGGTTATCAGCAGATAGCACGATTTATCGTAGTGTTGCCAGTTCGGAGGGCAAGTCGAAGCCGAAAATACGCCACAGGCAAAACCCAAAACAAGCAAACATTCAAATGTAGGAATCATTGTCATGCGTGTATCAAGATTCCAGGGAATTAAGTGTTTCATATGAGAGACCGAGGACGAAATGAAGATAACTGTGTACTCTGACGAGTGAACAGGAACAAACTGACAATTTATTTTAACCAGCACGAAAACCGTGGATATCTCACGCACCGTAGGCCTATATATCTAAAGCAAGAGGCAGTGCTGGAATTCACGCATACATGTAAGGTTTTGATTGGCTAACAGTCCTCAATCCATGGTCACGTGCCAACTGTTGCTTTACATGTGCTTTGCAATCCAAGGTGAAACGTGAACACGCCCTGACGTATTCCTATTGTTCCTGCACGACAATACTACCGGTAATGGCTTGTGTAGTTAATATTTACATCGCCTTGTACGTTCATGGTCAGTGAAGCAAATGTTAAAGTCAATTTAACAGGATGCTCTGAGGTTGAATGAAATCGTTGGTGCGCTATTAAGTGTTTCTTGCAATTCTCCTTCAGAAGCCAACGAGCTGGTAACATGTCAAGGTGCGTCCTTTGACTCATCGACGCTGCAACAGCTTTCAAAGGTGTATTGTCATCACT
Source organism: Crossaster papposus (assembly GCA_037893245.1). Classification (NCBI taxonomy): domain Eukaryota; kingdom Metazoa; phylum Echinodermata; class Asteroidea; order Velatida; family Solasteridae; genus Crossaster; species Crossaster papposus. The sequence goes on along the minus strand of JBAIAA010000255.1, from coordinate 257,559 downwards.
TTAATGAAAAGCATAAGGCATAAACAAAAAAATGTTATGTTGGCGTAACGGGCCCAAAAAAATAAGGTAGATAGGTAGGGATTATTATTATTATTTTTTTATCCCAGCAATGAAAATGATATGTTTTATAATTGTTTAAGCCGGTAGTGATACACGATAGCGTGTCCAGGTTCAATATTTTCACAATCCACACACACAACAATGAGAAACGGTCAGAAATGGTTTCAAACGTATTTATAACTAGATTTATATAGATTTTAATCATTAAAACTGTAGTCGTCCCATTGTCCATCGAATCTTGTATTTAAAATACCACAATCTGCATCATCACCACCACCCCCTATGTCATTTGGCTCCCCCCTGTGCCAGTTTTGGTAGGCGTTTGCGTCTTCTCCCAGCGGACAGTGCTTCCATGTCCCTTCCACCTCGATGTCATTGCACCCGATCCACAGGTACTTCAGGGGATTCTGATCAAACCCTCTGAGGAAAAACTCCCACAGGAATTCTTGTTCGTCTTGGGAATTGGGAACGGCAAATTTCGCTCGGGATTGGACACAGGTGCTATTCGCTTGGTGCCAGTTCATGGGTTGGGTTATCAGCAGATAGCAGGATTTATCGTATAGTGTTGCCAGTTCGGAGGGCAAATCGAAGCCGAAAATACCCCACAGGCAAAACCCAAAACAAGCAAAAATTCAAATGTAGGAATCATTGTCGTGCGTGTATCAAGATTCCAGGGAATGAAGTGTTTCATATGAGAGACCAAGGACGAAATGATGATAACTGTGTACTCTGACGAGTGAACATAAACAAACTGACAATTTCTTTTAACCAGCACGAAAACCGTGGATATCTCACGCACCGTATAGATCTAAAGCAAGAGGCAGTGCTGGAATTCACGCATACATGTAAGGTTTTGATTGGCAGTCCTCAATCCATGGTCACGTGCCAACTGTTGCTATACACGTGCTTTGCAATCAATGGGGAAACGTCACTCAAGCTATAAACACGCCCTGACGTATTCATATTGTTCATATTGTTCATACACGGCTGCAACTTAATCGCATATGTCTGACACATAGACATCGCCCGAAAGGTCGTGGCCCAGTCAGGTACGACCTTTACAGGCTTGCAAGTGATGCCTCAACCCAAAATGCCTACAGACAGAGCCTGCAGGCCAACCTGGAAGGTATCCATATTGGCCATGACAATAATGATGCCCTGTCCAATGTACTGAAGCAAATGGGAACATCAGCTACTGAAACTGTTGGAGTCTTGACAAATTGCCGTGGCAGACGCCACACTGAAGACCAATTGGTGAGAGACCTGTCATTGCAACAGAAGGCTATGAGACTCCGCAGTACCAAAGCAGCTTCAGTGAAGATCGTTCGAACATTCGCAAGGAACGCAATGCTCTACTACGCATGATCAAAAAGCGCCTACGAGAACTCGCAGTAGAACGAGCAGATGCCCTGGCAGATGACATCACATCTACAGACGACTGTCGCAAAATGTTCCGAGCTGCACGTGCTCTTAAGGTAACTGGCCCGACACCAACACTCACAGTACATAATGCTGATGGACAATTCATGGGAACTGACCAAGGCAAGGCTGATACCATTCGTGAATGGTTCAGCAAACAACTTACAGACCCAGACGCCGACGGTTTAGAGCCTTTTACGGGTGATCCAAGGCCACTAACGACCCCCATCACAACTGGGGAGGTTGGCAAAGCTATAACATCACTGAAAAACTGTCGTTCACCTGGACCTGATGGAATCCCTAACGAATTGTTCAAATATGCCAACGATGTTGTGTCACCACTTATTGCTTCCATCATTAACTCAGCATTCCACCACCACGTTTCTATTGAATCTACCGGCCAAGGCACACTTATAGCACTGCCAAAACCCAAGAAGGCCCCTGGTCAACCTGCCAACTTGCGACCTATCGTCCTACTAAACAGTATCCGTAAAATCCTGTCCACAATAACACTGAATCGTATCCGGGAGAAGATCGACATCTTTACCGGACCATATCAAAGCGGTTTCAAGAAAGATAGGAGCTGTGCAGACATAGTCTGGGCACAACGCATGCTCGTCTCAGTAGTGATGTCAAAACACTGGGATTTCTTCAAGATGGGCATAGATATGTCCAAGGCTTTTGATACCATAAAGCGCTCAAGAATACTAGATGTTCTCCATCGGGCAGGATGCAATGACGACGAATTGCGACTTGTGAGGCTAGTACTAGCAAATACCAAGTTGAAGGTCCGTGTCATGAAGACCTACTCGGCTGAATTCGTCACATCTATTGGCTCGCCACAGGGAGACAGTCTTTCACCTGTGCTCTTCACATGTTACCTCGCTGCTGCCCTGTCATCCGTAAGGGAGGCTTCTACCAGACCTAACCCTCCTATCTCATCACTTGGAATGCCACTAGAGATGGGGGGGGGGGGGGGGGGGTGCGAATTTGTACTGATGAGTTTTCGAACCCCAGCTTTGTCTAGGTCTCGGGCTTCATTCATACAGTTTAGCAATAGACGGATCCAAAGCCAGGGTTTGGGAAATGGCCTTGGTCTGTTTGTAACGAAGGCTCTAATTGGGCCCATGTTTTTTTGCGCTAATTACCACGGATATGGCCGAAGGGGTTTGAGCGCTGTTATAGTCAGGTTCATAATGTACATATTTAAAGTTTCGTTCACTTTTTTTGTAGATTTGCTAAACTATACATTTTTGGAAACGTTAGGATATACTCAACAGGAAAACCAATGTGACGTGACACATGAAAAGTCATTGGGTGTCACATTAAAGGTCCATTTTTTTTTCATTGCCCTATATCTCTGGAAGTATAAGTCCGATTGGGTTCAAACTTGTTATGCAGGTATGGCGGGATGTGTTATAGATATAAATTGAAGTGACATTATGATGATGTCATCGTATAATTTGTTATGATTTTGTTTCATTTTTGGACCTTTAAGCCATATCTCATCAACAGAACATAATAAATTCAAAATTCTTTTTGTAATATGTTTATTGGGTCATAGACATATGCACACAATTGTGAAAATGTGTGACATCATCATGTCGTCATCAAAATGCTATTCAAAAAATCCAAGATGGCTGCCATAAAGAACCTAAGAGCAAATGTAAACATTGGTTTTCATGTTAAGTATATCCTAACGTTTCCGAGAATATATAGTTTAGCAAATCTACACAAAAATTGAACGAAAATACATAAGAAACCTGACTATTAGTAGAAAGATCGTAAAAGCGCTGCGTGGCTCAGGATAGCCAATAACAGCGATAACTCTCACCACTTGCTCCCAAAGTCGCGAATACTGACGTCAAATTTGACGTCAAATTTCACGACCGGATATAAATTTTGATGCGAATTTTTTTCCAGCAAGCTAGGTTTTGACTAGTCTTGCTCCAAGTCAATATTCGCGACTTTTGACGCGAAATTTGACGTCAATATTCACGACTTGGGAGCAAGTTGTGAATTTTGTCGCGAATATTGACGTCAATATTCGCAACTTTCGGGAAAAGTCGTGAAGTTTGACGCGAATATCGACGTCAAATTTGACGTCAATATTCGCGACTTTAGGGGCAAGTTGCGAAATTTGACGTCAATATTGACGTCAATATTCGCGACTTTGGGGAAAGTCGGGAAATTTGTCGCGAATATTGACGTCAATATTCACGATCTGCGTAGTCCGGCCTTCAGGGCCACCATATATGCACGACGAGCCAGCCTATACATGATATCCTATAACAATCTGCCATCGTCGATCGTTTTCTTGCAAAACACTGCAGGTTCCAGGCGCAATGCTAGGCCTTGGATCATGATTAACAAACATGACAACGAAAAATGCTCTGACCAGTAGGTTTCATTTGGAGTGCACATTGTACATTTAAACCCTAATAATAAGAGCACTGCAAACGTTACGTCCCGAGTCTTTGTTTTGCCTTGTTTTCCATTACTGATAATACAAGGTATCTGCCATAACAAGGTAATACGAAAAGTACGGAGCTCTGGAAGTGCCATCCGACTTGTTTACATCCTGAGATATTTTATCTCAAGATGACGACATAATAAAGGCAAAATGACGACATCCTTTGATATTTGTTCGCGTAATGGCGACATCCTGAGATATTATCTCAGGATGTCGTCATCCTACTTTCAACATGTCGTCATCCCGCGATATATTATCTCAGGATGTTATCATTTTACTTTCAACATGTCGTCATCCCGCGATATGTTATCTCGGGATGTCGTCATCCTACTTTCAGCATTTCGTAATCCCGGGATATATTATCTCTGGATGTCGTCATCCCACTTTCAACATGTCGTCATCCCACGATATATTATCTCAGGATGTCGTCATCCTACTTTCAACATGTCGTCATCCCGCGATATATTATCTCAGGATGTCGTCATCCTACTTTCAACATGTCGTCATCCCGCGATATATTATCTCAGGATGTCGTCATCCCACTTTCAACATGTCGTCATCCCGGGATATCTTATATCAGGATGTCGTCGTCGTACTTTCAGGATGTCGTCATCACGCGATATATTATCCCAGGATGTCGCCATTACGCGAACAAATATCAAAGGATGTCGTCATTTTGCCTTTATTATGTCGTCATCTTGAGATAAAATATCTCAGGATGTAAACAAGTCGGATGGCACTTCCAGAGCTCCGTAGAAAAGTCCTGTTACATGTATATATTTTTTTTACAAATACTTTATTATAAAGATTTTTAATTGTATCTCATGAATGTTGCAGTAGAAGGATTTATCTATCTCTATTCCTTCTGCTATCGTAGACTGAATGGGTTTTTATCACTTTTTACTAATAAGGCCAAATACAAAAAGCGTCATGCCCAGTTTTAAAAAAAATGGCCGCCAGACACATCATAATTCGAGTCATGTAGTGAACATGTCACACCCTATCTTATAATTTAAAATTAAAACATGGTTCACCAACGATTAAAAATTGAAATTCATGTGGGTCGATCATGTATGCACCGTACACGACTACACGTCACACCCTAGCCTTCATATTAGAACAAATATATTTCCAGAGCATGTACACAGTGATGTTAAAGTCTAAAAATCCGATCTTCAAATTTTATTATCTTAAAACATTTATTTATTTATTTTTTATTTTTGTTTGTTGCTAAAATGGTCAAATTTATCATTTCTTTCAAAAAGAAAAAGAAAAGAAAAAAGGAGGCGGCCCCCCAAAAGGAAGCGGGCGGTGACGATAAACACGTGTTTTAAAGTTTTTTTTTAGTAATCAAACAACTTTACCTTTTTGCAGATATCGAACATTCTTACTACCGAATTATTAAGAAATATCTTACTTATATATTTGAAAGTCAATAATGGTTCTAGGCATCCAGCAACATAATTGCGCTAGATATCCTGTAAATTGTCCGCAAAATTAAATTGTATAAACAGAATTCGCAATCGCCAGAACAACTGGCCGACGCCGGTTGAAAAACGTCGAACAGGTCAATATTTACTATAAAATACAACCCCAAAAGTCCACCCATTCCTGATAATTCAAGCAATTATCAATGTATATATAGGCCTACTACCTTTACATATGTTATTTTTGTAATTTTTACCCTTTTCATAATTATGTCCACTATTGACGGAGGTAAGGTTTTGAGATCGGATACGATGCTACCAAAAGGTTACAAAATGTATGGACTTTCCTGCCAACACAGAACAGCCACATTACTTACCCAAAAGTGCGACAAAGCGTTGACGTCCACCATTTTCTGGATAAGCCGATCGGAGCATTCAAGGACCGGTTTGTAGTGTGCTACGCCAGCATTATTAACCAGCATGGTGACCTCCCCAACCTCTCGACGAACTCTATCAGCGGCTGCGTACACTTGCTCTGCCTTACTGACGTCTACCGTGTACGCGTGCACGTCTCCTGCGTTTAGATCGCGTATCATACGCAACGTTTCCTCATTGGCGTGTTGGTTGACGTCCCAGATGACCACCGTAGCTCCTCGCTCAGCAAGCTGCATGGCCATGAGACGCCCCAGCCCAGCCCCACCACCCGTCACCAAAGCGATCTCGCATGTCACATTTTTCAGTCTACGAATGGAGGATGGCACGAAGAGATCCACGCAATTCTTGATGAAGGATTCGACAAAATAATAGATCGCCAGAAAAAACACCAACACTCCCTCGACAGCCGACATTGCTGCAACCTTCTTTCTCGGGCGCGGTATGCTAACCCAGAATATAATACGTGAACTTTTCTTATGACTTTTTATCTAAGTTTGTCCCCAACTGATCGTCGCAAACCACTCCGAAAACAACTCGCCTTTCATACTGCACTTCAAAGGTCGACCTGTCTACTGCAATTGTAAAGACGTCGGAGTCATGTAGCAAAGTCCACAAACGCGTACTGCTATCGTTCAAAGTAAACGCCGCGGTACATAAATCCCCAGACAGTACACAACCCAAACGCGAGTTGCTTTTGATTGTGAGGTATTCTGTACATAGCTGTAAATAGCAAAAACTTGTATTCAAATGGAAAGCCATATTGGAATACAAATGACGCATTCAAACTTGAGTTAACTGTTCCGTGTTAGTGATCTGCCTCAGTGAATAATGCCAAGTAAAAAAAAATAACATGTTGATCGTGCGGACTTTTTTAAAAGTTGGTGAGGGAGGCCCTTATTATTTTCCATTTTTGTGTGTGTTTTTTTCCAAGATGGCCGCCATGTCTAAGATGGCCGCCATAACATATTTGAAGACGGTTTTATGGTGCCGTTTAAGTTACATGTATTAAGGTGCAATGTAGATCAACAAATGATTTTATATCATACTGTTTACTTGTCAAGCAAGTTGCTAATATCACAAACAGTATTTTACAGCTTGAATGACAAGTGACGCAAATAGAGCGTGGTCCATTGTGTGCATACACATACAAAAGTGATGCGGTTGTGTATGTAAAAGTAGTGCATATACTATAATTATGCAGTGTTTGCGATGTGTGTTTCTGTGTCCATTTTGATACATATTGTTATTCTTTTCAAGAGTTCTTATCTTGCTTTTGCTCCGAAGTTATTTTAATGGAGTCTAGCTGCATAAACGTGGAATAAAACGGCCATCCGATGTATATTTTTAGTTCAACACGATAGTCGCAATGAGGATTATTTTGTTCACGATTGTGTTGTGAAAATAGTCGGCCTACTTGCAAGAAAGATAAAAATGAAGGATGCACTTGAAAATGGGTATGAAAGTTATGGCTCCGAGATGGGTTTGGTTGATTTTTATTTTGTTATATTTGTTTTTATAACAAATAACAAAAACAATTGGTGCGGCGTCCAAAATCGGAGCGGGCGGGGACGATCAACATTTTTTTTTTTACTTGGCCTACAAAAGTAATTGAATTTCACCATACAGGTGGAGACTAAGCCACAAATATTCGAATTGCCACGGACACCAATTTCTTTTAGATTCTCACTTTTAACAATTGGAAACCCACTACTCTCTAAAATGCACGGTTTGGACTTTACCGGTACCCGCTCGCCAAATGGCAGTTAACACACTGGTCATGGCGAGAACTGTGCTCACTGATCAGGCGACAGGCATTTAACTTAATACACAAGTGCACTATTTGTACCCCATTAGTCGCGATTTTTGTAAAACGATGCCCCACAAGCGAACTTCTAAAAAAGGTTAAAGGAAGAACAAGACCAGTATCCTATACACGTGTAACTGGAATCAAACATAATACTAGTGGCTCTACTTTTTAAGACCAACATTGTATGACCCAATGCGTGATTATTACGCGAAATCCGCAAATTGCCAGGGTTTCATGTACACTTTTGGATACAAATAGGAATGCTGCGTAGCCAAAGCCGAAGTTCGCATCCCAGGAAGCGGTGAACGCCGTGTCAACCAGTACACAATGTATTATTCAGGTAGTTTAGGCCGCACGGAGAGAGTTGGCTTGACCCTAAACCTCCCAAATCCTCCCAAATCAATATGATTTTGTACACACTCTAGGGAGGTAGGGTTAATGTTTAAAATGTTTCGCCCGTCTTGCGAATCAAGAAGAGACACGGTTCAGGTTTAATTGAGACGCCCCACACGGTATCCAAACGATGCACTAGCTGGGTTCAACACGGTTGGACACGCTTTGATTTGTTTCCCTCAATTCGTGTTCAATCGCGTTTGCGCGAGTGGTAAAATCGGCTATGTGTAAACGTTAAAACTAACTCCCTAAGTTGTGTGCAAAATCATATTGATTTTGGAGGATTTGGGAGGGTTAGTTAAGCAATTAATTTGGACTCTCCTGGGATTCGTCTTTACATTTCGATCGTGTTGGTATTGCCAGATCATCCGTGTTGGAGCTACATTAGGTCGCGAGGGGCTCGTGTTGCCATTCGCCTTCAATCGTCTTCATTTGCTGCTATAGCGATGCCCAGACGCTGCGCAGACTATCATTGGAATTACAACAGTTATGGCGCGATCATCAAACGCGAATAGAGACGAATTTCTAATTGATAAAAACCCTCTGCATATCTTCTGGGCATCGGCTATGTGGAAACGTGGCTTTAACAAGGTTAGCCAATCACTTGTTCACCAATGGATCCCAGTCTCAAACCTGATCCTCCACGCACGGCTCCGCCACATGAACAAGTACATAACCATCATCATGGACTAGTGAGTCTACGCACTGACTGAGTACATCTACATCTACATACTGTATAGCCTCCGTTGATGACAAGGATACCAACTGGAACGCCACTCATTGTCAACTATACTCCGGAGACCTGGAAGCTGTCAGTGGTAACGAGCGCACCAGCTACGAGAGTGTTGTTGGGAAAGTTGGCTCCGGACGACCAAATGACAACTCGGCACGCCTTCCAGGGGCGTAGCGAGGACATTTTCATTGGACATTTTCGTTTGGATTCTAGATGCTCTGTGGTGCAATCTGAGGCATTTTCTGGCTACTTTCCTCTGACTAGCTTTTTGAATCAAATTTGCTAACGGGTTTTTGGCATTTGTTATTACATTATTTTTCTTCTGAGCGGAACTCATAATGGGAACGGGGGATGACTGGCATCATGATCAAAAGGTGATCAACATTAAGACATCATCACCTATTAACCAGTGCGCGCCGGATGACGTATATAAACGCAAAGTTTTCCCCAAATTCAAAACGGATGACGCATAAACACGCCAAGTTCAAGTTCGGAAATGTCTGTCAGCAGCGAGCAAGGCCGGAAATGCGTGGGTGTGCTTCTCGGCACTATTGGCCTGAACCCGCTTCGGATCGAGTTTCGTTAAAAATAATCCCGCCCCTCGGCTCGGTGATGTTAAAATAATCCCGGCGCCAACTGGTTAAACAGTTCACTGCAAAACCACCTACTTTTATCAATTCACTGTAGTGTACACACTGTGTAGGCATATTTCACCAATCAAGGTTAAGATTTCAGATTTGCTGTGGAAACTTAAACTGAGGTACAGTAATGAGTAATAATATTAAGCCGATTTACTGTTCCGTGGTAACTTTGAACTCTCAGTGACCTGCCTAATGGTCACTGCCTAAAGTCTCACAATAACTTAGAGTCTTAATGGGGGTCAATGTACACCTGACGATAGACGACGAATAAAGTATGCTGGAGAATTACCGAGAGGGCTTCCTGTGTTATTTCCCTCAGTCGGCATTTGGACTGAGTCCAGGTCGGCAAATGAGCCACCAAATTATTAATTTGGTGGCCCGACTATGTTTGTGTGGTCAAGTTGCCGACTGAGGGTCGAAATACCGACTGAGGAAATGTTTGTTTGGGGGGTGTAACACCCCCCACCACACCCCCGGTCGCCACGCCCCATACGCCTCCTCAACTGTTTTTTTTCAATGACACCAGGGTGCCAGCAAATAATTACGTACACATTGTACATGGTATACACACCGGTACATCGGTCGTCTGTTTTTATTTGTTCATGATACAACAAACATATACACAGTGTTGTGGACTCGCACCTTGTGGTTTTGTAGCTTTTTTTTATTGCAGTGTTCCAATGTTTGTGACTCAAATTGACTCGAGCTAAATACAATACTCGACATGACTCGACTACACACCGATTCGACTCGACACACTGATTGACTCAACCTTCGTGACTGGACTCGACTCGAGTCACAAAAATAAGTGACTCATTACAACTCTGTACATTAGTACCTTTGAAGATCATTAATACAAAATATCAAAATTAATAACATCTGCCATATTGACTTAATTGTACACTGGACGTTATATGGATGATGAATTTTGATGAATTATATTCGGACACTGATAAAATACAGTTAAAAGAATCTGAACTCGCTGAATAATTAATTAATCCTTTTTGCCTCCAAGTCTCCCGACAAATGTAGACATGGATTCATAAAATCCCAACTGACGGAAAATGTGCACCTTGGCTTTTTCTGGTATCCAGCTATAAATACACAAATGATATCACAAAGTTGCAAATGAGTTAAGAGCCTGTCCCAGCTATGACAAGCTACAAAGTTGCCAATGAGTTTTGAGCCTGTCTCAGCTAGGACAAGCTACAAAATTGCCAATGAGTTCAGAGCCTGCCCCAGCTACGACAAGCTACAAAGTTGCAAATGAGTTAAGAGCCTGTCCCAGCTACGACAAGCTACAAAGTTGCCAAAGTGTTATGAGCCGCCCTGTCCCAGCTAGGACAAGCTACAAAGTTGCCAAAGTGTTATGAGCCTGTCCCAGCTAAGACAAGCTACAAAGTTGCCAATGCGTTATGAGCCTGTCCCAGCTAGGACAAGCAACAAAGTTGCCAATGAGTTATGAGCCTGTCCCAGCTACGACAAGCTACAACGTTGCCAATGAGTTGCCAACTACACACTGACTCGACTCGACCTTCTTGACTGGACTCAACTTGAGTCACAAAAATAAGTGACTCATTACAACTCTGTACATTAGTACCTTTGAAGATCATTAATACAAAATATCAAAATTAATAACATCTGCCTTATTGATTTAATTGTACACTGGACGTTATATGGATGATGAATTTTAATGAATTATATTCGGACAATGATAAAATACAATTAAAAGAATCTGAACTCGCTGAATAATTAATTAATCCTTTTTGCCTCCAAGTCTGCCGACAAATGTAGACATGGATTCATCAAATCCCAACTGACGGAAAATGTGCACCTTGGCTTTTTCTGGTATCCAGCTATAAATACACAAATGATATCACAAAGTTGCAAATGAGTTAAGAGCCTGTCCCAGCTATGACAAGCTACACAGTTGCCAATGAGTTTTGAGCCTGTCTCAGCTAGGACAAGCTACAAAATTGCCAATGAGTTCAGAGCCTGCCCCAGCTACGACAAGCTACTAAGTTGCAAATGAGTTAAGAGCCTGTCTCATCAAGGACAAGCTACAAAGTTGCCAATGAGTTCAGAGCCTGTCCCAGCTGTGACAAGCTACAAAGTTGCCAATGAGTTATGAGCCTGTCCCAGCTACGACAAGCTACAAAGTTGCCAATGAGTTATGAGCCTGTCTCAGCTACGACAAGCTACAAAGTTACCAATGAGTTATGAGCCTGTCCAAGCTACGACAAGCTACAAAGTTGGCAATGAGTTCAGAGCCTGTCCCAGCTATGACAAGCTACAAAGTTGCCAATGAGTTATGAGCCTGTCTTAGCTAGGACAAGCTACAAAGTTGCCATTGAGTTATGAGCCTGTCTCAGCTAGGACAAGCTACAAAGTTGCCAATGAGTTATGAGCCTGTCTCAGCTAGGACAAGCTACAAAGTTGCCAATGAGTTATGAGCCTGTCTCAGCTACGACAAGCTACAAAGTTGCCAATGAGTTCAGAGCCTGTCCCAGCTATGACAAGCTACAAAGTTGCCAATGAGTTATGAGCCTGTCTTATACCCCAGTCACAATTGGCTTGCGATGGGTTTGCGATTAGTTTGCGGCGGATTTCTAGACATTTTCGGCCGGGGCCCCACGGGACTCCTTGCGGCTGCCGGGTCATTTTTTGGCATCGGGCGGGCATCGAGTTACTTTTAACTCGGACTTAAAACCTGGTGCGGCGTTTCGCATCGCAAACTGATCGCCAATAAATCGGTCGATGCCTAGCCGATGTCCGGCAGGGCATCGCACACGTCGGGCGGGCGCCGAGCCAAATTTTGGACAACCCAGACAATCAATATATCGGCCAGGCGCCGCCCACACGCCGGCCGGGTCCCGCCAGGCGTCCGGCCGACTTGGCGGTGCCTGGCCGGAAATCGGCCGGGGGCCAGACGGCGCCCTGCCGGCGCCCAGCCTGAAATCGGTCATGCATCGGCCGGGGCTCGCAGGGTAAAAAAAGCGGCTCATCTACATCTACACACAATTTATCACACAAGTTTCATACTGCAAGTACTACATCTCTTCTTGAAATGCAACAAGAACCAGGTTGTAGCGGTATAGCGTGCAAACGCCAACCTCTCCCTCAACCGGGCGACCTACACGCGCTGTGCAGGTGCCCGCAAGCGTTGTGGAGGTATCAACGGCATTTTCTTATTTAATGGCCCTGTCACACCAGAACATTTTAGGCCAACGCGTGAGTAGCGTGTTGTAATTTTGGCAACACGCTGGCAAACGCTAACCAACGCTAGGCCAGCGTTAGCAACACGATGAGCGCGTTACTCACACGCTGGGACACGCTGTCATACGCTGAGGAATTTCTTTTTTCTTCAAAATAGCTACAATTTCCAGCGTTTGCCAGCGTGTGGCTACACACGCTGGCGGCGCGTTTTAGATTCGTTACTCACGCATCGAACACGCTAGGCGATCGTTATCAACCCGCTACTCACACGCCGGCGTACGCCGGCGTACGCTTGCGACACGCTGGTTATGGCCCTGCCACACCAGGACGTTTTACGCCAATGCATGAGTAGTGCGTTAAAAATAGTTGATACGCTGGCAATTGCTGAACTTTCACAGAAAAAGTCAAGTGGAACCGTGATTTCAGCGTGTTCATACAGGTTGATAACGGGTTCATAGCGTATGCCGGCGCGTAAGTAGCGTGTGAGGAACGCGCTCAGCGTGTAATTAACGCATCACTGATTTGTATAAACAATACGACAGCGGGTCGCCAGCGTGAGAGTAGTGGGTTGGTAACGATCGTCTAGCGCGTTCGACGCGTAAGTAACGGCCTTCTTGCGCGCCGCTAGCGTGTGCAGTCACACGCTGGCAAACGCTCAATTTTTTTTTAGGTATGTTGAAAAACGTATTTTTGTCTCAGCGTGTGACAGCGTGTTTCAGCGTGTGGGTAACGCGCTCAGCGCGTTGCGAACGCTGGCCTAGCGTTGGTCAGCGTTTACTCGCGTGTTGCCGAAATTTCAACACGTTGGCCTAAAACGTTCTGGTGTGACAGGGCCATTACTGTAGTAGCGCGTCATCTTTTTGTACAACTAATCATGTGTTCGTTGCCGTACGCTGGCGCGCGTTGGACCGCGCTACTCACGCGCTGGGGAGTCATTCATCAGTCGTCGAGCGCGTTACTAACGCGTTATTCACGCGCTGGCGAACGCTATGAACCCGTTATTAACGCGTTATGGACACGCTGAAATCACGGTTCAACTTGACTTTTTCTGTGGAAGTTCAGCGTTTGCCAGCATATCAACTATTTTTAACGCGCTACTCACGCGTTGGCCTAAAACGTTCTAGTGTGACAGGGCCATTAAGAAGGTCAGAGGAGAGCTTCTGCCGCCGGCCGTCGATCGCTGGCCACTCGACAGGCACACTACAGATGCCCGTCCGGCCGTCGTACGACCTGTACGAATTGGTTGGCACCCTGCCGGATACCGCAGGGGTATCGCAAGGACATAAGCAGGGCACCGGACGAGTGCCTGCCGGACACCGGCCGATAACCGGGCCAATAATTCGACCCCATTTCCAAGAAAGTCGGCCGATCGCCGGTCGGCGACCCCCCGGGCCCCGTCATGGCAGCGTACGGGGCACTTTTAATTGTGACTGTGACCGCCATATCGCACGATCTTTCGCCGACCTCTACACGCTGGCCGATGCCTAGAAATCGCACACGCCGCCCGGGCTCCGCTTTAATTGTGACTGGGGTATTAGCTAGGACAAGCTACAAAGTTGCCATTGATTTATGAGCCTGTCTCAGCTAGGACAAGCTACAAAGTTGCCATTGAGTTATGAGCCTGTCTCCGCTAGGACAAGCTACAAAGTTGCCAATGAGTTATGAGCCTGTCCCGGCTAGGACAAGCTACAAAGTTGCCAATGAGTTATGAGCCTGTCCCAGCTATGACAAGCTACACAGTTGCCAATTAGTTATGAGCCTGTCCCAGCTAGGACAAGCTACATAGTTGCCAATGAGTTAAGAGCCTGTCCCAGCTAGGACAAGCTACAAAGTTGCCAATGAGTTATGAGCCTGTCTCAGCTAGGACAAGCTACAAAGTTGCCAATGAGTTCAGAGCCTGTCCCAGCTACTCCCAGCTACGACAACCTACAACCTAGTCGACATCAAGATATGGCAAGCTACCAACAACTGGCGACCCAATCGTCGCAACTAAGGATGACCACCTACGACCACACCTACATAGTGTCTTGCCCACGTGTGCAATGGTACACGGGTTCAAATCCCGACAGGAACATGTGCTTGGGCAAGACACTTTACTGCAATTGTCTCTCTCCACCCAGGAGTATAAATGGGTACCTGTGAAGGTAGAGACAAAATTGTGCCGATCTTGAGCTGCTGCATAAATGGTCTCGTTCCTGATGAACAGGGATAATAATTGTTAGCCAAGTTCAACCTATCTCTGGCTGTGCTCCGTGGTCAAATACAGGTTCGTATGGCGGCTGTCTACATGCCATCGACTCGACCATGTTGTAGCCATGTCCTTCGCAATTCACCTCCTCAGCTGCCAGTAAGGATGATTAGCCCCCCACCCTCCAATTATTATCATTATTTTGTTTAGCCAAAAGATAGCATAAAGGCTTTTGTATTTCTAAATGTATCGGGATATCTATTAGGATTGACAGCAGTGAAATGCTACTTACTATTTCAGGAGGACTCCTAATAAACCCACATGTCGAGGTAGAACACACAGTTGCTCCTCTAGGAGCACCGAATCCACAATGTTCTTGACAACATAGGATGGTTTGAGGAGAGGTAGTGCCATCAATGGATCTCTGTTTACAACAAATGACATACACAATAAACCGTGACGAATCGCGCGCACAAACATCACGATTGAACTTCTGGGCACCTCCGAGCCGCCAGCTACAGGACTTTTACGTCCAGTTGATTTTGTTTTTTAAAGATCTAAAACCATGATTTGGCGACCAATATGGATGGCCAATATGGATGGTCAATAATGGTCAATATGGATCAGCGATTGTAAAATTAATTTTACAATATATTGAATATGCAGGGGACAATTTCAAAAAAATAAGCTTAGCACAAAAATGTCCTGCTCAGTAAAACGTCTGGCGTCCTGTGAAAGCCAAGATCCCGTCTTGTGTATAATCATTTCAACACCTGACTTTGAGAGGTGTACATCTGCTATTTTAGGTATTCTACAAAGATGCCAAGAGCAAAGCCACAGCGTGGCTGCAGGGCCTCTTCAAGCAACCGACCATGCATTCCTTCCGCCGATTATGTTCCTGATAACGACCACCTAATGACTTTCAAGACCACCTAACGACTCTCAAAACCTCCTAACGTCCATAGCACGACCGCTCTTCATTCCCGCTCACTCCCAAATATTTTGGACAGTTCAAAATTGTCGGCAACTCCTCGACTAATTTCACCGACCTCTCAGGACCTAACCGGACCCGTCCTACCCTTCCCCGACCTTTCCAGACCATCAAGGTAGGGAAAGGCCGGCCTCTGAATTTGCCAAGTGTGACCTGGCCTTTATGGTGTGGAGGTTTTTTTTCTTCTCCCACCTCTAAAACTGTACCTTCTTCTCATTGTCTTCCTTCTGCCGGTTTATTCAATCTTGCAAGCTACATACAGTGCCTTTTGAGGGAGCCTTAAAGGGATCGTATACGTTGGGTAATTACTCCAAAAATTAATGGCAATAAAAACAAAAGTACAGCAGCTTTGGATAGTATTATAAATTTTTAGAAACTTTTAACTTTGAAGTACTGCGGTTATGTAAAAAAGATATCAATTTTTATCCCCCAAAATTTGAATCTGAGAAGCGTTACTGCAGTGACGTTTCTCAGATTGTGTATTCCAATGCAGATTATTCGTTCTGCGTGGACATAACCGCTCCAGATTTTCGGCAAAATCTCAAAATTGCTACCACCTTTTGAAATGAATTTTTTACAGGTTAGTTTTATGGTATATATCTATAACTATAATAGGATTAAAACAAACAGTGGGTTCCAATTACCAAACATATACGATCCCTTTAACCCTAACTCCCTACCCATTTTTACTTACACATAACCTGAATCCTGCAAAATCCTCCAATTCCTAAATTGTTAAAACTCCAAGTAACCTGAATCCTGCAAAATCCTCCAATATTGGTCACTGGTGACCATACAGCCTGTATCCTGCAAAATCCTGCAGTCTTGCCCTGGCTGCAGTCAGTAAAAACCCAAGTAACCTCAATCCTGCAAAATCCTGCGATGCATCAAACTCCAAGTGACCTCAATCCTGCAAAATCCTTGTGTGTCACATTCAGCCTGATAACCTGAATCCTCCATATTCCTGCAGGGGTAAAACCCCAAGTAACCTCAATCCTTCAAAATCCTGCAATGCATCAAACTCCAAGTGACCTCAATCCTGCAAAATCCTGCATTTTGCAATGAGGAATTTGGAGGATTTGGGAGGGTTAGGGTTAATAATTAATAATAGTAATAAATAATATTCATGTACTAGGCAAGTGCCTTGATTTCATTGTGTAATGCTTGAGTGATTCTTGTGCTTCATGTATAGACTCACTTGATTTTTACTCCACTAAACATGCCAGTATCAATGAAGTATGGGCACACAACAGTAGTCTTCACTCCAGCCTTACCGCCGAACACCAACTCAAAATGCAGTGCTTCATGGAGGCCGACTGCAGCAAACTTGCTGGTGCAGTAGTCTACCAGTTGATTCATCCCAAACAGACCAGCCAAGCTGGCTACATTCACGATGTGACCTTTGTTGTTTGTAATCATGGAGGGCAGGAATGCTTTGAGTGTCTGGAGGTTGGGTGGAAATTCAAGAGAAATTTCTCCGTGGGTCTACATTTTGTACATCAATGAGCAAGAACTTAGAAGGCTGTGTCTGAATTACTCGGCAGTAGTGTGATATTACACATGAGTCAATAATAATGATGTGCAAACCCAACCTGAAACAAACCCGCCCGGACACCGACTTCAGGTCGGGTCGGGTCAGGTCAGTCCAGGTCAGGTCAGGTCAGGTCAGGTTGGTTTGGTTTTCTTATCATTACAGTCAGGTCGGGTTCAGTTTTGCGCTTGCAATTTTCGGGTCGGATCAAGTCGGTTTAGCCATCTTGTGAAAAACCTGAAATGAACCAAAATTACCAAAAACAGTTTGAAATGTGGTACAACAATTTCGTGATCGCTGTGCCTGCTAACGCGCACTAAAGCCATGGTCTCATCCTACCCACGTAGGCGTAGCGAGGGGTCCACGTAGAGATTTTGAGGTTGTTACTTGGCACTCCGCGGGTAGCCCGGGCGCACTACGCAAGTAATTTCAATCTACCTGACCCCCGCGTAGCCTTCATTTTCCTACGTGGAGAACAATTGGACATGTACACTTGTTGGTCTGCGATGATTTGTTGCGGCTACAGCGTGGCTGGTGCGTGGGTGGTGCGTGGGGTAAACGTGGGTAGTACTTGCAAATTTTCTTCGTTATTTGCAGGGTATATAACCTAGAGAATAGGATTTGTGCATAGGATTTGTGTTGCACTACGTGGCACCCATGTTGCACCCACGTTGCACCCACGTACTACCCACGCACTGCCCACGTGAACACCTCGATAAAAATGCATTTTCTACGTGGACCAGACGCAGGTGATGTGACCACTCCCAGGTAGAATTTGCCCACGTAGAAAAAATGCCTACATATGAAAATTTACTGCCCTACTTGTGCACTACGCCTACGTGGGTTAGATGAGACCATGGATTTACAGCGTCAACCAACTGCAGATTGTGTTTGTCTGCAGTCTTTTGTGTGCCGTAACACAGAGCACTTCAGGTCATATTAGTATACTGTATGGCTTTTTTTATTGACAATTTTCAATAGCACTCCCTGCTGTGGCTAATTTATGGCACAAAAAAAACCCACAAAACCAAACAACAGACACAATGTTCGTGAAATATAGGACAATTGCCCTACCAGAAATTCAGTTTTATCGGGGGTTCGGATGTATTTTTCGGGGTCTTTGCACCCTGGACACCCGTTGTTTTAATCTAAGGGGAATCCGATCATTTTTCTTCGGGGAAAAATCGGAGGCGGTGTTGTCCTTTTTTTCCGCACCGCTACTTGCAAGGATTAAACTAGAATAGGCCTAAGTATCAGAAGAGACTTGACGATTCGAAATAAAAAACAAACAAACACCAAGGAATGTGTTGACAAACACAGATGCCCCGCTGACATAAATCACATTCGATGACCGTTTTTGCACACAGGAAAAGTACAGTCCACTTTTAATAAAGAATGTTGATTATTATAAAGGCCCAGTCCCATTGCCAATGACGCATAAATCACGCATAAATCACGCATAAAATTGGTTTGTGCGTGATTGTTCGTGGAGAAATTGGTCATTTTCTGGGGTTGTGCGTGGTCAAAATCACCGATGAATCGCGTATAAACTGCGCATGTATCACTTACAATCACTGACAAAGAACATTCCACGCACAAGCCCAAACCCGATACAATTTCTGACGTTTTGGTAAGTGATTGTAAGTGGAACATACGTGGATTGTGCGTGTTTTGTAAGTGATATGTGCGTGTTCTGTAAGTGATTCGTCAGTGATGTGCGTGCTAGGAGCCAGTTCCTGACGCACAAGCACTGACGGAACACTGACAGAACACGGACATATCACGCACCTTCCACGTCCAAACTACGTACAAACTGCGCATAAACTGCGTATAATCGCGCACGTTGTGCGTGGAAAAATTTTTGAACCGTTCAAAACCGGCGATCGCGCACAAACCCGTCTCCGCGTACAATCACTTACAAAAACTGATGCTCCACGTGTGAAACACGTGGGATTTACGCACATCACTGACGAATCACGCACGAAGAAAATTTTATGCGCAATTCATGCGTAATTCGTGCGCAAGTGCAGTGGGACTGGGCCTTAATGAAGGAGCCACATCATGACAACCCTATAGCCTATGGGTACAATTTTTATTTATTTTTTTGAGTTGTCTAGTTTCTTCATCAAAAGTCAAAATACATTAATTTGAATGTTCTGCACACCTAAAGCTTAAGACGCGGGCCTTAAATTTAAAGACAAAACTGACATGGCTCATTGTACTTTTTGCAAGCAAGACTGTCTCAACCACCCCCACTCCATGTGCATTGGCTACCAGTACCGGGCCTTCAAAATAATAACGGGACCCGTCTGCAGAAATAACAAAATAAACAACAAATAAACAAAATGACGCAATATGCCTTTGCCAACATGGTGGACCCATTTTTTATCGCTGCTTACCGCTGAATTGTGTGCTTGCGATCACTATTTTTCGCTTAAGAGGCAAGCGCCGAAATTGTGCGTTGGTTGTGTAAATGCCTTGTTTCGTTTAAAATACGCTTAAAAGCCTTCTGTAAGCGTCGATTTTTGGCAGTCCACACGCGCGATGTGCAATTTACATTTTTTATTAGAAAGGCCCATTCTATAGGGCCACAATTGACGTTGTACTTTGTTTATCCACAAGGCCTACTTAAGAAATTCTGGCACTAAATTCATTGCTTTCCTTAGCCAGCTTGCCCCTGTTTCATGGCCGAGTCAACCGCGGAATTGTGCGCTTACGTTTACCATTCTGCGCGGGCAAGCGCCGAGTTTATATTAAGCGAAAACCTTTTTACGCGAAACACACATGCGCACTGACAAACAATTCTCGCTAACTGATGTATGTATAATTAATAAAGCGCAACTTTCCCTTCTTCGGCGAGCGTCGATTCTTCATTTACGATGAGAGCCATGAATGTACATGGGCCCTCCTGTCACCAACATATTTAACAGGCCAATATAACCTCATTTTCGGGTTTCAGAACATAGGGGTGTCGGAACATAGGGGTGTCGGAACATAGGTTTAGTTGTCGGAACATAAGGGTGTCGAAACATAGGGGTGTCGACACATAGGGACGTCGAAACATAGGGGTGTCGGAACATAGGTTTAGTTGTCGGAACATAGGGGTGTCGGAACATAGGGGTGTCGAAACATAGGGCTGTCACCGGTTTAGGGAGTTCTGATCGGTTTAGGGAGTTCTGATCGGTTTGGGGATTTCTGATCGGTTTGGGGAGTTCTGATCGGTTTAGGGAGTTCTGACCGGTTTAGGGAGTTCTGACCGGTTTAGGGAGTTCTGACCGGTTTAGGGAGTTCTGACCGGTTTAGGGAGTTCTGATCAGTTTAGGGAGTTCTGATCGGTTTCGGTTCGAATTGTTATATGTTTCAGGTCGGTTTGGACTAACACGATGCACATCATTACGTGCGTCACACCCCCAAAAATCCACTATTGGAGTGGACAAGGTTTGGTTTAGGCCACTGAACTCCTTAAAATTTATTGTTAACGGTGCCCGACTGTTATTTACAACCCTGTTATCTTTGAAAAGTATCAATCCTTTAATGTTTGTGTGTTGTGTATAAATGCCATACTGTCATTGCTAATGCCGTGGGATTCAAGTTCGCATGACTGCGAATATGTGACCTGTCACCACAATATGAGAGTAAAGTTGGAAAAATGGAAAATTGAGATATTGGTATTTTCAAATTCTTGAGAAAGACAGCTTTCCAATGGTACATAACACTTTTTGCAATAAATACATTTTACAGAGCTCCAGAAAGTTGTAGGTTTGACAAAACGTGTTTGTGAGAAAACATTAATAAACAAAGATTGCAAAACAGGACAAGGTTCGGTTGAGCATAGCAACGGCGTGTATGTTCTAATCATTATTTCTTCTTGAAACTCTCCACACATACAAACTATTGTACAAACAACAAAATATCAAAATTTTGAAAACATGATAGTTACAAGGACCTAATTTGCATATTTAATTACTGTGTTAATTAGACCACAAATAGATTTTAATCCAAACACTAACTACGCAACCATTACTCAAAATTGCGTAATTTAAGAGGTTTTTGATCATCTGTTCGCACCCAAAAGAGGACTTAGGCTTTCCAAATTACGCAAAATTTCAAAATTGACCACCCCTTCATATTTTGACTTTGGATGGCCATATCTCCAAATCACTGTAATCACATTGTCGACTTTACTCTCTTATTGTGGTCAAATACGTTAAGAGGGCCTAATATTTTGATCTTAACAAGATCTTCTTCAGAGAAGAAGATCTTGTTAAGATCGAAATATTAGGCCCTCTTAACTTATTTGATTTGTATATTTCAGGTCATTCCAGCCAGTAAGCAGTTTGCAGCAATGTTAATCTTACTCTTATTGTGGTGACAGGTCACATACAAAAGTCAACATGGTTTGAATGTACTTACCCAGAAGTGGGCATTAATATTGACGTCCATCGTTTTCTTGATCATGTGATCAGGACACTCTAGGAAGGATTTCCCAGTGACGATGCCAGCATTGTTGACTAGTATTGTCACCTGATATTGATACACAACAAACAGCAGAAGTTTAAAGGTAGGATACACCATTGGTAATTGCTTGAATTGTCAGAAATTGGCATCCTGAGCCACGCAGTGCTTTTACGCGCTTTCTACAAATAGCGCTTAAACCCCTGCGGACATTCAGCCAGATGCGTGGTTAAAAATCATGCGCCCAATCAGAGCCTCCGTTACAAACAGACCAAGGCCATTTCCCAAACCCTGGCTTTGGATCCGTCTTCAGCTACAACTTATTGCTAAACTGTATGAATGAAGCCTGAGACGAAGACAAAGCTGGGATTCAAAAAATAGCCAAAGGCATGCGAACCAACCCGCATTTCTATTGGTCCATTTGCTTGCACATTGGATGCCATTGAATTGTCATTAAACAAGTTGGCCAATACATGATATGAACGACCACCCCTGGTAAAAGGTCAATTTCTACCTTTATTCTTAATTTTATTGGCGTTTACGTAGCTTTTCAGTTTTTATGTTTCTTATTCTGTATAATATATAATATCAAAGCTTGATTTCATGTTCTGTACGTAAATTTTTACAATTTTTCATAGGAGGATGAACATTTGTGGGAACACCTCACCTCAACGGAAAAAAATCATTATTTACTTTCAAATAAGCAAGATATTTCCTAATAGTTTGGTAGTAAGATTTTTCGATATCTGCAAATGGGATTTGTTTATTATAAAATTATATTTTTCGGAATAATTACAGGATATCTAGCGCAATCATTTTGCTGGATGCCTAGAATCATTATTTACTTTCAAATAAGTAAGATATTTTTTAATAATTTGGTACTAATTTGTTTCCGATAACTGCAAATAGTGTATCCTACCTTTAAGCATGACGGGACTTGAGCGTTTAAACACTTGTATTAAATGTGAGAATTTTCAATGAAGTCAGTGAAGCTGGTTGATGTTATTAGCTGCTTTGCGCCGAAATGGCAGCATCGAGCTGTATACTCCCCAGGGAGTTGAGATGGCATTTGAAATGTTTCGGGAGATACGTATGCTTTATAAATATATAAATTATATTATATATCAAATGACTTGCCTGCTAAATCTAACAGGGCCAATTTCATAAAACATGTAAGCACACAAATTTGCTTAGCCGACAAAAAAGTCTTGCTCAGTAAAAACAGGTTATCGGCCAAAACTCCATGTGCTTTTTATTCAAAGCAAAAAACAGCTGAATACAAGTCACAAACAATAAACATCAACGAAAATTTTAGTTTGTAACCTTGTTTTTTCAAAGGAAGAATTTTCATGCTAAGCAAAATTTGGTGCTTACACGTTTTATGAAATTGGCCCCTGGTTCCAACTAAAATGTCAACTGGTTGGATCCTATTGGATTCTGTTGGATTCATCAGGGTTAGGTTATGTATACTTACATCACCCACATCTCTCTTAACACTTAGTGCTGCCTTATACACTTTCTCACTGTTGCTTATGTCTACGGTATATTCATGGGCTCTTCCTCCATTCTCGCGTATCTGTTCGGCAGTTTCCTCATTGCCAGCCTGGTTGATATCCCACACAACAACAGTAGCTCCAAGCTGGGCAAATGCCTGGGCCATCAAACGCCCAATTCCACTACCTTTTGGGATGAAAAATAACAAAATAGACATAGAATAAAAAAACAAAACTAATTAATGGACATAAATGAATCTATTTAAAAGTGGCGTTTTTACCTTTACCATCTCAAATACTCCAAAATTCTCTTTGCAAAATTAAGGATTTTGCAGGATTGAGGGTGTTCAGGGGTTTTTGCCTAATGTCATCGCCAGATGTTTAAAATGTGGTTATGGTTATAATTGTGTACCCGGATATTCGTGTTTTTTGTAATTGGGTACCCGGTTTTCAAACTACCCGTAAATGCTCACCCCTACCATTACTAGGCCTGGTACCACTTACCTGCCCCTGTGATCAGTATGATCTCACCAGCTACACTTTTTCGCGTTCGTAAGGAGCGAGGAATGCAAGCCATTAATGTGGCTTCTAGGCAGTACCACAATATGAGGACAAGGCTCCATAACTGCTCAAATATAGTACTGAGTAGCGACATCTTGATACCTGAAATAATCAACAACAATCAAGAAGAACCCACAGAAGAAATTACAAAATGTTTGCCTTCGTCTTTTACTCTTTGTAACAAACACAAAGTTGTGACATCTCCATTTGACATTGTCCACGTAGTACTAGAACTGCAAACGTGGCATTGAATTGATATACAATGCCACACTCTGTTACACGGTAAAAACTGGCGAAAATTTTACTTTTGCATCTGCTATGTTTTATGAGCTGAAATTGCACCCGAATGTTAAAGGGATTTGTATACGTTTGGTAATTCCTCCAAAAAATTAATGGCAATAAAAACTTACTTGGTAAGAAGTATAGCAGCTTTGGATAGTATAATGCATTTTTAGAAACTTTTCACTTTGAAGTACTGCGGTTATGGAAACAAAAATCACTTTTTACCCCCAACAATTTTAATCTGGGAAGCGTTACTGCAGTGACGTTTCTCAGATTGTGTATTCCAATGTAGTTTATCCTTCCTGCGTGGACATACATGTAACCGCTCCAGAATTTTGGCAATATCTCAAAATCGCCACCACCTTTTGAAATGAGATTTTTACAGATTAGTTTTATGTTATAACTATATAGGATTAAAACAAACAGTGGGTTCCAATTACCAAACGTATACGATCCCTTTAAGCACTTACATCAGTTAACCGTTAATTGTCTGTATCTGTAATTCTAATTCCCCGAAAAAAAACTTGTACTGGGAAAGTAACTTGAGTACTCGTGATTAGTTTTTGATAGCACTACTACTATTGAGGCGCGACAGTATAAATGTAATCAGACAATGGGATTTTTATCTTGCATGTTTGTGAACAAGAGTTAGAGAACAAGAGAAATGGATTTGAAAACGTCTTGCGATTAAATTAAAACTTTAGGTTTAAATTGGATTTTCACTTATTATGTGACAAATTATTATTTTAATACAACCCAGTTTGATAATTTAATTTCTGTGACTGTACGTGGGTTGAAACACATCTTTTAGTAACTACGGGGAAGTTAACATATCACAAAAGATGTCTGGCCACATTCCTGTTTTCTGATTGGCCACTTGGTATAATACGTTCACAGTTGATTGGTTTAGTCTTTGTAAATACTAAGGGAATAAATGTGTGTTCGGTCGGTTTTAATCACTCTGTTTAATACCGCTTGGAGTCTGGGTGCTGATAATTACCCGAGCCGAAGGCGAGGGTAATTATCAGCACCCAGACTCCAAGCGGTATTAAACAGAGTGATTAATACCGACCGAACACACATTTATTCCCATTCATAAATACTTTTTTGTAAAATTCAGCCATAAAAGCCCCGAAAATCACGGAAAATTGTCGCAAGTAAATTTCGGTGTTTCGCCATTTCTGTGCGTGTCAAATGACATGTTTCCGCCTCTGTCGCTCTACACAATACATGCAATAAAGCGTATTTACTAGGAACCAGACTATTACTGCTATTGGCAACCTCGTTTTCAGCGTGTCAAGCTGTACGCGCCCAACACCACCCTACTATTGGAGACGATGTACGGTTGGAAATAAAGTGAGCCCTGGGGACGGGTATAATGCGACATCGCGTGACGTATTTTGCTGCCAGCTAGTTTTAAACACTTCCAGCCATGTCTTTATCGCCCGTTTAATACCGGCCACGTGACGGGCTCCCGACCAATAGGAATGCCTAAACTGTCCCAGGTATTTATGAATTGTATATAAAGGGTAAGGCCAAAACAAAAAAAACATGTTTAGCGTCATGCCTTTTTTTTTAAGGGAAGGAGGAGGCCCTTTTTTCCCAAAATGGCCACCCGACACATCTTAATTCGAGTCATGTAGTGAACATGTCACACCCTATCTTCCAATTTAGAATTAAAACATGGTTCACCCACGATTAAAAATCAAAATTCATGTGGGTTGATCATGTATGCACCGTACACGACTACACGTCACACCCTAGCCTTCCTATTAGAATTTTTTTTTTCCAGAGCATGTACACCGTGATGCTAAAGTCTAAAATACGATCTTAATTTTTTTTTTTTACCAAAATGGTTAAATTTAAAAAAAAATTCAAAAAGAAAAAGAAAAGAAAAAAGGAGACGGCCCCCCAAAAGAAAGCGGGCGGTGAGTCGGTGACGCTAAACATGTTTTTTATTTTTATTTTGCCTAAGAGCAAGAATAAAGTTGTTAGGTCATTTCGGGGTTCACGTGCCGTTAATCGTCTCTGCGTTCCTTACTACCTTACAACACTGGCCTTGGATGTTAATATAGTTTTAATTTATTGAAATTACCATTATGCTTTGGTGACTGATGAACACGTGTGTGAATCGTAATTTTACACATTGCGAACATTGTGATAACTAATCGCGAGTACTCAATTTTTCGCGAGTACTCAATTTTTCGCGAGTACCCAATTACTCGCGAGCAATTACTTTGCGATTACTCGAGTCGAAAAAATCACTACTTGCCCAGCACTATCCTCAACATTCAAAACGATAGGATTAGGAGCCTATGGAAACACACACTCCCATCTATGTATGTAGTGGTATTGCAGATCTGGATACTTTTCAAATGGTTCAAACCGTTCAACGCCACGTTTGCGTGTCTATCCACGTACAGATCAGGACCCAATTTCATAGAGCTGCTAAGCAACAAAATTTGCTTAGCACAAAAAGTCTTGCTCATTAAAAACAAGTTACTAGTACATACTAGCCAAAATTATACATGTTTTTCATGCTAAGCAAAAAAACAGCTGATTATCAATCCAGAACAATAAAGATCAGGTAAAAATTTGGTCTGTAAGTAACCTTGTTTTTGCCAAGGACAAATTGTCATGCTAAGCAAATGTTTGTGCTTAGCAGCTCTATAAAATTGGCCCCAGGCATTATATTGTGATACGCGTACAGGATGGGAATACATGCGGCTCAAACAAGTTGCCTATTTTATAAATTTAATTTTTAATACCATTTTGCGTTGTTATTTCATCTGGTGGTACACTATCAGTAATTTACATCTCATCTCAAAATTTTAAAATGTACAAATGTAAAACTGATGCAAAATTATCACACAAAATAGCGATTTAATAATAATTTTAATAGGCGACTTTTCCGAGCCGCATGCATACCTCTGATGCTGTTCCTTGGCCTGCCCTTGCTCTTCTTAGAGTTCGAACGGCCTGCCAAACTCCTGTAGGGTAATTAACCAGTTTGCGCCGGAATTATTTTAACATCACCGAGCCGAGGGGTGGGATTATTTTTAACGAAACTCGTTCCAAAGCGTGTTCAGGCCGATATATAGTGCAGGGAAGCACACCCACGCATTTCCGGCCTTGCTCGCTGCTGACAGACATTTCTGAACTTGAACTTGGTGTGTTTATGCGTCATCCGTTTTGAAATTGGGGAAAACTTTGCGTTTATATACGTCATCCGGCGCGAACTGGTTAATGACCAATTTCAATTACCGACTCTGGCTGACGGTACTGCCAGTGATCAAATAATGAAATAGACCATGGTCCCATCATGGAGGTAGCCTCCACGGACACGGTCTTGGACTCGGAGCTACCTAACCTGTGTAACTGGCTGGGGCCCTTGGCTTGGCTTGAGTTGAGTTGAACTCCTCTTTTTCAAATTTTGGATTTAGGTCCGTGTCATTATCAATGTCATGTCAAAGATCAACTTCTGGGTATGGTTGCAAGACGTCCTCGGCGCAATGCATGCGGTGTGGTCCGCATGCAGCACGCCGACATAGGTTACCGATGCGGGCGCCCTTTCCGTACGCCGAGAGCCCACAGGGTGCACGACGTACTGGAGAATTTCCACGCGGTTTCATTAGCATGAAATGTGCCCCCTTTTCTTTTGAAAAAGGAGGCCGTTCGGTAAAAAAAAAATGGTGGGATTGTGTAAATATAGCATGGGATCAAAGTTTTTAAAAAAAGTTGATTTGAGCATGGAGGAACCTTCTTATTCCTTCATGATGTAAAGACGACAGTTCAATTCTACAAAACGACCTGAACTCCATTTCCAGATGGTGCTCCGAGAATCGAATGCAGCTAAACTCCACCAAATGCAAAGTCATGCACGTCACCCGCTCAAGAAAGCAATTGCTAACTTCTTACTTGTTGGCAAACTCTGATGAACCACTTGATGTCGTTACATCTTATAAATATCTTGGTGTTACTCTTCCTTCTTATTCCTCCATGCTCTTTCCAACCTCACCTGGACCAAACAAGGACCAAACATTCGTACCCAAGTCATTTCGTACCCAAGTCATTTCGTACCCAAGTTACTTCGTATACCCAAGTCAATTCGTACCCAAGTCATTTCGTACCCACGATTATTGACATGATTATTGTGACCGTAAAACAAGTAAATTGAGTTTGAATTTGTAGTTTGAATTTTTCTGATATTTAATATAAAAATCAAATACAATAATTTGTTTAATAAATATTAAATAGACACCTCCCTTCCGATCCCTCATCCTTGTTTTCAAAAGTTCGGACGATCAACTGTTGTTTTATTTTACTTGGCCGTGACCCACGTCGATAAGGGGAAACAATTCAAATGAAAACAGTGCTCAAGATCTTGCGACCCGTCAGAACCCGTCCTGACAAGAAAAAGAGAAAAAAATAACTATTAACATCAATCACTCATGAATACGAGGAAATTACAAACTCAATTTACCTTACATGTAATTGATTTCGTGGGTACGAATTGACTTGGGTACAAAATGACTTGGGTACGAAATGACCTGTTTGCTTCTAGACTTGGTGGTTTCATACGACGCTAAAATCCAGAAATGCTGCCGTTCTAATCAAATTATATTGTTCTCTTTGCAGACCCATCTTAGAATATGCCGCACCGGTTTGGCTACCTCACCAAAAGAACCACATTCAATGCCTTGAGACAATTCAACGCCGCTTTACTAAATCTTGCTTTACCTACAATGTTGCTATTTCTCTTTCCTATGAACAACGCCTGTCCAAACTTCATTTGCCTCCTCTCTACAACAGACTGATATACCTCAGTGCATCCTTTGTCATTAAATGTCTATATAATCACATTTCAGTCTCTTCACATTTTCTCCCACAAACCAATACCAGGAAAACTGAAACCCTGCTCTTCAAGCATCAGTACTTTACGTGATCATCTTTTCAGTCTGGACCCCATTTCTCAAGCCTTTTAGAGTATTCACCCATTATAGTATGCGTGCCAGCATTTATTTTAATCATCTCCTCACTTTGTGTTTTTAAAAACTCAAATTTGTCCTTTTGGAGGCATTATATATTGGATAAACATATTTTAAATAATTCTTTTTTTTATATATATTTTATATTTTATATTATTTTATATTTTTTTATCTTTTTTTTTATCTTTGTTTAAATATTTTTTATATTTTTATTAAATAATTTTATTATTTATTATTCCCTTTATATCTAATCTATTTATCCTTAAATGTATTATCCAATTAGTTTGGAGAGCCCCTCGACAGAAACTTGTTTCTTTTGGGTAATCCTGCGGGAGCTATTTGGGTATTGTCTTCTGTTATGTTTTTTGTTATGTTTCTTGATCAGTGTTTGTTATTTGTAATTGTTCTCTAATTCAGTAATGTTGTATATCCCGAAAAATGAAATAAAGATAAAGATAAAGATAAAGATGATTTGAGACAGTTGGGCCCGCATGGTGCCTTCAAACTCCCTTTCCCTAAAAGCGATTTTGCGTCGATCGTTCTATTCCCCCCGTTCTGTTTATTGAGCTACTGCACACATTTTTACATCGTTGTTCTTCGACGTCATTTTTTATAATTTAAACATAGCAGTTGAATGAAGAAAAAGATCTAAGACCGAGCACTATTAAAGGTTAAAACTAAAGTTAATAAAACTTTAAACTTTAATAGACGATGTGCCCTCTGACGTCACGTGTTTATATCTGTGTTTATATATTACATTGTGTTTTACATAAAATTTGCTTAAAGAGTGACGTTGCAGGTCAGATTGCCTTTGAATTATGTGACCTCTGATGTCATCTATTAACCAAACTTATGTAAAACATGATGCGTGCGCATACTTCCGGGCACATTTGAATACATGTAAACAGAGGGCACATCGTCTATGCCAATCTAATAAAGTAATACAAAACGCGACATTGTTTTCATCTTCTTTTATGCTCAACTAGGCAGTAATTATTCCTTATTTATCGATAAACTGGTTAGAAATCGTCACTCCAGGGAGAAAAACAAATTCATGCGCGCAGCATGCAAACATGAGTTAGTCTTGGATACGCACTGTGGACCTCCGAACAGGTCCACACGATGCGGGAAGAGGTTACGGTTTGTGGACTTGCCCAGGTCCACAATCCGTTTTTCAGTTTCCGAAAAAGAGCGCTAGAGGAAAAACGGGTTAGGGTTATATATAGAAAAGATAGAAGGGACAGCTGAGAGGCCCATAATCCAAATTTGAGGGTAAATTTGTTTTGGGGAAGCGAGAAAAATGAGTATTTAGTCAAAGTTTTTTAACTACACGAAGACAAAGGAATGTCCACAGTACGTATGTAAGGTAAAGCTAGTTGGACTCTCTAGTATATACCGTACCGTGGTAGTCGGGAAGTAGTTCTTGCGAACTTATTATAGACCATGTGCCCTCTGTTTACATCTACATGTATATTCAAATATGCGCACGCATCGTGTTTTACATAAATTTGGTTATGAGGTGACATCAGTGGTCTGACCTGTGGCGTCACTCCCCAACCAAATTTTATGCAAAACACGACGTGTGCGCATATTGACGGGCACATTTTGAAAACAGATGTAAACACGTGGTGACGTCCAAGGGCACATCGTCTATAAGGCATTAACTCTTCGAATCGGAGTCAATGTTATCCTTCACACACCCTGAATAAAGCCTGTTAATATGGAACGCCAAAGAGGCATAAACCCCGTTCAACGCATCGATCGGTCTTTTGCATCGACCGATCGGTCTTGTACATCGATCGATCGTTTTTTTACATCGACCGATCGGTCTTTCTACCGATCGGTCTTTTACATCGACCGATCGGTCTTTCTACCGATCGGTCTTTTACATCGACCGATCGGTCTTTTACATCGACCGATCGGTCTTTTACATCGACCGATCGGTCTTTCTACCGATCGGTCTTTTACATCGACCGATCGGTCTTTTACATCGACCGATCGGTCTTTTACATCGACCGATCGGTCTTTTACATCGACCGATCGGTCTTTTACATCGACCGATCGGTCTTTTACATCGAGCGATCGGTCTTTCTTTCTACCGATCGGTCTTTTACATCGACCGATCGGTCGTTGCCATCGACCGATAGATGAAAAAAGACCGATGAAAAAAGACCGATGAAAAAAGACCGATGAAAAGTACACCGCGCCAAAGAGGCATAAATCCGACCAACCTTGTTGACGTACGTGTACATGTACACAATCTAGTTGAGCCGGCCAATCATACGTTAGATGCATATTCACACTGCACCACGTGCGTAGTCTTCGTATACCATAACACATGTACATGTACATGTACGTAAACACACGGATTACGTGCTTGTGTCGGAGAAGGCCGCTGATGCTATTTATCAATCAACGACCTGTTAAGAAAATGGACTGACCACTGCACGGTCCCCTCGTGAAATGGTCTCCTTGAGCACTGCATGTCTTGCAAGCAAGTATTCCCCTCATCGCCACCTAAGGTCATCTGGCAAACATCTTCTTGTGACACCAAGAACTAGAACATTGGGCCGTATGCATAAAAACTAGCATTTGCTTTTACTATCAATTTTCAAGCATTTACTGGAATCTGTATGAATAAAAATAAAGCAAAAGGTTTTACTTGAAAGTATTTGCTAAAGACTAAAAGTATTTACTTTTTAATTTCCAGCATTTGCTAGAATATTAGTATTTGCTCCATTTGGTATGAATAAAAATGAGTAAATGCTTCAGATTTGCAGTATTTACTCGTAATTTTTCAAGGTTGGGTCGGGGCTACCTTGAAAAAAGAGAAGCAAATACTAATATAAAAAATAGAAGCTTTTGTATATTGTGGTTAGGCAGGAAAAGTTATGAACATGGAAGATGGATTGTCTAGGATTAAAATGCAAGCAGTTGTACTGATTTTGGGCAAGGAAATGAGACGTAGATGGCCGATAATTTCTTGCAATATTGCTGAGAAAACGGCATCGTGACTGCGAAGCAGTAACTTGAGGTTCCGATTTCATTCAAACACCCCTGTCAGCGTACGAGCGTCTATGCGTGGGTGTGTATCGTACACACAATAGAGACTCTATTGTTATAAACCATTCGGCTGTGAAATCAATTGCAAGTAAAAAGCATTTACTGCTATTTCAGCCAGTAAATGCTAAACAGTAACACTTTATTTTATTCATACGAATTGAAGCATTTGCTTTTACTTAATGCTTTTACTTCGAAGTAAATGCTTTTACTTTTTGCTTGTACTTCATAGCATTTGCTAGTTTTTATTCATACGACCCATTGTATGGTGACCAAGCCTTCTCAGTCTCGGCCCCCACTCTATGGAACTCTTTGCCTCGTCAGGAAATTCGTAGCTGTCAATCTTTACAAACCTTCAAATGCCTTCTTAAAACATTCATGTTTAACTCAACTTATAATTAGAATGCTTGTTTTTGTTTCAAGTGACTTGGAAATTAATTATTATTGTACGGTAACTTTTCTTAAAGCGCCTCGGAATATGTCTACATAGATAGATGGCGCTTTACAAATGCTTGTACAGTATTATTATTATTATTATTATTATCTGAATAGTTAAAAAAAAACATACGGTTGTCGGGAATTTGCTTGCAAGGCATGCAGTGCTCAAGGAGACCATTTCACGAGGGGACCGTGCAGTGGTCAGTTCATTTTCTTAACTGGTCGTTGATTGATAAATAGCATCAACGGCCTTCTCCGACACAAGCACGTAATCCGTATGTTTACGTACATGTACATGTACATGTGTTATGGTATACGAAGACTACGCACGTGGTGCAGTGTATACATTGTACTGCACCACGTGCAGTACAATGTATACATTGTGAATATGCATTGTGAATATGCATCTAACGTATGATTGGCTCAACTAGATTGTGTACATGTACACGTACGTCAACAAGGTTGGTCGGATTTATGCCTCTTTGGCGCGGTGTACTTTTCATCGGTCTTTTTTCATCGGTCTTTTTTCATCGGTCTTTTTTCATCGATCGGTCGATGGCAACGACCGATCGGTCGATGTAAAACACCGATCGGTAGAAAGAAAGACCGATCGCTCGATGTAAAAGACCGATCGGTCGATGTAAAAGACCGATCGGTCGATGTAAAAGACCGATCGGTAGAAAGACCGATCGGTCGATGTAAAAGACCGATCGGTCGATGTAAAAGACCGATCGGTAGAAAGACCGATCGGTCGATGTAAAAGACCGATCGGTAGAAAGACCGATCGGTCGATGTAAAAAAACGATCGATCGATGTACAAGACCGATCGGTCGATGCAAAAGACCGATCGGTCGATGCAAAAGACCGATCGATGCGTTGAACGGGGTTTATGCCTCTTTGGCGTTCCATATGTTAATGCCAACGATTAGAGACAATCGATGGTAACACGCTTTAGTGATTGGCCTGTTCAACACCCTAGTTACATTGTCTAAATTTAATTCATACAGCCCAGGATTATAATAATAATATAATAATAAAGAGACATTTATAAAGCGCAAACAGTTGCAAATAGGCTCCGCCTCAAGGCGCCAAATACAAGCAAATGGATTAAACAAAATAAAAACGTCGATAATTACAATTTTTACAAACCTTACGTCTCGGTCAGCCAAATACACAGTAAGCTAAAAAGATGAACTAGTTAAAAATAGATAATAGATACAAATGTTCAATTAGTTACAACGTTACAAAAATACTGTTCAAAAAGATGAGTTTTAAGGCGAGACTTGAACAGCCCGATGGTCGTTAATTCCGTGATGATCGGTGGCAGGCTGTTCCAAAGTGATGGAGCTACAACGCTGAATGCTCTACCACCAGCAACGAAACGGGGACTCAACGGAGTTGGATTACTGGTTAATAAGGACATTGAAAATAATGTACTGAAATATAAAGAAGTATCAGACAGGTTTGCGTATTTGAAATTACAAATCAACAAGCAACACGCAATGAAGACTATTCAAGTTTATGCACCCACTACATCTTATGATGATGAAGCAGTGGAAGATCTCTACACTGGCATAGACCGGATAATGACAACTGAATGTACATCCTTTACCATACTTATGGGAGACCTAAACGCAAAGGTAGGAGTGAGAAAATGTGAGGAAAAGAAAGGTGTATGCCCATTTGGGACAGGTAACCGGAACGAGAGAAGGCTTCTGGAATATGTTGCAAGTAGAAACCTGTGAATTGGCAATACATGCTTTGAGAAACCAAAAGATAGATATTGGACATGGGAAAGTCCAAATGCAGCAACCCATAACTTGATAGACTATAATATCATCACTGACCACAAAAGAAACTTAATGGATGTGGAGGTTATACCAACGGTTGACACAGGCAGTGACCATACATTCGTCAGAGCAATAGTACGGATTAATACGAAGATGGAAAGGATTATAAGAATGAAGCAGTCAAAGAAAAGACATATTGATCTGGGAAAGCTTTCCGACAAGCAACACCAATTGCAGCTTGAACTAAAGAATAGATTCTTACTTCTTGAAGACTCTGTAGAGGATGATCCAATTTATGTTGCATATGAGCAAGTCACCAGTATTATCATGAAGGAAGCACAGAAGATAGCTAAAGGTCAAAAAGAGAAGGTAAACGCCACAAGTGGTTGCACAGAAGAGATCCGAAAGTTGAATGAAAAAAGAAAAGATCACAACCCTTCACACAGACATCAGTGAGAAATCAGATCGAGTATACAGAATTAAACAAGACGATCCGCAAGATGAGACGGCAGCAAAAGAGACAACACAGAACCAAAATGGTGAAAGAGGTGCTGGAGAGCAATTAAAATGGCAAAAAATCATCAATAGAAAACTAGAGGGAGGAAAAAAGCTGTTATCATCACTGAAAACAAAAGATGGGACGGGAGTTACTTACAAAACTAAAATCATAAAAAAACATTGAAGAGTTCTATAAAGAGCTGTACAACACTGATAGACCAAATTGGAGAACAGAAGAAGACTGGGATAATAAGGCCGATAGTGTACAACCCATTATGAAGGAAGAAGTACAGAATGCTCTAGACCAAATGAAGAAAGGTCAGGCTTCTAGAGAGGACCAGTTAACTTCTGACATTTTAAAGTTGGGAGGATACTATTAAGATATTGACAAAATTGTTCAACAGGATCTTTCAACTGGAACAAGTTCCTACCCAGTGGAATAAATCTAAGGTCATCGTATTATTCAAAAAGGGGGACATGAAAGACATCAAGAATTACAGACCCGTCAGTTTGCCACTGTACAAAGTCTTTACCAAAATCATTCTTGCAAGAGTCCAAAAACAGCTTGATGATAATCAGCCAAAAAGAACAGCCAAAAAGAACAGGCAGGCTTCCGAGGAAGATTTAGAACATCAGATCATCGACACACCTTACGTCAGATAATTGAAAAGGCGAAAGAATATCGTTTTAACATCTGCCTTCAGGCTTCGTGGACTATGAGAAAGCATCTGATAGTTTAGACCATCAGTCACTTCTTGATGCATTGGAGAAACAGATCAGCAATGGCAAATATATCCGTCTCATCAAAGCTATTTACAAAGATCCCAGTGCCAGAATTCATTTGAAAAATACTATATACCACCAGTGCTTTCAAAATCCTAAAAGGTGCCAGACAGGGTGATCCAATTTCTCTCAAACTGGATTGGCAATCGAAAGGAATTGCAATAAATGGGGAACATCTGACTCATTTAAGGTTTGCAGATGACATCATGCTTGTCAGTCATAATCCCTAGGAGCTGCGGATAATGATTCGTAAGTTGAGTGCAGAGAGTAAAAGGCAGGACTCGAAATGAACATCAAGAAGACCAAAGTAATGATGAGCAACAAGCTACAAGACAATACAATAACAGTTGATGGCACGACAATCGAGAAGGTGAATAGCTACATATAAAAACAACACCCTTGAAAACAAAACGGCAGGTGAAGTGCGAAGAAGAATACAGTTAGCTTGGGTGAAATTTGGGAAACTCGGCATCATACTCATGCAGAGACGAGGATCTCCCACTCTCCCTAAAAAGTCAGATCTTCAATCAATGAATAATTCTGGTACTATCCTACGGAACAGAAACTTAGAAATTGGAAAAGAAACATATAGAGTCACAGAAAGAGCAATGGAGAGGATCATGGAAGAAGTTACAGGAAAGAACAGGGTCAGAAATGAGGACTTACGAAAGAAAACAAATGCTAGGGACATCATACAGGAAATAAAAACAAAGAAATGGAGATGGGCAGGCCATCTTGCAAGGCGTCATGACAACAGATGGACACATTGTATAACAGAATGGACCCCAAGACCACAAACGAGACGAAGAGGCAGACCAAGTAGGCGTTGGATGGACGACATCAGAGAATTTGGAAGCGTTAAATGGATGCGACAAGCACACTGGGGCACTGTGGTCCAGTGGTTACCGTGTTTGACTCCTGTACGATGGTACGTGGGTTTGAACCCTGGTAGGGAACATGGTGCTTGTGTTCTTGGGCAAGACACTTTGCTACAATTGCCTCTCTCCACCCAGGAGTAATGGGTACCTGTGAAGGTAGAGACCACATGCGCTGATCTTGAGCTGCTGCAGAAATGGTCTCGTTCCTGGTGAACAGGGATAATAGTTGTAAAGCGCTTTGATACACCCACACTGTGGGAGTCTAAAGCGCTATATAAAAAAAAAACCGAACGAACGAACGAAAAACGATGAAAGATCAAGGTGGAATGGTGATGACGAGGCCTTCCTTCTGCAGTGGAATGACATATAGGCTAGATAGATAGACATGCATACATGTACCCATATTAAGGCGTGTCTCCCAGTGTTTAAAAATCTAGCCCCACCCACAAAAGGGGGGTATAATAAGAGAAGTTTCATTTGTGATCAATTTCCATTTATTCTGTGCCTATTTGAGTAACATTAATGAACAAATAATAGTGATAATGCACAAAGATACAATTTTGTTAAAATAAGGACGCCCACTTTTAGGAATATCGAAACTCCGCCCACAAAAGGGCAATTTTTTACTTTTAATATTACCAAAACAATTATTAGGCTGTTCAAGCTTATATTTATTGCCAAAAAATTTACAATCTTTCAATTCTAGAATAAGTTTTATCATTGTTTACATTTGAGACACCCCTTTTTATGCAAATGAAGCTCCGCCCCCAAATAGGTGAGACCCAACGTGGGTCCACGTCTAAAAATGATATTTAGCCCAATACCAAGCACCATGGCAAATTTCATGCTTTTACCACAAAGTGCACAATTGTTACCTTAGCAGCTGCACTATTAATATTATACTTGACAAAAACAAATGTTACATTAGTTGTTAAATTTATAAAAATCTTCATGAAAATATATGCAGTAGCCTTAAAGTCCAGCGATAGTAAATGTTTCCAGCTGTTGTCCTTCATCTGGCTTTTAACTCTACCAATATACAAGGAGATTAAATCTTGAGATAAGAAATCCTATAGTATAGTACATTATACTAGTTACATGCAGTTACAGACAATGTGAAAACACACTCGGTTGTGTTTAGGTTTCGAACAGGTTATACTGGCGATTATTGTTTAACGTAGTGTATCCTTCCTGTACTCTGCAGTCTGCACTAGCACGCCAATTTAGCAATGACTGCGAAATAAGATTGCCAATAATTTCAATTTCTTGTGTCATAGAAATTAGCCTGAAACTTAATTGGTGATGTATGCGTATCTGTCAGTATGCGTAAGGTCTTGCAGTCCCACTGCTTCCCTAGTTAACGATCTAGGGCAGCAAAGCTCTCTGGAGAGTATTCGTCTCGGAAACCCATACGAACAAGTCCGTTGGGGAGGGGAGGTTGATGCAAAATATTGAGGGATGAAGACCGCAGCAGCCGATTTCACGAAAAGTGCGTAGCTTGCGCCATTTTCAAAAGTGGCGCAAGGCTTACGCAACAAAAATGTTGCGTAGCTGCGCCATTTCCTTACGGAGCATTTCACGAAACTTGGCTTAGCTGCGCAACGTTTTAAACAGCGTTTACGACGACTGTTTGCGTATTATTGTGTTCTTTCACGAAATCGTCGTTGTATCACCTTCGCCCACCATTTTGAAAATAGTTTTGTCCGACTTTCCGCGAAATCGTGTAGCAACATTAACAATTCTGTCACGGGTAAAATAGTGATTCTTTTACTTCAATCATGAAACTGTGAGTGTCTTTTATCAAGCTTAATAAGTTGAGCAATAACGGGCTCCACGTCAATTACGATTTGCTGGTAAAATAGGTCATTTTCAGTCGCTACGCCATATCTTACGCCACCTAAATTGACTGCGCAAGCTACGCCATAATTTGTTGCGTAAGCCGCGGACTTACGCACTGTCAAACTTTCGTGAAACTGTCGTAAGCGAAATGTTGCGCAGCAACAAAAGTAGCGCAGCTTACGCAATAAATTGTGGCGCAAGGGGGCTTACGCAATTGCGTAAGGTTTCGTGAAATCGGCTGCAGGTGTCGAGTAGGCCTATATGTAGTTGAACGAGCTCCTGGTATGACGGTGCTAGCTCGAACACTGATTTGAAAGTAAGGACGAGTGTTTTGAAGATTATTCGATGTGAGACGGATAGTTATAGACAGTGAAGAGATTGTAGGATTGGGGTTATGTGTTCATTTCTCTTACAGCGAAAAGCCAATCTGGCAGCGGCATTTTGAAGGCGCTGTAGTCGTTGTATCTCTTTGGTTGGAAGAGCGAAGAGAAGGCTGTTACAGCCATCAATTCTCGATGTGATGAACGAATGCACTAATTTGTCTGTTGAGGGCTTGTCCAGATAGTTCCTAATCTTTCCGATTTTGTAGATGAATGCTCATCCCACCCGACATAATGTTGTCTATGTGAGCCTTCATGCGCAGCCCCCTGTCGAAAATCACTCCGAGGGTTACGAGCCTCATTGCATGCCTCGACAAATAGACCTCCAATCAGTACTGGTGGAATGCTCACAGATTTTACGACGGAAGCGAGAGCTAAAGTGTAGGATTTCAGTTTTCTTAGTATCATTAAACTGTAACTTATTGGAGACAGCCCATTCCTTGATCTCCCTCACACACTCCTCTATAGGCGGTGAATGGCTCCAGTAAGTAGCATCCGGCGACGGCTTGAAGAACACCTGCGTGTCGTCTGCGTACATTTAGTGGTTGATGTTAATGGTCATGATGTTGCTGAGGGGGGCTTTGTAGAAAGTGAACAGTGGTGCTCCGCACACGAATCCTTGAGGAACGCCCCATTGTATCTGGTGAACAGCAGCTTCCCCAATAATCACGGACTAAGAGCGGTCACTAAGATAATTATGACCGGAACCATTGTAAGGCTGTCCCAGTCAAACCGTAGCGTTGTTGGAGTCGATCCAGTAGAATTATTGCATGGTCGATGGTAACGAAGGCTAAGCTAAAGTCAAGTAAGATAAGTGCTGCTTCCTGATGATCATCGATGGCTCTAAGAACATCGAGTGGACTCGAAGAAGAGCAGTTTCAGTAGAGTGATGAGACCGATATATACGCAGATTGAGCACTTACGTACAGGTCGTTAGACGCAAAGTAGCCTTTTTATCTGTTGCATGCAGCACCTCTACAGAAGCTCAGACATAAAACTAAGGAGTGACACAGGTCGGTAGTTTAGGGTGTTATGAACTAGCTATAGCTTAAGTTTCTTAAAAAGTGGTACAACTCTTGTAGATTTGAAGCTGTGACCGGCTCTGCAATAAAGGGTATTAAGTCGCGCTGTGCACTATCATGTAATGGATTATCAAAATGTGATTTACATATTTTGCCATTAATGACATCTTTAACACCAATATTTTCAGGTTTCATTCAAAGAAATGTTGATTTTGATGATTAAAGTGGAAAACACGCCCATTTTGTGTTTATCGTTCTGTTGCTCTACAACAAAGCCGGCTTTTTCAAAGCCTGTTTTCTCAGTTGTGTAATTTGAACTCCAAGGAAGTAATCAAAAGCAATGTCATAACTCCAGAACGGAATGGAGCTCTATTATATACCAACTGGAAGCTTACGCTGTGGGCTTTCCAACCATGTATATAACTCAATTTCACTATTTTGTGACATAATACCCATTATTGTGGAGTGGGTCACAGCTTTGCGGCACAATCCCAGTGATGACCGGAAGCAGACTGTCAACGCACTTCTTGAGTAGTGTGGTTGGCATCGGGTCGAGTTGACAGCTCTTTGATGGTGAATCCATTATCAACTTTCGTGCCTCGTCCTCTGATACCGTGTCAAACTGTGAAAATAACAGGTGCACATCTCACCAGGGCACCGGTGTTCTTCGATTGGCTGTTGCATCCAAGGTGCTCCGAATAGTGATAACCTTGTGCTCAAAGAAGTTTGCAAACTCATCAGCAAGTGTCTGTGAGCAGTCATGTGCTGGTAGCCGTCGCTCTCATGAAGCAACACGAGATGTGGCAGAGAAACCCCCCCCCTCTTTTGTGTTGACCATTGTGTTCCCGGAATCTCAGGAATTCTTTTTAGGTTTCAAGGGGGATGGGTTAGGTTACAAACGTGTTGAGTGTGTATCTAGGGTGACGCGGGAGCGTCACGCCCAACGGGTTCGCCCGGCTGGGAGTGGCAGCGCCGCGGCACCCTTACTTTGCCAGTGCACCGATTTTGCGTTAATTTTATTCTTTCTTTCTTCTTCAGTCCGACTGGAATAACTCGCGATCGCTCCACGGAATCGAAAAGAACCCAATAACGAAAATGATCAGGAGATCAAGGGCATGAGTTCTATTGGGACAGAATTTTGATTTTCGACTTCTCAGAGGGGGTTGTCATACAAATCTGACCATCTGACAATGACAAAAAAAATGTGAAAATTAATTTCCTCAGTTCGACGACAGAGGGGGTTGTCATACGAATCTGACCATCTGACCAACCCAGTCTCTTCTTAAATCACAATTGACCAATTGTGTGTATATCACAATTTAAGAAACTGTACATGCGCAGTAATACCGGCAAAACGGAGGTTGGTCTTGAAAGAGTGAATAAACAAGTGTACAAGTGTATGATGTTCTTATTACTTGAATTAGTTGGTTTAAGTTCATTAC
The DNA here is from genome assembly GCA_037893245.1 of Crossaster papposus. Classification (NCBI taxonomy): domain Eukaryota; kingdom Metazoa; phylum Echinodermata; class Asteroidea; order Velatida; family Solasteridae; genus Crossaster; species Crossaster papposus. The sequence goes on along the minus strand of JBAIAA010000255.1, from coordinate 216,336 downwards.
TTTGTTTTGGGGTAGAATAAGGGAAAAGTCGGGTTAGGGTACAGAAAGAAAAACAAAACTTGAGATACAATGCAATTAAACTTGCGTCAAATAATAACAATAATAAGAATTGCTGTTAATGCGGTAATATGAATTGTTTTTTTCTTGTACCCTAACCCGACTTTTTCCTTTTCCAATCCCAAACTTAAACAACTACTGCAACTAATAAGAACATCATACACTTGTTTATTCACTCTTTGAGGGCCAACCTCCGTTTTGCCAGCATTACTGCGCATGTACAGTTTCTTAAATTGTGATATACACACAATTGGTCAATTGTGATATGTACACAATTTAAGAAGGAGACTGGGTTGCAACTGACATGTGAATGAATTTCCTCAGTTCGACGACAGAGGGGGTTGTCATACGAATCTGACCATCTGACATGTGAGGGTGACGCGGGAGCGTCACACCCAACGGGTTCGCCCGGCTGGGAGTGGCAGCGCCGCGGCAAGAATGTGTGATATTTCTTGCGTTTTTGTGAGTTTCGGGCGTTTTAGCATTTGCTAGTGTCAGTGCGCATGTACTGCGCAATTGTGCGGCGTTGTTTGCAAGTGTGCGCTGCGCAAATGCCGCCAAAACGCTTGCGCACACAACCACAAATTTCAGCTCTGGTAATAATTTTCGCTGTCTGAATCGCTTCAAATTATCGGCAATTTCGGTCAATTCTGTGTTTCTGTCTAACTTTCTTGCTTCTGTCGCAATTTTGTTTCATTTCCTGCTGAAAATTGTCAAACTATTTCGCTTTTTTGCAGCAGTCACAGTGTGCCCTTTGTAGTGAAGCACAACGGCAACTTGACGCTGGGCAATATCATCACAATCGCAGACGTTCGCCGATGACAACGACGACGCCGACTCGCAGGAGGGGGGGGGAGGTTAAAAAAAATAACAAAACACCCGAAATAACGAAGCTAAAACGTATTTTGGCTTCAAAAGTGACCAATTTAGACAATTAAGACAGAAACAACGAAGTAGCAGCTGCTATTGACTAGTGCTATCTCCTCACAGGGTAGGAGCTAATGGGTATACGGAGAACAATGTAATGGTGTACAGTACTATATAGTATATACATACTAGTAGCCCGTAGGTCTGTGGCAAGACGCAACACCGTAGGTCTGACGGCAAAGTAGGCTGATTGGTTTATTTAGAGTCGGGTAGGTTAGTGGCTCGACTAACTGTAACGGGTGGTTCTGTTCTGTGTGGGAACAACGTGTACCGAGGTGTCAACTTGCATCTATACTCAACAACCGTTTGCTGTTTGTTCGCACATCGGCAAACTTACATTGTGTTTTTTTGCAGGTTTCCTTCGCTCGGAATCTACGCATCGATTTCCGGGCACAACAAGCGATAGACGATTGCTTGTAAGAGGTAAGAGAAAAAAACGTAAAAAAACCTTCAAAACAAAAACAAAACACAAAACTAAAAAAAATAATGGCGCGCAGTGCGGCCGACAAGCGACGGCCGCCCAAGGCGTCGCCGCGTCGCCGACTGCGTCGCAAACCCTACGGGGCGCGGGAGAGTGAGCTGCCACTCGTCGACAGCAGCCAGTCGCAGTACACTAGCGACGCGCACGAGATACAAGCGCACATGCCCAAGTTGCCCTGCGGCGACAACACCGGGCCGCAGGCGGCGCATCGCGCGCGGGCGCACTCGTGCTCGCGCGATAGGGCGCATAAGATCAATCGGCGTCGGCGCAGTCACTCCGCGCAGCCACGCGACGACACGCGTCCGGCCCAGCACGTGCAGCTGCTCTACACGCAGTTTATGCACATATGGCTGGACGCGCGTCGCGACCGCATGGCGCGCATTCCGCGTCGAAAGCGACGCCCCAAGTTCCATGCGCCGGCGCCGCTCACCATCACCAAGCGAGAGAGTGAGCTGACACTCTGCAACAACAGCCTGCCGCAGTACAAGGGCACCTCACTGCCGCACAAACAGAAGTGTGCCGGCAAGTGCAGCCAGCTGCCCTCCGAGTAGACTTGATCCAAGTCGGGATTATGTGGTAACATTGCTCATGGTCATCCACACTGTGCGCCTCGCGTCACGTCCACGCTTATCAGTAGCGCGCCCTCATGCGCCACCCATGCTCATGTGTGGTTCAGAAATCCCGACTTGACGGATGTGCCACACGTTTGTACACAACCTATGGGCTCATCTACCGAAAACGGTAGAGGCCAATCAAATTGCAGAATTGTATAAATTAGCATATATCTGTAATAATATGAACTTTGACCCAGTTGTGTGACGGACATACGTGGACATTGTGATGTACAATGTACATACACATGTGCATTGTGTACATTATGTGTAAATGTACAAACGGTTTAATAGTCTTGCTATCGTGTACATTGTCCGGCCGTTAAGTTTTCACTATACCATACTCTAACTAAATAAACGAAGTATGGACGCAGTTATTTAATTTGAAAAAGGCATCTAGTGACAGTACTGCCTACCATTCCTCCATAGTCCGTTAGCGGTCTAGCGAGTCCGTACCGATTGGCGGACTTATTTGGCATACATCGCGCATAACCATGTGATGCGTATGCAAATAATTTATGAATAACTACATATCACCGCGGGGGGTTTGATTGGCCGATCCGTCAAGTCGGATTTACTGCACTGACATGATGACATCGCGTTGATGCCGATAGCGGAACGACAACCAGATGACGGCGCCTTTTTTCTAAGGCCAACAAAGCACATAACTATTCGGCCGGATTGACGAAAGCAAATTGGTAGTCTTAACTCCATGGTAAGTCCGACTTGGGTCAAATCTACCCTCCGAGTACATTGCGCGCGCCTCTACGCGGCATACGAGAAATTGCGCCGACTGCGCACGCACAAGCGGCGTATCGCCCGCCTCTTCAAAGAGGATGCGCAGTGGTGGGCGCACACGGGCGTCAAAGCGCTGCTGCCGCCGTCGCCGGCCACCATCATCGAGCTCCTCTTCAAAGAGGATGCGCAGTGGTGGGCGCAAACGGGCGCAAAAGCGCTGCTGGCGCCGCCCGTGACGGTCGAGCAGACGTCGCTCCCAACGCCTGCCATGCAAATCGTACAGTCGCCCGGCGCCGACATGACGATGCTCGGTCACGTCGCTGGCGCTCGTACGGCGAAAGCCAAAAAGAAGCGCGCGAGCGTTGCAGTGAAAAATCTGCCCAAGCGCGCCGCCACCAGCACATCCGCGCAGCCAAGCAGCGCAGCGCCGCCACCGCAAAAGCGGGCGCAACCGAAGCGCAAAGAGCAGCGCGAGCGTCTGCGGCAGTTGCAGTCGGCCGCTGTCGACGCCGAGTTTGCCGCTTACGACAGTCGCGCCGACAACCGTGACGCGCTCGAAGCGCGCTTGCGTGAGCTTGTTGCCATGGCGGCGGACGGTGACTGCATTCTGTCGGCGCGCGAAAAACTTCTTACTGTTCAAACACAAGCTACTAAATAAAAGAAAGTGGACAAGTCAAAGGTAAAATGCTCTGAGAGCATAATAAAAGGGCCAACGGGTTTCCAGTTAAAGTAAAATGCTGTGCGAGCATTCCAACTAAAGTAAAATGCTGTCTCAGCACTGCACTCGCGTCAAAAAGGAAGTGGACAAGAGAATGCCAACGAGTTTTACCTCTTACCCCCCAACAAGCGCAGACCGAGCGAAAGGTCAGCAGGTGTGGGCCACTAGTTCGGTGTGGGCGGGTCGAAACCGTTGCCCTCCCACCGAGCAGTAGATGTTAACTGGTTAGCACCGTACCGTAATCACTGCATTTATTTGCATACACTAATGCTGGTGGGTCATCGTAAGATAGCCATTACGGCTTGGATGGAGTTCAATTTTGGTTTTGCGTTGCTATAAAGAGTACTATCACCAATGTTCGATATACGCTGCGCGCTCTCCTGCACTGACGACACTGTCTGAGAGGTCCTAGGTGCCGCTATGCACGCTCTTCTACTCTGGCGCATACTAGCTACGCCCATAATTCTAACCTACACCCTCCAGCTAGCCCAAGACACTTGACAGCCTTCGCTCCGCTTTGCATGCACATCTGCGCCGGCGTACTTTCAGCATCTGTCAGCTACACCTAATGCATGAGCGCCTGTGCCTGCATAGGGTTGCACTTCATACACTGCAACAGGTCATCACGTCAGTTGACAATGACAATTCTACTTAGCACCGCCTTCTTTCTCCCCCTTTAGACCACCGTACGTAGCTGTGCCTTGCGCGCATTTGTCTCACAAACGCTCGCAAATACACAGCGAACGCACGCTTTCTCTAATTCATCCGACACGTGTGCCGGATTCCAAAAAAACCGATGTCACCTTGCTTCAATACTCAACAACTTTCGCACGGAAACATGTGAGCGCCAACAGCAGCATACTTACTACTTGATACACAGCGCGCACAGAGCGGGTAAGAAGTGAACTTCACCGTGGGCCCACAGCGCGTGTCGAGATTATCCGTTAATAAGCACATTATAAGCTTATTTATAAGCTCGTGCTCATCCGCCCTATCGCGCGAGCACGAGTTATTGTTTACGCGCCGTCCATTTCGTGCCAGTTATTCAGCTACGTGACCACCGACCGCGTTACATAGCCGGTGATCGCCTTCCCACTCTCTTGCGTTGCGGCCTTCTCTCTCTCGCAGAGAGTGCAGCGCTTTCCCCTCCAATGCGTGTGTCTCTCTCTCATTGGCTCATTGAGTCGGTGCTTTAGACTACCCGATTGTGAGTCCATGCTGCTATGGGAGGAGGGGGCGAGGTGGGAGGGCAACGGTTTCGACCCGCCCACACCGAACTAGTGGCCCACACCTGCTGACCTTTCGCTCGGTCTGCGCTTGTTGGGGGGTAAGAGGTAAAACTCGTTGGCATTCTCTTGTCCACTTCCTTTTTGACGCGAGTGCAGTGCTGAGACAGCATTTTACTTTAGCTGGAATGCTCGCACAGCATTTTACTTTAACTGGAAACCCGTTGGCCCTTTTATTATGCTCTCAGAGCATTTTACCTTTGACTTGTAAGGTATAGGGAAGAGGGGGGTACCCCTCTGCCACATATCGTGCTGGGTATAGTCGCTCTGTATCGGGATTGCTCAAGGAGTCAACAATGTGAAATGGTGCCACTGCTAATAATCTGGGAGTTGTGGTATTCGCGTTTAGATGCTTCAAGGTTTTTCTTGTAGACTTTGCAGTGCTCACGGTATATCTAACCATGCACCTCCAGGCCGGAGCTCTTATATCGACGCTCAGCACTCCGCTTACGTTGCTTCATGCACCGAAGCTCGTCTGAGAACCATGGACAGTTCGGCCTGAATAATAGTGATGGTTTTAATTACCACCGGAGCATGTTTGTCAAGAAGATCGCGCAAGGTGGAATCCAATTGGTCTATCAACTTATTAATGGGATCAATTATCCCATGGGATAATTATCACCTGCGTCCAGTAATTTCTTGACATTCAAATTTTCTAACTATTGTTCCTTTGTCTCTTTTGAAATTCTTGAAAGGTGCTTTTCAGCTGGGCTTGCAAATTATCGCGTATTATCCCCGACCATGTGTGTAGTTCCACGGATGACGTATACACACGCGTCGGGTTTTATGGCGGGTAGCGGTTGACGTAATATCACGCCCTGACTGCTGAGAGAAAAAAATGCCCTAGGCGACAAAATGTTGGCAAAAACATGCAAATAACGGTGCTAATAAACTAAGTTTTGACATCTTGTAGTAGTTGCATTATCAAAACCGGAATATTTTACTGTCTTGGTAACTTTTAAATAAACCATGCGCGAACTGGGCTCACTGCATTATGTTATCCCTTTCTCACATAATGATAATTCGAATATTTTTGAGGGGGATTCATATACAAAGACATTAAAGAGAATGCATGTGTGGTTGTAATGGGAGATCTTTGAGATGATAGCGGGCGCCCCACGGCCGGTCCTTTAAATTGTTGCCAGTGACGAGAACAATAGAAAAGGGCCGGTTGGTGGGGCGCCGCTATCGTCTCAAAAGTCTCCCATTAAGTTGCCCCCATTGATCTCCATTATATAATGGAGATCAATGATCGCCCCCTAGTCGATTTGCCCCAGATATTTGTCATATTTGTAGATATTTATTACATTTTTTCCCCACTTATTGGCGGGGCCGAATCTTTGGACTTGGCGTCCTTCTTCAGGGCTAGTACAGTGTTGATACTATTGTTGAAGAAGGACGCCAAGCCCGAAAATTCGGCACCCGCCAAAACAGGTGAGCACTTTATTTATCTGAGGTATTTACATATTGTTATAGTGCTACGCAGCACCCTATTTCTAGCACATTACACTCAGGCGTGCTGTTTTCAAAATACGCGCGCAGTACGCACTGAATACTGCCAGTCAGCGCGTCGTTTACGTCAAGTTTGTTCAGGGCCAGTGGTTAGTGAAGGAACGCAGCATGCGCCCATCTAGTGGCGAGGCTGACCATAGACATCTAAATAAAACCTAGACATGACATGCGTTTTTAAAACTGTTCTGAAAATTGATCTGCGTATGGAATATGCAAGTACGCAAAACGCTCATAGCGGGCGTGGCGTACGCGGGAAGGACGCACGTTCGCAATGCGCCGTATTTTTGGCCGCATGAGGGCGCTGTAAGACGCCATTTTCTTGGTACCCAACACAGCCAAAATCGCGTTTATTGAAGTAGTTTTAGTAACTTTACTTTTATCTAAAAATTGAATATTCGGAAAAAATATATTTTGGAGCTGTAAGAATATTTAAACTGACGTGAATTATCTCCTAATCACTTTTATTTATACCCCCAAATACCGTGAGCACAGCGCCCTCTACGTTCAATAATACGGGCTTCTGTGGCGCGGCCTATTTTTAGAACAATGACTACAACGATAAAAGTATACACATGTCGTGTCTAGGTTTTATTTAGATCTCATTGGATGAACATGGTGCAATTTTAATTTCAAAAGGCGCGGTTCTAATTCCAAGATAAGGCGCGACACACGGGTACGGGTCAATAATGGTGTAGTTACGCTCTTTATAGTATAGATAACTCTATGTATATACTTTTGCATGCACAGAAAAATATTAAAAGTGTTTTTGGACAAACACAGAGCTGTTTCGTGTGTCTAACATAACTGTCAATATGTGTGTGGTGGTCTAAGTGTGTGCCAAGTCTGAAGTCGATCAGATTTACCCAAAGATATATTGGTAAACAAAAACGTGTACAAATCCTATGGGGGAAACTCTACCTTTAATGTGACGTCACGCCACACCCGATGAGGTTATCATGATGTCATCTTAATGTTTGCCTATAACACTTCCTGGAATACTTGCACACCAAGTTTGACCCCGATCGGGCCTGTACTTCCACAGATAGAGGGTCTTAAAAACTGAACCTGTAATGTGACGTCACATGACCCACGATGACGTCATTATGACTTCATCTTCATTTTCGACTATAACACATCCTGGAATACTTGTATACCAAGTTTGACCCCAATCTAACTTTAACTTCCAGAGATAGTGGGTCTTAAAAACTCCACCTTTAATATGACGTCACATGACCCACGCTGACGTCATCGTGACGATTCTTTTTTTGGTCCTTCTGGTTATGGTGGTCGAGGTGTGTGCTAAAGTCTGAAGTCGACCAGATTTACTAAAGTCTCAAAGTCGATAGTCTGAAGAAAAACGTGTACAAAACCTATGGCGAAAAATTAAACCTTTAACGTGACGTCACGTGACCATGAATGACGTAATCGTGGGTGGTGGTGTGTGCCAAGTCCAAAGTCAATCGTATTTACCAAAGGGTCGAAGTGTATTGTCTGAAGAAAAACGTGTACAAAGTCTATGGAGAAAAGTGGACAAAAAATAACAAAAACACTTTAACGATTACAAGAGCTGTTTCGGCTGAAATGCCGAAACAGCCAAAAATACCATGTGACTAGCTCTCAGCCAATCAAGACACATAATCTGTGGGTTAGGTGTTATAATATTAATTATTATTGCGTCTTCTATTTTGTGTTGCCTTTTGTTTCCATTGATTATATATTTATTGCCATCTTCTTTCTTTCTTTTTTTCTCAATTTTTATTATTTATGAAAAGCATCTTAATTGATGTTTACAGGCGCTGCACAGTTAAGTTACATTCCAGCTTCGGTGACGTCATGTTTGTACTGCGCGCGCCATATGTACAAGAATCCCATGATGCTTTGCGATTCAAGATGTCGTACGCGACGAGCGGGATGAGTCACTAATGTAATGGGGTCCTTTTAATCAGTCGTCATCCCGGTAAGATTTCCATTATTTGTCTTGAATTCGACAGAAATTAAGCTCGAATAACTGATGCTGCGACACAAGTATGCTGAGCGAAATCAATGGAATTCTTAGTGATTTACTTGGGGTCGCAACTGGTGGGTTATTCGCGCCGTGTTGCAGTCGCTGATTACGTGTGGTTTTGCATGCGTGTAAATAGTCCATCGTTTTGCTGTAAATTAGAGCGTGTTAATTGTACAACCCATTATTATAAATTTGTCAATATCACATAGGGACCTTGTTGTACTTATCACTTTTTAAATATCTGTAATTCTAAAGGTGTCACTATTAGTATAACCGTTTTTGTTTTGTGTCAGTGGAATTTAGGACGCTGCCTTGGCTTAGGCAGTTAGGCGGCATGCTGAGCTCGGCTGGCCACGCGCGGTAAAATGTGACTCAAATACTGGACTTCCTCCGTATTGTGAGCCACATGCCGGCCATATCATATGTAAAAATGGTGGAGGTCCTAAAAAGATGAACATGGATTAAGAAAGGGTACAAAATCAAAATTTAGGATTTGTTTTCAATCGAAAATCATCAAAACTTGGGCCGGGTGATTTGGAAAGTTTACGACTCGACTACGAAGTACGATCGAGTTGTCTGTACCGTATAAGCCGAATGTTGTTAATTGTCCAATTCTCGCGGTTGGACATCCGGGAACCTGGTTTATAGCGCAAAGGGAAAATTGAGGGTTTAACGCATGTTCATGATGTTGTTAATGTTATGGACGGCTCCGCCCCTACGAGTACGAGACGTCATGCTGACCGCGAGAATTACAAAATGGCAACAAGGCTACTGGGAGTACTGCTATTAAAATCAGGACGTTTTCAATTTCATGGTTCAGTCTAGTGTAATTTGTTTCTAAGTGTGTCAGGAAGTTCCAGTTTTTAGCCGATAAAGTCTTTGTCCATTATGGCGGATCACGTCTGCGCAGTCGCAACACAGCTTGTCGCGCCCCAAAAATTGTTGTTTCAGGAAATACCAAAGGCTAGAGCGTCCTCTGTTGTTGTTTTTGTGACGAGCTGTGTGCACCTGTGCAAAGAATGCGCAATACTAGACGTAGCCTTGTTGCCATTTTGCATTTGAACAATTAACGATGTTCGGCTAGTAACGTACGGGCACCTTAGCTTGTAAACTGTAAAATAAATAAATGACAATAAATAATTAATTACAATGCATGCGCGCTGGCATTCCTAAAAGTAAATCAAGAGCTTGTGATTGCAACTTGAAAAGCAAATTTTGAAGACAAAAATCACATTCTCAGCGGCAAACTTTATTAATTTTGTTATTTATAATGCACCTAGTCAGTTTACCTTAACAGTTTATTTTGCTATTTTTTTAGATTTTGTTTTGCCAAATCTTTGTAGTTTATGGAATGCGTGATCCCCGTCCAGAAACGAACGGAGTTGACCCCATGAGCTCCAGTGCAGAAATGAGTGACAACGCATGGGATGACTCGCGCATTGCCCAGCAAAGTTCCGGTGGCCATCGAGCCCATCAGCAAGGTGGTGGTGGTCCGGTGGCACCCCAGCGAGCTCGGGATGATGCAGCCGTGGGGTACTTCTACCAACGTCCTGGTAATGATATGGGGGCTGACGGAGTAGGACAACCGGGTAACAAGCAGCGCTGGGCAGTGGGTGATGATAGCGTGATTGATCAGGTAATCATTAGCGAATACATGTGTGTCATTTTGTTATAACCAGATATCTCTAATCCTAGAGATCTCTATTGCCTAGATGCTGAGTCTTGGCCTTCACCCTAACTCTACTCAATCTTTCTCAAACCTCCTCAATCTTCCTCGAACCTCCTCACACCTCCCACACCTTTAAAATCCTCATTGCAGTTTGGAAGGATTTTGGAGGATTGATGATGAATTATCATTGAACAAATGACAGTTGAGGATGCAATGGGTTATTCAAGGTCGTACGCTATAAGTCATTCAAGGTCGTACGCTATAGGTCATTCAAGGTCGTACGCTATATGTCATTCAAGGTCGTACGCTATAGGTCATTCAAGGTCGTACGCCATACCCAGCATGAAAAATGGGTATTGAAAAATTGAAAAATAACGGATGATTTTGGAGGATTGAGGATGAATTCATTGTTTACATGGTGGCAATTGGAGGATTTTGCAGGATTGAGGATGGGTTCTTGCCAAAAATGGCCTAGGGGGTTACGGTCGAGGCTGCTTTATGGCTAGATTTTAGGGTCTTGACCATGAGGGTCAAAGCCTTGGCCTCGGGGATCTTTTGTGGATGTGGCTAGGGTCTAAATTCTGCTCCGCATATAATTTGTTACCTCTTCTGATAGGCTACTACACTACCCAACTGAAACTATGTAATTTTTAGTTATATGGGTAGTGGTACTGAACCACCCATGGGAAGAGAGATTTATTTCGGCATTTTTTTGCACACCCATATTCAGGCCCTTGCCATGTGTGGCTAGCTAAATTGTTCATTGTTTATTGGGCCTTGCCTTGGCCTCGCCTTGGCCTCGCCTTGGCCTTGGCATTGCCTTGGTCGTCGCCTTGCCTTGGCCTTGCCTGGCCTTGCCTTGCCTTGCCTTGGCCTTGGCCTCGGCTTGGCCTCGGCTTGGCCTCGGCTTGGCTTTGCAATCCAGGGGCTGAAAATGTGATCGGCAATCTGTTTCTGCTTATCGGGCTGCAACTCAAGCATATCGGGCCAATTCCCACGTAGGCCAATATTCAAGTTAACGTTATCGCGATTTTTGCATGTTTCATCACAGGTCAGTTTCAAGTCTGAAACTGGTTTATATTCGTGGCAAATAATTTGAAATAGTGCTCACGTAAAATGATCAACTGGAAAAATGGAAATACAAATTATAGAGGTTGGCAATTTGGCCGCACAAATTACAGGTCGGTTGGCAAAAGTGACCCCCAAAACTCGAGCTGTTTGTGGGTAGTCGCGATTCCAGCCGGAAAGTGTTCGCCTTTTGCGGACGTGTAAGAAATCACAATTGTGCATTGGTGCTGTGTGCAACCCACAAATTATCTCAAACAGTGAATGCGTACACTGTCGTCTCCGATGTAAACAACCAGGGTCTTTCCGTCTTTTCTAAACACATAAACCGGAATTCTGCAAAATTCTTTAATTCTAAAGTGTTAAAGTAACAAATCACCACAATCTTTCAAAATCCTCATTTGGATAATTATTTAGGTAACTTCAATCCTGCAAAATCATCCAGCATTAGTTTAGGCCTCATGACCTGGATCCTGCATTATCCTGCAAAGGTTTCCTATCCTCGACCCATAACTTGCACCGTGACTGAAGTTCTATGGAGAATGTGCATAGAGCATGAGCAGTGTGAAAGTATAAAGTAACAAATAACCTCAATTCTCTAAAATACCCAAGTAACCTCAATCCTGCGAAATCCTCCAGCATCAGATTGTGCCTGATGACGTGGATCCAACGTGTTTATCTAGTCCAGTGGCAAAACCTCCTAAAGCCTTCAGTCCTGCAAATTCCTCTGATGCATCAACTTTCATTAAGTGTCCTTAATCCTCCAAATTCCTCTATTTGACAGAGGATTTTGGGAAGAGTTAATAAATGACGAACCCATTTTAATCCTGGATAATTGAGCCCTGCATTATGCTTGATGATCTCATTCGACCTGCTTCTGGATAACATCAGTACTGCCTCAATCCCTTGCAGTGATCAATAGAGGATCTTGAAGGATTGGGCCCTCCTCCACTGAACAATTTCAAGAATTAAGGGATGTTTTGGGTGTATTGAGAATAACTCCTCGCTAAAAGGGGTTAGGGTTAAACTACAAAAGTAAAATTTTGAAACTAAGAAATTGATCTCTGAGATTCTTGTACAAGCACAATTCATGTGTATATGAACTTGTTTTCTCTATGCACAGTACTGTTCGTGTAGTGGTCACCTAATACATCTGGTGTTACAAAATTGTCACATGATAACGGTAGTTGCAGTTTCGGTAAACAAAACTATGTGTATAACATGGTTACAGTATTAAAACTCTCGATCAATGTGTATACATTGATTGAAAGTGAAACTTAAAATGAATTAGTGCACAGTGAATTTGTATATATTTTTTAAGGTCCAAAGTTTCCAGTTTTCTAAAATCAAAGTTCAGTTTACTTAAAATACAGAATTTAGTTTTCAGACTTTTAGTTGCATGTTCAACTTAGTTAACCAGTTTGCGGCGCCGCGCTGGGATTATTTTAACATCACCGAGCCGAGGCGCAAGATTATTTTAACAAAACTTGATCCGAAGCGGGTTCTGGCCGATGGTACCGAGAAGCACACATTTTTGGCCTTGCTCATGACGTGTTTATGCGTCATTCGTTTTTAATCTGGGTAAAACTTTGCGTGTATACACGTACATGTACGTCCTCCGGCACGAACTGGTTAAAGCACCCTTCAATAACGCCATTGAATTCCAGCATTTTCTGGAGGTTTAGCCTGATGTAGAGCCCTAAATACTTACTGTGTTGGTCTTGTTATGATGTGAACTCATATTTGCATGTCAGGCTGATGTCTGATGATGAAACTCTTTGTTGTAAAACTGAACTTGACCACACTTTCAAGTGTCAGGGCTTGAATTAAACGACGGCCAAGTGTCAGGGCTTGAATTAAACGACGGCCACGACGGCCATTGCCGTCGTTGCCTTTTTAATGGCCGAGGTGCCCCACTAAAAATTGCCGTCTTCACGGCCAGTTGTGCCTTGCCCCATTTCTACCTTCGCCGTCGTGCCCTTTTTTTGCAAAAACATCCTTTGACTTGAGCCTAACGTTAGTATTCCAATCACTGAATCATTGTTCTAAAAAATATCGCTGCATAAGAACTTTACGTATCGCGCACGCAGCAACGTTAACGACACAAACTGAATCTAGCTTCGCGATCAGGCCCCATCAATATACCGGTACATGTAGCGTTCGCTGTACCTGTATGTACAGTACATAGCAAACGCTATATTGATGGGGCCTGATCGTGAAGCTAGATTCAGTTTGTGTCCTTAACGTTGCTGCGTGCGCGATATATAACGTATGTGGCATAGGTATGCAGCCAGCGTACGCTATAGTCGAGTACAAGTAGCTAGTTTCGGAGTGTGCCGATACTTTTCCGTTTAGCAGCTGCGTCACTCCGTCGCAAAAATAATGTCTGTATTTGTACACACACACACGTGCAGCTGGAGTAAGTACGGCAGATCTTTACGTGCAAAGTCAACTGACTTTCTTTTTCTCAGTGCTATTTACAAGCGACACAATACGTATGTACATGTACGAGGCAAACGATAGTCGTCACGATCACCCTGCACGCGGCCGGTGCTTCAATTGTCCAAAGTTGTTGATGAAGTTATCATACTGAATGAACGGCCTTGAATTTGCGAGGAAGAAAATCAGAAAAATAAACAATGCCGCGCAAGGATCGGGTAAAGTGAACGGCCTAAAATTTCAATATGATTTTACAATAGTTAAGTGCATGCACGGCAGCCGGAGCATAAGATTTTTTTTCTTCATTTTAGCCTCCATGCCCTTTCTCCAAATATTTTTGGCCTTGGTGCCCTACTACATGTAACTGGCCTTGGTGCCCTACTACATGTACATGTAACTGGCCTTGGTGCCCTCCATAATTTTGCTTCAATCAAGGCCAAAGTGGCCTTGCCCTAAAAAAATGCCAAATTCAAGGCCTGAAAAAAAGGTTTCTTTTTGTCTCTATGTATTTTTGCTTTTACTTGATACGTGTACAAAAAATACAATGTAGAAAGCCTGATTGACAAATTTACAGCAAGTCTTTGTCTAGTTACAAGCTTTGACCTTCTCTCCATAAAGCAGGCAAATACAGAAAGCATATTTCATTTTTTTCCATTTTCCTTGGTGGCCCCTATCCCCCTCAGTCTGATTTGTCTCCTGTACAGTACCCATTTGAATGAATCTACATTCAGCAAATCAAAGGGAGCATTGTGAATATTTATGTGACATGCTCCATCGAAATCAGGAATAAGTCTCAAAATGAGCTTTCTAATGATACCCATCACAAGTGTGTATCTTCTTAGGTTAACGAGTTATGGTCTGATGAAGATGACAGGTGTAAATTTATTTGCCGAATCCACATTCCGAGAAAAACAACTTTGAAATAAACAAAATTTACCAAAATAATACGGACAGCGCACACAAATCCTCTTCATTTTTATCTTTATTGATCGTTTTTACATACAAAACATTATTGACACTAATCTGTGATAACTACACTTCATAAAAATACAATGTTTAGAAAAACAACTTGGTCAAGATTTTCACCCATGCGTTTACTTCAACGACCGACTGCGTAAAACGGCCCCAGCGACTTATTCCTGATTACGATGGAGCGGGTCACATATAAAGTTGCATGTTGTTGTAGACAGATGGTAACCACAACCTGTGAGTTAGTCTTGCATACGCACTGTGGACCTCCGAACAATATAGGTCCACACGATGCGGGAAGAGGTTACGGTTTGTGGACTTGCACACGTCCACAATCCGTTTTTCAGTTTCCGAAAAAGAGCGCTAGAGGAAAAACGGGTTAGGGTTATATATAGAAAAGATAGAAGGGACAGCTGCAGAGGCCCATAATCCAAATTTGAGGGTAAATTTGTTTTGGGGAAGCGAGAGAAATGAGTATTTAGTCAAAGTTTGTTAACTACACGAAGACAAAGGAATGTCCACAGTACGTATGTAAGGTAAAGCTGCATGTCTGGTCCTGTGCTACTGGTAGGACAAAGACTCCTGTGGATGGCCATGGTGAAGCTCTCTTGCCTCATGATACAGTATAATGCCCAGGCTATCAATCATCAGCTCATTGTCTCCCTGTCTCTACAAGGCTTAGTCATACCCTGTGGCATCTGCTTAAATCAAGATGCAGCTCCAGCTTCATATCAATCTGTAAATGGAGACATGGGTATCACAGATCCTGGGATGATCTATCTCTGCATTATTATGTTTTATTATTTATACCTGTACTTTGAGATTATACAAAATTATACCACTGTGATCTATCCTGTGCATAGCAACATGCTAACATTAGGCCAAATAAAAAACAAAACATGTTTAGCGTCATGCCTTTTTTTTTAAAGGAAGGAGGCCCTTTTAAAAACATTTTTTCAAAATGGCCGCCCGACACATTTTAATTTGAGTCATGTAGTGAACATGTCACACCCTATCTTCCAATTTAAAATAAAACATGGTTCACCCACGATTAAAAAATCAAAATTCATGTGGGTCGATCATGTCACACCCTAGCCTTCCTATTAGAAAAAAATATAATTACAGAGCATGTAACATGCTAAAGTCTAAAATACGATCTTAAAATTTTATTATCTTTAAAAAATAAAAAAACAACAAAACCACATTACCAAAATGGTCAAATTTATCATTTTTTTCTAAAAAGAAAAAGAAAAGAAAAAAGGAGGCGACCCCCAAAAAGGAAGCGGGCGGTGACACTAAACATGTTTTTTTTTTGGGGGGGCCTTATAGATACACATAAAAATATGCGCGCGCATAGTTTAAAAAACCCAAAACGCATTCGGTGACCAAAACGTTCTGCGAGCCTGTTTACATTAACCCTAAGGTCATTTCCGAGGTCAGTCGCATTACATTTTTCCGCATCTTTCATTAGTCTTCATGCTGTAAGTTCAGTTGGAGTCAGTCTTCTTGTTATTTTTTTCTAACTCACTTAAACCCAACATCAAAGCTTCAAATCAATGATGTTAGAGAAGTTGTGGGTATTTCACTTTTAAACATGGCGATACTGTACAAAAATGGTCATGGTAAAAAAATCCACCATGTAATTTAAATACCTCAAACCAAAACACCTGTAACAATTCAATTATATGTAAGACTTACTTTACATGTAACTCGCATACAGAAGTGTTAATGGTATGATAATGAAAGTCAAGCAATATAAAGTTTCAAATGTGCCTTGCGAAATATTGGTCCGTCGCATTACCGTCAGTCGCAATACGATTTGTGCAGTAAAAAACTTCAAACTTCATTCATCTAACTCTTGGGATATGTGCCCGGAGGCTTTTTAAATACACCCTTGCATCAAATTTGTATCCTTTATGTACATGTACCAGGTAAACACAAAACAAACATCATAAACAATGAGGGTGTGAAAACATCCTTTGAAAATAAGCATTTTATAGTAAATACCGTTTAACTGAGCTGTTGGAAGTTTTACAGTCATTGATGCCGAAAAAAGCACGAAAAACAGCGTTTGTTTTCAATCGGCGTCGAGCAGTTATTCTTATGTTATTTTTGTTTTTTCGCGTAGTGTAATTGTTCCGGGAAAAAAATGAATTTTATATAAAAGAAAGTAATGATCGCCAGATGGCGATCGCGAATAAACCTAAGAACAACAGAACAACTGCACAACGCCAGTTAAAAACACGCCGTTTGTCTGGCTTTTTTCTTAGCATCAATGATTGTAAAACTTCGGACAGGTAAGTTTAAAATTAATAAACGATATTTACTATAAGATACAACTCCCCAAATTCACCCATTCGCGATAATTCAAGCAATTACATGTACCATTGTATCCTACATGTAGCTTTTACCAGGGTCCTTTCTCTATGCTTTAACTGGGCTATTTTTAGTAATAAGGTGACTTGACTGGACCGTGGGATCACTATTCAATTGGAAGACCATATATGGGCATCTTGGCACAACCAGTTGTATTAGCCAGGGTTGTGTACCTGTGTTTGGCATTGGACATGAAACTGGAAATAAATAGACCTTGTTCCTTATACACACGTGCATTGCACATACATGTACATGTGTACATAATACACGTACATGTACATGTGTACATAATACACGTACATGTAGGTCGACTTAACCAGTTCGCGCCGGGATTATTTTAACATCGCCGAGCCCACGGGCGGGATTATTTTTAACGAAACTCAATCCGAAGCGTGTTCAGGCTAATAGTGCCGGGAAGCACACCCACGCATTTCCGGCCTTGCTCGCTGCTGACATACATTTCCTAACTTGAACTTGGCGTGTTTATGCGTCATCCGTTTTGAATCTGGGAAAATATTTGCGTTTATATACGTCATCCGGCGCGAACTGGTTAAAGGTAGGATACACCATTGGTAATTGCTTGAATTATCATGAATGGTAGATTTGGGGGGGTTGTATTTTATAGTAAATATCGTTTAACTGACCTGTCCGAAGTTTTACAATCATAGATACCGAGAAAAGCACAAAAAACAGCGTGTGTTTTCAACTGGCGTCGAGCAGTTATTCTTATGTTATCTTTTTTCGCGATCGCCGTCCGCCGATCGCAATTTTTTGTTTATAAAATTATATTTTTCAGATTAATTACATGATATCTAGCGCAATCATTTTGCTGGATGTCTAGAATTATTTATTTACTATTTACTTTTAAATGAGTAAGATATTTTTTTTAAATTCGGTAGTAAATATTTTCGATATGGTGTATCCTACATTGTACCTTTAAACAGTATTGCAAAAAAATACAACCATGAATTTATATCGCTGTAGAGATTTGGCATTGTTCTCATGGACTGTCAACAAGTTTGTGCAAAATGCTTAAACTTGAACAGCAATTACTTTCCTGTGTTGAAATTTGGACCCAAACATGTGTACATGTATTACCGGTATACCCTAACCCAAACACTAACCAAGATTTTGAGTAAAGTCATACAGTACATGTACCAGTACATTGTACATGTAGTTACATATTTTGTGAAATTCTTGTGGAGACCTATATTCACCTATAGAAATTACCATGCGGAAATGTATAGTCTTATCCCTATTGTGCTCATGTATCAACAGGGTAGTAGTACCGGTATGTACAATGTATGATACTGCAATCTGGGCTTGAAGTTCGTGGAAATTACACATGTACCGGTATGTACCGGTTGGATTGGCTCGAACACAGCAGGTACACATGTACACTGTTTCTCGCGTACAGTACTAGGTACATGTACAATGTATCCCATGTAAATGAGGATTTTTTTTCCTGTCAATTCACAGAATCCAGACTGTGAAATTGACTTCCTACACGTGTACATGTACATACTGTATACATACCGATGTGGACTTGGTTGGTGGTGGTTGGAGAGGGTGTATTGTTGTGATCATTTATCTTTGTCGAGAGTGCGACACGTGGGTAGTTTCAAAGAAAATAGTGTGTATATGTGCGGTACCCTGCGCCGTGGTGCGCCGTAGTTTATACTACATGTATACTAATCTCACTGAAGCCCACCAGTCTACTCTGTTCGTGAGACTGCAGTGCACTGCATCGAGCGCTCCAAGGCTATCGATAATCACGCCGAACAAAACACAAACATTAGACAGTTTATACTTGGTTTATTTTGACCCGATATTTATTTAATACACAAAAAGACAATAACAATTTTACCATGTATTTTGATCTAAACCTTTACAGGTACATGTAGGTTACTGAATTTTTCACTAGCCCACCGGGCAACCAAGGAAGTGGGTCTGGGTAGCCCGGAGCAGTTATCGCTAGATAGATTTTTTTGTATAAAGTCATATGAGTCACAGTTGGATCCTGTTGGATTTAGCAGGCAAGTCATTTGATATGTTCAGGTACCCAACAACTTGGTTGGTGGGACTGTGTTGGATTGAGCAGTAAAGTCATGAGTCACAGTTGGAACCTGTTGGATTTAGCAGGCAAGTCATTTGATATGTTCAGGTACCCAACAACTTAGTGAGTTGGACTGTGTTGGATTGAGCAGTAAAGTCATATGAGTCACAGTTGGACTTTGTTGGATTTAGCAGGCAAGTCATTTGATATGTTCAGGTACCCAACAACTTAGTGAGTTGGACTGTGTTGGATTGAGCAGTAAAGTCATATGAGTCACAGTTGGATTTTAGCAGGCAAGTCCTGAGGAACCATTAGGGGGTTAGGATTAAACATTGACAGTGATAGTATGTGTACTTTGCAACTTGCATTTAAAATATAAGCAGGGGAATTAGCCAGCTGTAGTCATGATTAATGACAGGGGAAGAACTCAACGCAAGAGATTCCTGACATAATTCCACTATGTGCATTCCCGGGCTGATCTGTGGTCATTTGGCTAATGAAACTACAGGTCTAAGTATTGAATCCTTAACCGATCCTGTCATATACATGTACTGTAGATGACATTGAGCCTTCAAATCAATAGACCGATTGCGCCCTCTAAGTCACGTGACCCATATTGGGTATCGAACATCAACAAACATGGCGTCCTCCATAGCAAAGTGCCGCTGTAGCAAAGTATATGATTGTTGCATTTGTTTCTTTGATCGAGGCTTTTCTTTCTCGAAAATCTCTGAAGAATATTCCGGAGTTTGTACGCGATACCATACCGGAATAGCTGAATAAAGCCAGTAAGGACAGTTCCAGCAAGTTTCGGAAATTCTACAAGGAACATTATGTTCACGATGTGGTACTGGCACAAAACGTTAGGACCGGCACTATAGCACTAGCGATTTTGAGAAAGAAAAGCCTCGATCGAAGAAACAAATGCAACAAAGCCAACAATCATCATATTCATGTACTGTACTTTGCAACAGCAGCACTTTGCTATGGAGGACGCCATGTTTGTTGGTGTTTGATACCCACTATAGGTCACGTGACTTAGAGTGCGCAATCGGTCTATTGCAACAGTTTGTTGTTGGTTCACCATCAACCTGCACCGATATCGGTACAGCGATGCCTGTACATGTACATGTATACAAGAGTACATACGTACAAATACGTGTTGTATAAAGACAAGTACAATCACGATTTACAATGGCATTCATAAATTCCACAGTTTACCCATTCCTATATGTCGAGAGCCTATCACGTGGCCGGTTTTAACCAGTTCGCGCCGGGATTATTTTAACATCATTATTTTAACGAAACTCGATCCAAAGCGGGTTCAGGCTGATAGTGCCAGGAAGCGATAATTTTTTCTGCAGGTAGGTTGGTACATTAGCCAATCAGAACACAGATGATGTTGACGTCATCGATGTTAGAGTTGTCTGGGACAAATTAACCCTAACCCCTAACCCTAACCACAGAGAAAATTCCTTTCTCTGTGCCCTAACCCCTAACCCCTAACCCTAGTCAGATCCCAGACAACTCTAACATCATCGATGACGTCAACACCATCTGTGTTCTGATTGGCTAATAAATGTACACTATGTACCAACCTACCTGCAGATAAAAGTATCGCTGCCAGGAAGCACACCCACGCATTTCTGGCCTTGCTCACTGCTGACAGACATTTCCGAACTTGAAATTGGTGTGTTTTTGCGTCATCCGTTTTGAATTTGGTGAAAACTTCACGTTTATACGTCATCCGGCGCGAACTGGTTAAACAGATGATAAAACACCGGGGCCAGTTTTAAACCCTGAAATTTTGACCCCTTTGAAATCCAGTGCCTTTTACCGTTTTATTGGTTCAACGTTTTACAATGCATGCGCAATACTTTACAGTGAGTCAGTATTTATGGTTCAAAATTTACAACGCATTCACTGCTTCTGCACGACTTTGCGCAGTACGCGCAACATGTGCGCCAATGTCTATAGACGATGTGCCTCTGTTTACATCTGTATTCAAATGTGCCTGTCAATATGCGCACGAATCATGTTTTACATAAATTTGGTTAAGAGATGACATCAGAGGTCACATAATTCAAAGGCGATCTGACCTGCGACGTCACTCTTTAAGCAAATTTTATGTAAAACACGATGGGTGCGCCTCACTGCCGAGCACATTTGAATACAGATGTAAACACGTGACGTCAGAGGGCACATCGTCTATAAAAAGAAGTTGTTTACATCTTACTCGCGTGATGGATGCTCCATTATTTAGCTGGATGCTCCATTATTTACATGTAGCTGGAGGGGTGTTTTGGGAAAACATGAACTGAAATTTGTTAAACAAAAATGTATTATTTTTGTAACTTGTTTTGACTTGTTTTGACTAAAAGGTTTGATTTTTTTGGGGGGACCGAAATGGTATTTATGAATGGGAATAAAAATGTGGTTATGCGGCATAGGGCCTGGACATTCAGGCCCACAAGCCGGTTTGGTGTACGTTTAAAACCGGCCAATCACACATACCGGTATATTTCCTTATTAATTATCATTGTAAGACTAAGTGGAGTGAACTCAGGTCCAGATTGAGTTTCAGATTCGCGCAAATTGATTATGAATAACTAATCTTTGTTTCAAATTATTTTAGTGGCCGTGCTATGAAGGCCAAATTTGTAACTTGAAAATTAAAGATTTGTTTGTCAGCCAATTTTTTTTTTTTTAATTTTTTATATTGATTTTGTTTGAGTTTTTTATTGTACTTTTTTTCCCCATATGTTTTTTCTCTGCATTCAACCTGAATCCTTCAAAATCGTCAAACTGCCCGCAAAATGTTGGAGGATTGAGGATGTTTTTTAATTTTTTTATAAAAGGCCATCTGCAGACTTGTTACATATTACACATTTTTTTCAATATTCATTGATAATCTTAGTTCATTGACAGCAATTCAGTACTGCCCCACACTGTACAAGTACTAATCATGTTAACCCTACATGTAGATGAATGATAACACTAGGAACTTGATCTATTGATAAAAGGTCTCATTATTGCCATGCCTTGGACAATACAGTCAGAACTTGTGCCCTTGAAAGAGAGTGTGTGTACCCATGTACCCAAGGCATTAGAAGGAGATGGTTTGCATTGTCAATGGCATCTTGCCCACTGCATTGTGGCTCCCCCTCTACCACCATTAGATCCAGCATCCTGGGTGTGAGCTGTTACATCTTTGTCACAATGCAGTGACTCATAAGCCTTTAGGTCTAGTGGCTAGCTAGCCTCGCCAGGCCAGCCCTCCCAACCTATGGTGTGTTGAGCAAAACAGTGTGCATATATAATGATAGACAGCCTGTGCACTGTGTCACAGAATGACCCACTATATGGGACTATTGCTAGACACTAAATCTGCACTGTTAAATTGAATGGCCTGTGCACTTGCTGCTGCTACAATGTACCATTTCTTGGATTTCTGATGCTTGTTGCAGAGTACATGCACATGTACCGGTAGCTTTGTCTATTTATCAGCAATGGATGTGCATACATCCAAGACTCAATTGGATGTTTATGTATAGCTGATATTCCCCTTTACTTTCCTAATCGCGGGAGCTGAGGTGCACAATGCAGGCAAGATTTCGTTTTTTTTTTACTATATTTGCTCTTTTGAATGTTATGTCTATTATTTATTATTGGCAACGCGATGTTGCTGTTTTCTCGTTTTGTCTGTTTAGCATGTTTGGTCATATCACTAAACAATGACAAATTTAAAATATCGGCCACTTGACTATCAAGTTTGTTAGTCAGTGACCTTGTATACAGTACATGTACATGTAGCATTTGCTTCTTTATCATTATCATTCAATCATAATAATAATAAAAATAATACAAAGTTTGCCATTTAGAAATAAATGGTCCGATTAAAGGTTGTATACACCATTTGCAGACATCGAAAATGTTTAGTAACGAATTATTAAGAAATTTATTTTAAAAAGAAGTTTATATTGATTCTACTTGTGCATACTGTACATGTAGGCATCTAACAGAATAATTGTGCTACCGGTAGGTATCCTGTCATTGTAACGAAAAATTAGATTTTAGAAAAATGTTCACGATTACCGGACCACAATCGCAATAAATAACATACCAAGAAACAACTGCCCGACAGTGTAAAATGAACGCCATTTGTTTGGTTTTTTTCTCGGCATCAAGGATTGTAAAACTTCGGACAGAATAAAACGATATTTACTATAAAATACAACCCCCCAAATTCACCTATTCCTGATAATTCAAGCAATTACAGTACATGTACTGTTCCAGTTGTGTGTAAACGACCATGCTATCTTTATGTATTAGTTTTACAGGAAAAAAACGTGTTTTGGAAAATGTATCCAAATTAAACGTGTAGATAGGCGTCAACACTCGAACCTTAACCCTTTACGCTACCATTCATATACACACGTATTCCCATGGCGCTGGATTTCCTGTGCAAGTCACTAAGTAATGCACACTAATATGTTCCGAAGCTTTTTTTTTTATGATGGGTGTGTTTTACAGGAAAATGCAACATAAACTATTTGTTCAGTATGAAATTTCCTATCCATTGGTGGCCGTGAGGATGGCTACAATTTATCAGCCAGTCGTGGTGGTAAGACCTCCGAAATGCATCATTACGAGCTGCGATCCGAGCCGTGTTAGGAGCCACATCACCTCCCGCTTGCTGGCGAACTTCACCGGGGCCATCGTCGCGTTGTGCCCCATCACTATCGTCATCAATGGAACCTTCAACACGTTCTCGTACACACTGGCATATTCGTTGTCGACAATATCGTTGACATAATCGTCCTGAAAAAGGCCTTTAAAGTCCGAATCTGAAATGCAGCTCCGGCGTCCATTGAACACTCGAACAGCGGAACGGACAGATTTTCAATCGAAAATAGCAGAGAATTTTGTAAGAAACGAGTGTGAATTTATGGTTGAACAACGTTAGCCTCGTAATCATCTATCCAATGGTACCCGGGTGAGGGTCAGGGGTGAATGGTTTGTCATATTCATTCATTTATAAATATAACGTTTTCAGGGGCGACTGTGGTCGCCGATAGCAGTGTGGGAATAAATGCGCTGGGCGACTCCAGTCGCCGATAGCGTGCAAAGGGTTAAGTTAGAATAAACTTGTAAGAAAAACAAATTGTGTTTGACTGATACTGTACCCCTTTTTTTTTTTTTTTTTTTTTTTGTTGATCTCGATTGCAAAAAAAATCACAAAAGGATGAAAGAACTCAAAGGAAATTGTATGAAAAGATAAAGATCATTGTATTAAATTAATGTACTAATAATTTATAACAGTGATTTTCCTGCATGTACTGTAGTGATGTACACTTGTATTGAATACAATGTACCCTACAGTGTACTTGTTAAAGTACTGCATTTTATGCATAGGTTTATGATTATCAGGACCTGTGATGTACTGTACAGGTTGTATGGGAAATTTACACAAAGACAAGTTGCATAGTCTTGTGCACTCAGGTCAGAACAGTGCTGTGGCCCATGTATGCAGTATGCAGATAGCATATAAAAGCCATGTGACTCCTTTGTGTTGGAGGAGGCAGACAATGCTTAGTGTGACATGCTGTGTGTCTGTTGGCCAGACTATGTACTGTACTTGGGAAATTCCCATTCATCTATACTGCATTTGGAATGGTGCCAATAACTGACTGAGCGCATTACTACATGTACAGTATAAACCTTGCTCGACTACATGTACTGGTACATTTACCAGTAATATAACGGAAACAAATTGAAGCTGATTTTTATTACTAAATTAGAATGGATATTGTAAAATATCAAAAGTACCTAAGTATTTAGTCAGGAATGAGAAAACAACCATGTTAATCTATACATTTACACAGAGAAAGAATCCATATCATCACTAATGCCGAACAGGCAAACCCGCACGTGTAAATTTTCAATTTCGATTTCAAGGTACATGTAGGATACACCATTTGCAGATATCGAAAATATTTACTGCCAAATTATTAAGAAATATCTTACTCATCTGAAAGTAAATATTTATTCTAGGCATCCAGCAAAACGATTGCGCTAGATAACCTGTAATTATTCTGAAAAATAGAATTAAGAAAATTGTTCGATCGCCGGACAGCGATCGCCAAAAAACACAAATAACGTAAGAATAACGGCTCGACGCCGGTTGAAAACAAACGCTGTTTTTTTTGCATCCACGATTGTAAAACTTTGAACAGGTCAGTTAAAGGTATGACACACCATTGGTAATTGCTTGAATTATCATGAATGGGTAGATTTAGGGGGTTGTATTTTGTAGTAAATACCGTTTAACCGAGCTGTCCGAAGTTTTACAATCATTGATGCCGAGAAAAGCACGAAAAACAGCGTTTGTTTTCAACCGGCGTCGAGCAGTTATTCTAATGTTATATTTGTTTTTTCCGCGATCGCCGTCTTTTTTTCAGAATAATTACGGGATATTTAGCGCAATCGTTTTACTGGATGCCTAGAATCATTATTTACTTTCAAATGAGTAAGGTATTTCTTAATAATTTGGTAGTAAATATTTTTGATATCTGCAAATGGTGTATCCTACCTTTAAACGATATTTACTATAAAATACAACCCCCCAAATCCACCCATTAATATAATATGATAATTCAAGCAATTACCAATGGTGTACCTGTATCCTACATGTATGTACCTTTAAAATTGAAATGGGTTATCTTTAAGCGAGATGTTGTGGTCACTGGTGGTCCATATGTTAAGGAGGTCAAGTTCAAACGTCTCCAGGCTCAGACACAAAGGCTTCACTCTTCACCATTGAATGCCTTTGCTCGTTATTGGGATAAACTGCCCCAAAAGTCTTAGAACAGGTGTGGTTGAAATGCCTCTTCAGGGCTGGATCAATTCAGTGAGAAACCACTTGTATGACATTGACTGATACAATATGTGACCTGCTCTGCAAAAATGAGTCTGATGTTGGAAAATACATACGTGTACATTTTTACGTAAAATTACGTAAATTTATTTCAAATTATAATAAGTAAAACAATTTGTGCAAATGGTCCTACATATACCTTTAAAACTGCGAAAGGGAAATTTTGTGAAAAGTATTTCATTTTCCATTATAATTCCATTTTCCCATTTTGCACAAGAAGGAAAAGAGGTGTGTAAGCGGTTTACCAATGTGGGAAATGTTGTTCACACTTTTTCACACTTATGCAAACTTGATACGTCCAATTTTAAAACCTGTCTCATTTGAAAACTTGAAGTTCAGTTGCAAGCAAAGTAGCAAACCTGGTGCATATTGGTGTACAAGTAGAAACTTTCATGTGGTGTTAAAGGTTACATAATGAGGTCGAAAGGTCATTTGAGGTCAAGTTGTAAAATAGGGTGATTTCAAAAGAAGGCGAGACTTGTGGTTCGAGAACTTTTCTTGGTTTTTAACCAGTTCGCGCCGGGATTATTTTAACATCGCTGAGCCCACGGGCGGGATTGTTTTTAACGAAACTCGATCCGAAGCGGGTTCAGGCTGATAGTGCCGGGAAGCACACCCACGCATTTCCGACCTTGCTCGCTGCTGACATACATTTACGAACTTGAACTTGGCGTGTTTATGCGTCATCAGTTTTGAATTTGGGGAAATGTTTGCGTCTATATACGTCATCCGGCGCGAACTGGTTAAACCACGTTTCTGTGTTCTTAGTAACTAAATATGAATAAGGATAAAACTGCTGCAAACTGCTTACTGGCTGGAATGACCTGAATTATACAAATCAAATAAGTTAAGAGGGCCTAATATTTCGATCTTAACAAGATCTTTTTCAGAAGATCTTGTTAAGATCGAAATATTAGGCTTTCTTAGTAACTAATTGCAGGCCTCGAATTACACGACGGCCAATGCCGTCGATGCCCTTGCAACTGGCCGTGGTGCCCCTCGAAAAAATACCCTTTTCACGGCCATAATGTCGTGCCCTTTTCCCCTGTTGGCCGTCGTGCCCTTTTTATGAAAGTTAAATGTTTACTTGTGTTAGTTTTCAGCCTACGATGCATCTTGTGCTTGTGACGTGTTTAATGTATATCCAGCGCAATCCGCTCGAATGAGTCAAATGAGTTGCACTAGCGTAAATTGTTTACGTTCAACGCATTCGCGACTCTCTCGGCACCCGTTGTACACGAACACCCGACGTCTTTAAACAAGGGACCAGTCTAAAATAAAAAACATTGACCAACAGAGGGCGCTCTCTGTTGTTTGAACGCCCTCTTCTGGTGGAATTGTTGCACCGCATGACAAGAAAAACGTTTTTAGTGAATGAATCCCGTCACCGTCCAAAACTTTTTTGATTAAACTACAAGAATTTAATAGAGTAACAATGCCGCGAAAAGAGCGTTTGAAGCGGACTGTTCAAGGTGAACTAGAACACTCTGCTGCCAAATGCAAGAAATTGGACTTCTTTTTTATTTTCAAATTTTGGCCTTGGTGCCCTTTCTACTGGCCTTGGTGCCCTCCCAAATTTTGAATACTCCAAGGCCAAAGTGGCCTTGCCCTAAAAAAATTGTAATTCCAGGCCTGTAATTGGCTTATTAACCCTAAACCCTCCAGGGTATTTTGGCTAGACAGCCTGTCGAACCATAGAGCAATAGACACAGCAATCTGCATCAAAGTCACACCCCTGCCCAGTGCAGCGAGATCCATCAGGTCAGAAATCTCCCGGTCAAACTGCTTCAGAGTCTCTGGTCACCCAATGCAGCAGAATCCATCTATGGCATTGGTCAACGGATATTACTATTAGCTCTCAATAGTCTTAGACTGTGGTCATTTATGCACTGGTGTTGACAGCTGAATGCGTCCAAGTGCACCAGACTTTTTTGACCTTATGCACTGCGCTGCATCTGGCAGGATTAGGGTTAAAAAAGGTGTAAACCAAACCCTTTGTATTGGACCTGTATACATTGAAGCCTTGTCTGTTCTTGGTTTATAGGTGCGATCAGGTGATGTTGGCAAGGTGAACAATATGTTCCAAGCTCTACAGATAGGCAACGATGGAAGAGAGGTAAGCCTTTCAATATTTTTCTTTTTTAATAGACCGATTGCGCCCTCTAAGTCACGTGATCTATAGTGGGTATCAAACATCAACAAACATGGCGTCCTCAATAGCAAAGTGCCGCTGTTGCAAAGTACATGATGATTGTTGCATTTGTTTCTTCGATCGAGGCTTTCCTTTCTCGAAATCTCCGAAGAATATTCCGGAGATTGTACCCGAGACCTTGCCCCAATAGCTGAATAAAGCCAGTAAGGTCAGTTCCAGCAAGTCTTGGAAATTCTACAAGGAACGTTATGTTCACGATGTGGTACTGGCACGGAACGTTGGGACCGGCACTAGCGATTTCGAGAAAGAAAAGATTTTTTACTTCGATCGAGGCTTTTCTTTCTCAAAATCGGTAGTGTTAGTGCCGGTCCCAACGTTTTGTGCCAGTACCACATCGTGAACATAACGTTCCTTGTAGAATTTCTAAGACTTGCTGGAACTGTCCTTACTGGCTTTATTCAGCTATTCCGGTAAGGTCTCGGGTACAAACTCCGGAATATTCTTCAGAGATTTCGAGAAAGGAATGATTTCAGAGATTTCGAAGAAACAAATGCAACAATCATCATGTACTTTGCAACAGCGGCACTTTGCTATGGAGGATGCCATGTTTGTTGATGTTTGATACCCACTATAGGTTACGTGACTTACATGTAGAGGGCGCAATCGGTCTATTCCAATGTCTGTTTTGAAACGTGTAACGATCCTTGCTTCTTGTTTACAATCCAACTCCCTTGTTTACACTTCTAGTTAGTACCCAGGGGGTCAAGGTTAAAACGAAACTTGGTGGGCAGATACAATGCAGCTTATGAGTCAAGGGTCATTACATAATATCAGAGTGATCTAAGTCCAGATCACCTTGAAGTTTTTTTTTCAACATTGGGAGCTTTTTGACATTTGACTATTGAGGGTGTGCTGTCCTCGACAACCAGTAAACATTGGGGCGCGTTTCTGCAGTTGGTGGCAGAGGTCTTCATCCAGGGTTCTAGCCATGGTGGGCGTAGCCTTTTGACAAGGCCTCGTGACTCTGGCTAAGCGGCTGAGATGAGTCTAGATACCCGGGGTGAACGCGCGACCGAGTGACGAATGTCACGAGGCCTTTTGCAATGTAGGTTTCACTGCTCGGCATGAATTATTCATAGATACATATTAGCATGCGAATACGCCCAATCAGAACGGCGATCTCCCAGTTGGTTTCGTTCGTGGTTCGTTCAATATCAAAGCATGTAAGAAAAGGTAGAAAAACGTATATCAATTTTGCTTCTGAGTTGAATATGAATGATAAATACAAGATATCACATTTAAATCTATTTAACATGCAAAATTGAAATAAATTAGGAAGCAACTAATGATTTGAGCTAAATATTGTAAGTGACATGATTGGACATTCCCTGTTTGTAAAATGAACTAGTCCAACTCAAATATAAGCTGACGTCACGCAGAGATACGTTCGCTGATTGGACGCTACCATTTCGGTAGCGATTCCAGTCGGAAACAAAGGTTAACATAAGAAATCCAAACCAGATTGATAAAGGCCACTTGTCTGGGCAATTCGCACTGGCGTTCACTCAGGTTTTCGCGATTAGTCTCTTTTTAGTCGCTCGGCGTCTATCAGACATGTGGCCTTGTTTAAAGGCTATGGTGGGCGGCGCCGGGCGATACCGCCCGGTACTGCAAATTTTCGTCCGGCTCTTGGGTTCAAATGCACAAGTTTTATTATTTTTTTTTATTTTTTTTTTAAATCAAATTATGGGCACAAAAAGAAGAGGAGATACAAAGTCAAGTTAATCATGTTTATGTAGACATTTATTTTAATAACTTGGCTAGACTTCCACAGAAACATGCAAAAATGAACTGGACCCCCGGCCGTGAGGCGCGAGAGCTCCGCTCGCTGCGCAATCTGATAATTCAACCGGCACTAAAAAGGTCCTACATGTAGCTAGAACCCTGTCTTCATCCTACTTGTAAATCAGATTTGTTTTTCTTTTTCTAATTTAACTTGGACTTCTTTATATGTAACTTTTGGCGTAAATACACGTCAACTGCAACAACAAAGGAAACTTTTGCAGCGTATACACGTTCTCCGTGGAATTGAACTGTTGTGCCTGACGAATTAACCCGTCATCCGCGGACAATAGTCAACAATTTATTGGGGGTCTTGCTCGGGACGTGTTTATTCGTCATCCGTTTTGAATCTCGATTTTTTTTTTGATGTATACATCCTCCGGCACAAACTGGTTAAACGATATTTTACTATAAATTACAACCCCCAAATCTACCCATTCATGATAATTCAAACAATTACAGTACCAATGGTGTATCCTACCTTTAGGCATTGTACTGTAGTCATCAATTATGGAATGGACAGATTCTTTGCTTCAGGAATGACTGATTTGGATATTTTGAGATTGGCAGCTTTGCTATAAGGTCAGAAGGTGTCAGACCACTGCATGCACAATCTTGCAGAGGGTTGATGAGGCCGTAGTACACAGTACTAGGGCAAATTTCATGAAACTTGTAAGCACAACAATTTCTTGCTCGGTGAAAACAGGCTACCAGCCAAAACTCCACGTGTGTTTCATGCTAAGCATGCTAAGCTGAATACCAGTCACAAACAATAAACATCACCTACAAATTAGGTTTGTAACTACTATTTGTAACCCTGTTTTTGCCAAGGAAGATTTTCCTGCTAAGCAAACGTTTGTGATTTTAAACATGTACATGTATGGCGCTGGCCCCTGGGAACAGTGACTAGCTGCAATAACGTTGTACAGCATGCGATTCCGAACTGTTCTTTTAAGCAGTTCGCGTCGGGATTATTTTAACGTCACCAAGCCGACGCGCTGAATTATTTTTAACAAAACTCGATCCAAAGCAGGTTCTTGCTCGATGCTGACAGACATTTCCGGCCTTGCTCGTTGCGTGTTTTTGTGTCATCCGTTTTTAATCTGGGGAAAACTTTGCGTTTATATTCGTCATCCGGTGCGAACTGGTTAACTAATTTGTGTTTATTGCACCAGATAGCTCAACCCTCGCCCTCTTCAATCCTCAAATTGTCCTTTTCAGTTTTGGAGGATTTTGGAGGATTTAGGATGAATGGCAAAAAGTACCATCTGATTTTGGAGGATGCAATTGGGGTCTAATTCATTGGCCGTACCCAGCATTGTTCACGTTCAGCCATGCATAATGCAACCCTGCATTATGCTTGATATCATCCGCGCTGCATGCCAGCTGCGAGCCGGTCGCTGACAGATATTTCCGGCCTCGCTCCGAGTCGCTCGTGGCGTGTTCATCCGTTTTAATTTTCGGAAAGGTTTTGCGTACACGGTATACACGTTCTCTGGTGCGAACTTGTTTTTTCCCCCAAATATTTGACTTTTGGTGGATGATCAATTATTTCAAAATTTGCTGTTTTTGGCACTAGCCAGAAAATGGTCCAAAATGGCTAAATGCGTTTAATTAGAACTACATGTACCGTACGCTTTGGACAGTCAATGACCCCGTCAGTCGGATGAGCCCCCCAAAAAACTGGCCTTTTGTGCAAAATAATGCAGGGAAGACATTCATTTTGTGACTAAAGAGTGACGAGATATAGAGGAATGACTCAGTGTGTGTCATTGTTTGGTGACGTAAATGGTGAACTTTCCTGAGACGACTTCAATAATTATATAACAAAAATGTTAAGGCTGGAGGATAATAAACCTCATCGTACATTTTGTACTCGTTGTAGGGCCTGTAGAAATCTCAACAATTGATTTTAATTTCTTTTTATTCAGCGATTGTTATTATTTCAAATATTAACCCTTACCCTAAGTTGTTTTTGTATACTACCGTAGAAAGTGTTCTGAATCGGCCAAAGTCCATCTAGTTTGTAATTTATGCAAAAACTGCTGGTGTCCTGAGTCCATCAGAATCCACCAGTATACATTCTGGAGAAATCCTAAATCCATCAACAATCCACCAGCAAAAATTATGATGGATTCCGATAGATTCAGGATACCATGCTGGCATGATTGTTTTTTTGCAGTGTTTCCCCCTAGTCGTCACTATCCATCGCCTCAAAATCCAATTTGGCAGTACTGCACAATCCTGCAGTACTGCTAGGCTCAAAATCCTGATTCCATCAGATTCCATCATATTCTATCATTTTATCCAATATGGAGGTGTCCTCAATCCGCCAAACCTATTCAAAATGGGAATGAATTTTGATGGGTTCAGGTATGTTTAATGATTCAGAAAATAGCGGCAAGCAAAGAAAGGTTGATGTCTACTTTGTTCTGATGATTCAGCGTGCGTCAGTAGATTCATGTTTTCATCTTTCATTACAATATACCCGCCCACATTACTCTCCAGTTTATTCACGCAACTCTCTCTTAGTCTTCTGCGCATGATGCCCTGGTGTTGTGTTTTCGGCCTCATCAGTACTGGCTGCGTGTGGTGCCTCATGTCTGCCCTGTACACCGTACAATGTAGGTGTAGTGATCGAGGGCTTTGTTATTCACACATGTTCCCTGATGGCAGTTGCGCTCGCGGTCCAGTCAGTGTTGCAGGGAGAGCTACCGTACGATGATTCAGCGTGGTGCAGCATTAGTCACGCTGTTTATTTTTAGTGTAGGATCCTTTTGTTGGAATAGTACATTGTACATTGTAGATACTTCGGAGACAAAGGGTTTCGATACCTAGGAAGATACCAGTACATGTACCGGCATATCATACTCCATGAATGCAATGAAGGTAGGGCATTCTATTTCTCTTTGTTTTCGGGAAGGGTTTTTCCTGTAAATTTATGGGTTTTTTCAGGTTGAAGAAAATTACGAGTATCGCCTACACGTACATGTACCGGTACAATGTACATTTACAGGTGGCTGTTGTTGAATACAGCTTGGGGTTACTGAGATGTTAATCATGAAGTTTAATTATCATTTTTATTGAAATTTCAATGTTTGGTTTGGTTTGGAAAGAAATTATAGCAGCACTGGAAATACATACACATTATGTAAAAGGCAAATTGGTACCCTGTACATGCATTTTTCATAATGTACAGTATGTATGTAGGTCAACACCTTCTGTGTCGATTTCAGAATTTTTACAAATGTACACACATACAGTATGTACATGTACATGTACAACATGTACCGGTACCTCATTTTAATATGACACAAAATTACATGTGGATGTAATGTACAATGCAGTTTACAGTGATTACCCTGGTCCCAATTTCTTGGCTCTGCTAACCACAGAATTCTGCGCTTAGGGTCCCCATTTTCCGCTAAGCGCGCTAGCAGAAAAATTATTTGCTTGCTGTGTAAGGCAAGCACAGAATCCTTAGTTACGGAATGTACCGGTACGTACAGTACGCATGCTCAGAGACCAAAATTCCTCGCTAACGTGTGAAATACGTTTACCGTAAGCACCAAATTTTTGCTATAGTAAGCAGGGATTTTTCTCTAAAGGTAAGCAGAGCTAAGAATTTTGGCCCTGGTATGGGACATTCAGGAATTCATTGAATACTAGTATTTGAGAGACAAACAGCCTACAATTGTATGCATTAGTGCTTGTCACAGCAGACATGACCTTAACCCAGACAGTACATGTACAATGTACAGTACTTATTTTGTGGTTTTAGGACTCTGATCTGTGGGTTGGATGCATTGATAGTCAGGTCAAGGGTTTCCTCATTTGAACTTGTTGTTTACTAATTTTTGCAGTCAAATTCATAATCTGTATTCTTTGATCTGATCAGTCAGCAAATGTTAAAGGTATCGGTAGGATACACCATTGGTAATTGCTTGAATTGTCAGGAATGGGTGGATTTGGGAGATTTTATAGTAAATACCGTTTAACTGAATCTGTTTGAAGTTTTATGATCATGGATGCTAAGAAAAGCAACCGGCGCGAGCAGTGGTTCTTATGATATTCTTGTTTTACTGACAACTTAGGAGACCGCCAACATACATGTACATTGTAGGGCCAAATACAATGTACGGTATTTTGGTTGTTTTCCATACATGTACCGGTACAAATGTATACATTTTTGTGCAGAATTTTTATTCACAAAATATGAATGTTATTGACGGGGTTTAATGCAATTTGTATTTGTATATTGTTTCCTTTGTACAATATGCGTGTAATAGGCCTAAATAAACACCACAATAATTTACTGTTGCTTGCACATGTACCGGGTACCAGCACAATTGCACTTGCCAGGCTAGCGATACTAATTACTAGAAAATGCTTTTATTTATAGACTTTTCCGTTTAATTTTGGCAAAAGCCAGCCAATTTAACCACTGCGCCATTCTCATTTGTGCGAAAATGAGAATGAGAATGCTGTAAATGGTCATTCGATTTTGTTTTATAACGGTAGAGTCATTTGATTTAAAGGTATACTCTACTGTAAGATACAACATTTGCAGATATCGAAATATGTTTGCTACCGAATTGTTAAGAAAATATCTTACTTAATTTGAAAGTACATGTAAATAAGAATTGTAGTCATCCAGCAAAATTATTGAGCTAGATATCCTATAATTGTTCTTTTTAGAAAAATTCACGATCGCCAAACGGCGCAATTTATTTTATTTTTTTTCTAATTTCTTTTTCGTACTTATTTGAATACTTAAATTGCCTCTTTACAAAGAAGTAATTAATAAATCAGCAGAAATCTCCAGTCGAACACCTTTGCTGAATTGCACGATTATCGTGACGAAAGGACAAAATTATATGCTATTGTACATTGTATATTGTACATGTATATAGTTTAACCGTTTAACCGCTGTAGGCTTACAATCTACTCGTAAATGCACACCCCTAAAAATCCTATGTGAGATACATGTACATGTAAGTAACCTGAGAACAAATAGGGAGATTCAAGATAGTCTTGGATTCTAGCCATTAGAATTGTTTTCTTGTGTTTTTTATCTACATGAGTTTGTTAGGTTGTAGGTTTTAATATTAATAAGTTTTTAATACCGGTATACATGCAGACCTCCAACTTGACCGTAAAAATGCTCCCTAACATTATCGGTCTAGTACAGTCCCCTCAATAAGCAACTGTTGCCCAATCGCCCTAATAATTCAAAGTGATCTATATTCCTGATCTGGACCCAGATTAATCTGAAAATGTGATAGAATCATCCCTGACCCACCAAGTTCCGTTAAAAAAGTTTTTCCGTAGTCCTGCTAAAAATAAATAAAAAATAAACGGACAAATAAATAAACGCCGATAAAAACGTAACCTTCTGTCCGAGGTAAAAATACTTAAAACTTACTCCCGGTGCCATGTTTTGATGTATGGCTCTTTTTTTCTTTTTTCTTTAACAGTTTGACGTTTCGACTAAGAAGTTTTGGGACAATGATGAGAACAAAGGGGATGTGTTCCTGAACCAGTGGCCTGGGCCTGGCAGTCAAACATGGGGAGTGCCTACCTCCGGTAAGATCAACCAGGGTATGTCTATGGGAAGAATGGCAAATTGTAATAAGTGGTAACTTGAAGTTGAACCCTGAGGTAAACTGTGATACCTTGTAAAACAACTTCAGGTTAAACAACTAACTTCAGGTTAAACGTTTATTTAATGATGTATGCCTCCAAGAAAAACGGGGCTTTTTTTTTTTTAGGAGGGATGGGATATGAACAAGTAATTAATTTTTTTTAAAGAAATTGTTGTGGCTCTGAAAAAACTTGCAAACCTGCTTGAACATCGTGCTGTACATGGCTATCGTGCCCCATTATCTTAGCGAGCTGTTTGGATTTCTCAACGTAGAAGATCATTGTTGACTGGCAGATTCTTGGCACGAGCTCCCCAAAACCAAAAATTTAAAGCTATCCCAAGTAGCTTTAATTTTTTTTTTTTTAACACCGCTTTTAAACGTACAGCTTTAGGGTGCCACGCTTATATGTTCAAGCAGCCTGCTTAAATGTGTTCGGGCGGTACGATATCAAATAAAGATATCCAATCGCGACACGGAAACCACAACCACCCAATGTCTGTCTTTGAATAGCTATTCTAGTGGTGCAAGACAGAAATAGCTGATGTTCTACCGGAGTAAAAACCGCAATGCACTATTAGCGAATGGGTTCACTGATCGACAGGTTGTTTGAAAAAAATCGCTAGTGTAAAATAGACAACAATACATTTTTACCCGACCAGACTGCAATAAGCGCTAGTCTTAACCGAAATGTCATGTCACCAGAGCTCGTAATAAAGCATTTTTGTTACAGTGCAGTACAGTGCAATTGAAAGTTAACCTAAGAATGAGAAATTCTGTTCACACATTTTCTCAAGTTTTCTCAAGTTGCGAAACCAATTTTCAGATCTTTTCACAAAGTGAGAAACCATTTTCACCCCCTATCAAAAAGTGGGAAACCGATTTTCACACCTTTTTCACAAAGTAGGAAACCCGTTTTAACACTTTACAAAAATATTACAAAAATTCTCATTTACAGTGTAAACTTTCACTTGCCCTGTACTATACATGTAACTGTTGTGATGCCAATGATTATCTTAACTGTATCTTGCTCTTTCTCCGTGTACATGTAGATCATGCAGTATCACAGCCCATCATGGTACAACGTCGACTCTCCCCAGCCACCTATCAGGGACAGGAGAGTACGGTATTGTCACCACGATCGGACACCGGCGGGCTAGGATTGAGCATGGCAGAGTATGTCTTGGCAACATCACCACAGGGCAAGGCAGATATGGAAGGCAAACTCAACCACCGCATGAAAACGGGATTTGTAAGCCCAACTATTTTCTCTCTCTCTCTCGTAAAAATGGGGCGTGATACCTGGCTATGAGATTATTGAAATTTTGTTCATATCGCATTTAAAAAACTTGAACATTTCAAAAGCCTTGTTTGCAACATTTGACTTGTGCGACATGTTCATCATAGCCATAACATGTTAACGGAATGGCCGATTGAAGTGCAACAAACAGCATTGGAAGGAGAATTGCATCTTCATTTCAAATAAGCAGTTTTTATATAGCGCACGTATCTATCAAGACTGGTACTCAAGGCGCTCTATAATTTTCAAAGACAGGTTAATGAAGTTTATGACAATTTGAGACTCATTATGTAGCACCTTTGTAAGAGTTTTTTACAAGGTGCTGTGGCGCACTTTGCAGCCACTGCCAGGAACACCGAGGCAAACCCCTCCTCTTTGCGATAATTGTTACTAGGCTCTTTTACGTGCATTATACAAAACACGAGACCTACAGCTTTACGTCCCATTTGAAGGACGAAGCAATAGTGGTTAAGTGCCTTGCTTAAGGACACACGTGTCAACACCGGGACTCAATCTCACACTCTGCTGATCAGAAACACCAGAGCTTGAATCCGCGTGCTCTCAACCGCTCGGCCATAACACGCCACTAATACCCGAAAACCCTCATTTCAACCTATGCCCAGTTCCGTCTCATTTTGCCAGAACCACTCGCGTATATTCTTGCTGTTCTTGTTTTCTTTTTATAGCCCGGACCGGGCCCAGCTGGAGATGCAGACCCAACCGGCAAGAATGGCACCAAGAAGAGTAAAACGCCGTCTCCATTTGAAGGAGAAGGAGACGAAAAGAATGGAGTGGAGAACAACGGCCTGCCACACAAGGAAGAAGAAGCTCCATACATGTACGTCTAGCTAGTCAAAAAAATCAATTCAAATCACTGTAGGCGTTACCATGGTCCCATCATTTGAATATCGACTTACGACAGTCAAACTGTGGCTAGACTCAAGTTCTAGACATTGACTAGTCTCTATAACAAGTCACAGGATCCACAGATTTTGTTTGGTATATCGATCGTTTGGTACAACGATTTTCATCTGCCGGTCTATAAGTTTGCCTATTTTTCAAGATGGCGTCTGTCTTTTTGAATAGCGCCTGTCGTTCGACATTCGGGAAATAACAAAACGGCCCAAATAGCGTTCGATATACCCGGTGGATTTGTTTTCAAAAAACAGTTGACATATTTTTTACAGCAATGTTTGGTGTGTTTGGTCACAAATCAAGAGCAAAGGACAGTGAATTTTGATAATCTATTTGACTTTTTCCCCCCCAACGTTTCCTAATTTTTGTACACAAAAATAGCGAGCCAAGGATGGTGCTCGGTTTAGCCGAATGTTTGGTATAGCGGCGTTCCACTGTATGTGAAACATAATTTTGCGGGGTTCTGTTGCTTGGTCAGATCTTTTGATTGGTATCGTTTGTCCATTTGATCAGGCGGAATCCAGGTAGCCGTAATGCCTCCCCAACTGAGACTGAAGATCCTCGTCTGCAGCATGCTCATCAGAACCCCAACATGCCTCCTGAATCATCCCATCACCAGCAGCAACCTCAACAACAGCAGCAGCAACAGCAGCAGCAGCAGCAGCAGCAGCAGCAGCAGCAACAACAGCAGCAGCATCAGCAGCAGCAGCAACAACACCGGGCTATGTATCAACAGCACACTCGTAGTCAACAGGCAAATGCACACCATGGCTTGACACAGCAAGAGGTAGCGTACATTGAACAACAACAGCAGCAGCAGCAGCAGCAGCAGCAGCAGCAGCAGCAGCAGCAACAACAGGTAGGCTTGGATTGTTTGTACATCTGACAGTAGTATTGAGCCTTTTCCCCATCTTGACAAATTTGAAGGCGAATGTCTGTGACGTCTAAATTGTGGAGAGTCTGAGCCAAACGACAAGAACGTCGCACAAATTGGCGTTACCCCTACCCTACGCCACCCCTACCCTACGCCACCCCTACCCTACGCCACCCCTACCCTACGCCACCCCTACCCTACGCCACCCCTACCCTACGCCTACCCTACGCCGCCCCTACGCCACGCCGCCCCTACGCCACGCCGCCCCTACGCCACGCCGCCCCTACGCCACGCCGCCCCTACGCCACGCCGCCCCTACGCCACGCCGCCCCTACCCCTACGCCGCCCCTACCCCTACGCCGCCCCTACCCCTACGCCGCCCCTACCCCTACGCCGCCCCTACCCCTACGCCGCCCCTACGCCGCTACGCCACCCCGCTACGCCACCCCATGAAAGGCCACGACTACCTAGCCACAGTACCAGCAAGATGCCGGCATGGTTTCCCCACAGTGTCCCTACAAAGCCCAAAACTAAAACGAGTCTTTTGCCCAGTTGTCTACTTGTCTTTGATTTGATATCCCATAATTTCCAATATAAGGAATTTTATTCCAATGTATTTTATTTGTTTTTGAAATAAATTTGTGTGTAATTCTGATTGCAAAATATTGGATAAATAAATAAATAAATAAATCAGTCAATAAACTGAAATAAATAAATGGTACTCTACTTAATACAAGGTACCTGGACAGCTTCAGATAGACACCGGACAAATGGACTCTGGTAGTAACATGGGGGACCAGCTACAATTTGACTACACACCTCAGCAGATGGTGCCCAGTATGGATAGCCCTAGTTATGTTGACTATTCACAAGGACAGGTACGATACACAACCATATCCCCTACCCACTCCTTATCCCACAGTCTTATCTGCTCCGTGCACAAGTGCCAGAGTTGAAATGACTCGAGTCCGACTCAAGTCACAATTTTTGGCGACTCGAAGGTTAATAACACTGGGGTCTCAAAAATTAGAAGCAAAACTTTGACATCGACTCAATTCGACTTTACAATGCATTGTGATTCAAGTCCTTGATTGAATGACTCGACTTCTTGACCGAATGACTTGATGCGACGCGACTATGCATTGTGACTCAAGTCCTTGACCAAATGACTCGACTTCTTGATCGAATGACGCGATGCAACGCGACTTATCTCGATTCGACTATTCTCTATTACTTGACTCCTTGACCGAATGACTCAACTGAAGCGACTCGACACTATTCAACTATGCACTCGACTTCTTTACCAACTGATTCGACTGGACTTGACTCGACTCGACTTGACTATGCACTGTGACTCGATTCGACTTGACTGTGCACTGTGACTCGAATTGA
Organism: Crossaster papposus; assembly: GCA_037893245.1. Lineage (NCBI taxonomy): Eukaryota > Metazoa > Echinodermata > Asteroidea > Velatida > Solasteridae > Crossaster > Crossaster papposus. The sequence goes on along the minus strand of JBAIAA010000255.1, from coordinate 176,373 downwards.
CTTAAAATGACTCGTCGCAATATTTTGTCGACTCGACTCGGGTCACTGCGGGCAAAAATGCAACTAGACTCGAACCCCTCATCTGAAGACTCAAATTAAATTGAGAGGTGAAGGTCTCAAAAATTAGAAGCAAAACTGTGACTCGACTCGACTGGACTCTATTTGACTCGACTGGACTCTATTCGACTCGACTCGACTGGACTCTATTCGACTCGACTGGACTCTATTCGACTCGACTCTATTCGTCTCGACTGGACTCTATTCGACTCGACTGGACTCTATTCGACTTGACTGGACTCTATTCGACTCGACTGGACTCTATTCGACTCGACTGGACTCTATTCGACTCGACTGGACTCTATTCGACTCGACTGGACTCTATTTGACTCGACTGGACTCTATTTGACTCGACTGGACTCTATTCGACTTGACTGGACTCTATTCGACTCGACTCGACTGGACTCTATTCGACTCGACTGGACTCTATTCGACTCGACTCTATTCGTCTCGACTGGACTCTATTCGACTCGACTGGACTCTATTCGACTCGACTGGACTCTATTCGACTCGACTCGACTGGACTCTATTTGACTCGACTGGACTCTATTCGACTCGACTCGACTGGACTCTATTCGACTCGACTGGACTCTATTCGACTCGACTGGACTCTATTCGACTCGACTGGACTCTATTCGACTCGACTGGACTCTATTCGACTCGACTGGACTCTATTCGACTCGACTCTATTCGTCTCGACTGGACTCTATTCGACTCGACTGGACTCTATTCGACTCGACTGGACTCTATTCGACTCGACTGGACTCTATTCGACTCGACTGGACTCTATTCGACTCGACTGGACTCTATTCGACTCGACTGGACTCTATTCGACTCGACTGGACTCTATTCGACTCGACTGGACTCTATTTGACTCGACTGGACTCTATTCGACTCGACTGGACTCTATTTGACTCGACTGGACTCTATTTGACTCGACTGGACTCTATTCGACTCGACTCGACTGGACTCTATTCGACTCGACTCGACTGGACTCTATTCGACTCGACTCGACTGGACTCTATTCGACTCGACTCGACTGGACTCTATTCGTCTCGACTGGACTCTATTCGACTCGACTGGACTCTATTCGACTCGACTGGACTCTATTCGACTCGACTGGACTCTATTCGACTCGACTGGACTCTATTCGACTCGACTGGACTCTATTCGACTCGACTGGACTCTATTCGACTCGACTGGACTCTATTCGACTCGACTGGACTCTATTCGACTCGACTGGACTCTATTCGACTCGACTATGCACTGGGATTGACTCGACTATGCACTGGGATTGACTCGACTATGCACTGGGATTGACTCGACTATGCACTGGGATTGACTCGACTATGCACTGGGATTGACTCGACTATGCACTGGGATTGACTCGACTATGCACTGGGATTGACTCGACTTCTTGACCGAATGACCTGACTCAACTTAACTCAATTCAACTTGACTATGCACTGTGACTCGACTCGACCGACTCGACTTGACCGACTCGACTTGACCGACTCGACTTGACCGACTCGACTTGACCGAATGACTCGACTTGGCTCGAGTCACAAAAAACAGCGACTCTGCAAGGGAGGGAGAGTTGGGAGAGACTGCTTGGAGTGACATTCGATCGTATCATATCGTGTGCAGAGATGTCTTACCACTCGGCCACCGAGCTACAGTGTAGCCGGGGTAAATATTATCTTATAAATAATCCTGTCAACTTTCTTTTGGTGCTAACCCAGCCTGGTTCAGTGCAGATGTTCCAGCAGCGGCAAGCAACACCACAGGCAATCACTGTGCAACAGTTGACACCACAGCAGCAGCAGCAGTATGCTATTGCTGCAGCAGCACAGCAACAGCAACTAGGTAGGCATGACTGGCAAAATGCTCTCCTCCTGGGCAGAATTCTTTCCTGTTGTTTAGTATAACATGGTTTAAACTTTAAAGGTAGGATACACCATTGGTAATTGCTTGAATTGTCATGAATGTCCGAAGTTTTACAATCATGAATGCCGAGAAAAGCACGAAAAACGGCGTTTGTTTTCAACCGGCGTCGAGCAGTCATTCTTATGTTATTTGTGTTTTTTTGCGATCGTTGACCGGCAATCACAAATTTCTCTATGAAATTATATTTTTCAGAAAAATTTAAGGATATCTAGCGCAATCATTTTGCTGGATGCCTAGAATCATTATTTGTGACTTGTCACAACAAAATGAGAGTAAACTCGGCAAAAAAAATTGAGATATTGGTATTTTCAAATTGTTGAGAAAACTTACTTTAAACATCTTAAACAAAACATGCAAAAGATTACAAAACAGGACAGGTAAGGTTCGGTTGAGCACAGCAACGGCTATGTTCTAATCATTATTTCTTCTTGAAATTGTCCACACATACAAACTATTGTATAAACAACAAAATATCAAAATTTTGAAAATGTGAGATACTTATGAGGACCCGATTTGCATATTTAATTACCGTGTTAATTAGACCACTAATGGACTTTAAGCCAAACACTAACTACGCAAACAATTATGCAAAATCGCGTAATTTAAGAGGTTTTTGATCATCTGATCGCACCCCAAAAATGGGAATATGTAGAGGAGGACCTGGGCTTTCCAAATTACGCAAAATCTTAAAATTGACCACCCCTTCATATTTTGACTTTGGATGGCCATATCTCTGAATCACATTGTGCGACTTTACTCTCATTTTGTGGTGACAGGTCACATTTACTTTCAGATGAAAAAGATATTTCTTAATAATCTGCAAATGGTGTATTCTACCTTTAAAGGGACAATATACCATTTTGTCAGTTGTGCATTTTTATCATTTAATTAAAGCAACAAAAGTGCTCAAAATCAAAAGAAAAAGTTGCTTGACAAAGGAGTCTAACCACTTACAAAATTTATTCATTTTTTCCCTCAAAATAAATATTTCTTGAAACTTGCTAGGCGATGCCTGAGTGACCCTAGAAGACGATTAAGGGGCAAATGTGTGTTTTTTTTTTAAGAATTTGTCCAAAATGTGGGGTGAAAACCACCAAAAATATTTGTTTTTTTTCCTAAAAAATCAATGATTTTTGCCTAAAACTTCAATATCTTGGGTGTTTGATGTTGATTGATGCTGCTTTTACAAACCTGGTCTAAATGGTCGCTGGCCTTTAGTGTGTTTTTAGTTTTGAACTGAGATGTCATTCTACTTTGCAATGTTAACTTGTGTACTTGATTGGCGTTTTCTTCTTTCATGTTACATGTACATGTAGGTTTAGCACAGACTGCCTTTGCTCCCAATCCATACATCATCGCTGGGGCTCCCAATGGCCAGGATCCATACTCGGTTGCCATCCAAGGTTAGTCTATTTGTAGTCATCTTGATTTTATTGTTTTTGTCATCAATCAGAGGAAATATCACCTTGGGACAAAAAAAACCCCCAAAATGGACCACAATCAAGAAATGAGCCAACCAATATCAGTGCCAGTTAACCATCTTTAACCAAGGGCCAATTTCATAGAGCTGCTAACCACAACAATTTGCTTAGCATGAAAATGTGTCCATGGCAAAAACAAGGTTACAGACCAAATTTTCACGTGACCTTTATTGCTTTTGATTGATAATCAGCTGGTTGTTTACTTAGCATGAAAAACATGTAGAATTTTGGCTGGTAACCTGCTTTTAATGAGCAAGACTTTGTTGTGCTCAGCATATTTTTGTGCTTAGCAGCTCTATGAAATTGGCCCCAGTTTGCGTCGGGATTATTGTAACATTCACCGAGCCGAGGCGCGTGGTTATTTTTAACGAAACTCGAACCGACGCGGGTTAAGGCCGATGGTACCTGGAAGCACACCCATGACATTTCCAGCCTTGCTCACTGCTGACTGACATTTATGACCTTGCTTGTTGCGTGTTTATGCGTCATCCGTTTTGAATCTCGATTTTTTGTGTGCATGTTTATATGTCCTGGTGAACTGGTGAAGAGGGGCAACGAACCATTTGTCAGTTTTATCATTTGAAGCAGCAAAAATGCTTAAAAATCTAAAGAAAGAAGTGCTTGAAGAATTGAAAGTGGCTGTTGGACTTGGACTAGGATTGAATTCCTGGACTAGGATTGATTCCTGGGCATTGCTTATTTGACCGTGTTGATTTATTCAGGTGGCGCAGCAGTTGTACAGCCTCAGTACTACGGTGTGGCCCCATGGAGTGTGTACCCAGTTGGTATCATACAACAACAACAACAAGGTCAACAACAACAACAACAACAAGGACAACAACAACAGCAACAACAACAGGTAAAGTCTACTATTTAACAATTGTTGACTGCTGTTATGTGGAATATGACGTTTTGAACATCCGAAGGTGCTATAGGTCCCCGAGGATGTTAAAAATGGGACCCGCTCTGCAAAAATGAGTCCGATGTCGGAAAATACATTTTTACGTAAAGGACCGTTTATTGTCTCGGACGTGATTTTTCTTGCAACAGATAATATTTTTGTTTCAAGGCATTTTGGTTTCTCCGACATCGATCTGATCGATTGAAAAGATTGTTTTGATCCCTAAATTCAATTTAATACAGGTTTTGTCATTCTCTTACCATAGCATCTGATGAAGCACTACAGTTGTAAATCTTCATTTCTTTTCAAAGACATTTTGATTATAACTGAGAAAAAGCAAAATTCGCAAAATTGTAAAAGACCGGTGCATTACACTAGAGAGTTGTGCCATATATCAAAAGCTGATTTTCTGCTATTGCTTGCCAACTATAAAATTGAAAAAAACCCACATTTTTAACACATCAGACTTATTTTTGCAGAGTGGGTCACAAATGAGTGTATCCCACGTCACAGCAGTCAACAATTGTTTTGTTATACCTCTGTCTTGGAGCTTGGCAGAAATTATAAAGAGTGAAGATACGAAACGTTCAAAAAGGGGGGGGGGGGGGGGGGGGGGGGGGAGCATCAGTTCTTTATGAGTTGAGGCGTGCGATCGCACCCCCACACCATCCCACGCCTAAAAGCTTTCTGAGAAGTACTAATAATCGCTCGCCTGAATCACACTGTACCGCACACCTCGGCGTACATGTACATGTACCTTTACGACATAATTATACTACATAATTGGTGAAAAATAGTGTGTCATTCAAGAGAAAATGGCTTTATTGTAAACTAGCCAAGATAAATATTATTACAAAAATGCCAAGTATTGTTTAGTCTCAGGCAGGGTTGTCACCAGACCATTTATAGAGCCGGGTAATTTTTGCCATCGATCCGCGGCCTGACGTGAATTATCCCCTGATCACTTTTAATTATACCCCCAAATACCGCGAGCACAGCGCCCTCAACGTTCAATAATACAACCTATTCAGTGTAGGGACCTGTAGCCAGTCTATACATGAGAGTAGTCTGGTGCCGTGTTTTTAGTAGTAACCAACTCAACTACTTTGATATGGTTGCCATGCCACGTTCGGTTCTCCACTGCAGGAAGGCAAGTACATGTACTTAATTCGGTGCGCGATGCGTGGCAACCCATGGCAAGCAGCATTATGAAAACCAGTGTGCGGGAGCGCGCGTACGCTACGTACAATTTTACTTTCATAATTAACACTTTCGAATACATAGTATAATTAAAATGGAAAGGGGAACGACGGCCAAGTGGCCGTAAGGTACGTGTTTTTTTGAAGGGGCTTCACGGCAATTGGCTGGGGCATCGCGGCAAGGTTGAGGCCTGAGTTAATTTGAGCCGGGCGGTAAGGCTGAACTGGACCTTGAGTACCGGGCGGAAATTTTGGAAGCTGGGTAGCACCGCCCGGCGCCGCCCGGCGTGGTGACAACCCTGGTCTCAGGTTGGACCACGGAATCACACGCCTTGAAAATGTACACGCCTAGGAAAATTTCAGGTGTGCCTTTTTTAACACGCCTGTGATTTTCAAATACGAAAAGATGATGGGCTCTCAACCAATAAGAATGGGTGAACTGTCTAGAGTATTGATAATTAATAATGCTGACAGCCCTCAACCCTCCAAACTCATTATGATTTTGCACACACGTTAGGGAGTTAGGGTTAAATAAAGAGATCCTAAATGTGACCTGGCACCACGAAATGAGCGGAAAGTCACACATTGCCAAAATGAGTTAATGGCCGAAACGTCAATTTTTCAAGTGGGAGGTCGTTTTGGAGTTTTTCATACAAAAACCCTTTATCATATCCTAGAATTTTATAGCTTAATTAAAAGTGGGTTTTTTTTCTGGCTAAATTGCACTGATTGGTAGTATAGTTCGCACGGTTCACGTACTTTGAACTCCGTTTTCTCAAAACAAGGGAGCATGACTTCAGCTATTTCAAAAGACTATAGCGGCGCCTAGGAATAAGCTACAGCAACACACATTACATCATTTGAAAGCATAGGACTTCTTCTTTCTAAAAAAAGTAACAATGTCAACTTTTTAATTTTGCGACTTTCCACCCATTTCGTGGTGCCAGATCACAAATACTTCCATTATGCCTAGCGTAATGTAATTGTTCATATTTATTCTAGGTACGTGGACAAAACGGCCGTCCGATGACTCCACAGCAGCAGCAGCAACAGCAGCAGCAGCAGCAGCAGCAGCAACAACAGCAGCAGCAGCCGCAAGGAGACCAAGCTGGTAACCAGGCTCCTAACAACCAAGCTGCAGCAATGGCACAGGCACAAGCACAGGCCCTGCAAGGTGGGTACCAGTCACTTTGGCAAGCCTTTAAGGTGTCCGGCCAGTGTTTTCGCTGTACAAGTAAATTTATTTTGTCAATTGAATGAAGTGATTGTAAGATGGAGTGCCGTGGCCTCGTGGTCTGGAGCATTGAATTTGTAATCTGTAGGTAAAGCTGCAGGTTGTGGGTTCTAGTCTGGCCTGGGACTACGGTGCATGCGCCCTTGGGCGCTTTGTCACTCATTGCTTCTCTCCACCCAGGAGTAAATGGGTACCTGTGAGGGCAGAGATGGTTATTGTGGTTGATTTAGCCGCTTTGTGCCGAAATGGCAGCATCGAGCTGTATACTCCCCAGGGAGCTGAGATGGTATTTGGAATGGGTCCAATGACCGGGGTAATAATGTGAGAGCGTCTTGAGTACTTGAGTACCAGTCTTTGTAGATACGTGCATTATTTAAGAACTGCCTATTACTATTTGTAAACAACCAGTTTTTTGTTTTGGGGTTTTTCGGGAACGGTAACACATTAGGTTGGTTTCCTTTCAACCATAATTTTTAAAATAGGATAAGTAAACAATCCAATCCAAAACAAGAAATTTTGGGAGATTTCAGGGGATTTCAGAACATTTTAACATTTCAATATGTAATGACTTGTTGATTGCAGCCGGTTACCAAGTGATTGCCCCAGCCTATTATGACCAAACTGGTGCCCTGATCATCAACCCTCGACCAGGAACCGTGGGAGCGCCCATGCGGCTCGTCTCACCGGCACCCGTCATTGTCAGTGCTGCACAACAAGGTATGAGAGTCGCACACAGCCGTTGTCCTTGCATTATTCTCGGACTGATATCAATTCAAAGCTATGGATAATAACCCTAACAGTCCTCAGTCCTCCAGGAGGTGAAGGATTGAGGACTATTAGGATTAATACAGTTTAGCCATTCCTATTGGTCGAGAGCTCGACACTTGGGTGTGCTTAACCAGTTCGCACCGGGATTATTTTAACATCGCCGAGCCGAGGGCCGGGATTATTTTTAACGAAACTCGATCCGAAGCGTGTTTAGGCCGATATTGCCGGGAAGCACAACCACGCATTACCGGCCTTGCTCGCTGCTGACAGACATTTCCGAACTTGAACTTGGCGTGTCTATGCGTCATCCGTTTTGAATTTGGTGTAAACTTTGCGTTTATATACGTCATCCGGCGCGAACTGGTTAAAACACGAGGTAAAATTATTGAACAGGGTGTTCGGATAAACACATCACCAGCTTGGCCGGAAATGTCTGTTAGCGACTGACTTGCAGCGAGCGAGGCCGGGTGTGCTTCCCACTGATATCGGCCTGAACCCGCCTCGGATTGAGTTTTGTGGAAAAAAATTTCCGCCTGGGTTCGGTCAAATGTAAACAAATTTAACATAGACAACAAAACTATGCAGTGGCAACTGGCATGTTTTGTCCGCGTTAATGTGTTATTTTGTCACCATTGTACGATAAGTACAGAAGTTATGTAAGTTATCCTAAACTACGCAATAACTATTACGGTGTAAATAAAGGTGAATATAATGTTGAAATATTGTTTTGCCGTACGCGACAACAAAGGTTGGACCATAGTTCGACGAGCGTCGTTTAAACCATTGGTCGATGGTCGATGGTCGAACTTGCTCAAGATTGTTTAACCAGTTCGCGCTGGGATTATTGTAACATTCACTGAGCCGGGGCACGGGATTATTTTTAACGAAATTCGATCCGAGGCGGGTTCAGGCCGATAGTACCGGGAAGCACGCCTTGCTCGCTGCTGACAGACATTTCTGGCCTTGCTCGTGACGTGTTTATGCGTCATTCGTTTTGAATCCTCCGGCACAAACTGGTTAAAACTGGCCAACCACATTTGTATTCCTTCATCAAATCTCTGTACTCCTTCCTCTGTGTGGTTGATGTGGATTGCCTAAGAATGGTCACTTGCATTTTGCTGTTACTAAAGTACGGTTGAGTAAGGTTGACACTTTGACAAATGATGCAATCTGATGCGTGTGGAAGGCAACTCGTAGAATACCCCTTTGGGTTAGGGTTAGGGTTAGAGTAGCTCCGTAACGATCAATGGGGCCCACTCTGTGGGCTGTGTATGTTAAGGCCTCTTACACGTCTAACAATAATTGCACATGCACGGTGCCCAGTAACAGTTCCCTTCTATTGACTAAACAAAACACAGGATTTCTCTTGGTCTTCTTTTTCCTAATATTTTTCTCGCAGAACTTTTGCTGTGACAAATGGTTTCTCTTTATGCGAGTTAAAAATTGAGCTTGTTCAACCTTAAAAGTAGGATATACCATTCCGAGATTATATCTTACTTATTTGAAAGTAAAAAACATGATTCTAGGCATCTAGCAAAAAGATTGTGCTAGATATCCTGTAACTGTAGCGAAAAATGTAATTTAATAAAAAAGAAATATCACGATTGGCGATTAAAAAACAATTGCCCCATGCAGTTGAAAACAAACGCTGTTTTTCTTGTTTGTTTTCTCGGCATCCATGATTGTAAAACTTTGGACAAGTCAGTTAAACGATATTTTCTATAAAATACAACTACCAAATCCACCCATTCCTGATAATTCAAGCAATTACCAATGGTGTATCCTACCTTTTTAAGATCGTTTTGGAAAAGCTTTTTGCGGTTTCCTGCCGTGCAATGTTTGTTTGGGATTGGGTAACTACTAACTAACAGCACTGATACAAACCGTCACTCATACAATTGTCCCAGCAACTCTCAAAACCTGAAGTCTTTAACCTACGTTGTAAATAATCGCTTTTGTTGCTATGACTACATGCGTCAATGGTATGCACTCGGTGAGAGCGATCAACAACCAAAAATCTTGTGGGAAACCCACGGAATCAGGCAGGGACTGAAAACCCAATCCATACATTAGCCCCTAGGGGATTCGAACCCGGGTCACAGTGGTGGAATGTGAGGAACGAACCACTACGCTTAACTTGTGTGTATGATAACCAAACCTACATGTACCTGAATTTTTGTGTAGCCGAATACCAAACTCCAAACGCTTTATTGCCCTATTTGGCTAAAAATTTAAACCAAGCTTTATTCCGTCAAATACAGGGTGGCCCCCAAAAAGGACAACAGATAATTATACTTCTCCTATGCTGAGGCCAAAACTATCTATACCAATCTTTCGAATGATACCAAGATATCTCCATTTGGGCTTGTAGTTTTAGCTCCAGACCCTATTTTGTGAAGTGAAGTTGGTGGTCCTTTCGCACCGAAAAATAACTAAACCATGTTACGTTTGATGAAATTTGAAGGTTTGCATGGCAAAAAGGCTCTACTAGTATTAAGATACATGTACATGTAAGTACTTTGCAGTATTTAGAGATCATGTGGTAATTCTCTTTAGTAAGATGTGTGGTTCTGAAGACTGACGGATTCCAATGTTGAAGCAGGGTTCAGTTAAAATTGGTGCGAAATGACCTCCGACTGCGCTTCACAAAATAGGGTCTGGAGCTAAAACGACTGGCCCAAATCAAAATATCTCGGTATCATTTTCCTCCTTCTTGAAGGATACTTTGTTAATTGGTACACGCACATACACATGGAGGTAGTTTTGGCCTTGGGATAGTGGAAGTATGCTTGTCCATAATTTTGTTTGCCACTCTGTACAGTAGGTGACCTGCTCCAACGAAACCCGGACAAAGTTGACAATTTTTTAATTTTTTTTAATTCTCTAGGTTCTCGGCTTTAAAATGATGCATCATTTACAAATGTACCCCCACCCTATCTCCCCTGGGGGAAGCATTTAGTGATAAAACCCTGACAACCTAATTATGAGATAAACAGCTTTGAAGTTCAGAAAAACGTATTATTTCTATACACAATTGTTTAACAAAATCGACAGAAAACAAGCTTCCAGGTGACGGATTATGTTCCAATTTGGGAAGATTGTGGATTAATAGTTCGTGATTCAGAAAAACTCAAAACCTAAAAATGGTAAAATCCACCCCGGAATTACTTCACGAGTACATTGCAACAAAACACATTGTGCGACTTTGTCCGGGTTTTGTTGGAACAGGTCACATTATTGGCATGCCGAATTACTGAAAATGAGCCCCATGCACTGATTTCTTGTCAGCCTCTGTAATGAACGGCCTACCTGCCAATGGTTTTCGTCTGATGGGCAACCAGCAAGGTGGTCAACAACAGGGCCCGGCGGCGTTGTCCATGTACGGCAGTAATGCCATGGCCTCCAACGCCCCACAGAACAACGCCGGCGGCTTGGGCACATACACACCGACCAGCTCGGTCTTTAGTAACGGCAGCATTGGGGCTGTTGGCACGGCGGTTGGCCCAATTGGAACCAGTAAGTTCACATTGGAGGTTCACGTCTAGATTTCAAAAATCGTGGGTTCGTTTGTGAGAATGAAGCTTGTCCAAACCGAGAGGAGTTGATCAAAGGATAATGATTGAATCTCGGTGTGTGTATTTTTGTTGTTTTCTTGTTGGTGGTGTGAGGATTCTAGTTTAAGGTTTTAACATTTTTTCCAAGAAGAGGCGTTTTGGCAAAATGAGACGGAACTGAGCAAAGGACATAGTGGAGAAAACTGTAAAATATTGAACAATTTGTGATTTTATTAATTTTCAGATTTTTTGATAATTCTTGGTATGCCTACTAACTATATTTTGTTAAGAAGTAGTATGGAAGTAGTGGAATAATATTTGTTTATTAAAGAAAAACAATTGGGATTTTCTTATATCGCAGGTACAAAACTTAAAACTTCAAAGATCTTTTTTTTTACATTTTACTTTTGCGACATGTTGATAAATGCGAAGTTTAAAGGTAGGTTACACCATTTGTCGAAAAAAATTATTACCGAATTATTAAGAAATATCTTGCTAATCTGAAAGTAAATACTGATTCTAGGCATCCAGCAAAATAATTGTGCTAGATATCCTGTAATTATTCTGAAAAATAGAATTGTATAAAGATAAGTTCGCAATCGCCGTCTGGCGATCGCGAAATAACATAAGAATAACTGCTTGACGCCGGTTGAAAACAAATGCTGTTTTTCGTGCTTTTCTCGGCATCCATGATTTTAAAATTTCGGACAGGTCAGTTAAACGATATTTACTATAAAATACAACCCCCCAAATATACCCATTCATGATAATTCAAGCAATTACCAATGGTGTATCCTACCTTTAAACAGCCATAACTTGTTACTGAAATGTCCGATTGAAGTGTGACAAACAGCATTGTAAGGAGAACTACATGTAGACATGTGTTTGTGGACAAACACAGAGCTGTTTCGCATGTCTAAAATGCCTTTCAATATTTGTGTGGTGGTCTAAGTGTGTGCCAAGTCTAAAGTCGATCGAATTTAGTGCCAAAGATAAATTGGTTGAAAAAAACATGTACAAATCCTATGGGGAAAATTAAACCTTTAATGTGACGTCACATGACACCCGATGATATCATCACAATGTCATCCTAATTTTCGTCTATAACACATCCCGGAATACCCGAATACAAAGTTTGCCCCTAATTGGACTTGTACTTCCAGAGATAGAGGGTCCGAAAACTACACCTTTAATGTGACGTCACATGACCCACGATGATGTCATCATGACAATTTTTCCCTTGGCCCTCCTGGGGATGGTGGTTGAGGTGTGTGCTAAGTCTCAAGTCGATCAAATGTACGAAAGTGTCAAAGTCAATAGTCTGAAGACAAACGTGTACATACCCTATTGGGAAATAAATTACACCTTTAACATCACGTCACGTGACCTTGAATGACGCAATCGTGCCGAATTTCGTCCAGGACTATCTGTGAGTGGTGTTCTAAGTGTATGCTAAGTCTCAAGTCGATCGAATTCATTAAAGTGTCAAAGTCAACAGTTTGAAGAAAAACGTGTACAAAACCTATGGGGAAAATGTTACCTTTAACATGACGTCACGTGACCTTGAATGACGGAATCGCGACGAATTTCTTTTAGGACCGTCCTTAGGTGGTTGTCTAAATGTATGCCAAGTCTCAGGTCGATCGGATTTAATACCAAAGTGTCAAAGTGTATTGGCAGAAAAAACGTGTACAAATCCTATGGGAAAAAGTGACAAATAAAAAAAATTAAAAAAAATAAAAAAAAATAAAAAACTTTAACGAAAACAAAAGCTGTTTCAGCTGAAATGCCGAAACAGCTAATTACATGTATATTCTCTTTTCTGGAGTCTGAGAACTCTCAATTTAAGCTCTGCCCAGTTCCGTCTCATTTTGCCAGAACCCCTCACAAATACATTACATGTAGCAATTGTGGTGCTTAGGGTAGAAGCTTCTTGTGTAGGTGTTTAACCGTATTTGTGACCTGGCACCACGAAATGGGTGTAAAGTCGCAAAATTTACATTATTACCTTTCTAGAAGGAAGAAGTCATACATGTAAGCTTTCAAATGATGTATTGTGTGTTGCTGTAGCTTAATCCTAGCCGCCGCTATACTCTTTTAAAAAAGCTGAAGTCATGCTCCCTTGTTTTGAAAACAGAGCTCAAAGTCCGTGAACTGTGCCAACTATACTATCACTCAGTGCAATTCAGCCACCATAAAAACATACTTTAGAGTTTTAATTGAGCTATACAATTTTGTGATATTTGTATTTAAAAACGTTAACAACTCGAAACCGACCTCCCACCTAAAAAATGAAAGTTTCGGCCAATAACTCGTTTTGGCCATGTGCGACTTTCCGCTCATTTCGTGGTGCCAGGTCACATTTTGTTGGTCGTTCGGTGTCTTGATTTACTAGGTATTCAGAAAACCTTCAAACCTTCAGGGTTTGAAAGCTTGTGTGTGTAAAATGAGGGTTAATTCTGGAAACATCACCGAGCAAGTGAATGCTGAAAACTAGATGCTTTGTTTAGTGTGAGTTTGCTGTGTGGGTATGTAGTACATATTGTACAAGGTGTTGGCAGACTTAACTTCTTTGCATAAAATACCACAAATTCTTCGCAAAATCCTTTTTTTTTGCACTCGACTTCCTTTTCATTTAATAAATATCTTAACATTCAAGGTATATAACAGAACAGACGTATGCAGCTAAACCACGATCGACAACCATGCACGTTTTATGGTAGCTGTTTCTGGTTCCCTGTTTCTCGTACGATTTGTTAACGCTCGAAGTGTTGTTGGAACCAGCGATGTGATAGTCTCTTGTGCGTGTCGTTTATAATCTCATCTAGAGGGTCTTATAGAAAAAGGTATAAAAGTCGTGTATACGAAAAACTAGGGTCTGTATAGACCATGTGCCCTCTGTTTACATCTGTATTCAAATGTGCCCGGCAATATGCGCACGCATCATGTTTTACATAAATTTAGTTAAGAGATGACATCAGAGGTCATATAATTCAAAGGCGATCACTCTTTATGCAAATTTTATGTAAAACACGATGTGTGCGCATCACTGCCGGGCACATTTGAATACGATGTAAACACGTGACGTCAGAGGGCACATCGTCTATACAATTAACAATTAACACAGCATAGTGACTGCGAGGGACTAGGCAAATTGTGCACATGCGCAGAAATCAATCACAACCAGAAACGGCTACCATAGAACGTGCATGGTTGTTGATCGTGGTTTAGCTTCGTACGTCTGTTCGGTTATATGTGACCCAGCACGAGTAAATGAGACACTTTGCGGCAAAAATAAAAATTGAGATTTTGATTTCATCATTTAAAGCTTGTTTAGCTTTAAATGATGAAATTAAAATCTCAAATTTTATTTTTGCCTCAAAGTGTCTCATTTACTCGTGCTGGGTCACATATGCCTCCAACATTCTTGTGTAGAGTTTTGAACAGAAGAGATCTTCTTAAAAATGTCCCTTTACATGGTGTATTGAACCGTATCCTTTGGGCAATGCAAGAGACCACCAGTCTGTACGATTTGATACAACACCCAGGTCGGCATGCTCGCATACATGTAGCAAGATGTATTTAGAAATGATTTGGTCCAAGATTTGGTAAATCATGTGATGTTCAACAGATGCTACGATTAGAAAATGGTCGGAACGCCGATAAGTCATTTTTTTGGGGGCCAAACTTTTAGAATACAATTGTTTGGTAAAATTCAATCTGTGACCTGGCACCACAAAATAGGTGGAAAGTTGCAAAATAAGAACAAAATTATTACATTTCTAGAAGAAAGAAGTCCTAAGCTTTCAAATGATGTACATGTATTGTGTGTTGCTGTAGCTTAATCCTACACGCCGCTATACTCTTTAGAAATAGCTGAAGTCATGCTCCCTCGTTTCGGCCAACAACTCGTTTCGGCCAATAACTCGTTTTGGCCATGTGCGACTTTCCGCTCATTTCGTGGTGCCAGGTCACATATTATTAGTTTGGTTTTTGGCAAAGTGACTGAAATAATGTCCAGCAATGCAGCAGTCAATGGGAATCTTAAACAATCCTTTACTCTTATTCACCTTTGTTCTTGAACTACCAATGTGAAGATTCCCCTTCCATGCCACGTGATTTTATTGTCTGGGACGTGAATCTTCACGTTTGTAGTTCAAGACAGAAGGCGAATAATAATGAAGGCTTGAGCAGGGTACATCGTAAGTTTAAGAGTCCCTCTAGGGTGGCGTGTGCATCAAGTGCTCGCCTCTCACCAATGTGGCCCGGGTTCGATTCCCGGCTCGGATCATATGTAAGTAGAGTTGTGCATTGGTTCTCTCCTGTGCCACAAGGGTTTTTCTCCGAGTCCTCTGTTTTTGATCTGGGGCTGTGCTCCGTAGTCATATATGAGTCGATGTGGCCGGCTGCCATTGGCGCCGTTACGTGCCAGCGGCTCGACCACGTTGTAGTTGCGTCCTTCGCAATTCAGCACCCCAGCTGCCAGTAAGGATGATTAGCCTCCCAAATCCTAATTACTATTATAAGTCCTATTAGATGTAGCACTGATTTCCGTTAAATTGATGCATGTGTGTGTGTGTTTGTTTGTAGGCTTAGGTTCATCTGGTCCTGACTCGCCTACAGCACGCCGTGATTCCCTGACAGGTAGTGACTACAAACGCCAAGGCCTATCCATGAGTCAGTTCTATGGCAGTTCCCCCCAGCTAGGACCCATCGGGATGCCATCAGCTGGTGGGTCACTCACCCCACCACCGTCGCAGAGTGGGTTAGGTGCACTTGGACTGGGTAGGTACATGTACTCCCATGAATTGGGGAATTAAATAAGGCTCGAAGAAGGAAACTTGGTTTCTCTTGACCACTTTAGGCATACTTGCCTGAAAGTGATATTCTTCTCCTATTAAAGTTATTAAATTAAAGCTGGGGTTTGGCAAGTGGCCCCAGTTAATGGAAGCTGAGCGTGGTGTTTCTAAATTCGGTACCCTGTGGAGACCTGAACACAATGGGAGTCAAAAGGTCTCTACAGGGTCATTTCTATAAATAAAAGGTCTTCACAAGAAGTTTCACAAAATATATTTTTGTTTAATTTTACTCAAATTACTATAAAAAAATAGGGTTAGAATGTGGGTTAGGGTTAGTGTTAGGGATAGGGTATAATATAGGGTATATTGGGTCGAAATTTCAACCCAGGAAATTAATTGTGCTCGACTTTTCAACCGTTTTTTTTCCTGAGAACAAAGAGATGCCTCCACAAGGATACAAATTTGTGGATGTTTGCTCAATTGTGTGATCACTACCCGGACGTCCCGGGATCGCTAACGACATAAAATAAAGATTTACTACACACAAATTACACAGTTTCAGTGGTTGATATAAAACTTATTTATCCATAGAGCAGACACTGTTAGGTAAGACAAATATAATATCTGAGCGAAATCATGATTTGTGATAGCACAAAAATCATTAAAATGTTTAAAATGATAGCGAACAAATAACTTTTTTTTGCATAGCGAGGTAAAACTTGGTGTAAGAAGCCATTCATGTATATTCTAGTACTATGCATAATTTGTACGTGATCTTTAAAAAATTAGGATCTTTGCGTAACTCGAAACTCTGATATCTCAAAATTTGTGTTCATTCTCTTGGGATTTGTCTTGATATCAAGATTTCATTGTAATCAGTATAATCTCCTAAAATCGAGCAGAATCTGTGGGCGAGGTGATATAAAACAAATGTCGACTGGAGTGTTGCATTTCCTTCAGCTATGCCTCGGGAAACAGAACGTTCAAATAGATCACCTCGGGAGGCTGGTTTTATCTATACCACTCGAAGCAGTCAATATTTGTATAATAGTGCGTTGTGAAATTTAAGGACCTTATCTTCAGTTTAGTCGAGCAGAGCTTACATACATGTACATGTAGGAGTTCGTCCACAAGGCATTCTGGTCTTTAAGATTTCCGACTAGTGCCCTCGAACAAAGATAATGCCAATTTGAGAGACCGCCAACATAGGGCAAGATAGCTCAGTTGATAGAGCGCCGGTCCAGTATTCCGGAGGTCGCAGGTTCAAGTCCTGCCTTGCAGATTTCTTTGTTCACTTTGAAATGTTTGTGTTTTAGATAACCTGTTGACTGCACCGAGTTCCTCGTGGGATCGTTCCCTTCAGAAGAGAGACTGGGGAGCTGGGAGAGCTGTCAACCCAGCGGCACCCTTTGGTAAGGACATTGGCAAATTAAAAGTTATTTTATTACTATACCTCTGACTAGTTTATGATCCTGAGCAGAATTCACACTGGTCCATTTACCTTTCTTTCTTTCTTTCTTTATTATTTCTACCACATATCATAAAGGTTACATAGAATGCAATTCATCAATAAATAATCAGGTGTAAATTTGTAAGCTAATCATGTACATTCTTTTAAATAGTATAAATACATGCGGAAGGAGATCCCCAAGAAGCAAAGCTTGTCGAGTAGGAATCCCCTATGGCACAAGTTTAGTGAAAAAGAAAGAATACATACATAAGACAAAACCAAATTTAAGAAAATGCTCAAGATCAATACAAATAACAGAGTAGATATGATACCGAGTACATGTGTATGTGTGGTAACCCATTAAGAATTTCTCGTCTAAGAAATTCAATCAGAATTCAAGTAAGTGGACAAAAGATTAGATTTAAATTTATATTTAAATAATGAGAGGCTACGAATACCTTTCAGTGAGTTATGCAAGGAATTCCATAGCTTAGGACCTTCATGTCTAATTGTTTTTTTAAAGACAGTTGTCCTAGCAAATGAACGGTAACATTCACCACGTTGTCGAGTAAAATGGTGATGTATTGTTTCATTTCTACGAAACATATTCATAATTGGAATTGGGAGTGAATTTTTGCTTAAACGGTGCATGAAGACTCCAAGCTGAAATTTGTAAATGTCACCAACATTAAGAGTTTTATGTTTATAAAAAAGTGGTTTTGAATGTTCAAGCATACTAACTGAATTAATCACTCTCAATGCACGTTTTTGTAGGTTAAAAATTTGGTTAATTCGACTAGCACAACAATTACCCCATACCTTCACGTGCCAGCTGTTATTTTTGCTGTTTACCCAGCACATACTGGGTTATTTACCAAGGTATATTTGCATGCTCTTTAAGAAGCAATCATGGAACTGTGGAATCGTGAAAGTGGCCTCGTGGTCTGGAGCATTGAATTCGTGGTCTGCGGGTAGTTCTGCAGGTTGGTTGTTTGAGCCTAGCCTAGGCTACGGCAGTAAACTAGTTACCCATTCCAACCCTATTAGTGCTGTGAAGAGATCAGATTGTCTTGTTTCAGTGTCAAGGGCTGGTTCTTCCACACTTTTCTATAGTAGCCCACACCTCCTTTGGCCTTTGGCCTTGTGATGGGCGATTTACGTACGTGCAAACATTGCTCTAGCGAAGTACATATGTGCAAACATTGCCCTAGCTACTTATGCGAAGAAGGCTGCATATATAAATCAGTGGTTTTTTTAGCTTCAGTGAATTTTAATGGCAAAGGAAAAAATGTATGAGGTATAGTTAAACAAGTATAAAGTGGTTTATTTTGGGTAGATAGCCGATATTAGATTCTCTCAGTATTGAAAGTTGACAAGCTAGTTCCCTTGCCTTCCCTCAGGAACTTGTTTGCCAACTTCCATTAACTCAAGAAGCTATAATATTATATGACACGGTTTGACGGTGGATAGTCGATATTCGCTTTCCTTGGTATTTAAAGTTGACAAGCTAGTTCCCTTGAATTCTCTCAGGAACTTGTTTGCCAACTTCCAATACCTCGGAGAGCTATTATACTTTATGACATGGTTTGAAGGTGGATAGTTAACATTAGCTCAACTCGGTATTGGAAGTTGACAAATTAGTTCCCTTGACTTCCCTCAGGAACTAGTTTGACAACTTCCAATACCTCGGAGAGCTATAATACTATATGACATGGTTTGAGGGTGGATAGTCGATATTTGCCTTCCTCGGTATTTAAAGTTGACAAGCCAGTTCCCTTGACTATCCCTCAGGAACTTGTTTGCCAACTTCCAATACCTCGGAGAGCTATTATACTATAAGACCTGGTTTGAAGGTGGATAGTTAACATTAGCTCAACTCGGTATTGGAAGTTGACAAATTAGTTCCCTTGACTATCCCTCAGGAACTAGTTTGACAACTTCCAATACCTCCCTGGGGAGCTAATATGTGACCGGCTTTTCAAAAAGGTGTATTATGTCGCGCTGTGCACTATCATGTAATGGCCCGCTCAACGTTGAGAGGGTAAACATTTCATCAAAATGTGATTTTTATTTTTTGTCATGAACGACATCTTCAATACCTACAGTTTCAGGTTTCATTCAAAGAAATGTTGATTTTGATGAATAAAGTGCATCGTTCTGTTGTAGTACAAGAGAGCCGGCTATTTCAAAGCCTGTTTTCTCAGTTGTATGATTTGAACTCCAAGGAAGTAATCAATATGTAAACACGTCATATCTCCAAAATAAGAGTGGCTATGGAGCTATATACCAAATGAAAGCTTATGCTGTGGGCGTTTCAGCCATGTACACGTTTATAACCCATTTTGTTTTGGCGACATAATACACCTTTTTGTAGAGCCGGTCACATCGACTATCTAGCTTCCTTTTTGAATTTATATCGTGGGGGCTTGCAGGGCAGCGCTGTTTATGCACCAGGCAACATAAAATAAAAGCCTTTCTCGGAGGGTTTGCAGTACAAACCCGACCCAAAACGGGCTTCGGGTCGGGGCGGTTTTTCCATCATTTCAGTTGGTTCAGGTGGTTTTGGTTTTGAACGTGCGATTTTCAGGCTGGGTTAGTTTAGCAAAACCAAAACTTAAACTTGCTCAGATCGGTTTCGGTTTAGGGTTTATTTCAATAATGACTATCTGCAGACTCTTCAAAATAAATATCGTCCTTAGATACTGGCTATTTGGCAGACCAGCAGGCTCATTTGGTTAGGCATGAATAAACATCTGTCCGCGAAGGCAGAGAGTTTTTATTGTAAAGAACCCTTTACAACTATGTTTCTAATCGGTTTGGTCTTGTCAACTTAACCGATGCACAGAAAAATTAAAGAAATTCAGTTAAAATGAATTATGAACACTGAATTTGGTCGTAGAGTACAGGCAGTAGATTTATGAAACTGTTCTTTTAATTTTCATAAAAGTTTATTCGGTTTCTGTTTTTCTGTTGAAATCTTGCTCACGATACGTGCGATTCCTGTTTTTGCCAAATTTTAGGGTCCGAGGTGAAGTTCCGTAGTGGAGCTGCCACCACCTCCAGTGGTTGGTCCAACACCCTCTTCCCCCCTCGCAGCCTTCGTAGCTCTGCCTACATGGAGAAGAGCGCTCCTGGGCGCAGCCGACTGCTCGAAGACTTCCGCAACAATCGCTTCCCCAACCTCCAGCTGCGGGATCTGTCGGGTCACATCGTGGAGTTCTCGCAGGATCAGCACGGGTCCCGCTTCATTCAGCAGAAACTAGAGAGAGCCACTTCCTCCGAGAGGCAAATGGTAGTGAAATTGCTGGTTAAAGAAAATACATCTTATTCACGGGTTGGCCATCTTCAATTAACCAGTTCGCGCCGGATGACAAATATAAACGCAAAGTTTTCCCTAGATTCAAAACGGATTACGCATAAACACGCCACGAACAAGGCCGAAAATGTCTGTCAGCAGCGAGCAAGGCCGGAAATACATGGGTGTGCTTTCCGGTACTGTCGGCCTGAACCTGCTTCGGATCGAGTTTCGTTAAAAATAATCCCGCGCGTCGGCTTGGTGATGTTAAAATAATCCCGGCGCGAACTGGTTAACCAGCCCAGACCACAGACCCGAAATTCACAAACACAAAACATTAGTCACAATATCCCCTAAATCAATCATTTTTGAGAATTACAATAAAAGCAAATGGTGTATACTACAGTTAAACTTGTGGTGTATATCGAATACAAAGGAATGCCATAATATTGACTGATTTCTGCTGACAGGTGTTCAGTGAGATACTAGGAGCAGCCTACAGCCTGATGACGGATGTCTTTGGCAACTATGTCATCCAGAAGTTCTTTGAGTTTGGCACGACGGAGCAGAAGCAGGCTTTGGCACAGCGCATCCGAGGCCATGTCCTTCCATTGGCTCTACAGATGTATGGATGTCGTGTCATTCAAAAGGCATTGGAGTCCATTCCCCCAGAGCTTCAGGTAAGACTTGTCTAGTAGGGTACATGTACCTTCCCAGCTAAGTATTTGAACTAGAAGCAGAAGCAGGCCTTGGCACAGTGCATCCGAGGCCATGTGCTTCTATTGGCTCTACAGATGTATGGATGTCGTGTCATTCAAAAGGCATTGGAGTCCATTCCCCCAGAGCTTCAGGTAAGACTTGTCTAGTAGGATACATGTACCTTCCCAGCTAAGTATTTGAACTAGAAGCAGAAGCAGGCCATGTGCTTCCATTGGCTCTACAGATGTATGGATGTCGTGTCATTCAAAAGGCATTTGAGTCCATTCCCCAAGGGCTTCAGGTAAGACTTGTCTAGTAGGACACATGTACCTTCCTGGCTGAGGAATTTGAACTAGAAGCAGAAGCTTCTAAGGGGCAATTGTATATTGGAGTCCATTCCCCCGTGAGCTTCAGATAAGACTTGTCTAATAGGGTACATGTACCTTCCCGGATAAGTGTTTGAATTAGAAGCAGAAGCAGAAGTAGAAGCTTCTAAAGGGCAATTGTATATTGGAGTCCATTCCCCAAGAGCTTCAGGTAAGACTTGTCTAGTAGGGTACATGTACCTTCCCAGCTAAGTATTTGAATTAGAAGCAGAAGCTTCTAAAGGGCAATTGTATATTGGAGTCCAATCCCCCAGAGCTTCAGGTAAGACTTGTCTAGTAGGGTACATGTACCTTCCCGGATAAGTATTTGAATTAGAAGCAGAAGCAGAAGCTTCTAAAGGGCAATTGTATATTGAAGTCCATTCCCCCAGAGCTTCAGGTAAGACTTGTCTAGTAGGGTACATGTACCTTCCCGGATAAGTATTTGAATTAGAAGCAGAAGCTTCTAAAGGGCAATTGTATATTTGAGTCCAATCCCCAAGAGCTTCAGGTCAGGCTTGTCTAGTATTCGAACTGTGTGTAGAATGTTGCCTTGTAAGTGTTTGTAAGTGCGACGGTAAGAATAATTTGATAACGTGACAAATAGAAGGTTCTGTTTCACTAGGTGAAGCCGAATGGAATGAAACATTTTATGTCTCCTGATGAAATTATTCTATCTATCGCACGAATGTGAACAATTTGAATAAGTCTTTGTTATCTGATTAGTCAGAGAGCGATCGTGCAATGTAAGTTATATTCACCATTGGATGAACCATCTATTTTTGCAGTGTGGTATTACCTTTTGGTCTAAGTAGTTTTTTGTGGTACAAAAAAAGATGTTATCCTGTGCGCACAAAATCAGCAGGGCTCCTTTCCCCATGAGTCAAAGAAAATAACTGACTTTATTAGGGTACCGTCCACCACATTGCCGGCAGAATCGCAGGCACTTAATCACGACATTGTACCTTTCCAATAGGCTAATTACGCTTCTTGCCCCTTCGGCCTATTCATGCGCATGCGTGCATGAAATTGAGTTGATCCGGAAACTAGTCTATTAATTTGCTTGACTGCCGACCATCGGTAATCTTAACCTTGTGACCTTTGATCTCTCTGACCTCAGCTGGAAGTTGTCCAGGAGCTGGACGGTCACGTCTTGAAGTGTGTCAAGGATCAGAACGGCAATCACGTGGTGCAGAAGTGCATCGAGTGCGTGGACCCCGTGGGTCTGCAGTTCATCGTCGAGGCCTTCCGCTCTCAGGTCTTCTCCCTGTCCACTCACCCCTATGGATGCCGCGTGATCCAGCGTATCCTAGAGCACTGCACGGTGGACCAGACCAAGCCTCTACTAGACGAGCTGCATGAGCACACCGAGCAACTTGTACAGGATCAATATGGCAACTATGTCATACAGGTTGGTATTTTCTAACCCTTGCTCTATGAGTTGTTTATTGCATGGCGGCAGTACACAGCTTTTTCAATTGACCATTTGCGTGTTAAATTTAAATAATATCTGGTACACTGACTTGTTCACGCAGTCGTGAACCACATAACGACCGAGGATCGATATTGTGTTTTCCTTTCTTCCTTTACTTAACCCAATCCATATTGCTTTGCCATTGCACCGTCGATCGAGGACAGAATTCGGACAAGCAAACCGTCGATCGAGGATCCTTTGTTCCCTTTGTGCTCTTTTGTGTTTCGATCCTCGATCGTAATGCAAGACGAGAACACACAGCTTGGCACAGTTTAACTTTAAATTCTCCAGACCAAAGACACTGTTGCCATATCACCTGATTCGGGGCAAGCTTTTACATAGTTACGCTCAGCACCAATACATTGTTTACAATGGGTGAGAATGGCAAAAAGACACCATTCCAGAGCTGGGGGTTGCTAGCGTAAGGCTTGCCCAGAATCACGTGATATAGCAACAGCGTCTTTGGTCTGGAAAATGTAAAGTTAAACTGTGCCAAGCTGTGTGTTCTTGTATCGTATTACGATCGAGGATCGAAACACAAAAGAGAACAAAGGATCCTCAAAGGACGGTTTGCTTGTCCGAATTCGGTCCTCGATCGTTGGGGCAAGCGCTAAGTAATGGGGTTAGGGTATAGTAAAGGAATAAAGGAAAACACAATATCGATCCTCGGTCGTTATGTGGTTCACGACTATGTGTACCAGATGTTATTCAAATTTAATTTGGGGTCACGCGCAAATGGCTTATTTGTATCCTTGTGGAAGCCACCTCTTTGTTCTCTAACAAAATGATTAGAAAGTCGAGCATGTTTTTCAAAATGCTCCTATTTCAACCACAACTTTTTTGGTTGAAAATTTGACCCAATAAACTCTTTATTATACCATAACCCAAACACTAACCCTAACCCACATTCTAACCCTAGTTTTTGAGTAATTTGAGTAAAATCCAAAAATCTATTTCATTAAATTTCTGATGGAGACCGTTTCATCTATAGAAATGCCCCTGTGGGGATTATTTGACTCCCATTGTTCCCATTGTGTTCGGGTCTCCACAGGGTACCGGGGTACAAGGTATTTGTAGAAGCATTATTGTTGCCTTGCAGTGGACATCCCAACCCTATTCGTGATGTGAAGAAGTCCGATTGTCTTGTTTCAGTGTGGGGTGCTGGTTCTTGCACACTTTCCTTTGTAGCCTGCACCTCGAGTGGCCTTTGGCCTTGTGATGGGCGATTTGCGTACAAAAAAACACCAAGCATGGTTTTTAATGACTTTATTGTTTGATTTTAGCACGTGTTGGAACATGGTCGTCCCGAGGATAAGAGTAAGATTGTGGCGGAGCTGAGAGGAAATGTGCTACCCCTCAGCCAGCATAAGTTTGCCAGGTAGGACACTTAGCAACCATTTTCAAACTAAGGATCACATACAATTTGTCTTTTGATGGTGTCTATATTTTGCTTATTTGTGACCGGCTCTACAAAAAGTATATTATGTCACAAAAAAAAGCCCTATTTGACAATTTGACCTGAAATGACCTTTGATCTCAGTAATTTACCTCTAACAACCATGGTATGAAGGTTACAATATTGCATCCATGACCCAAGTTTGATTGGAATTGGTCTTCAACTTTGCATACAAGACCAATTTTGTCCGAAACTTTATAACCAAAATGACACATACGGACAGACAAACTACACACTACGTACGGAATTAGACAGGAGAGACAAAAAGCTGCAAAAGAGCAGCAATACAAGAGGGACTACTGCACATTTTGAACAGGCAGTGCATGGGGTACTGCCACGTTCCTAAGTCTACCACACGCCAAGCTATTTGCCCGTTCTGAACAGGCACATTTTGAACGGCACTGCACTAGATTAACTAATTTGTATTTGTTTTTTCTGTTTGGTCCAGCAATGTGGTTGAGAAGTGTGTGACGCACAGTTCTCGTCCGGAGAGGGCACTACTTATCGATGAGGTCTGCTCTTTTAATGATGGGTGAGTATCTCGCATCTGAAGAATTACTCTTGTTTTTTGTCAAGTTTTTGGTCCCTTTCTTATGGTTTCACTCCTTTCTTGTTTTTTCCCCCCACTCATGTTTGCACCCCATTACCCCCTTGGTCCGTCTTTGATCCTACCCACTCTGACCTCTTTCATTCCTTGGCGTAATCCTTCTTTTGTTTATTCTTCTGCCCCACTTCTCTATCCCTCTTTTGTGTTTCTTCTCCCAACCATATTATGCATTATGCATTATGCCATTTTGTCTCTGAAGAAGATCTTGTTCAGATCGAAATGATAGGCTCTCTTTAACTTATTTGAAGTTATAAAAACAGTTGACATTTTTTGGTTTGGGAATTTAGCCAGTTAGGTATTTCAACTGCGCATGTGTACCACAAGATTCATCGATTTTTCTATCAGGAACGACATGGCCAATAAATGCACACAATGCTATGAGGGGGCGTGGTAACCGAATCGGCATTCTGTGCAATTATTGATGCAATTGAAAAGATTGAAACAAAAGTTTGGGCACACAAGACACCTAAAAACAAACTGTCCAAACGTTGTTTACTTCAGAACATGAGTAACTCTTTAAATTTGCCTGTACGGTATTACAAATATTGAGTGGCTCAGAGTGGAATTGGAGGAATATTATCACAAGGTAAAATCTGGATTTTTTTTCATTTCACGAGGCGATGCCCAGTGAAATGGAAAAGTACAGATTTCACTGAGTGATACTATTCCTCCCATTCCACAAATGAGAAGCACTCAATATGTGACCTGCTCCATCAAAACCAGGAATAAGTCTCGAAATGACTTGTTGAGATATGCACATGGTGAGAAAGGGAATTTCATAAGCTTTCTAATGATACCCATCACAAGTGTGTATTTTCTTAGGTTAACGAGTTATGGTCTGATGAAGATGTCAGGTGTATATTTATTTGCCGAATCCACATTCCGAGAAAAACAGCTTTGAAATTCACCAAAATCATACGCACAGCACACACGAATCCTCTTCATTTTCAATGTTCAGAAAAAGACTTGGTCACGATTTTCATCCATGCGTTCACTTCAACAGCCGATTGTGTAAAATGGCCCCAGCGACTTATTCCTGATTACGATGGAGCGGGTCACATATTTGCTTTCTCAAACTGACCTTTCAAGTCCTTTAAATCAGTGTCTGAAATTATCGCAATCGTTTGCACATCTGTTGACGTCGCCGCCGTATCCATGATTGTGCAGCGGGTGTCGAGCAGCACAAATTGGCTCACAACCATCTCCCCAGGCTTTGGTCTGCGGTGCTCTGCTGTCCAAAATTAGTGAGGGTCGACTGTTAAAAAGCTGTTGGAATACCGCACTGGCTTATTGTAACTGAGAAGAAAGTCTGTGTATGAATAAATACCTGAGACAGTTTAGCCATTCATATTGGTCGAGAGTTCGACATGTAGGTATGGTTGTTAAAACATGCCCAGTCGGTTTTAAACACCTTTCCTGTGTCGCATTACATTTAGACTACTTTGAAGTCTGGTCTATAAACCTTCTAGTTACAGCATTTTGAAAAGGATAATTCCGAGTCATGAATATTGGTGTATACATGTACAAGATGTCATTCAGCCTGGCCATCGAGCTTATTAAGAATCAAGTCAACTACCCAGAAGATGAATTTGAGAGTGCCAGCATAGGCCAAGTTCGATCAAGGAACTATAGTTAACTAGTGGTTAGTTCGTGACGTCATTAGGGCATGCGCACTGAAGTTGAAGTGCGAACGACTCTTGTCGAACTATTGACTATTACCTGCCAAACTGGTTCTCTCTGTACTGTGCTATTAAAGCGGCTACTGGTTACCATCGATGCGACCAACCGCGGTAGGCTGGTCGTGAATAGTCGACTAGACTATTCCAACCATCGTCGACTAGCCTGAGTTCGATCAGAGTTAGTCAAACTATAGTTAACTATAGTCCTTGATCGAACTTGGCCATAGTGTACCATAGAAACCATACTCTGCAGCAGGCCACCATAGTAGAGGGATTATCAAATTAAATTACTCAATTGCCTTTGAGGTTCAGGTTCTCTTTGTTTGCCTGCAAGTTCCCCTGCTGCCGGGCGGAGTCGTGCATAAACTTCTGACAATAGAGCTGATGTGTGCAGTGACTCGTAGAGAATGAACTCATTTGTGACCTGCTCTGTGAAAATGAGTCCGATGTCGAAAATTTGACAAACAGAGTTATGTATACCATTAGAAAGAGTGCACTGTCCTCTTTAATTTGATATATTTGGGAGGTCTGTAGCATGTTGCGTTCTTGTGATATACGGATTTTAGATTTGACGATTTTGCGAAATCTAAAAACCCCATTCATGAGAAATCATGCATTAAAAACAATATGTATGAATAGTAATAGAAACCCTAAGCAACCAAGTCCTTCCCACTGTGTTAATTCAGCATATTTTAAAGTAGAAATTGAAAATATAGATCCTAACCAAGGTGAAAATCATAAAATAGGAATTTCAAATTTTCTTACGAAAACCCCCTCTCCGCGTTCAACCACCCAAATCTCGTAAGCGCACTGTGCGACATCTGACTCATTTTCACAGAGCGGGTCACATTTTGTTAACCAGGGGTTAACCCACTGATTGGACAGATATCTGATTCCTAATGAGTCTGTATATTAACAGTCCTAATTCGCTTCGAAATACATCATGTCACATTGAGCAGCGGGTGGAACACGCGTGTCAATCTCTACAATAAGGCCAGGCATGAGTCGCATACCATTAGCCTTTTTTTTTAAAGTATGTTTGGCGCAATAGGCACTGTTTGGGTAAATAGAAAGGACTTTATGTATCTCAAACAGCGCCCTCTACAGTAGCTGGAGCTGGAGGGGTGTTCCCAAAAACATGAGTTAAAATTGTTGAACAAAATCGTTGGAAAATCGTAAATGTTTTGTGTGTTTCGACTTTTTAACCGAAAGGTATATGAATGGGAATAATTATCTGTTTGGCGGTTGTTCAACAAGCATATTTAAAACCGGCTCTTTGGCCTGATCATTGCTAATGCCCGAGTTGAACCCATCTAGGCCCTTAAGCCAGTTTTAAACATACTTGTTTAAAAACAGGCCAACCACATAAAATCTAGTTTTTAGTTCAACTTCAAGCATTAAATTAGAAATGATGATGTTGTTTTGAAACAAGTTGAAGCCTGATTGCAAATTTGAATATTTTGATGATGATTAACCTGCGCTCTAATTCCTATCTAGGAACAACAGTTCCTTATACACCATGATGAAGGACCAGTATGCCAACTATGTTGTACAGAAGATGATCGATGTTGCCGAGCCCAACCAACGCAAGATCCTGATGCACAAGATACGGCCCCATGTTGGCACACTGCGGAAGTTCACCTATGGCAAGCACATCCTTGCCAAGTTGGAGAAGTTCTTCATGAAGAGCAGCAACGACCTGGGACCCATCGGTGGACCTCCTAATGGGAGCCTGTCAGTTTGAGTGCATGGCTTCCAGACTCAGTTGATGGCCTTCAAGAGTTGGTTGATGGCCTTCCAAAGCCAGTTAGGACCAACTTCTGATCATAGCCTTCTGATCTTTGGTAAGTTACACGTAGATTTTTATGGTTAAACGTGAAGCTTGTCTAAGTTTGGTATGGGGTATCAAACTAGTGGGTGATGGAAGAGTTTTGTTTGAACTATGATTGCATGTCTTTAATTAGTGTAGGTTTCTTGAGGGGGTCATTTATAGCTTGGATATAGGATTTTGGACCGTTTTCGTGTCCGCCGTCTTTATATTTTTTGAATTGTTGATTACAAAATTTCTTTGATGATTGAATATCTGAGTGAATACAATTTTTTTAACTAAATAGCAGACAGAACGTGTGTTTAGTGTTTGCTATAGATGAAAATGAAAGCAAAGAAAATGTGAAAGAAAAAAATATACCACAAAAAAAAAGCTTACTTAAAAAGTGAAAAAATCTGAACACTAAAAGATGAATAATAAAAACTTGATTTTGTAATATTCTATGTAATTGAGTGAATACAAAAACTTTTAGTTTGAGATCTTTTGTATGTCTTTTAAATTTTTTTATGTTTATTATTACTGTAAAGAATAATTTTAATTTTTTTTCGCTTGTCGGAGGCCAGATTTTTCGTGGTCCTCAAGTTCATTAAAAAAAAGAGGTGGAAGGATTTCTACAAACTTACAATTTTTATTTCATTTTTTAATCATTAACAGTTTTTCAGTAATGCTCAATAGCATGTAAGTAATACTGAACAGACAAAAAGTGCCGGTTATTTTTTTTTTTTACCGGATTTACTGTAGTTTTTGTGGAGTGTTTGAATATAAAAAAAGCTCAGATTTATTATTATGCTTGCTTTGTAAGGAAAACTTTGTAGAAAATGTAGACATATAGAATGTATAGTATATGCAGTGTTTTTGTAGATAGTGTGGTGAACATTTAGAGCCATAGTTGGTTTTGGAAAGAGCACTTTTGTAGGAATTCTGATAAAAAGGTTTGGATTGTAGATTTTTCAAGAAAGTCAGTTTTGTTATTAAAAAAACCGAACAAAAAAACAAAACAATGTTTACAGTTATTCAAGGATCTACATTGTACATTGTAGATCCCGAAAAAAAAATGCAAACTTGTATTGGTGTCGATAAAGTGCTCCCTAATCTACTATGGTTCTAGGTATCATTCATATCTCAGTCATTTTGGAACAATAGGGATATATGGTTGTAAATGTATTGTCAGATTGCATATAATTGAATATACATTTAGTAGCACAAAGTAGAATAGATGTCTAAAGAGTCTAGTTGAAAATTGTTGGCTTACTTGTACATGTAAGATTTGCTTTCTCTTTTCAAAATAATTTTTTTTTTTTATATTCCCGTGAAAATTCCCTGTCCCCAAAATGAACTATGAAAAAGAAAAAAAATCACAAACCTACAAATGTAACAATATACGTATTTTTGATTCAGGTTACACAAACAGTCTTCTTGAGAAATTGTTCATGCTTGTAATTGGATCGGTTTTTTTCCTCCCGAGTATCTTGTTTTTGAAAGTAATGCAAATTAGCTGCAGTGTTTGTTCCTTATAAAAAAATAGATGTAAAGCAGGTTGTCTGCAGGTGAATTCTGTCTTCCAGCATGTGCCTTGGTATTATGAAGGACAGTGTATTGCAAATTTTGTTTTACCCAAATTTTCATCACATTTTTATACGCAGTAAAAAAAAACCAGAGCTTGAAACCTAAACGAGTTCACGATTATTGTGACATCCAAATGCCTGAACAGAATGTTAGTCTTGATATTTTCAACATTAAGAAACAATTCACCGTCCTGATTTTCTTTACTTTATTTTTTATTTTTGTTTCCATTCCCACAACTAAGATATCAGTTGCCACTGAGATATCCTAGAATATTTGGATGTGCACTGAAAATATACATGGCAGCCAGGCCCAAGAATTATGAAAACGGAAGAGGTGAACTGAATGTTACTAGGCAGATAAAGATCACTAATGAAAATTGATTGAAAAAAAAATCCAACAATATAATTGGATTGTATGGTAATCAACTATGGATTGATTTTATTGGTAAAATGTGATATTGCACCGGCTGCTCTTCTGTACAAGCTTTGATGAAAACTGAATTTGAAAAGAGGCAGCCTAGGTCCAAAGAGTCTGGACGCGAAAGCCACAAAAACAGATGAAGTCGTCTTCAAAACAGAGGGCGAAAGTTCTTGTCTGTATTTTGAGGTTGAGTTGTCTGGAACAAGTGGATTTGATGGGCTGTAGTTGCCGAGTATAGCTTTTCATTACTGGACAGAATTGTCACATTGGGAAAGTGGTCTCCATCTAACTCTACCATCTTGGCCTGGATGTCCAAGCCTTGTTGACAGAACATAGAAACTGTTCCATTGAACAGTATCCAGGAACAAAACACTATGCTATCCAACTGTTCAGTTAACCCTCAAGGTTTTCCTTATAATTCTTGAACCCTTTTTGTTTTTAGTTTAAACTATTTAATTTTAGGTTGATAAATTGCATTTTAAATGTACATTTGTATGATTTGTTTTTCTATGTAAAGAAGTTGAATTCGGCCCGATTTGCTGACTCTAAACATGTAAAACTTGACATTTTGGTGGTGTTCCTTTTTTTTTAATTTTTTTTTTTTAAAGGTTTTGGTAATGATGTAAAATCTAACACTTTGATTGTACATATTATACCAAAGTAACCAAATCATTCAAACCCACAAAAAATGTGTACTTTTCACGATTAGTTTGAATGCTTAGTGTTTAGGGACAGTTTGTTTTGCACCAAAAAAGAGGTTCTTTAGTATGCAGGTCGAAGAATGCCCATGTTGTCAACGATTTGGCGAAACACAGAAATCTAATTGCACAGAACAGTGGTGATTACTGAGAAGTGACCGCACTTTATACACATTGCAATGCGAGTCTGTGCCACATTGGCTTGAAGAAAAAATTTGTTATTCTGCCAGTGGCGGATGTATAAACCCCCTTAATCGATGGACTAATGTTATGATACTACTAAAAGGGGGCCAAAATAATTGATGGAATGCTGGACAGCAGACTAGCTGATTGATCCATCCCACTGTATTGCATGTATGTAATACTCAAATTGCCTTAGAATGCAGGGTGAAGTATCTTTAGCAAGTCATCACTTAGTCTTTGCCCAAGACGTCAGTGATCGACGGTGATCGATGTGAAGCAACGATAGTTCATGTGTAGCGCGCCATTACACAACTGTTTTCTTGACAGTGTACTTTTCTCGCACTAACGTCTTTGGAAAACCTGCACAAAAACAGGTCGTGACCGTTTCATGCAAATTCACCGATTGGTGAACCGTATCTTCGAATCTGCACAGCGGCTTCACGAAGTCAACTACCCATTCGCATTCGTCTGCATTGCGTCTAATTAGCACAGCTTGATAGTTGCATTGTGTGCGTGATTCGCGTATGTTTACAACCGTCGCGCAATGATACTATGAACTGCCCAAAATGCTTAGCGTTTGACATCTGCCTGCAGTGTGTGTGTGTGACCATCTGCGTCAGAGGCTCATCATTGCGCGAGCGACTTTAATCACAACTTGATTGGCTCCCAAGGAAAGCCTGCAGAGAAATAGAGAAAAAAGTTAAACTGCTTGTGCAGGTTTGCCAAGACGATAGTTAGAGTGGGAGCTGGTCTTAGAGGGCGCACTGCGTGAACATATTTTGTGATGTGCACAATCAAATATTACTGTCGTCTTGGTCCAAGACTAGCCATCACTCAAATCCCCCTCCCTTCTCTTTGCTTAAAGCTAGATCAAAGTTAGATCTGCCCCTGCCCACTTGAGCTTGTGGAACATGAAACATGTCCGGTGATGCAAGGCCAAATTCAATCTCTATTTGTTTGTGGGATAAACTAATAAAATTCGTAGTGTGTCCTCGTGGATCATGCAACCTTAAACTAAGTTACACTGGCATAAACTGTATTTGCATTGCATATTTGGCAATATACTTTCCCCTGCATTTGTTTATTTGAACACCAAGTGTAAGCATTTACAATCCTGTGTATTTGATATTCTCCTACCTGAGCTCTCTGGTCTGAAGTCTTAACACTAAGACCTACTCTTTGCAGCAAATAACCGACAATTAGCCGACAACGTTTCAGTGTTTCACCCAACAACGTTTTTTGGTTTGTAAACCAATAATGTTGTAACTGCACTGTCCATAAACAGCAAGGCATAGCTGGTTCCATTGGTGCTAAAACATTTGTTTGTAAAGAAAAAAAAATCGTTTTCCACTTAAATAAATAGCTATCCACACTTTCTGTGGGTACCTCCTGTACATTATGTCGGCCATTTTTTGCATTGGTTCGACCCTGTAAATTACTGTACCAAATTAAATAGTTCAATGAGACCTAAAAGGACAACAATATGTACACGTGTGATCGTTTTGGTGGTTTGCCAAAATGTCCATGGCTGTTTCTCTATGGCCTTAAACATCATGCCTAACCTACCCTGATCTTGTCGGGCCAAGTTCTATTCCTATCCTACTTTCTAGTTGGTGTCTTAAATGTATATCTTTTTCATGTCATTCATACTAAGTAGTGTGTAGTACATACCTTTTTTGTCGCTGTATGAATTCCTGCAGCGAGCTGTGGGTTCATTGCCCCATCAATCAAATATTGGACTGGCTTTCCCGGGCCGTTTTCAAAGCCCCAGCTTCGTCTCCGTTTTGGCTTCGTTCATGCAGTTTGGCATGGGTGATGGAGACGGAGCCTTTAAGCTGGGGTTTGGAAAATGGCCCTGGTTGTATCGTGATAATCTTAAAGCCACTTGTAATGATCATCAAATGACATTGCATTAAAGTAGTATACACCATTTGCTATTGCCGTAATTTTAGAAAATGGATGGGTTGGGTGAGGGTCATATTTATAGTAAATATTGTGACGCTGATTTTTGTTTTTTTAAGTTTGTGGTCATAGATGCCTGAAAAACTTAGTCTGGTTCCTTGACATCCTTCAGACGTAACAGATAACATGAGGAAATTATCAAGCTAGGAAACCAGACTAGTTGGCTGGCATGCAAATGTATTGCAAATAACAAATGTGGACTAAATTGGAAACAATGTTTGAAAATAGTCGGTTGATTTCCAGCGAGTGCCGGCCGGCAATCGTTGGAAATTGTTACAAAATCCTACTTTTGTTGAAAACCGCAGCACACCGGGTGCCATGTTTTCACAGGATGCTTGAGACTGTTATTCACTTGCAGTCAAGTACCCTGTTAAAACCGTGGTGTTGATTTAACACCAATCGGTTTCTACCATATAAAGGACACCAGTAAAATTTAACACCAGATGGTCCATATAGATACCAATGGTGTGTAAATAATTCAGTAGTTTTGTTTTTTGATGTTTGCAAATGGTGTGTCCTACCTTTAAAGGTAGGATACACCATTTGCAGATATTAACAAAATTTACTGCCGAATTATTAAGAAATATCTTGCTCATCTGAAAGTAAATAATGATTCCAGGCATCCAGCTTTTCTCGGCATCCATGATTGTAAAACTTCGGACAGGTCAGTTAAACGATATTTACTATAAAATACCTGTACAACCCCCAAAATCTACCCATTCATGATAATTCAAGCAATTACAAATGGTGTATCCTAAGTGTTCAAACTCAATTTATGTCCAGTCGTAATTTATAATTAGGTATACGCTACAGACTTTGTCCGATCAGATAAATACCAGGTAAAATAGTACATGGCTCAGGCTGTTTGCAATGACGGTGTCAACAAGCTTTACTTTATAAGGTCACCATACTTGGTTATATCCAAATTACATGAACTAGAAGCTCGCAATATTTGTAGGTTGTCTTAGATTAAACACCACGAGAATGTCGGATAATTTTTCATGTGTCTAAATACTAGATTTAATTGTCACTTTCCAAGTAAATTGTGTACAGTACAATACCTGATGTGAATGAATATGCACCAGTAAATGTACAAAATGTTCCATAGATTTTGAACAATTTTTGTTTTGAATAATGACAATACCAGAAAATATATGTACAGTTTTTTGCCGAGTAAGTCGTTTTTGCCAAGTAAATTTAGATGTGAGACGCCACTCATTTTGGCACTGCAATGATTTTGATACACCACAGAAAAAAATATTTTTCTTTCAGATGTGCTGCCCGTATAAAGAAAATTGTGAATATCAATTGTTGCCATTTTTTATCATGGTTTTTTGGATTAGTGCATAGATGTATTGTATTATAATTCCACATTGACAAGTCGGCTCCATTTCAAAGGGCTTGGTGTATATTGAATATTTTCTTGCAAAACATTAATGGGGAATTTTTTTAAATCCCAAAAGCTTGCTGATATTTTTGTCGGTCGTATTGCTTTTTTATTTCTATATATTTCTTTGTTGTCTTTTTTTTTTTTTTTTTGGTTGCTTATAATTTCTTGGTTTCAGGAGATTTTGTTATAAATATCTTATAAAAAAGAAAAACGAGGATTAATTTTATTTGTGCATAATAAGGTACCCTCAAGAACTGGCTGGTTTGTAATATGTTTCCTCCAGTAAGCATGTACACATTGTAGATTTATTGATACTGTAAGTGCAAATAGTGAAAAGAATCCTGAACATTTTCTGATACTGACCTGTATAAACAAAAAAATGATTATGTACAAAAGATGTAAATTCCCGAGTAAAACAATAATGTATAAAAGACTTTCTGCTGGAAATAGTTTGACATGATGTTGACAGCGAGAGGAAGTCGTTCCGCCATTAAATTCACAACTTGAATTGCTGGTGCAAAAGTATTTTTTCTTTTTTCTTGCTGGGTTGGGTTTTTGTTTGTTTGTCGCTGGGTAGGTTTTTGTTTGTTTGTTTGTCTCTGGGATACACAAATATGGGGCCTTTGACTATGCAAGACTTGAATATAAAATTTAAAAAAAAAATAACTTCAGGACAACACAATGGTGACAGAACATTAATTATTATCCCTGCATTTATTCAAATGTTTGGACCTGCGATAGGACATTCATGATTGGTACAATTTGCTTTTTGAACTGCCTTTGAAAGCACATAGTTTCTTTTTTGGCCCATATATCTGTGTTGGTTTTATAAATAATAAAAACAATTGCATGGGGACAAGAGAGGAATACTCGGTGTAAACCTAATTTAAAAAAGAAGCACCAATGATTACATTGTTGAGGTTGAATGGTGGAAGACTTCTTACTGTTGCAACGGATAATGTAGTAATCGACCGATAATGTATTACTAACCGATAGTGGTCATTTTGTATACTACAATATGATTGAGTCAATTTCTGTTACATTATCGGTTGGGACCGATAATGTAATAACAATTAGTGTAGTACATTTTACTACACTATCTGTCAATTGTTTGTTACGTTATCCGTTAGTTACTACAACATCAGTTAGTTACTACAGTATCAGTTGTAACACTTGCCCTTATGTATCTAAGCAACATTGTAAATTTGTAGTTTTATTCTTTTCTCTTAAGTCTCTTTTTATCTAAAAGTCCCTGGTTCGTGTAACAATGTTAAGACTTGGAAGCATTCTCTCATTTTACTTCATGGACACTTTAACATTGCACAATAACCCAGTCTTGCTGTTTGATGTAATTCAAATATTTCATTTGGTCGATGTTTATACAAACGACATTCGATTCTACCCACAATTCACTTTCTGTCCCGTCCGGTCTTTCCCTCGACTAAATCATACGAAACCTAACAACAAAAATAGTGCCTTGAGCAAATTATTCTTTGTAATAACAATAGTTGATTTGCATAATATAATCCGTAGCATTGTAAATGGTGTAAAAATGAAATCGGCGCATTTGGCGGAATTTTTGGTAAACGACAGTTCCTTTCCTTCCTTTTCTTGGATAATCACTATTTTTTCTTCTATCAATGTACCCACATTTTGTAGATTATATTGCTTAATACGAATCCGTGCCCTGTACATTTTGTCAACATGGTCCCTGTACTCAATGGAACGCCTCATCTTTAAAAAGGGTGTTTTTTGTTCTCAGTTGATTTAATTTTTCTCGCTGTAAAGTGACTTGTGTATTTTTACTGATGATTGGGCTTGATGTTCTTGGTGTGTGTAAGTTAACACAAATCTGCAATTAGAGAGGTTCGGCAAACGGGGGAAACATCAACGTATCCGTAATGTCGCGCCATAAAGGAAAACCAACTTTTGTGTTCTGCGCAACCAAGTTCATCGCGCCAAACATGTTATGCAAAGATACATTATGGTCTTGTAAAATTTAGTGGAAATATTTTCTTTGTAAGATTATGTAATTAATGTCGTTCTTTGGACCTGCACATTTTTTGAAGACAGCTACAAAAACTTTTGGTACAGAAAACATCGGTGTACATTGGTGTATTATCGCGTTCGAACCAAGTAAATAAAAGAAATAGACGTTTGTAATCAAAGTATAAACATAGTATATGAATAACGGTAAATAAATTGTACATGCGTTATCCTACCCCAGGTAATATAAATAGGCCAATGTGCCAACATTTGTTAAATAACATTTCTCTGTGTATACATGCGCCGTAAATGCCGTAAATAATTTATTTCCTGTTTGATAAATTTCTTTTGAACTTTTTTTTCTTTTTTGGGAAGAAACAGATTATTGAAATTATGGCCGTTGTAGATTTGTGTAATTAATGTAATATTTTTCTTTTGTGGCAAGGTGTTTTCGCTGGTATCATTTTACAGTTTTACTTTTAGTATCACAGAGTCCAAACTCGCTGAGTATGGGACCTTTATTCTGTTTCCTTCTGCAGTGATTTTCGATATTGTATTCAAATGCAAACCTTTTTGGCGTAGTGCCAAAGTAAGAAGAATGAGGAAGGGCGTGTTCAGTCGTTGTAAACCTCGTGGGCGTTATCTCGAGATGTTTAAAGTGAACAATGTAGTGTATAATGGACTTGCGTATGCTGTGCAACGCGTCCAGTGAACAGAGGTGTCTTTTAAGAGTTTAGAAAAGTTACTAAAAAGCTGATACAATTGTAATTGCCTAGTTTATGCGCATTAATAAGATGCACTTCTAGTACCGCTTCAGTGTTTATTAACAAGCAGAAAACCTCCCATCCGTCATGGTTTGGACTTATTTACTCAATAAAATTTCCCGCTTTTGCTAATGTGACATTGTGCACACTTGTGTGGCTATTTTGTACAATGTATTGGCCGAGTTGTGTTTTGTAAACTGTGGTAAACATTGATGACGTCCTGAATACAAAGGGCTATTCTGACCCAACATGTGTGGATAGACTAGGGACAATTGAGTTACTGCATAAACGAAGGGTCCACGATCGACCCACTGTCCATGGACAATAGGGGGTCCACGATTGCCGGTGTTGGGTGCGCAGCTGGGCGAGTCGATATAAGGTAGGATACACCATTTGCAGATATCGAAACAATTCACTACCAAATATCTTACTCATCTGAAAGTAAATAATGATTCTAGGCATCCAGCAAAATGATTGCGCTAGATATCCTGTAATTATTCCGAAAGAATTGGACGGCGATCGCGAAAAAACACAAATAACATAAAAAAAACTGCTCGACACCGGTTGAAAACGAACGCCGTTTTACTTGTTTTCCCTCGGCATCCATGATTGTAAAACTTCGGACAAGTCAGTTAAACGATATTTACTATAATTACAACCCCAAAAATCTACCTATTCGTGATAATTCAAGCAATTACCAATGGTGTATTCTTGCCTCTTCTGTTGCTGACAATTTGTGTAGAAATGTCGAAGCGCGGAGTAATTGTCATTAATACCCCTGTCACACCAGAGCTACGCTGCCGTTGCGCTCCCACGGCGACTACAAAAGTTGAAAAACGCAGTAGAAGCGCAGTAGGATTGCCAAGAGCGTAGTGGGAACGTAGTGGAGTCTACCTAGGTCGTGGAAGGGTCTCCATGGTCGCCTAACCTCGGCGATTGTTTTGAGCCTGCTCAAAACAATCGCGGAGGGTCGGCGACCTGGTCCAAAACGCAGTGAGAGCGTAGTGGGATCTCAAAGAACGTACTACGGACGTAGTAAAGTCTACCTGAGCGTGTCATGATCGTAGCAAGAGCGAGTTGGTATCGCCGTCTGCCCAATCTGCGACTGATACCCCTGTCAGACCGGTGTGCAATCCCACAGCGACCTTACTGCGATGCAGTTTTCATCAAAAACGCAGTGGGGTTGCCAAAAAATCCTGAAATCTATGAGGTAGGTAGCTCACAATACGTACTTGACACGCTCACTGCGCTCTCACTGCGCTCTCACTGCGCTCTCACTGCGCTCTCACTGCGCTCTCACTGCGCTCTCACTGCGCTCTCACTGCGCTCTCACTGCGCTCTCACTGCGCTCTCACTGCGCTCTCACTGCGCTCTCACTGCGCTCTCACTGCACTCTCACTGCGCTCTCACTGCGCTCTCACTGCGCTCTCACTGCGCTCTCACTGCGCTCTCACTGCGCTCTCACTGCGCTCTCACTGCGCTCTCACTGCGAATAAGACGACCTCGCTACGACCTTACTACGCTCTCACTACGTCCCCACTACGTTCTGTGCGTTTGTACTGCGTTCGCGCAGCGACTATAAATACAGCGAGCTCGATGTTGCTGGATATTTACTATCTGTTGTACAATTATTATGTTCTGCCTCTCTACATCCATGGTGAAGAGGAGATGCACATTAGTATGTTGTGTGGAGGATATAGGCTGCATGTATACCATTTGTGGCCATTACGCATATCTAAGTCGGAACGTATACTACACACGCAGTATAATCGCAGTATAATCGCACTGTGAACGTACAGGAAGCTCCGTAACATCGCCATGGACGCATTAGGGGCGCCATAGTCGTACTGGCAGCCCCGTGTGGACGCAGTATGAGCGTGAAGAAGCCCTATGCGACGTAGTAGAAGCGCAGTAGGAGCGTAGTGAGAGCGTGACAAGCGTACAGTGGTCGTACTTCAGACGTATTTCAGTCACAGATTGGGCAGACGGCAATACAAACTCGCTCTTGCTACGATCATGACACGCTCAGGTAGACTTCACGACGTCCCAAGTATGTTCTTTGAGATCCCACTACGCTCTCACTGCGCTCCCACTGCGTTTTGGACCAGGTCGCCGACCCTCTGCGATTGTTTTGAGCAGGCTCAAAACAATCGCCGAGGTTTGGCGACCATGGAGATCCTCCCTCCACTGCGTTCCCACTACGCTCTTGGCAATCCTACTGCGCTTCTGCTGCGTTTTGCAACTTGTTTTAGTTTCCGTGGGAGCGCAACGGCAGCGTAGCTCCGGTGTGACAGGGGTATTACCACGGCTGTAGAGAGGCAGAACATAATAATTGTACAACATCAAGCTCGCTGTATTTATATTCGCCGCGCGAACGCGGTACAAACACACAGAACGTAGTGGGGACGTAGTGAATGCGTAGTAAGGTCGTAGCGAGGTCGCAGCGAGATCGCGTAGAGCGTAGTGGGAGCGCAGTGAGAGCGCGGCGATGATCAAACTGGGAACGCATAGGTCGCAGTGAGAGTGTAGTGAGAGCGTAGTGAGAGCGCAGTGAGCGAGTCAAGAGCGTACTGTGAGCTACCTAACTCATAGATTTCAGGGTTTTTTGCCAGTTTTCGGCGACCCCACTGCGTTTTTGATGAAAACTGCATCGCAGTAAGGTTGCCGTGTGATCGCACTCCGGTCTGACAGGGGTATTAGCAACAAGTTGGCGTGGATTGCAGTTTTTGTTTTCGTTAACATTGGAGCTAATTCCCGTTAAATTTGTAGCCGTTGTTGCCGACAGAATATCCTTGTATTTATGCGAGTGCAGTTACTCGCCTTTTCCCCTCTGTCAACAGAGGGCGCTGTTCGCGTTACCGCTATTTTCCAGTATTTTTAGTTTTACATGTTACATGTTGACAAGCCACGTTACGAAAATGTCCCATATACATGTAAAAGCTCAACATTTTGCCTTTAGCTGCGACAAACCATTGGTCAGCTCAGCAAAGTGAGTGATTAGTAGTGTGCACTATATGCCATTGTTCTTGTAAACGTGCTCAATTATACTTGCGTGTGTAACGAAGAAAACCCGTTCGCCAGGTCATGGTTTTAAAGAAAACAACAAATGCAACAGGGAGAGCTCCTGGTTCTAATGATTAGTCGCGAAATACTCAATAAAGTTGGGACAGGGAGAGGGAATCTTGGTCTCAAAAAAACAAAACAAAAACTAAATATAATAACTTAAAAAAACCTTTTAAAACGTACAATCCAAACAGATAAATGAACTAAAAATTGACAACTTTTCTAATGGGCACTGCCGAATTCGACTAATCGATAAAAAGAAAACTCTGTGGGTATGGCACACTTTGATGAATGAGAAAACCTTTGAAAAGATAATGAAGTCAAATAAAAAATAAAACCCCAATCCAAATAAAACCAACAAAACCAACACAGCACTAATAGTGGATCACTCTAAATCACAATCAGACGGTACCCTAATAAATCAATTGTTTGAGCAGAACTTTACGAAATCAAGGCATTCTGTGTCCATAAACGATAGTCTTAACTCTCTGCTGCCAGGCTGCTCACTGACTGGACTCGCATGGTCAGCACCTTTGCAAAAGAAATAGGCTGGTGCTTGTATACGTAACAAAAGGGTAGGTTAGATTAAGTCCAGGTGTCTACCTAACAGGGGGTGGCACTCCTAGCATGTAAATTATCTAGAAAGTATAGAGTTAAAGTTCACACCTTTACCCTGCAAGGGCTTTTTAGGAATTTGCAGTTACTGTTGAGTTATTGTTAAGGATTTATTACCCTCGCATAAGTATACATGTAGTTTGAAATAATTTGTTTGACATGAGGTACATGTCTGTGCATTTTATTTTTTCTTTGTATTAGTCGAACCACCAAAGTGACACTAAAACGACATCATTGCGACACACCACTGTTTCACCGCTGTTCACTGTTATACTTCACCACCACAGTGTCACACCATAATTGTCACCTAACTTTAACCACAACTTTTCGTCACACGACTCGGTAATTGTCATACGACTCGGTAATTGTCATACGACTCGGTAATTGTCATACGACTCGGTAATTGTCATACGACTCGGTAATTGTCATATGACTCGGTAATTGTCATTGCTATATTTCCGTCAACCAATAACATCAGCCAACCAACTTCTGTCAACTTATGCAGTAATGCATACATGTATGACTGTTATTTGTCACCTCTACTCTGTCAATTAACCAATAATCAATACCGTCAAGTCATCTGTCAGTATTACAGTCAGAACTCTGTCTCGTTGTAAGTCATGTCATTCGAATTGTTTGTTTATATTTTTCATCAACAAGATTAAAGAACATTTCAATACGTTCATCGGTGCGTCTCATACGCCGAGTTTTATTGACAACATAACAGCGACGATCTGTAGCATTACAAGCTACACATATACAATGATCTTCGGTTGCAGTGTGACCACTCGTTATTTTCATTTCTTTCAAGAACAGCATTCAAAAATTTTCAAGATCTTTCAAGCCTATGTAAATTTGTACACAACTTAATAAAATACATGTACATTTACATATAAATTCACATTTACTTTCACATATTTTCACATATAATCTTTCAAGATCTAGAAAGATCTTTGAAGCCGCGGCAACACGGTTGGTTCTTTCTTACCCTTGAACCTCTGTGATCCGGTTTCGAATTCTGCTTGTGGATTGGGTTTTCAGTCCCTGCTTGATTTCTTGGGTTTTCTCCAGGATATTCTTTTGGGTTTGTTCTCCCATTTCTCAAACAGTATCTTCTTATTATTGTCTTCTCTCTACATATTTCTTCAGGCTTTCGAGCTACAGTGCATGTAAGGTGCTTTTGAGGGATCCTTGGTTTCATTATCAGAAAGAATTTGTGATAGTAATAACAATATTTCAAAAAATTCTTTAAAATCAACTTGTTTAACTAATAATAATAATCATTCCCGAAAACTTTCAAATCAACCTGTTAAAGATCATTGC
Source organism: Crossaster papposus (assembly GCA_037893245.1). Lineage (NCBI taxonomy): Eukaryota > Metazoa > Echinodermata > Asteroidea > Velatida > Solasteridae > Crossaster > Crossaster papposus. The sequence continues at coordinate 133,610 of JBAIAA010000255.1, read as the reverse complement.
AATCAAAAACTGTCTTTACATTAATAAAACAAACTAATTCAAATTAACCTGTTTATCTCCTATATATATCAACCATTCTACAAAACCTGTCAATCAACCAATAAAATGTACACAGCAATGTTCTTTATACTTCAGAGCACGGAATTCCAAATTTAGTTTAAAATTGTATTTTAATTGGGTATTCCGCCAGCAAAGCTTACTCTAAAATGTAAACAAGTGATTAGCTCACTCTCTTGAAAAACCACTTCAAAAAGACTGAAAACCATTTCAATTTGTGAATTTTGAGCACATGCAACTATACAAAACTAAACTAGCTGTCCTACATAATGGTTCTTCGAAAGGGTGAACAATTTCGTTTTTGGAGTGGTTTTCACTCTCTTTGGAGTTGCTTTCACTCTAAAAAAAAAAAACACCTCCATTTCACTCTTTTTGGATAGTTATTTTTTAATTTGTTTTAAAGAAATTCACTCTTTTCTGTGGGTGATAGTCAGTATAGAAAGTACATAATCAGTACATTGCACAACTACACTGCACTATATAGGGCTGATTCGGGTTGAGGACAAGTGACTGTTGGTTCAACCCAAGAATCGTCCAACCCCCTACCTCGAACGATCTCCTTCATAGGTACAATTTGAACTATTCCGTTCCTACCCAGTTTCAACCCATATTCGGGAGTGTCCGGAGCCAAATCGGTTATCATCGGATCGGACCGAGTCGATGCGTTCGGGGAGGTCTTATCGCACGGCTTTCGTCGGGGCGTCTGTGATACGCTATCCGTTCCGTGTATGCTGATGTATGTGCATGAACAGGATACTGGGCTGGGAGCAATTAGCATGGCAGCAGATCGCATTTGACATCCACGAAGGTGATCAATAAACCCATCTCTCTCAAGTGAGTAATTGTAGCCAGCGGTATGGTTTAAAAGTTTGGGAACACGACGTAATCCAGGCGTCGAAGGACCTGCAGCCGAAGGTGAACACGGAGTTGTAATAATGTGAACGTCAGTAGGTGAAGCTATGGGATTATTGGTTCTCTCCACGCGTGTCATGTACTCTCGTGCATGCCATGATGGGGCATGATGACTGAGACGCGGGGCGTTATGTGACGTCCAATGATGCCCTTCAGTTGGTACTTGAGGGAGACTTCTATTCAATATTGGAGGTAGTGCAGATACTCCTTGCCCCATTGGTGGTCTCGAAGGCGGTATTTGGGGGGTGGTTTCAGATGGAGTTGCGTGTGTTGGTGTTCGCTGCATCGTCTCGCTTCGTTGCTGACTTGTGATGGCTGGCGTTCCAGTTCTTGCATCTGTGGTTTCCACAGATACCATTTGATGAACAGTGCTCGGGGTAAAGCGTTTACATTTTCGGAAAGATATTCTGGTCATCGCAAGAGTCAGTACCAAAACAAGCAATCCGAGTACGGCGCACATGACAGGCAACGTCCAGCTAGACTCCGTTGCCTTGTCTACACCGAAACCAACCATAGGACCGTTCGAGTTCGTTGGAGCTTCGGTCCATGGTAGCTGGGATGTTGTGACCATATGTTTCGAGCATATGTCCTGAATGCTGACATTGGTCAAAGGTGTGCCGTGAAGGGATTGCGGTGTGTCGCATTGGGCAGTACCGCCCTCTGACCACAACTGATTGCTGTACCAATAGAGCAATGGTTCGATAGAACAGTCACATCGCAGCGGGTTGTTCGATACGCTGATTGACAATCGGCGCTGGGACTGCAGCATTCTGTTCAAGTCATCAGTGTTTAGCTTGGTGACGTTATTGAAAGACAGATCCAAGACTGTCATCAGCCAGAGGTCGTAAACAGCCGCTACGGAACGGATTTCATTGCGTGATAAATTCAACCTCTTCAAGTTGGTCAGACCTTGAAACGCGTTGACCTCCATAAGGTAGATGTCATTGTCGCTCAAGTCAAGTTTTTCCAGTTTAGTCAAACCGCTGAAAGTTTCATTTAACAGTCTCCTTAAGCGATTGTTTCTTAAGTACAGTTCCTTGAGATTTCTCAAGGCCCCAAATGAACCGGGTTGTATGCTTTGTATGACATTGGCTTCCAGTCGTAGAATTTCGGCGTTTGCGAGGTTAAACACTCCGGGTCCAATTGCGGCTAGTTGGTTTCCGTTCAAACTCAGTCTTTTTAAGCTAGTAAGTCCTTCAAATGCATTTGTAGACAGATTATTTATGTTGTTACCATTAAGTTCTAGCTTTGTTAGGTTAGAGAGGTTTATAAAGGCGGGATCATCTATTGTCTTGATCCTGTTTCCATTGAGAGAAAGAACGCGATCCAATCCACAGAAGCTGGCAAAATCGTCTCTCCTCAGCTGATGTATCCAGTTGTTATCCAAGACCAGGGAAAAGACATGATGACACTCGTTGGATGATGGAACCTGCGTAAATTGTTTGGCTACACAAGATAGATAGATAGATTTGTTTTGGCATTGACTCGTACAGTTGTACATCTGCGGCGCTACGGCTGATGCCAGGCCTGACATGTTACAGACAAAGATGACTGATATCCAACAAACAAGAATTCTATCCATGGTGGCCGATCAATCTGTGATTAGTTTATAAAGTCCAAACTCAATTATTTCAAATGGAGATATCAGACATTTATCAGTTACACTGTCCCAGGTATATTTGTGATAGTCTGAAAGCAATGTCTTATCCTGATCTGTCCTCGCATGGTAACTGATTTTCCAAGCTTTCCCATTTCTCAATGATTAATTATTCACACACAGGCTTATCCAGATCACTCTGCCGTTTTACTTTCATACACCATATACAATTATGTACATGCTTTACACAGATCTACTTAAGGGCGGATCGGTTTCGGTCACTTTCTCATCGCGTGTGTAATACTTGGAGGTAATCTCCCTACGTGTCATGGTTTCTCTTTTGTGTAGGCTAATTGAATAAGAAAGTAAACACGTTATTAAACTTTCAAGTTGAACATTTCATTTGTTCACTAACTATTAAATAAAAGTGATTTCAAATGTTGTTTGTCATAATGAGATTTGAAGGTTTGCATGATAAAAAGGCAATAAGATAATGGATTTGCGGTAGCACCATGGGGTAATTCTCTTAAGTGAGGAGTGCGATTGTGAACAGAACCAGAGGGAACTCAACGTTTCGGACAGTATGCTCTGCCCGTCGTCAGTTGGAATTCCCAAGTCTCCTAACGACGGGCAGAGCATACGTTCAAACCTTCAAATCTCAGATGACCAACAACATTTGAAATCATTAAAAATTAAAGATTGCTTTATAAAAACAAAAGTTCACACTTCAAAAGTGCAAATTCCTGAGAAGTGATACCGAAAAATGTGCCCTTTTACAAGTTGTGTCTGTTATTTTTGTTAGAGAATACACATTTCCTTATTGATATTTAATCAGTGTTCTGTTTTTCTTCAATAGCTAGGTTTGTTTAGTTCCGTCCAAATGAAACTAAAAACATTCTACAAACTCTAGCAAATAGAAACAGAAACTGATATTTAATCATGCGATGTATGGTAAAAGACCACAAAACGTGGGAATGACACTGTTATTATTAATTAAGGTCATAACGAAAAGAAAATAAACACTGAAATACAAAAATGGAGGATGCGTTACACCCTGTCCAGACAAGAGTTTCAGAGTTGCGCCGCCAACCAATAAAAGTCAAGATTTGAAAAAAAAGTTCGTCAAACGTCCAACGTCTGAAACAATTTTTGTCCAATCGCTGGCTGACACGTAGCCACGCCCTCTAGACAACCCTCTGGTAATTTGTGCGGTAATTTGCGTTTGTCTCAGTTTTTGTAATTCATGTGATTGGGCAATATTTTCTAAGCTTCGTTAACGCTATGTCTTTAAAGTTAAATATTGTTTAAGTTATATTATACCATTTGCCAGTTGTGTATTTCTACCGTTTGAAGCAGCAAAAGTTCTCAAAAACTAAACAAAAATGCATAACAACAAAACCTGACCAAGTTGTATTTAGGAAGTTGTATATATTTCGAGAAACTAATATTCTAAGATTTAGATTTTAAGCCAGTTATGAATGGACAATTTAAAAAATAAGTCTTTGCGATACATCTTTGAACCTTATTATTTTCTTTAACGTAACGGCATACTAGAACAAATAATTTCACAGAGAGTTAAGAGTCATTATTATTTTTACACCATGTAAGCTTTTAAACAACAATTTGGTTGGTTACTTTCGGCCAGTTGCAAAATGTATGTGTGTTGTGCGTTGCGCGTAGCGCGTATGGTTTCAAAGAGCCAGCGCGTCAGAGCTGGGTTCAAACATTTCGTGAAGGGGTGGCTTACAAAAGAGCAAATACATTTTCCAATAATTTTGTATTGAAATCAACGTTTATTTTAACAGTATTTAGATTTAAATAATTTTAAAATATTAAAACCAAGCAGAATCTGTGGGTAAGGTGTTATAAAACAAACATTGAATGCTTTTACTCGTCGTGTAGTAAAACTTGTTTTCCTCTGTGATCCATGGAGCATTCCATTTAACCTCGGATCCGTTCCAGCTACAGCCTATTGCTAAACTGTATGAATAAAGCCCGAGACGAAGACAAAGCTGGGGTTCGAAAACAGCCAAAGGTATGCGAACCAACGCGCATTTATATTGGTCCATTCGCTTGGACATCTGAAAAGCTACGTAAACGCCAATAAAATTAAATATAGTAGTAGAAATTGTCATTTTACCAAGGGTGGACGTTCATATCATGTATTGGCCAACTTGTTTAATGATTGCTGCGAATGTCCGCAGGGATTGAGGGCGACAATTCAAGAGCCCGTTAAACTCGGCGTGGCTGAGGATGCGTTTACGTAGCTTTTCAGTCTTTTATGTTTCTTACTCTGTATAATATATAATAGCAAGGCTTTATTTCACGTTCTGTACGTTAATTTCTAGAATTTGTCCGATTATTTTTTTATTTTTACGTGGGAGGATGAACATTTGTGAGAACACTTCAGATGTCCAAGCGAATGGACCAATATAAATGCGCGTTGGTTCGCATGCCTTTGGCTGTTTTTTAGAACCCCAGCTTTGTCTTCGTCTCAGGATTCATTCATACAGTTTAGCAATAGGCTGTAGCCGGATGGATCCAAAGCCAGGGTTTGGAAAATGGCCTTGGTCTGTTTGTAACGGAGGCTCTGATTGGGCGCATGATTTTGTTTGCGCTAATAACCACGCATCTGGCCGAATGGCCGCAGGGGTTTGAGCGCTATTAGCCGAAAGCGCGTAAAAGCGATGCGTGGCTCAGGATGGAACTCCAGCGACATTCTGGTACCTATTGTGCTTCAGAAACATGTAATCGATTGATATGATCCCAAAAGTTTAAATACATGTACATTTATTTCTATTTGCTTCTTGGTGATTCGGAAGCCGAATACAAACTTGTACTAAGCAGTTATGCAAATGAAGTCCCCAGATGAAGTTCACAGATCAAACTATTTAGCTATAGACTTGTAGTAAGGACTCGCAATTTCTCTAGTTTGCAAAAAAACATGAGAATATTTTAGTTCCTGTTTCTATAAATAGAAACCAACACAAACTGTCCGCCTGTGTTATTATTTTAGTGCAGCTGCACGCACAGTGGCGCATGATAGGCGTGCAACCAGACGTTGCTGGGGATTACGATTCACAGAAAATACCTTTTGTTGCGGGTTCAATGTGAGCAATTGTGCGAATGAACACACAGACTAAAAAGCTGCCAATGGTATTCGTGCAAAACATCCCAGAAGTGCTAATGTGACGATAAAAGCATAGAATTTGCCACGCCATGAGAAAGATATTTGGCTATAGGGCCATCACAGATTTGTTCTATGAAGAAATAGGTAGATTTAAACAAGCAATTTTTGTTTTGTTTAAATGGCTACGATATACCCAGCAAGATATGGGACCGACGGAATTCCCCTTAGTTCCCCATACCTATACACTCTTTAGACTATTGTTACCTATTGTTACCCCACCCCAAGAAAAACAAACACAAAAAAACAAAACTAAAACCTATAAAGAATTCCTGAGAAACACAACATTTCGAAAACAAAATGACTACCACAAGGAAGAGGGTGGGGTTCCAAATGTTAGAAATGTTAGAAACCAACCAACCAACCAACCAACCAACCAATCACACCAACCAATCACACCAACCAACTAATCAATCAGCCCAACCAATTAATCAACCACCCCAATCAATCAATCCCCCAATCAATCACCCCAATCATCCCAATCAATTAATCAATCACCCCAATCAATTAATCAATCACCCCATTCAATTAACCAATCGCCCCAATCAATTAACCAATCACCCCAATCAATTAATCAATCACACCAATTAATTAATCAATCACCCACATCAATTAATCAATCACCCCAATCAATCAACCCAATCACCCCAATCAATTAAATCAATCACCCCAATCAATTAATCAATTACCCCAAACAAATAATCAATGGCCCCAATCAAATAATCAACCCCCAATCAATTAACCAATTCCCCAATAAATAAATAAATCCCCCAATCAATTAATCAATCCCCAATCATTTAATCAATCACCCCATTCAATAAATCAATCACCCCAATCAATTTATCAATCAATCACTACAATCAATTAATTAATCAATCACCACAATCAATGAATCAATCACCACAATCAATTAATCAATCACCCAATCAATTATCCAATCACCCCAATCAATTAACCAATCAATCACCCCAATCAATCAATTAATTAATCAATCACCCCAATCAATTAATCAATCAATCACCCCAATCAATTATTCAATCAATCACCCCAATCAATTAATCAATCAACCACCCCAATCCATTAATCAATCGATCACCGCAATCAATTAATCAATCAACCACCCGATCAATTAATCAATTAATCAATCACCCCAATCAATTAATCAATCACCCAATCAATTATTTAATCAATCACCCCAATCAATTAATCAATCAATCGCCCCAATCAATTAACCAATCAACCACCCACCCCAATCAATTAATCAATCAATCACCCCAATCAATTAACCACTCGTCCCAATCAATTAATCAATCGCCCCAATTATTTAATCAATCGCCCCAATCAATTAATTAATCAATCACCCCAGTCAATTTCTCAATCAATCACCCCAATCAATTAATCAATCACCACAATTAATTAATCAAAATCCCCAATCAATTAATCAATCACCCCAATCAATTAATCAATCAACCACCCCAATCAATTGATCAATCAATCAATCACCCCAATCAATTAATCAATCAATCAATCACCCCAATCAATTAATCAATCAATCAATCACCCCAATCAATCAACCCAATCAATCAAATCAATCACCCCAATCAATCAATCAATCAATCACCCCAATAAATTAATAAATCACCCCAATAAATTAATCAATTACCCCAATCAATTAATCAGTCACACCAATTAATTAATCAATCACCCCAATCAATCAACACAATCACCCTAATCAATCACCCAATCAATCAATTCAATCACACCAATCAATTAATCAATCACCACAATCAAATAATCAATCCCCAATCATTTAATCAATCACCCCATTCAATAAATCAATCACCTCAATCAATTTATCAATCAATCACTACAATCAATTAATTAATAAATCACCACAATCAATGAATCAATCACCACAATCAATTAATCAATCACCCCAATCAATTAATCAATCACCCCAATCAATTAACCAATCAATCACCCCAATCAATCAATTAATTAATCAATCACCCCAATCAATTAATCAATCAATCAATCACCCCAATCAATTATTGAATCAATCACCCCAATCAATTAATCAATCAACCACCCCAATCCATTAATCAATCGATCACCGCAATCAATTAATCAATCAACCACCCGATCAATTAATCAATTAATCAATCACCCCAATCAATTAACCAATCACCCCAATCAATTAATCAATCACCCAATCAATTATTTAATCAATCACCCCAATCAATTAATCAATCAATCGCCCCAATCAATTAACCAATCAACCACCCACCCCAATCAATTAATCAATCAATCACCCCAATCAATTAATCACTCGTCCCAATCAATTAATCAATCGCCCCAATTATTTAATCAATCACCCCAGTCAATTTCTCAATCAATCACCCCAATCAATTAATCAATCACCACAATTAATTAATCAAAATCCCCAATCAATTAATCAATCACCCCAATCAATTAATCAATCAACCACCCCAATCAATTGATCAATCAATCAATCACCCCAATCAATTAATCAATCAATCAATCACCCCAATCAATTAATCAATCAATCAATCACCCCAATCAATCAACCCAATCAATCAAATCAATCACCCCAATCAATCAATCAATCAATCACCCCAATAAATTAATCAATCACCCCAATAAATTAATCAATTACCCCAATCAATTAATCAATTACCCCAATCAATTAATCAGTCACACCAATTAATGAATCAATCACCCCCAATCAATCACCCCAATCACCCTAATCAATCACCCAATCAATCAATTCAATCACCCCAATCAATTAATCAATCACCACAATCAAATAATCAATCACCCCAATCAAATAATCAACCCCCAATCAATTAATCAATCCCCCAATCAATTAATCAATCCCACAATCAATTATTCAATTTCCCCAATCAATTAATCAATCACCCCAATCAATTAACCAATAACCCCAATCAATTAATCAATCACCCCAATCAATTTATTAATCAATCACCGCAATCCATTAATTAATCAATTACCCCAATCAATTAATCAATCACCCCAATCAATTAATCAATCACCCCAATTAATTAATCAATCAATCAATCACCCCAATCAATTAATCAATCAATCACCCCAATCAATTAATCAATCGATCACCGCAATCAATTATTCAATCAATCACACAATCAATTAATCAATTAATCAATCACCCCAATCAATTAATCAATCACCTCAATCAAATTATCAATCACCCCAATCAATTAACCAATCAATCACCCCGATCAATTAATCAATTAGTCACCCCAATCAATTATTCAATCAGTCACCCCAATCAATTAATCAATCAACCATTAACCCCATTCAATTAATCAATCACCCCAATTAATTAATCAATCAATCAATCACCCCAATCAATCACCCCAATCACCCCAATAAATCAATCAAATCAATCACCCCAATCAATTAATCAATCAACCACCCCAATCAATTGATCAATCAATCAATCACCCCAATCAATAAATCAATCAATCAATCACCCCAATCAATTAATCAATCAATCAATCACTCCAATCAATTAATCAATCAATCAATCACCCCAATCAATTAATCAATCAATCAATCACCCCAATCAATCAACCCAATCAATCAAATCAATCACCCCAATCAATCAATCAATCAATCACCCCAATAAATTAATAAATCACCCCAATAAATTAATCAATTACCCCAATCAATTAATCAGTCACACCAATTAATTAATCAATCACCCCAATCAATCAACCCAATCACCCTAATCAATCACCCAATCAATCAATTCAATCACCCCAATCAATTAATCAATCACCACAATCAAATAATCAATCCCCAATCATTTAATCAATCACCCCATTCAATAAATCAATCACCCCAATCAATTTATCAATCAATCACTACAATTAATTAATTAATCAATCACCACAATCAATGAATCAATCACCACAATCAATTAATCAATCACCCCAATCAATTAATCAATCACCCCAATCAATTAACCAATCAATCACCCCAATCAATCAATTAATTAATCAATCACCCCAATCAATTAATCAATCAATCAATCACCCCAATCAATTATTCAATCAATCACCCCAATCAATTAATCAATCAACCACCCCAATCCATTAATCAATCGATCACCGCAATCAATTAATCAATCAACCACCCGATCAATTAATCAATTAATCAATCACCCCAATCAATTAATTAATCACCCCAATCAATTAATCAATCACCCAATCAATTATTTAATCAATCACCCCAATCAATTAATCAATCAATCGCCCCAATCAATTAACCAATCAACCACCCACCCCAATCAATTAATCAATCAATCACCACAATCAATGAATCAATCACCACAATCAATTAATCAATCACCCCAATCAATTAATCAATCACCCCAATCAATTAACCAATCAATCACCCCAATCAATCAATTAATTAATCAATCACCCCAATCAATTAATCAATCAATCAATCACCCCAATCAATTATTGAATCAATCACCCCAATCAATTAATCAATCAACCACCCCAATCCATTAATCAATCGATCACCGCAATCAATTAATCAATCAACCACCCGATCAATTAATCAATTAATCAATCACCCCAATCAATTAATCAATCACCCCAATCAATTAATCAATCACCCAATCAATTATTTAATCAATCACCCCAATCAATTAATCAATCAATCGCCCCAATCAATTAACCAATCAACCACCCACCCCAATCAATTAATCAATCAATCACCCCAATCAATTAATCACTCGTCCCAATTAATTAATCAATCGCCCCAATTATTTAATCAATCACCCCAGTCAATTTCTCAATCAATCACCCCAATCAATTAATCAATCACCACAATTAATTAATCAAAATCCCCAATCAATTAATCAATCACCCCAATCAATTAATCAATCAACCACCCCAATCAATTGATCAATCAATCAATCACCCCAATCAATTAATCAATCAATCAATCACCACAATCAATTAATCAATCAATCAATCACCCCAATCAATCAACCCAATCAATCAAATCAATCACCCCAATCAATCAATCAATCAATCACCCCAATAAATTAATCAATCACCCCAATAAATTAATCAATTACCCCAATCAATTAATCAATTACCCCAATCAATTAATCAGTCACACCAATTAATGAATCAATCACCCCCAATCAATCAACCCAATCACCCTAACCAATCACCCAATCAATCAATTCAATCACCCCAATCAATTAATCAATCACCACAATCAAATAATCAATCACCCCAATCAAATAATCAACCCCCAATCAATTAATCAATCCCCCAATCAATTAATCAATCCCCCAATCAATTATTCAATTTCCCCAATCAATTAATCAATCACCCCAATCAATTAACCAATAACCCCAATCAATTAATCAATCACCCCAATCAATTTATTAATCAATCACCGCAATCCATTAATTAATCAATTACCCCAATCAATTAATCAATCACCCCAATCAATTAATCAATCACCCCAATTAATTAATCAATCAATCAATCACCCCAATCAATTAATCAATCAATCACCCCAATCAATTTATCAATCAACCACCCCAATCAATTAATCAATCAATCAATCACCCTAATCAATTAATCAATCAATCAATCACCCCAATCAATTAATCAATCAACCAATCACCCCAATCAATTAATCAATCAACCATTCACCCCATTCAATTAATCAATCACCCCAATTAATTAATCAATCAATCAATCACCCCAATCAATCACCCCAATCACCCCAATAAATCAATCAAATCAATCACCCCAATCAATTAATCAATCAACCACCCCAATCAATTGATCAATCAATCAATCACCCCAATCAATTAATCAATCAATCAATCACCCCAATCAATTAATCAATCAATCAATCACCCCAATCAATTAATCAATCAATCAATCACCCCAATCCATTAATCAATCAATCAATCACCCCAATCAATCAACCCAATCAATCAAATCAATCACCCCAATCAATCAATCAATCAATCACCCCAATAAATTAATAAATCACCCCAATAAATTAATCAATTACCCCAATCAATTAATCAGTCACACCAATTAATTAATCAATCACCCCAATCAATTAATCAATCACCACAATCAAATAATCAATCCCCAATCATTTAATCAATCACCCCATTCAATAAATCAATCACCCCAATCAATTTATCAATCAATCACTACAATCAATTAATTAATCAATCACCACAATCAATGAATCAATCACCACAATCAATTAATCAATCACCCCAATCAATTAATCAATCACCCTAATCAATTAACCAATCAATCACCCCAATCAATCAATTAATTAATCAATCACCCCAATCAATTAATCAATCAATCAATCACCCCAATCAATTATTCAATCAATCACCCCAATCAATTAATCAATCAACCACCCCAATCCATTAATCAATCGATCACCGCAATCAATTAATCAATCAACCACCCGATCAATTAATCAATCACCCCAATCAATTAATCAATCACCCCAATCAATTAATCAATCACCCAATCAATTATTTAATCAATCACCCCAATCAATTAATCAATCAATCGCCCCAATCAATTAACCAATCAACCACCCACCCCAATCAATTAATCAATCAATCACCCCAATCAATTAATCACTCGTCCCAATCAATTAATCAATCGCCCCAATTATTTAATCAATCGCCCCAATCAATTAATTAATCAATCACCCCAGTCAATTTCTCAATCAATCACCCCAATCAATTAATCAATCACCACAATTAATTAATCAAAATCCCCAATCAATTAATCAATCACCCCAATCAATTAATCAATCAACCACCCCAATCAATTGATCAATCAATCAATCACCCCAATCAATTAATCAATCAATCAATCACCCCAATCAATTAATCAATCAATCAATCACCCCAATCAATCAACCCAATCAATCAAATCAATCACCCCAATCAATCAATCAATCAATCACCCCAATAAATTAATCAATCACCCCAATAAATTAATCAATTACCCCAATCAATTAATCAATTACCCCAATCAATTAATCAGTCACACCAATTAATGAATCAATCACCCCCAATCAATCAAACCAATCACCCTAATCAATCACCCAATCAATCAATTCAATCACCCCAATCAATTAATCAATCACCACAATCAAATAATCAATCACCCCAATCAAATAATCAACCCCCAATCAATTAATCAATCCCCCAATCAATTAATCAATCCCCCAATCAATTATTCAATTTCCCCAATCAATTAATCAATCACCCCAATCAATTAACCAATAACCCCAATCAATTAATCAATCACCCCAATCAATTTATTAATCAATCACCGCAATCCATTAATTAATCAATTACCCCAATCAATTAATCAATCACCCCAATCAATTAATCAATCACCCCAATTAATTAATCAATCAATCAATCACCCCAATCAATTAATCAATCAATCACCCCAATCAATTAATCAATCGATCACCGCAATCAATTATTCAATCAATCACACAATCAATTAATCAATTAATCAATCACCCCAATCAATTAAACAATCACCTCAATCAAATTATCAATCACCCCAATCAATTAACCAATCAATCACCCCAATCAATTAATCAATTAGTCACCCCAATCAATTATTCAATCAGTCACCCCAATCAATTTATCAATCAACCACCCCAATCAATTAATCAATCAATCAATCAATCACCCTAATCAATTAATCAATCAATCAATCACCCCAATCAATTAATCAATCAACCAATCACCCCAATCAATTAATCAATCAACCATTCACCCCATTCAATTAATCAATCACCCCAATTAATTAATCAATCAATCAATCACCCCAATCAATCACCCCAATCACCCCAATAAATCAATCAAATCAATCACCCCAATCAATTAATCAACCACCCCAATCAATTAATCAACCACCCCACTCAATTAATCAATTTATTATTTAATTGATTGTGGTGATTGATTGATTAATTGATAGGGGTGATTGATAAATCACCCCAATCAATTAATCAATAACCGCAATCAATTAATCAATAACCCCGATCAATTAATCAATCAATCGCCCTAATAAATCATTGATTGATTAATTGATTGGGGTGATTGATTAATTGATTGGGGTGATTGATTGATTGATTAATTGACTGGGGTGATTGTTTATTTGATTGGGGTGATCGATTATTTAATTGGGGTGATTGATTAATTGATTGGGGTGGCTGGTTAATTGATTGGGGTGGCTGGTTAATTGATTTGGGTTATTGATTAATTGATTGGGGTGATTGATTAATTGATTGGGGTGGCTGGTTAATTGATTAATTAATTAGGGTGATTGATTAATTGATTGGGGTGATTGATTAACTGATTGGGGTGATTGATTAATTGATTGGGGTGATTGATTGATTAATTGATTGGGGTGATTGATTGATTAATTGATTCGGGTGATTGATTGATTGATTAATTTGATTGGGGTGATTGATTGATTGAGTGGGGGGTTGATGAATTGATTAGGAGAATTGATTAATTGATTGGGGTGATTGATTAATTAATTTGAGTGATTGATTAATAGGTTGGGGTGATTGATTAATTGATTGGGGGATTGATTAATTGATTGAGGTGATTGATTAATTGATTAATTGATTGGGGTGATTGATTGATTAATTGATTAGTGATTGATTGATTAACTGATTGGGGTGATTGATTGATTAACTGATTGGGGTGATTAATTGATTAATTGATTGGGGTGATTAGTTGATTAATTGATTGGGGTGATTGATTGATTAATTGATTGGGGTGATTGATTGAATAATTAATTGATCATTTGACTGGGGTGATTAATTAATTGATTGGGGTGATTGATTAATTGATTGGGGTGATTAATTGATTAATTAATTGATTGGGATGATTGATTATTCGATTGGGGTGATTGATTGATTAATTGATTGGGGTGATTGATTATTTGACTGGGGTGATTGATAAATTGATTGGGGTGATTGATTAATTGATCGGGGTGATTAATTGATTAATTAATCGATTGGGGTAATTGATTAATTGATTGGGGTCATTGATTAATTGATTGTGATGATTGATTAATTGATTGGGGGATTGATTAATTGATTGTTTAGGGTGATTGATTTATTAATTCATTGAATGGGGTGATCGATTGATTAATTGATTGGGGTGATTGATTGGTTAATTGATTGGGGTGATTGATCGATTAATTGATTGTGGTGAATGATTGATTAATTGATTGGGGTGATTGATTGATAAATTGATTGGGGTGATTGATTGATTAATTGATTGGGTGATTGATTGATTAATTGATTGGGGTGATTGATTGATTAATTGGGGGATTTATTAATTGATTGAGGTGATTGAGCAATTGATTAATTGATTGGCGTATTTGATTAATTGATTGGGGGATTGATTAATTGATTGAGAAGATTTATTAAATGATTAATTGATTGGCGTAATTGATTAATTGATTGGGGTGATTGATTAATTGATTGGGGTTATTGATTTATTAATTGTTTAGGGTGATTGATTTATAAATTAATTGATTTGGGTGATTGATTGATTGATTAATTGATTGGGGTGATTGATTAATTGATGGGTGTGATTGATTAATTGACTGGAGGATTGATTAATTGATTTGGAGAATTGATAAATTGATTGGGGGTGATTGATTAATTAATTTGGGTGATTGATTAATTGGTTGGGGTGATTGATTAATTGATTGGGGGATTGATTAATTGATTGAGGTGATTGATTAATTGATTACTTGATTGGGGTGATTGATTAATTGATTGGGGTGATTGATTGATTACTTGATTAGGGTGATTGATTGATTAATTGATTGGGGATAGATTGATTAATTGATTGGGGTGATTGATAAATCACCCCAATCAAACAATCAATCACCCCAATCAATTAATCAATCACCCAAATTAATTAATCAATCACCCCCAATCAATTAATCAATCAATCACCCCAATCAATCATTGATTGATTGATTGATTAATTGATTGGGGTGATTGATTGATTAATTGATTGGGGGATTGATTAATTGATTGGAGTGATTGATTATTTGATTGGGGTGATTTATTAATTAATTGGGGTGATTGATTGATTAATTGATTGTGGTGGTTGATTAATTGATTGGGGTAATTGATTGATTAATTAATTGATCAATTAATCACCCCAATCAATTAATCAACCAATCACCCCAATCAATTAATCAACCAATCACCCCAATCAATTAATCAATCATCCTAATCAATTAATCAATCAATGATTGATGGAAGGTGACAGGCGTATTGACGAGGCCAAACGGCATTCTGGTGAATTCAAACAAACCCATAGGTGTGGTGAATGCGGTTTTGGGCTGTTCTTTTCTTGCAACCTTGACTTGGATATAGCCTGAGGTAAGATCCAAGCAGGAGAAATACTTTGCCTCACCCAAGGCATCCAAAGCCTCGTCAATACGGGGAAGGGGATATGCATCACGGACTGTCTTGGAGTTCCGATAATCTACGCACAGTCGGATACTTCCATCCTTCTTCCGGACGATGACAATTGCTGAAGCGAATGGGCTTTGACTGGGCTTGATGATGTTGGCTTTCCCCAGTTCGTCAATGTGTTCCCGAACCTCTTGAAACTCTGCTGGTGGAATTCGTCTGTACGGCATACGAAAGGGGGTCGGGTCACTCCACCGTTGTCGTCGATCCGATATCAAATGAATTCTTAGAGAACACATTTGCGTTCTGCTTCAGGAGGTCCTCCATGTCCTTCATGTGGTAGGGCGATAGGTCGGGGAGGTCGACATTTGGTAGGATCCCTTCATAAGACACAACCTGCTCGCCACTAATTGCCTCTGCGGCACTGTGGTTGTACATGGTGGATGGGGAACTTGGACACACGACAGGGTGGCCAAAACTGTATTCCTTCTAACCGTCACCACCCTAGGAGACAAGTTGCACAGCCGAATGGGTGTATTCCTGTTCCGAACCTCCACCAGCATCTGCCCAAGCTGTAATATGCTCTTGTTAGTGCCTTCAACGATTTAGGTGCTTGAGTGAAAATCGTCACTTCAGCTCCTGGCTGAACCTCAACAGGGCGACGTCCAGTGAATCGGAGGTGGCCGATTTATCCATTAGTACGGGCAATGTCCGTTCCATCACTATTGATGCATTGGAAAGCTGAGAACCACAGGGGAGAATTATGGTTGGTCTTCGACATCAGGCCTCTTCCAAGCATTTTGTGAAGAGTGTTACTAACAGCCGTTATGGCATTGGTGCCAATGAGGAGAGGGGTAGTGTGTCGGAAAGACGTCACTGGAACAACCAAGGTGGGAACATCTTTCATCTCTTTACCAAAGACTTCAATAGTGAGTAGGAAATAACCATGATGAGGCACATTCTGACCTCTAGCACCCTGTATGCTGATGTCTGTCTGCTTAAGGGTTTGGAACTGTAGCTGCGGGTGTGTGGACACTAACTCATCCGTAATGGTGGTTACCTGTGAACCAGTGTCCAGCAATGCCTTACGACTCCTACCTGAGACAGCTACATCAGTGGTGTTCATTGGCCCAACAAGGCGTCTGTCTTGTTGATGAGGGTCTGTATTCTTCTGCATAAAGGTTATACCTGGTTTGCTCGTTGACTGTTGAATATGGCTCTCCTTTCTAGAAGCACCTGTCGATTGCCCAGCATCAGCAGGTACGTGTAGTTTAACAGTGCTCTGGGGCTACCTGCCTGACGACGTAGTCTTGGGCACTGCCTCGCAAAATGCCGATCTCGCCACAGTTGTAACACTGCCCAAGGGAACGGCTGCTGTGATCGGGGTTGCTCTGAATGCGTTGGCTCTGGCTGCTGAGAAAGTCTTCGATTGTGCAAACCCGTTGACTGAGATGCTTCTGGCCATCTAGCAGCGCGTCCATTGTAGTCAGGTGGCGCTGTACCAATGAGGTCAGTTCTGCTAGCTGGTTGGTGCCATCTTTAGCAGCAGTCTGATGGTGGGACTGCGGGGGCTTAGCCTGGGTCTGAGCCTCTGTCAATACTTGGGGTTTAGGTGGCTGCTCTGTCGTATGCTGATGTATCTGATACATCTTGCGTCTCAGCTCGCGTCCTTGGTTAAACTCTTCAGCAATGAACCGAAGCTCCTTCCATAATGTCTTGAAGCTCATGCTTCGCGGCGTCATCGGGGCAAGACGTTGCCGGACCGCCTGGTCATGTAGGCCTGTCATGAATTGGGTAGTCAGAAGCAGATCGCGATCTTCCCCCAGGGAACTGTGGTTTCCCTGTCCCACCGTTACTTCCTCGATGTGGCGAAGGAGGGCCTCTAGAACAATGGCATACTCCGTGGCAGTCTCTTCGGGTCTTTGTCTTCTTGCAACGAATGCAGCAATGGGTGTTGTTGCATTACTTCCCTCGCCGAACTCCTCCAGCAGTTCAGTAATGGCCCTCCTCTGCTGTTACCTCTCCCCGACTTTTAAGATTAAGGATGGCATCACGACCATCCCCCGGGTGTGGCGAACTACATCATGAAACCGGACTTTCTCTTGCTGGGGACTCTTGGTCTTGAGAAGGTAACGCATGTCTCGCGCCCAGTCCTCAACTTTGAGTTCATGTTTTCTCGAGCCGAACCCGTTGAAGGTTGGCACATCCTTCAGTTGATGGGATGTGTACGTTTGAGGAAGACTGCAGGGTGTTAGGTCAGGCCTTGGCGCGGACATCACAAGGGGGTCGAAATCAGCAAGTTAAAGGGGACTGACGTTGTATTGAGGGGGCTCTGGCTGCTGTCCATCCCTCACTGTTGTCATGTGATGGACTGGTGGCCGGAAAAGGTTACGTGTGCTCCAAGGCGTCAGGTTGAGTGGACACGTAGGAGTCCCTGCCATCATGCACTGTCGAGCTCTCCAACTAGAAGCACTGTGTTGGCTTTGAAAAAATACTAAAAACGCTTGAAAAACTAAAATTGCCCCAACTATATAAACAACTAAATGGCCAAATTCTCAAAGAAAATGAATCATTCCCAGGTTTCGACACCAAAAATGTAACGGGGAAAACCCGTCCGCCAGGTTATAAGTTTTAAAGAGAATAACAAATGCAGTAGGGAAAGCTCCTGGTTCTAATGATTAGTCGCGAAATACTCAATAAAGTTGGGACAGGGAGAGGCAATTTGTTTCAAAAACTAATTATTAATTACAAAAAATACAACAAAAAAAACAACAAAATTACAATTCAAACAGAAGAATAAACTAAAATCTGAAATCGACAACTTTTCTAATGGGAACTGCCAAATTCGAATAATCGATAAAAAATAAAACTCTCTGGGTACGACACACTTTAATGAATGAAAAAAAAACCTTTAAAAAAATAATGAATTCAAATAAAAAATTAAAACCCCAAACCAGATAAAACCAACAAAGCAAACACAGCACTAATAGTGGATCACTCTAAAGCACAATCAGACGGTACCCTAATAAATCAATTGTTTGGGCAGAACTTCGCGAAATTAAAGGCAGTCTGTGTCCCTAAACGATAGTCTTAATTCTCTCCTGCCAGGCTGCTCACTGACTGGACTCCCAAGTCACATGGTCAGCACATGGACAATAGAAATAGGCTTTAGGGGACTTAGTTATATTAAAATATATTAAACAATTACCCTAAATTGATCTGGAGTCTGCACTATAAACTTGAAGTGGCTTCTGGACTCACTTTTACGTCAACTGCTCGTTGAATACTAAATATAGCAAATATAGCAAACACTACCTGATGATTCCTATCCCCGTATCCGGAAGCAATGGCATAAAAATATGGCGGAGAGTGGTAGACGACTTCAGACTGCTTTACGTCTCTACACCAGCGTGGCCACTCATCAAATTTAAAAATCCCAAGATGATGGCAGTAAAATTCCCAAGAATTCCCAAGATGTCATAAGATAGCACAGATGATGCTATAACGGACCTGGGAACCCGCAAAAAAGCCCCAATTTTGTGAATAAATGTACAGTACAGTCAAACCCCTTCATAACAAGGTCATTGGGACTTTACAAATTACCTTGTTATAATGATCTAAAAAGTCAAACTAGCTTACCTTGAACGTAAAGTGGCTGACCGTTTTTGCCCTATTTTATTTGCCGTCTTCATCATCTACTGAGTCGTAAAAGTGAACTTCGTTAGTATACTTGTATGTGTGTTCGCACGTGTGTCGTGTGCAACTTACATGTATATGCTGTCAGTCTCCGCACAATTTACAGCGATGTGTATAGATAAACACACACAAAACACGTGCGAACTCCGAGTATGATGTAGACTTGAAGACAAGTCGTTAGATAGTCGGGTTTTATCCGTGAATTTCAGTCGAAATTCATCGGCACGGCTGGTTTAAGACTAGTAACGTGCCGAGTTGCGACAGATCTAACGACTTGATCAATACGTTCTCGCACCGTTATTCATATATGCGTGCAGCGCAATACATATGCAATGTATTTCTGCGGTGAGATCCAATGGCGCACTGGTATGCAAATGAAGACTCATCCATTCCGTTACATGGGGAGTTCTACTCAATACTTTGGGGACATGTTTCTATATCTGGTGACGTTTAACGACCAACACACTCAGCTAGGTCAATTGCGTGTTACAATAAAATGTATCATTGTGATACACTTGATTTATTTGACTTGTGTAGGCTCTATTATTACTTTTGTAATGTTACACAATACAAAGTACGAACCCTTGAAGTAATGAGAATGATCTACGTAGAAAAAGAATAGTAGCTAAACACCTCTTTTAACCGCATGTGTTGTACGAGATCTATAAAGGTGGTTTAAAAACACTGCAGGCCTAACACATGTTCGTATAGCGCACAACCGAGAAAACGAATTTAATATCACAGGAAACGAAGTTAATATCACAAAAACAATCAGGAAAATTAAGTTAAACATAAAAACACCCAAGAATGACATGTATACGCCAAGTTTGAATGTTAGGTAGACCTATTTTCGGGAAAAGATAGGAGACATTCGTGTGAGACGATGCAATGCAGTGCACGTATTTGGAAGATGTTCTAAAAAAAAAATTGAAAAGTTTTTTTGGGGGGAAAGAATTCCACATCATAATCTTATGCACAAACCATAGAAAAACGAGATTTATTTGATTAAGAACATTTTTGAAAATGTTGATTTAATTTTATATCCAGACAATAAAAAGTGCAAGTTTTATGATAAAATTAAAAAGGAAAAATGTCTGTGTTTTAGGAAAATGTATTTGGCACATTAATTGGTTTGTTCGTGGGGACAGTGTCCAGATTTGGAATCAACCTAATGTTTAACCAGGGTCCCAACAATTCTTGCTGGACAAGTGGACAGAAAAAATTAATTATGTGGTTTGAGCTTAAACCATAGAGCTGTATAATAAAGATATAGCTCTATGGCTTAAACTATGAACTTGAGAAACTTGAAATAAATCACAATAAAAAATACCAATCACACATGTAACTAATGACATACAAGTCACACAATGGATTAAATTTTGCTTGCTTTTATTTGGCATTGATACACTGCAGATAACATGTAATAACTACTGCCATAGTATTAATATTCTTATTATGTATTGTTTACTGATGTTATAAAACCAAAATACTAAAACGAAAACAAAATTAGCCCCCGACTTTCTATGAATTTAAAACCAAAATAAAAACTTGCGATGTCATTTTATAATAATAATTGTTCATACCATGCAAAGATACATTTGGCAGCGTTCTTCACAGGCCAAATTTTGATAGGACACCCTGTACGGCTTTAACTTCGAATTGTGAGTGTTTCTAGATATTTGTGCAATATGAACACGATATTAAAGATTTGTACAACACAATTTCTGTTTTGTATAAAACCGTGATTGAAAAGCAAAATTTGACAGGCCGGCATAACATTTGACAGGCCGGCATAACATTTCAATAGGGCGGCATAAAAATATGGCAGAACAGCGTAACATTTACACAGGGCAGGCTACCCTGCTAAAATTGATTGTGGAGGACACTGACTGGGTAAGTCTATGTCATTTTAACATCTGTATAATTTGCTTTGAATATTAACAATACAATTTTAACCAGACTTGTCGGTTTTCATGAAACACATATTCACTATACGAAAGCTGAAAAGAATATTATGTATACTTCCATGTTTCCAAGATAATTTTGTGACTGTTGCGACTGTTTTATTATCTGTACTTATATTGTTGAAACATGAAATGCCAAGATGCAGAGTTCTGCGATATTTTTACAGCACATCTAAAAAATGTGGAACACCGAGATAGCTTATCTTGGAAAATTTTGTTGGTCAATTAAGCTTCCGTAGTTTACTGATGGGTTAAACAAAATAAGTTTTGACATTCGCTGTCATCTGTTATCCCTCTGTCATATTAATGGGAGCAGTTCGTCCTGTGACTTGTGCAGCCGTATTAATAAGCTGTACAGCCTGACATCTCAGTAGCAAGAAGTGGACTTGGGTAAACCAATTAGCTGTAGTACAAAGAAAGAAAATATACAGGTATAAATTAAATGCCAAGGGAATAATGTTGCAACATTAGGTGGCTCTACACTTCCAGAATTGTGAGAGAAAAAACTGACCATTGCGATTTTAGGAAAATTCTACAGTACATTACATTTTATATGCACGTCAAATAGTTCATGACACAATATGTTGTGTACACAAATTACCACCATGAACCAAAGTCAACGGGACAGTCTTCGTGGAATGTGTACAACATTGATCTGAAAATACCTGTATTGTGGAATTCAATCCTTTGTAAAGGGTACCCTAGACCATGGAGGTAGGAAACACCTACCTCCATGCCTAGACCAACTGATTCTACTGTTCTTTCGAAAATCCCGCTGAAAACAAAAATAACATTTTCGCCTAGAGCAATGTTCTCCTAAATCTCACTTAAAACCGTAGTAAACAGTTCTGACATTTTCTACACTGATAGTTCACTGATCGTACAGTCTGCGAGTTTATATAATCAATTTAATTATTTACAAAAGATTTTAATGCAATTTCACCCACCATCGCTGCTGCCACTGTGTCACTCTCGACGGTCTAAGTACTACGATACGGTACGCATGCACGAACGTGCGAAGTCAACACTTCACGGCTCGCTAGCTAGCTATCCTACATGTACATGTATGTACGCTCGAATTATCTAGTTTGTAGAGATCAGTGGTACCGGGTACCAGTACAATACGCGAAGCAAAGCGTAGAATACATGCTGTATAAAACTGCTCATAAATTTGTATCCCCTCTGGAATCTGAACCAATCAGAGTGCTCGCATAGAATTCGCTAGCGATTGTCATAGGTTGTGTACAAAACTGAAAACGAATTGTCCAAGTCGGTAAATTAACTTCGAACTCTGCACATTGGGTACGAGGCAACCGCAACCTCCCCCCTGTATACCGAGTGGACCGCTATTACCGACTTGGCACCAAGTCTAAGTATGATGGAGCATGCGGCGCACGCGATGTAATCACGTAATATAAATGTATCAATTGATCGAGCGCAGTATGGAGCCACACGCGCGCAAATGCGCCGTCCACACTTAAAAAGTTGTTTGCGGTTAACAAAAATGCCTAAAATGTATATACAAGTTGTTTGTAGTTAACAAAAATGCAAAAATCCCAAGATTTCGTGAAATTTGGATACAAAATCCCAAGATCCCAAGGTCTTGCCCAAATTCCCAAGATCTTGGGAAAAATCCCAAGGAGTGGCCACGCTGCTCTACACAGCGAAGGAGTGGCTCTGGAAAGCATGTGCTCCTGGTTTATATAGGCGTGTAAAATGGAATGCGCTGATGCCCGGTCAAAATAATTAAACACAATAGGCAATGGAACTCAAAAATGCCTTGGCCACTAGGGCTACACTTAAACAATAGTAGGCTTAATCAGCCTTTTACTATTTCGGCCAGGTCAGCACAAAACGATAAGCAGCTGTTGGTATTTCACTACAAGGCTGGTGCTTGTATACGTAACAAAGGCTAGGTTATAGATCAGGTCCGATGCTCTACCAAACAGGGGGTGGCACTCCTAACAGGGTGCTCTACATGTAAACTATCTAGAAAGTACAGAGTTAAAGTTCACACCTTTACAGCTGCATAAGACAGTATCGCTGCCGTGCTAACGCGCGCAACCCGAAACTATACTCACCCTGTCGCGCCGAGCTTGCGCTCCTTGTGGAGTTACAATATGCCTAAAAAGGTACTTTAAATTTACCACGAAAGGTAAATAACTACATGTACATATTTTGGAGAACATTGTGTCATTTCTCAAGATAATTGATGTGTAATTTAGAGATATTGAATCGAGTCAAACGTCGAACCATGCTCATTTATTTCAGATTTTGTTTTTAGTACACATGTAACTACAATTTAACAGAGTCTGTGAAAGTGTGGATTCGTAAATTACGAAATCACACTTACAAGTGTATTCTCCGACTTAAACCATTGCGTTAAAGGGTACTTGAAATTCAAAACGTAATATGGCGAAATATACGTTTTAATAATGCTGAATACTTAACAACTGCAAAAACTTCATATTTGTTTATGTTCGTTCATTAATCGTGACCCTAAAATAAAAAGCAATATGCGCCGTGCCCCGCCCATAAAATATGACGTCACGGTAAGAATAGAGCGTGGCTGTACCAGGCTAAGCCTAGCCTTGAATACAAGGGTATGTTGTATCCGCAACGTGGGATCATCGTTTGCCACAACACAAACGTGTACATAGCCCGCAATGCATTATTATACATACTCAGCTGGTTCTCTATCGTATTATCGTATAAGCTATCCAGACGTATCTTATGCATGGCCGGAACATGAAATTTCTCAACGATAGGGAATTTACTGTTTTGAAGAATACCCTGGACACGCGTATGAAAGAGCTGACTTCACCAAGGACACCGGGTTCGTCGGCGACAGGCTGAGGTGATAACAGAGGACGGGGAGGAGACGTTGTGGGAGACTGGGGTACTGGAGGATGACACTCCGCAGAAACTTGAAGACACGGTGTTGTATCTTTTTGGAATTCACTTTGCCAGGCGAGCAGGAAATGAACACCGCCAGTTAAGATTTGAGAAGTCGCAGCTCTCAGTTGAAACGGACAGTGCTATAGATGTCGCTACTTGCTCTACACGGAAGATGTTTAAAAAAAACAGACAAGGTGGACTAAAGCACCGAAAGGTGACACCGAAATGCGTGCGTGCATATGAAAATACAGACAACCCTAACACTAAACAGATGCATCGTTGAGTTGTACAAAATGTAGTTCGCATTTTATTTGCGTCCATTGGCAAAACCCAAGTCAGATACATGGTATTCTTGCCAGCCTCTTGGTATAAACCAAATTTCTGGAACTGTGTAAAAACGCCCAGTTTTTGAACCAATCATTCTCTGCGAGCAACAGCAGCATCCAAACTGTTTAATAAAAACGTTGACGAACAACTGATCTGTGAAACTACAAGGCACAGATCAACTGCTGTCCGCGCATACAAAAGAACTAGTGACGGTCAAAAAAGGAATATCAGTAAAGCACTGTGTGGCCAAGAAAGAAACACAACGGTCACTAAGTCTGGGCCTTCGACACGGTCGTGACATGAATATCACTTTAATTTTAATGTCATATAATTTTGATTCGTTGTACAATTTAAAAATGGCTCCACACCAATCAATCATAAATATTGGACAAAGTCTAGTTTGAAGTGCTACTACAAATAAAAACTAAACGCATCTTTTATTTACTTAATTTTTGCTTTAAATGTTTGCTTTAAATGGTAAAAGTGAATTATTCTCATCAAAAAAGCGAAAAACAGTAGACATTTGTAGACAAAAAGAATTGCTTTTCAAATGTGAGGAAAAAGTATAACTGTAGCGTATAAGGTTGCAGTTTTAGGTCAAACTTGCAACAATAATATGAATAAAGTAAATAAAAAGAAAAATGTTTTAAATGTATTTATATTTTTTTTAAGTACATTGTTCAAAGTGTGGATTCGTAGTTCCGAATCCACACTTTACTAAATATTCGTAGATACGAATCCGCACTTTTTGTCCAAAGCGTTGATTCGTATACGAATCCACAATTTTAACAATATAGTGGCGTCATAGCAATGGTTTTTATTGTACATATGCGACCGAACCCAACACAATTAGTCGCATGTTGCCAGAACTACCTTTGATAAATACGCTTGTTATCAGTGTCCTAAAATAAAGATCAATAAAAACAATCAACACTTTCATCAAAATAACAACTGTACACAAACTACAATAATTATAAGGTGTCAACCTGAGTGATACACAAACGTGCAGAGCAAAATTACGTGCCTTCTACTGCATGTGTACAACTAGAATACCCGAAAACATGTCCTTATAAGACTCATTTCGATGGATTCGGTGAAATACGTTTTTTGAGAAACCTTAAATGTACATGTATACATTCTCTACACATGCACAACTTTGCCTTTTAACTGAACTGTCTCATGAGTTTTTATTATCACTTATGAAAAGATATCATTGTATATTCAGTCATTCACAGATTACAAAAATGAATTCATGCCACATGCAGGTTGGTAATAACAGGTGCCACGTTATTATATATTGTAATTGTGTATGTACTGTATGAAATTACCTAAATTAGTAATGAACTTTAAGACTTCAGCACTGTGCAGCATATTTAAAAAGATACGGGACAGGGGAACTCACCTCCTTTGTGGTGGCCATTGTGCTTGCGGAATGTTGCAATATTTTATGACAGACACATTTCTGTCAGTTTGTTTAGCATATCGTTCGGCAAAATGTTTTTTCGTTAACGTTAACACGAAATGGGGCGAAGTGTTAATCGAATCGCCAACGTTGAAACGTTTTGTAACTAAGTTTTAATATTCCCTCGTAAATTTCATCATCAATCCAACCCCTGCCCTATCTCCACATCTTCTGAAATTGTGATTAATTCACCAGGAAGGCGAAGAGTAGTACCAAAAACCATTTCTGCAGAACTACAATGCAAATCTGCCTTATGTGTAGTGCGGATATCTAATAGGATTAATGGCAAATTATCTACCCAGTGAATCGGGTTATCTAATGCCTTGACGGATGCTTGTAATTGTCGGTGAAATCTTTCCACCAATCCATTAGCTACGGGGTGCATGCAGTGGTTCGTATGCGCTTAACATTGGATGCATCCGTCATTAGACTTAACGGAGCATTGGTGCGCGGGTGAGTTAGTAAAATAGCTTGGGCTAATGCTGCCCTACTTTGATTAAAGGCTCTAAGTTCAGTTTCCCCTAGACTAATAGGCGACTTTTTAGAAGTGTTTTTCTTTTTTTGCTTTAGGATATCCGTGAGTGGCTGCATAATATGAGCACATGATGGAATAAATCGTCGATAGAAAGTCACAAATCCTAAGTATCGTCTGAGTTGACGAAGGAAACATGGAACAGGAAAATCTGCATAGTCTTGAAGCTTTTTCTGCAATGGAGCAATGCAATCTGTACTGAAAAAGTGTCATAAAAACTCTACATCATCGACGCCCAAAAACACAGTTGCTTGAGTTTATAACTATACCATATTCATCTAACCGCTGATAAAGTTGTTTCAGGTGAGAACAATGTTCTTCATGAGAACTACTGGCTACTAGTAAGTCATTGATGTACGCATAAACAAAAGGAAGCCCGCGCAGAACTTGGTCAATAAAGCGCTAGATTGTTTGCGCTGCATTTCTCAAACCAAACGACATCTTTACAAATTCGAATAGGCCAATTTGAGTTATACTAGCCGTTTTGTGAATGTCGCTAGGCGCTATAGGAATTTGATGATATGCTCTCGCTAGGTCAATCTTGGAAAATATAGTTTTTCCGTTTAAAGTTGCAGTGCAGAATCATGGATGTGAGGAATTGGATAACGATCAGGAATAGTTACTTTATTAAATGCACGGTAATCGCGGCAGGGACACCAATCTCCAGATTCTTTTGGAACCATGTGTAAGGGTGTTGCGTAACTGCTCTGTGATGATCTAATAATTCCTAGTTGAAGCATATGATCAAATTCCTGCTTTGCTATTTTAAACGATCCGCTGCTAAGTGTCGTGGACGAGAATTGACTGGTGGTCCATTGGTACAAATGTGATGCGTAACGGCGTGTTTGGCGGCCGCGGAATTGTATTGTGGTTAAAGGTTTGGGTATTAGCCAAGTAATGCATGAAATTTGGATAAACTGGTATCGATACTGAACGATGGACTTAGTGTATAGGCTAGGCGTTGAAGAATAAAAACCTGGGATTGAAAGTGAGGTTGTTGAGTCAACTAGCCTACAGTTTTTTATCTCAACCAGTAACGAAAATTGGTTTAGAAATCTGCGCCAAAAATAGGTTGACTCACGCCAGCAAGGGTAAACATCCATCTAAATGTAAGTGATCTCTCACCATAAGTTTTAATTGGTGTTTTGTTTGCCGCTTGCCAAAGTGCACTGAAAAAGGCAATTTTTCTCTTTAGCCGTAACTGGAAAAACGCTTAAATCTGCCCCAGTATCAATTAAAAATTATGCCAGTCGATTTATCTTTGACGCTAATACGACGACATGGTCTATAATGGCCAGACAATTGCGCCGTACTTAATTGCTGGCGTTGTTGTTTTCTTGTTTGCTCTTACTGTAAGTACAGGGTTGAGTACATTTGTGGGCTTTATCTC
The DNA here is from genome assembly GCA_037893245.1 of Crossaster papposus. Taxonomy (NCBI): domain Eukaryota; kingdom Metazoa; phylum Echinodermata; class Asteroidea; order Velatida; family Solasteridae; genus Crossaster; species Crossaster papposus. Next base: position 105,031 of record JBAIAA010000255.1, on the reverse strand, counting down.
CATAACGCCAATGGTACCAGCATTAATCACCTTGGTGGTCATTGGGCGTTGGGGATCGCTTGCGACGTGCGTCACCATCGCGCTTTCGACTGGGACGGCTACTTCGCTTTTTGTTGGACAATGCTTCAACTTTTGTTGTCAAATGTTATATCATTTTACGCAGCTCACTGGTTTCAGAGTGTGCCGGTTCTACTGGCGCCGTATTAGTTCCTCCTTTAATTTATCATAAGGGTCTTCGCCTGGGCATCCTTGAAGTAGGTCACGTACTTCAAGGGCAATTTCGGGCTGCAGAGCAGAGACTACGTATGCATGCTTAGTTTGCTGATGCGTTATGTGTCGTGTTATAAACTGCGCTTCTACTTGCGCGAACCAAATTCGCGTCATTCGGCCAGAATGGCGATAGCTTTAAACTAACCGCGAATTGTGGATACGGTGGCTTGTCCTCACCCTCAGCCATACTGTAAATTTACTGATTAGATGACAACAAAATAAATGTCGTTAGATTTAATCCAACTGCTGTTGTAAGGCTCGAGTATCTATTTCAAAGGATTTCAATAGCTCATTGTACCACTTTCTTTTCAGCGTTGATTTAGCATGCAGGTCGTCATCCAATTTGGAAAAATCGTTGCGTAATGATGTATAATGACTAGACCTATTTTTACGCTTGCTTGGCTTTCTAACTAAAGTGTGCCATGAAAGTGTACGAGTGCTAATACCGAATTGCAATTCAGCGTTGAATGATCTGATGCGTGCATTCGCCTGGTCTAACAAAACACCAAGCTGGTTTTGATTGTGCTTCAGTTTTCTTTCTGTCAAGATTGGAGAAGACAAATGCTTAGTGGCTTGAAACCTAGCAAATGAAGCAGGCGGAAAGGTTATGATGGAATTATTGCCGTTGTGGGTCTGCTAGCTAAAACCTGTCGCTTGAAACGATTGAACTTAGCGAATAAACCGTCAAAAAAAGGTCTGACTTTTGCAAAACTTTAGCACTAGAATGGGGTGCTCTGACAAAATGTGTTAGGTCGTTAATACCAGCAGCTAATTTAATTATGATAAAATCAGAGGCACTATAACTACGTAATTGTGCTAGTGTAGGTATAATAAGATCGTCAATGGTGGCACCTCGAATAATAACAAAATCAAGATTTAATGAACAAGACTCTGGTCGAGGATTTGTTTATTCGATGGATGAAACTAAAATTCGCAAATTTATTCAAACGTTGAGGTCACCAATTTAGCAGCGTGTTCTTTGCTATTAATGAATTGTGATAAAGACTAAATGGAAATCTGGCTACTTTGCCTTTTGTAAGTCAATAATAAGAGGGCAATACCTAGTGCCAAAACAATTATTCTGCACTTCTGTCTATGATCTAATCAATGTGCTTGCAACTGCGGTGTGCCTATTGGCAGCTACTTCCGAACAGCACACCACATTAGGAGTCCTAAGAGAATAATTTAAGTGCGGAATTGTCATCTCTAAAAGATAAGAGCGATAGGTGGCAATTATTATACATACACTCTGGTACTGGTTAAAACTGCTGCCTCATCCAGGAGTCGAACAGATATAAGTGAGCGAGGGAGTCACCGCTGTTTCTGCCATTGTGTATAGCGACATACAGTTGTGCGCATGTGCCATTTTCAAATCTAGATTAAATAAAATGCATTATTCATGAGCGGTGACCCGCGACAGAGGGACGATCAAAAAACGGAAATTACCGATGAATACTGACATTAGGTTTTTTTGGTTTTTTTGATGAGTTCATTCATAAGAATATCCGTGATTTAATAAACCCCCAAAACCAAACAAAATTGGAATGACAAGCGCAAAATTTAAACTTAAATACAGACGCTCCGTTTTGTTAGTCATTAAGGAAAGGATGGTTTTCAGGACAAATTTAACAGTGAAGATGACTTTTTCCAAACTCAAAAAATGGTTTGTATAAAAAAGCAGATTGTGATCTCTTTGAATCAGGTGTTTTCGAAAGAGCAAACCCAGCAAATTAGTGATAAACAAAACTAGGTTTGAATATTTAGTTGTTTCCATCTTGAACGGAGTTTTCCGCAACGCGACATTGCGGTTTAGCATGATACCCGTCCAAATGGGAATACGCATATCGTTTGGGAATACGCGGTTCTAGATTTCGAATCCAAGTTGGCAAATCTCGGGCCGAATACGCGGCAAATTAAAAATTGTAAACAGTATTCAGCCTGATATTTGCCCACTCTGGTTCGAAATCTAGAACCGCGTATTCCCAAACGTGTCCTTAAACAATATACGAGACTTATTTACACGGGTATCATACTAGGCTGCAATGTCGCTTGCAGAAAACTCCGTTAAAGATGGACAAAACTAAATATTCAAACCTAGTTTTGTTTATCACTTGCTGGGTTTGCTCTTTCGAAAACACATGATTCAAAGAGATCACAATCTGATTTTTTATACAAACAATTTTTTGAGTTTGGAAAAAGTCATCTTCACTGTCAAATTTGTCCTGAAAACCATCCTTTCCCTTAATGCCTAACGAAACGGAGCGTCTGTATTTCAGTTTAAATTTTGCGCTCGTCATACCAATTTTGTTTGGTTTTGGGGGTTTATTAAATCACGAATATTCTTATAAATAAACTGATGAAAATTGAAAAGCCCCTAATGTTAGTATTCATTGGTAATTTCCGTTTTTTTATCGTCCCTCTGTCGCGGGTCACCGCTCATGAATAATGCATTTTATTTAATCTAGATTTGAAAATGACACATGCGCACAACTGTATGTCGCTTAAGAAACGGCGGTGGAGTGTGTGTGCATCAACTTTTATATACACGTGCGTGAGTGGAGTCAGAGAAACGCACCTGGCGTTGCGTAACGAAAGGAATGCATGAGGGCCGCCTGGGTGGTTTAATGGAACAAAAGAAAATACTAAAAGGTCTACTACAGGCTCCTCGGGAAAAACAAAAAACATGTTACTAAATAGGTCGACAATGCTCTGTCGTCTAACAATCATTTTGAGTCTTCAGTTGGATTGCGTATCGGGTTGATATCGGCTCGATCGAGCCAGCGTTGCCGATCTAGAACCTAGTGATCACGGCCCTCTTCTTGTGGTCCATCCGGCTCAAATTGATACAAATAAACTGCTCCAATGCCTTTGTTTTCCTCTTTAAGATCATCGATGAATATGTGAAACTAAAAAAAAAGGATTCACCACTTCTTATATCCAACGTCACTGAGTCTTACCGCAGGGGTACTATGCTGCCTGGGGTAAGTGAATGAGTAAAATAAATATCTGGCCGGTTCAACTGTTCCGGGCATCTCAAAACACTGCCTAATTATACGCATTCCGCGGCCGATCCTGTAGACAGGGCCCAGGAAAAACTAAGGGTTTTTCCTGTCAAGGTTTTCTCAACGGTTTCTTCATCCTGAACCTCAACAATTTGATATTAGCTTGGGGGCCACCCTGATTTTTGCCCCTAGTTCAAAATGGCCGCCAAAATCCAAAATGGCCGCTAAAATTACATAAATTACGTATATACTGCTAATTACGTTTAATATCAACGTTTTTTTTTAGTGATTCTGTCATCTTGAATGTACACCCATTGAATTTAGCTCCAGAGCCACCCAGAATTTGGCCTCAAATCCAAGATGGCCGCCAACATCTAAAATGGCTGCCAAAATTACATAAAATACATAGATACTGCTAATTACGTTTAATATCAACGTTTTTTGTGTGTGATTCTGTCATTTTGAATGTACACCTATTAAATTTGGCTCCAGAGCCACCCAGAATTTGAACTCAAATCCAAGATGGCCGCCAAAATCTGAAATGGCTGCCAAAACTACATAAAATCTACTGCTAATTACGTTTAATATCAACGGTTTTGTGTGTGATTCTGTCATCTTGAATGTACACCCATTGAATTTAGCTCCAGAGCCACCCAGAATTTGGCTTCAAATCCAAGACGGCCTCCAAAATCTAAAATGGCTGCCAAAATTACATAAAATACATAGATACTGCTAATTACGTTTAATATTAACGTTTTTTGTGTGATTCTGTCATCTTGAATGTACACCCATTGAATTTAGCCCCAGAGCCACCCAGAATTTGAACTCAAATCCAAGATGGCCGCCAAAATCTGAAATAGCTGCCAAACTACATAAAATATACTGCTAATTACGTTTAATATCAACAGTTTTGTGTGTGATTCTGTCATCTTGAATGTACACCCATTGAATTTAGCTCCAGAGCCACCCAGAATTTGGCCTCAAATCCAAGATGGCTGCCAAAATTACCCTATTCAGGTTTATACTGCTTCTATTTTTTTTTTGTCAGAGTTTTTTCAGTGCCGGATTCCGTCATTCTAATCCCAAGGCCTTAAGATTAGTCTGGGGAATACCCAAGATTTATCGTCTAATCCAAGATGGCTGTCAAAAGGGCTGTCAAAAGGGCTGCCAAGAGGGCTGCCAAAATGGCTGCCAAAATGGCCATCAAAAGCACCTTACTTAAATTTAAAGTACATCTTCGTTTTGTCCTGTTAAAGTTCACTAAAGTTGGTTTTATTGTGGCTTTCTAAACCTTGTGGTTTAATTAACTTGTGGCTACCCACGATTTGTCCGCCCAAATCCAAAATGGCTACCAAAATGACCTTAATCAGATTTAAACGGTCTCTTATTTATCCCCCATATATGTATATATATGTATGCACATTATTTAGGAGAGGATAACTCAACTGTTCTGGGCTGATATGACCCCAATGAACAACTTGGGATGTGTGCCAAAATCTCTGTCCGGTGCGAACAGGCAAGAAATGACCACGCCCTTTTTAAAATGACCATGCCCTTTTTATATGACCACGCCCTTTGTATCGAAAGTGCTACTTCCGACATAGCTGTATCTTCTAAACCGTTGGAGCTAGACATTTTCTGATGTGCTCAAGATGTTCATTGGATTTTTACAAGAACATTTCTAAAAGCCGTTCGGTCAACTTATTACCATACAAATAAATACATACACCGGGAATTTCCATATATATTTATTAATTAAACTTTCCAAACTTAGAGCAAAGTTACAACATTTGTGTCATCTACTAGAGCTTAACTGACAATTCGGAATTTAAACAATACAACGTATTTTGTTTTAAGAAAGAAAACAAGCATTTAATTATTATAAAGTAACACAACAGAGTCCAGCTATGAGAATTATGAGCAGTGTTAATTCAGTGATAAGTTCTTACAACAATCACCTCCCTTGCATTTTCAGTACTTGCAACAATGGATCCAAGCAACTCACCTTCTGGTTTTGAGATCACAATCTCGGGGACTAATGAATTAAGACGATTTCACCCTTAAAACGGCCACAAAAAGTACTCGATAAGCCATCTGAGATGCAAGTACAGTACTTTGTGAGATCATCTCCCAGCGTTATGCAGATATCGTGGAGTGGTAATATTGATCTTTTCACTCTTGAGTTGTGGATGAGCCAGAACTCTTGGAGGCCAAGATCTCTCAAATTGACCTAATGACACATCTGTGTCACCTGATGACAGCGTCAGCGTTGTAGGGCCTGTCCGGTGACTTAGAATGTCCTGCACATGGAACATAATCCTGTCATCAGCTTCCTCGTGTGTGCAGTTGAGCCGAAGGAATGACGAAGCACACACAGCTGACACAATCCATGCCTTTGGTGATATACCAAGGTATAGATGTTTGGTGTCTTGTTATCTGGTGGTGAGCCACTAAACATAGAATGCCTGGAAAGCAGTTTTGCTGATGGAAGATGACCAAAAGTCACCATGTCTTTTGACACTTACAGAGAGGACAGCATCAAGATTGGAGAGAGGGGAAGAAGAGGAAAGTGAACCTTGATTTTGTAAGAAGGTGTAAATCATTTTGCTGGATGCCTACAATCATTCTTTACTTTCAAATAATACAAGAAATGGGGACAAAACTGTTTGTTTGTTTACTGTAACATGCGAGCTTCGTGCTCGCATTTTACAGTTTTGGGTGTGCCCCCCGTCTAAAAGATTTGTGGATCCGCGCTTGCACTCTTTCAACAACCAACGGTCGCTTTAGATTCGTTTGTAAAGGAAAATAAGTCCTTCAAGATTATGAGAAAGAAATATTGTGTCCCAAAAGACGGGATAAGTTTTTATCCAATGATCGCCACAAAATTATTTAATAAATTTTCCTTTTTGTACGAGTGCTTCGATTCCACATGTATTTTAGATTTTCGAAATTGATAGGTCAAATTTTGGCGCGATATTTTTCTTCCGCGTCGCGCAATTGTTTAGTTTCCATATTTGGCCCAACCACAGTCGCCAGAATTACTTTTGATTAAATACACCTTTTAACAGTGTCATACACCAGAGAAATTAAGGGAAGCAGTCAACCCTTTCACCCAAACAACAACTGTACATTATAAGGTGTCAACCTGAGTGATAGAGCAAATACCTAAAAACCTGTCCTTGAGACTCATTCGAGGGATTCGTTCACATAATAGCGCTAGCAGCAATTTTCCAGGGGTGATTTTATTAGGAAATCATTGTACCAAAAATAATGTTAAAATTAATATTTTATTTGAGGGGTCTTGTACGCACGCCACCAGTCAACTTTCAGGCTCTACCCCGGTTCATTTTCACAAAGGTTTTTTTAATACTCAACTTGAACAGGGAAAGGAGGGAAAGGAGTGAAATAAGACGGGCATGCCACCTAAATAATTACATTTATCGAATTGTATACAAAGCGTTATGCACGGCTGCTTTACTTTCACAGTCACCGCGTTTGTTAATATAAAGCTCATTTATTGGTTCGTCAATATAACGAGAGCAACTGGCCAACTGGTCCGTACGAAACTAGCGAGACAGGTGGACAGATACTTAACTGTGCATTAATATTTGGATCACAAATCAACTTCATGTCCTCTTAGTTCGTTTTCTCACAGAGAATAAGTGCATGGTGTTTGTGGTCTATGCGCGTCTTAAGTCATACTGAGCGATCAGACTTTGGCTTAGATAAACAAGTTTTGGCTTAGATAAACAATCTTTGTTGTTATATATTAATGTTATACAGAACGTAATTATGTGTCTAAGACAGTTAATGGAGTACCATGGTCATTTTAAACAGGGCGTGGTCATTTCCGGGCTGTTCGCCCCGGATAGATATTTTGGCACAAATCCCAAGTTGTTCCTTGGGGTCATATCAGCCTAGAACAGTTGAGTTATCCTCTCCTAAATAATGTGCATACATGGGTGAGCCAGGTCTTTTACTAAATTATGGGGGATACATAAGAGACCGTTTAAATCTGATTAAGGTCATTTTGGTAGCCATTTTGGATTTGGGCGGACAAATCTTGGGTAGCCACAAATTTCAAAAGGCTTAGGTTCAGGACGCCACAATGAAACCAACTTTAGTGAGCTTTAACAGGACAAAATGAAGATGTACTTTAAATTTAAGTAAGATGCTTTTGATGGCCATTTTGGCAGCCATTTTGGCAGCCATTTTGGCAGCCATTTTGGCAGCCATTTTGGCAGCCATTTTGGCAGCCATTTTGGCAGCCATTTTGGCAGCCATTTTGGCAGCCATTTTGGCAGCCATTTTGGCAGCCATTTTGGCAGCCATTTTGGCAGCCATTTTGGCAGCCATTTTGGCAGCCATTTTGGCAGCCATTTTGGCAGCCATTTTGGCAGCCATTTTGGCAGCCATTTTGGCAGCCATTTTGGCAGCCATTTTGGCAGCCATTTTGGCAGCCATTTTGGCAGCCATTTTGGCAGCCATTTTGGCAGCCATTTTGGCAGCCATTTTGGCAGCCATTTTGGCAGCCATTTTGACAGCCATTTTGACAGCCATCTTGGATTAGACGATAAATCTTGAGTATTTCCCAGACTAATCCTAAAGGCCTTGGGCTTAGAATGACGGAATCACTGTAAACAACTCTGACAGAAAAAAACAAGAAGCAGTATAAACCTGATTAGGGTAATTTTGACAGCCATTTTAGATTTTGGTGGCCATTTTGGATTTGAGGCCAAATTCTGGGTGGCTCTGGAGCTAAATTCAATGGGTGTACATTCAACTTGAGATGACAGAATCACAAAAAAACGTTGATATTAAACGTAATTAGCAGTATATTTTATGTAATTTTGGCAGCCATTTTAGATTTTGGCGGCCATCTTGGATTAGACGATAAATCCTGGGTATTTCCCAGACTAATCCTAAAGGCCTTGGGCTTAGAATGGCGGAATCACTGAAAACAACTCTGACAGAAAAAAAAAGAATCAGTATAAACCTGATTAGGGTAATTTTGACAGCCATTTTAGATGTTGGCGGCCATCTTGGATTTGAGGCCGAATTCTGGGTGGCTCTGGAGCTAAATTCAATGGGTGTACATTCAAGATGAGAGAATCACTACAAAAACCGTTGATATTAAACGTAATTAGCAGTATATTATGTAATTTATGAAATTTTAGCGGCCATTTTGGATTTTGGCGGCCATTTTGAATTAGGGGCAAAAATCAGGGTGGCCCCCAAGCTAATATCAAATGGTTGAGGTTCAGGATGATGAAACCGTTGAGAAAACCTTGACAGGAAAAACCCTTAGTTTTTCCTGGTCTGGGCCCTGTCTACTCGGGCGGATTACAATAGGCAGTCTTTAAGCAGTCTATGTGCATTAGCTGGTCTTATTTCTCTGGCTGTCAGTCGGTCTATAAGTAAGACCGTTGCAACTACACAGTCTAAGTGTTAATACAGTCTTAAGATATTTAACCTGGGTTGGGCTGGCTTAAAACAGTCGTTAGTTGGAATACTTTTATCATAGGCCTACATATCATAATTCATATAATTTTTTTTCTGTGACGTTTAATATAATGGCTTTTTAGTTGATTTGCACAAAGAGCACTGCGTCGAGAGAGAATTTTCAGAGACAGATTAAACCCTTCAAAGAAATATGACGACACTCACTGAGTTGTATCGCAAATACAGATTACTTCGATGATCAATCTCGCAATTTTAATTTAAGGTGCGTTGCGTTTCTACGCTACCGGCGTTATCGACAATGTGTCTGGTGATGTGTCAGGTATGAATAAGATTTCATTACAAATACGATTTTGAAAAGGAAAATGTATATTAAGCAATATTTACAAAGCGCGCCAAGCACCGTACGTGCCGTAACCATGGAGCGTTTGTTTGTAAATCATTACTCTAGGCAGGCTTATAGTAAAGACCGCATTATTGCAAGTTTGGCGTCTTATTCAAGACCGTGATAGCCGGCTTATATCGGGCTGGCTAAGCCGACCGGCTAAGACCGCGGTATTGCAATCCGCCCTAAGTGCATGGTTGGTTCTTGGTATGTCCCCGTGTGGTTTTCCAGGCTGCTACTATTGGAACGTCCCCGGCCTGGCGGCTCTGACTCTGGTCTTCCTGAGCAGTCTCCGGGCGGCTCTCGGTACGTATATACGGTACGTCTCTGCATATGGTGACTCTTATCTCGTGTTTGGCGCAGTAAAATGCCTCGGTCTACACGACCAGCGCAAGATTGCTAGTCTAGTTTGTTCATAATGTGAAGTATCTGTCTTTAACCCAAAAAAGTAAAATATAAATTTGCGATACGGAAAAAATAGTATGAAAGTCGACGTACAATCAATAAACCTTGGCAATATATTAAACTTAGGTAATAATTTCCCCTGTTTGTATCGCGTATCCACATAGTTTTTGTAGTTTTTAATTGTAACCTTTTGCTCTCTTTTATATTAAATTGAGTCTAGGTGTTTTTATAACTCTAACAGGTTTTTCGTGCTTCTTTATATTTTCTTTAAATGTGCAACAAGTTTTAATGTGCGAAACGTTATACATTTGGTTATTTTGTCGCTGCTCCTTTGTGGCAGAATTTTGTGAGAACATTTATAATGTAGTGGAGGATGTTTTGATGATGTAATTAGATTACGCAGGACATGATCAAACTCCTATAATAGCTGCACGAGCAGGCTCAACAAGCTCATCAAGTTATTATCAAAACACTGTTTACATATCATGTAAGTAAACATTTCTTGCATCAATAATATTGTATAAACTCCAAGACATAAACAAGTATTGTTTCTATAGTGGTTGTCATTTAGAAGATAATAGACTTGCCAAAATAACTATGCAGTTATGAACTCGGTTTACTGTGTTAATGACTTATACGACGTGATAAAACACAAGATGAGCGCTTGGGGCACGTTCGCCTGGTATAGAGTGGGGCAGGTTCGCCCTGTGGCGGACTCGCCCCATGGTGATGGGCGGACTGGCCCCATCAAAATTATATGCCTATTATTTATTTAAGCAAACTAAATATATATTTTTAATGGTGAAATAAACATATATAGAGATATATCCTTATATATAATAAAGTCACGTTGTAAAACTAACACTAGTAATACCAATGAATAAGATTAAAACTGCTGCAAACTGCTTACTGGCTGGAATGACCTGAAATATACAAATCAAATACGTTAAGAGGGCCTAATATTTCGATCTTAACAAGATCTTCTTCAGAGACATAATGGCTGTGTACAAGAAAGAAACTTATATAGGGCAACATACAGCATGATGCACATCATAGCTGACGGGAGAAACAATGCCAAGATGTTATGAAACCAAAACACTTTGATAAATCAAGTTTTTTAAATGTCATGGGCTACAGGTGGATAACATTATGGGTTACAATGACAAGTTGTTCCACGTTGTACCTTTCACTCACTAAATAAACTATTGATTACAAATTACAAGTTGTGGCTCAACAATATTTAGTTTGCTAGTATTTTCAGTTTACATTCAGCAGTTTAAATATGGGAAAAGATTACCCTCAAATAATTAGAGAAATCACAAGTTGTGATTTATTACTATTCAGTGTATAGCTTTTCTTTTAATATTCAACAGTTTATTGAGACAGAACTGTCGCTCAGAAACCACAAGTTGTGATTCATAACCATTTGGTTTGCTTATATTCATATATTTTAAAATACTAAACGAGACTGAACTTTAAAAGAAAAAGAAAACAGTGCTATTATTTACTCCTAGGTCAAATAGTCACAAATAAACAGTTAAGTTATATGCAATATAATATGATAGTTTGTGCATTGTTTCGACTATTTTTTAATATGCCGAACTTGCCCCATACTATGTGGGTGAACCTGCCCCAACAGGATGGGTGTGGGGTAAGTTCGCCCACTTGTTTTTATGTGTTACTCCTGCTGTTACTGTAAGACCTGTCGTTCCAAAAATTGTGGTGGTATTTAGCCAAGTAACAGTGCTTACACATGTAAAACGTATGGCTTTCTAGCCTGCAAATTTACATAAGCTTGTGAGAAAGGAAAAGGGGCGGACTAGCCCCGCTCTCCCCTATAATTCTAACAAACAAATAAATAACGTGAACCGTTTCGAATTCCTTTTCTAATATTCCATAAATGCTTGCCTAATGTTAAATTCGAATGGCCAAACTGGCGCATTTGGAAGCTCGATCGAATTCGAATGAACCAATGTAAAATGTGTATTTGAATGGATCATTTTTAAAATTGAAACTTTGCAAAATGCAGTTGCTTGCATTTAGATTGAAATTGAACAATCTATTTAATTAATTGAATGTTGGTCTAAAGTGTGTCTCTGAAATCGTGCGAAAATGGGTCATTTGTCATTTGGCAGAAGGCGAAATTAAATATTCGATGTGCACTAAATTGATTTGTTGGAAGAATTTTTATATCAGAATCAGTTAATTCAAATGATAAACGTTCTAAAACAGCCGTTAAAATATTTATAAATCGGTAATTGATAATAAGCCGCTTCATTTCCACATTTAAAAAAGGGACTTCTTGCGATTTCCCTTTCTAAACTATATACACAGAATTCTAGGTAATGTGACATGTAATTACCGACATCAGTGGAAACGCACCGTGTCACTGTGTGGTCTCGCTTCCGCCCGCATAAGCTGAAATGCGCTGAATGCAAACCCCATTGTGTTTCAGCGCCTCCGAATTTCTTCTTTCTTCAAACAGAATTCGTATAGAAGACTATCGTCGTTGTCAGCAGTTAAAATGCACACAGAGGCATAGTTGGCCGTTTACATTTAGTTTGGTAACCTGTCCAGTGTTGCTACCTAGCTCGCTATACATGTACAAGCCTCGCGCGTGGTAGACGTACATGAACGCAACTCCGTATATTATCAACTCTGTATCGTTTGTGGAGTCTTCGCCGTGGTCGGGTGTTTTAGTGGTTGGTTGGTTGGTTGGTTGGTCTTGGTTGGAGCCCTGGTCAGACATGTCCGTGCGGCTGCTCCTCGCCTTCTCCCTGTCACTGGCCGGTACCTTAAGCCCGGCTGTCTGCGATCCTAACGCTACCCGTCTACACCTCCTTGGTCTCTTCCCGATGTCTGGCTCCTGGGCTGCGGGGGAAGCTTTCCTGCCTGCCAGTCAACTTGCTGCCCGAGACGTCAACGCCAACCCTGATGTGCTGCCCGGCTACCAGCTGGTCATTGAACCACTAGACACCAAGGCAAGTACAATTCCCTCTCCTGCATTCAATATAAAGCAGAAAACGAGACTCATGTATAGTCGAGGACTGTGCCTGGACCCCAAAGTCTGCAGTTTAGAAAATAACAATTTATTATACTCATTGACTTGGACTAGTCGGTCAATAATAATTCATTATCACGATTGCTAGGACCGGTACAGGCTTTCCTATTGGATCCAAAATATCAAATGAACGAATCTCATATCAGTAGTTTTCAGTAAAAAAAAGGTCATGGACACTAAACTTATGTTCAGTACTTTTCTATACCTATTAGACTCGTTTTTTTGGTCATAGCTGAACATAGAAATTAAAAGAAAAAAACACACCAAACATTGGCATTATGCAAAACGATTTGCATTTATATAGGTTTCCCAGTTCTAGCACACAAATTCTTTATAACGACACTTTAGTTTTTTTCTCGAACATCGGCGCGGCGAGTTCATTTCTTAATTAAGATATTGAACGGTTATAAATAGCAATACATTCTATTTTAGGTACAGTATAATTCATATTTTTAGCATTCCGATTTGTTCTAATATAATTCGTCGCATGGTCAGCGTTGAATTAAAACAAGTAAAAACAATGTTGTCGTTTAATTTTACGCTGTTTTTATTCCATTTCGTTATGTATATATGTATAACTCCCAAACGTTACGGCTAGGAATATGTTGGGAAATGTTTACGATATTTTGGACCTCCTATGGAAGGTTTAGCATATTTAGGTATTGATGAAATTTGTAATTCGAGGCTTGTCGTACACCATAAGCATAAATCGTTAGCGTGGTCAGCATCTATGTTCCGGGCTATAGTCTATACCGTTGGTTATATAATTATGTGGCGTGAGGCCTACTTCAAACGTCAAACGTTTGCCGTTTTTGTATTCAAATAATAACCCAAAATTTAAATTAGACACAGCAGAAAGTTGACGTTTTAAGCAACTGTCGCTTTTTTGCCGTATGTTCTACAGGTCTTGCCGCTCTGAGCGGCAGCAGGGCGGCAGTGCTTCAAACGTCGAATTTCTGCCGTGTCTAATTCGATTAAATTCGTCCTAATTGAGCGTCACATTGGTACAGTTTAAAAATGCGCATGCGCCAGACCAGGTGTTCACGTAAAAAAATAATTGCAGCGCCTATGGCCATGTCGTGGAGTGACGAGGTAAATTGGTGCCGCGCCGCACGACAGCCATGCCGCGCGCGCAATTTTGTTTTACACGCTAGCCTGGCCAGTATCGCCATAATACTCGTAAAAGTGCGCTGGTGGCGGTTCCAAACGGTTCGGCATCAGTTGTTTTCGACACGGATCACGGAGACGCGACGTTCACACTGTTCATGCCCCGAACCAGCCACTAGGGGAACCGTGTAACGTTCAGTCTGGCTAGGGCCGCCGTGCATTTACACTAAATAAAGAGTCCACATGCAAATAAAGGGTCCACATGCAAATAACGGGTCCACATGCAAATAACATGCACCGACGACTCCAATGAAGAGTCACACTAATTATTCATGGTAAATATACTCGAGTCGAATACAATTCGACACTAAAATGACTCCAGTTGACAAATAACTCCACAAGATCAGAGTCTGACAGGCTCTTTAGAGGAGTCGGGCGCATTTTACTCTGTTTAAATAGTCAACTGACTCCAATTTGGTTGTGTGTGCTCTGTAATAATGCCAAAACTTTTTACCTCGCTGATAGTGGAGGTTAATAGCCAGAGAAGACCAATTACAAAGAAATGTAGTAATCAACTCACAGTAATTACGAATCGAGAACTGACCTCAAACTGCTTCCAATTAGTGTAATGGCTGCTTTTTTGTATTGAAGTGGTAATGATAATCTTCATCATCATCATCATCATCAGCCCAAGTATGTCATCCATCTGCTAGACCAAGGCCTCTCCCAAACTCTGTTATGTACCTTTGCCAGGATATTAACCACGAATGGCTGACTATCATGACTATCTCATCTCTCCATCTTGCTCGAGCCGAGGCCTGCCACATTTTCTTTTTTCCTAAAGAGCCCTTTTTAGTCTGTTACGATTAAATTATAAAAGCATGTAGAATGCCATGGCCCAGTGGTTACGGTGTTCGACTCATGTACGATGGTGCGTGGGTTCGAACACATAGGAACATGGTGGTTGTGCCCTGGGGAAAGACGCTTAACTACAATTGCCGCTCTCCACTCAGGAGTATAAATTGTATTTAATGTCAGGCGAAGCTCCCGTGCCAAATTGTGTTTGCGTTTAATAGTAAAGGAGAGGAATGTATTCCACGTACAAAACTGTATTTGCCTATGAAGGGGAGTGCCCCACATGAGATTGTATTCTGTTGTGGAATGGTAATCCGGTGATCAAACGGTGCCCGTCGCCAAATGGTATTTTGTTTGGAAGGGGTAGTACTCGGAACTAAGGCTTTTGCAAGGTTTTGTTTGCTTGCTCATAAGGGAAGGACCCGATTTACAAGGGAAACGCCCCGTGAAATTATATTTATGACGAGGCAAGAGTCTCCTGCGACATCAATTTATGTTTTGCTATGATTATGAAGGGAAGTGCCTCGCAAAAAAAATGCGTTAGCTAGGAAGGAGAAGTGCCTAGCTCAGAATTTGAAGGTTACTATAATAGGCAAATAAGGGTAGCACTTCACGGTTTGATTAATTGGGGAGAATAGGCGCATGTATTCATTGTAGCGCCGGGAACTTTGTTATAGTAAGAACTGCCAAAGTTCCCGGCTGTCAGGAACCCGGGTGTCCTTTGCTCAATTGTTGTACCATGGATGGATAGGCTCCACTGAAATGATCAATGGCGCAGGGGTACGGTCCCGCTAAATGATTATTGCCCTCGTAGTGAAAAGGCCCCGCTTTTGATTTTGCTGGTGGTCTAAGCAAGATGTCCCGCAACACATTGGTCAGAATTAGTAACCATTGTAATTCCTGACGGAAAAAGCGAAAATACCTACTGCATGGGTGGCTCGCTGTCAGATGAAGGATGGGCACCATTTTAGGCTGAGGGAAGGCGTCAGTTTGATTGTCTTAAGGATGGCTCGGCGCGTTCAGTGTCCTTTATGAGGGTGTATAATTCACCCAGAGAGTGGGGGTATCTTGTTAAGTTCTCTCATTGCGAAAGCTTTAATGATAAAGGATTTCGTTAACGGCACCCTGGCACATGATGTTTGGGTGTCTTGGTTGGCACTGGGGATCAGCGAAACAAGGATTAGAGAGTGTTCAAGCCAGAAACACGGCTTCTTTAATAATAATAATAATAATACATTCTTTTATAGCGCATTTCTGAACTTGGAGAACAACCAATGCGCTTTACATCTTACATCTGTTATACACAAATTGAAGATTACAATGGCTTCCTTTACAATCAATAATACACGAAGCTTAGCAAAATTATATGCGATTACGTATACGATTCCCGGAACAGGTGTGTTTTCAGTTGTTGTTAAAAAAGTTCAGGGCTTGTTATAGGGAACGAAAAGCACAGTGGGTGCACTGTAAGCGAACATTCTTTCGCCATAGCTCTTTGTTCTCCGTGAAGGTACTTGCAGAAAATGTTGGGTGGACGATCTGAGCGTTCTACTTGGTACGTACGGGGAAACCAGTTCAGAGATGTATAGTGGGGAAGAACGTGAACAGCATTGAACGTGAGAAGTAAGATCTTGTACTTGATGCGCGATCTGATTGGCAGCCAGTTTAGTTCTTTGAGAATAGGCGTGATGTGATTGTGTTTCTTAGATCTGGAGACAAGACGTGCGGCAGAGTTCTGCAGTCTTTGGAGCTTGGCTATATCCTTGTCGGAAGAGCCAAACAGAAGACTGTTGCAATTATCCAGTAGGGATGACACAAAAGCATGTTCCAGAACTTTAGTAGTCTTCTTGTTCAAGCAGGGGCGAATCTTGCCAATACGCCTCAGAGCGAAGGAAGCATTACGGAAGACTGTGTTGATATGTTTGCGCATGCAGAGATTCTTGTCGATGATGACACCTAGGTTACCCACGCAAGGGGATGGCCGGACCTGGCCACTGTGTATTGGGGAAGGGGCGAGTTCTTGACGTGGCCTGAAAAGAGAGGAAACGTGAAGCACCTCCATCTTACTGTCATTGAGAACGAGGTGATTCACGGCACCCAGTGTCTGACTTCCAGCAGGCATACATCCAGCCTCTTGGTCATCTGGACTCTGTCTGAGGACTTCAAGGAGACATCTGTGTATCATCTGCATGCATCGTGTTAGAATATCCATGTGCACGGATGCATGTCCTGGACTGGCGTTGTGTAGCAGATGAAGAGAAGTGGACCGACGACCGATCCTTGAGGAACACCCCGCAGCAATTGTGATGGGTCTGACGTAACGCCTTGAATGTTGGCTCTCTGTTCTCTTCTTGAGAGCCTTTATAGGAAGAAAACCAGTCCGATGCTACACCAGTCACCCCAAATCTGTCCCTCAGTCTGAAGAGCAGAATCTGAAAATTGACAGTATCAAAGGCAGCCGTTAGGTCAAGAAGAATTAGAACAGCTTCATTCCCGTCATCCAAAGACTGAAGAAGATCGTTGTTTACTCGCAGCAGTGCAGTTTCTACACTGTAGTGTTGTCGGTAGGATGACTGCTTAGAGGTGAGTAAAGAGTTCTTAGTCAGGTAAGACATTAGTTGCTGGCAAACTACACGTTCAATAACTTTTCAAGGAACGGAAGATTGGATATGGGACGAAGGTTCTTAAAGTTATCTGGATCTAGACTAGGCTTTTTCAGCAATGGTGTGACAAGAGCTGATTTCAGTGAGATGGGAAGAGGCCCAGTTCAAGAGACTTATTGGACATGTCCGTGATAGCTGGAATAAGGGTATCAAGGCATCAACTCAGCACGCTAGCAAAAGCAGGGTCCAATGCACATGCTTTTATCTTCTTTGGTTTGATGATCTTTAGTGACTTGCTCAACGCTGTGGTTTTATATTCTAACAACCAATGCAGGCCAAGTCAGCGCTTGAGGTGCACAAGCCTAAGCGGCTCGAGTTGCTTAAAGCACATTTTGGAGACGGGCTACGATCGAAATGCAGCGTATGTGATGTCCCTACGTGAACAGTGTAATGTTCAATCTGGCTAGGGCCGCCGTGCATTCACACTACACATATCTCAACACGGATCTCATTCAAAAAGGCGCGCTGTGATGGTTTTCCCGATCCCACAATGCTTATAATCTAGCCTCAAATTTGTTAATTTATTGCGGCACTGGCTGGGCGTTTTGTTGTGAATTCCCTGGCCTTCGAGATCCAGTTGCGACTAAACCGCATCGTCCGACCAAATCGTCAACATGGCCTTTACTTCTTCGTCCTTCAACGTCGGTCTTTCAGCTTTATTGTCCGCTTTTTTAGACCCATTTTTTTTTTTTTTGGGGGGGGGGGGGGGCGGGGGGGGGGGGGGGGGGGGTTCTAGCGCATATGCACAGAATGCGTGGGTGAATTACACGTACGTGTACATTGTACATGTACATGTCACGTCGATCGCAGAATTACTGATTGTATGAAGCAGAATCAGTGTCAAAAAGATCGGACGTGTTTTTACAACTCGGATGCTTTCCTAATTCGGATGTATTCCTAATTCGGATGCTTTTTGCAAACTCGGATGCTTTTTTAATTCGGATGAATTCGTAATTCTGATGCTTTTTGTAAACTCGGATGCTTTTTTAATTCTGATGCTTTTTTAATTCGGATGCTTTTCTAGTTCGGATGCTTTTTGTAATCTCGAATACTTTTTTAATTCGAATGCTTTTCTAGCTCGGATGCTTTTTATAAACTCGGATGCTTTTTTAATTCGGATGCTTTTCTAGTTTGAATGCTTTTTGTAAACTCGGATGCTTTTTGCAAACCGAACATATTCGCAAATCGGATGCTTTCCCAATCCGGCACTAGGGTGGCCCTGAAAGGACATCACACATCGCAGATTCTGCAATTTCGCGCATTCTGCGCGAATTTGAACGATGACAAACATGTTATCGTATATATCTAAGCATATATCTGAGATGTGGAAGAATTATTGTAGATTTCTGCACAGATTTATGTGATAATGAATATTTTCTGGGCAGATGTTTGAAAAGTCGCATATTTTTATTTTAGATTTCAAGTTCTGCGCAGATTTCTTAGTACGCAAATTTGTGCGATGTCGATCGCACATACTATACATTTTCATTGCACATTTAATTATGCGCAGCTATGTCGCACTCACGTACAGCAGATTTATGTGCACATTTCTGCCGCGATGTCAGCACATACGACGTTTTTTAAGTTGAACCACGACGTTTTGAATGTTATGGTGTTCTAAAACGGACAGGCAACGTCGTGGTTCAACTTTCAAAACGTCGTGGTTTAACTTTCAAAACGTCGTACTTCAACTTTCAATTAACGTCGTGGTTCAACTTTTGCGCGCTTTTACCTGGCTCAAGGTAGCCGCGTATTCGGCCGGATCTCTCCGCGCGAATTCAATCCGCATTCACCAAAAGGCGACAAATATTTAATACATGCTGCAAAAGGTGATGCATTTTCTAAAAAGTTTGTTGTCAATTTATTTAAAGAATAATTTTTCGAAATAAACCGTAAATATAACAATACTTTTTTCAAACCCTTTCAAATCATACAGCATATTAGCCACACTTGTTTAAACTAATTCCTGTAATTGTGATGACAAATTACAGTTAACTGCCTAATGAACTAAGTAATCCTACTTCGAGTTATTGTTATAGATTTGGAAATGAGAATGAAACATTTAAAACAAAATATACCTCACATGTTATCAAAAACTCGTACTTTTATTTCATAATCTACAAGATAATGTTACTGGGCATGTGGGTATAGGCTTCAGCCGAACACTAATTAATGCCTAATTAGCCCGTTAAATAAATCCCCTTTTCAATGCAGCATTGTAATGCGTTTTTCGGCTGCGAGTGTATCTGCCTCTTTAAAACAAAGTGTACATCACGTTATTCAAACCTCATATTTGTATTTCATGATCTACGATATCATGTTTCTGGGCACACTTAATTTTGGTATAGGCTTCAGCCGAACAGTAATTAGTGCACTCGCACTTGGTTGGGCTTATTTGCAATGTTCTCGGTGAATCAGTTTCGTCAATCAACAATTTCAACAATTAATTTCACCACGCCAGATTTTATGAGAACGATAACTGTTACTTTATTTAATAACACAACAGCCCTTCAACTAAGTTCTGCATCATTAGATGGATCCTAGTAGTTTGTCAGCTTAGATCGTTAGGTAAAATACGGTTTCAGACCGTGTCCATAATTTCTTTTTTAATTCCACCTAATATCGCCCCATAATTCTTTGCGATATATAGCTATAGTTTCTAAGGTCGCATGCAAATAAGCAGATATTATCAAAACTACATAAAATGTAAACAAAGAACAAAGGTTATATGTCAACATTAGCATATAAAAGAATCTTGGAAACTCCGTACTGCTACTCGTGCTTGAAAGAACACTTGCCAGATAGAAAGAGTGGGGCACGGAAAGATTGTCCTTGCAGGTGTGCTTTACAGAAATGTACAATTGCAATTCATGTGGCAAAAGGAAAAGAAAGTACAGCAATGATAAAAGCAGGTCTTGAATTTGTAAAACCACACTGTTGCCGTATTGTTTGAAATTTCTATAAAAGGTTTGACAAATAACTCGAAGTAGAATTACTTCCATTAAGCAGCTAATTTAACTGTAATTTGTCATCAGAATTACAGGAAACGAAACAAATTTAGCTTATGTTGTATGATTTGAAATGGTTTGAACAAGTATTATTATTTACCGTTTATTTTGAAAAATTATTTAAATAAAATGACATAAACCTTTTGGAAAATGCATCACCTTTTGCAGCATGTATTATATATTTTTCGGCTTTTGGTGAATGCATGGCTGAATCCGCGCGAAAGTTGAACCACGACGTTAATTGAAAGTTGAAGTACGACGTTTTGAAAGTTGAACCACGACGTTGCCTGTCCGTTTTAGAACACCGGCCATAACATTCAAAACTTTCAAAACGTCGTACTTCAACTTTCAAAACGTCGTGGTTCAACTTTAAAAACGTCGTATGTGCTGACATCGCGGCAGAAATGTGCACATAAATCTGCATATAAATCTGCTGTACGTGAGTGCGACATAGCTGCGCATAATTAAAGGTGCAATGAAAATGTATAGTATGTGCGATCGACATCGCACAAATTTGCGTACTAAGAAATCTGCGCAGAACTTGAAATCTAAAATAAAAATATGCGACTTTTCACAAATCTGCCCAGAAAATATTCATTATCACATAAATCTGTGCAGAAATCTACAATAAAATCTTCCACATCTCAGATATATGCTTAGATATATACGATAACATGTTTGTCATCGTTTAACTTCGCGCAGAATGCGCGAAATTGAAGAATCTGCGATGTTGATGTCCTTTCAGGGCCACCCTAGTGCCGGATTGGGAAAGCATCCGATTTGCGAATATGTTCGGTTTGCAAAAAGCATCCGAGTTTACAAAAAGCATTCAAACTAGAAAAGCATCCGAATTAAAAAAGCATCCGAGTTTATAAAAAGCATCCGAGCTAGAAAAGCATTCGAATTAAAAAAGCATTCGAGATTACAAAAAGCATCCGAACTAGAAAAGCATCCGAATTAAAAAAGCATCCGAGTTTACAAAAAGCATCCGAATTACGAATTCATCCGAATTAAAAAAGCATCCGAGTTTGCAAAAAGCATCCGAATTAGGAATACACCCGAATTAGGAAAGCATCCGAGTTGTAAAAACACGTCCGATCTTTTTGACACTGATTCTGCTTCATATGATTGACCTTTGTACCGCGTATCAGATTTCAGTAGGATTTCGCACCACAACTTAACACGGATCGGCGGTAAGCGAACTCAACTCGGGGCGATTCATCGACTACCATTTTCGTCACCGTTCACGCCGAAAAATGCGATTTCAATCCGGGTTGAGATGTTCAACCCTGGTATCAGGGTTGATTTCGATCCGGCTAGAGCGTGCTACCCGGGTTGGAACCGGGTTGAAATTTTAGTAGTGGGAAAAGGGTTTAAAATCTCGGGGTTGGAACCGGTTCCATCACCGAGATTGTGGACATTGTAATAAGGCAGATTGCCATGCATGATTGATGTACATTGTGTATAATGCACCTTGTAGTTTGTATACAGTGGCATAGTAGTCTGCAATCACAAACTCTAATTTGACAGTTTGACAAAATATATCGAGTCTTGATGAGGGAAGCCATGCATGCTCTGACATTGTATGACTTATTCGAATCTGTTTAGTTTTATGATTCAGACCCTGTGATATGTGACTGATTGTCATATTGTCAGCGTTTTCACGAATAGACGAATTTGGCCAATATCATTATTTTTTCAAATTCGTTTTTTGGCCGAAATCGATTAAGTGGATAGCAACGAACATTCTGGCGAGGTTAATATTGTCAAAATCTGAATCATTAAGATTACGAAAATCATACAGGGGGAAATCTCACCCAAATCGTATCTTCAGTTTTCACGAAGAGACAAATTATAATTTGTTCCTACGTAGATAGAAATAACGTTGCTCCGAGTGCAAAAACAACGCGCATATACAGTGTATATACATTGTATGTACATTCACGAAGAGACAAATATGGGCAAAACAAGTTTTTAAGTTTTCACGAAGAGACAAATTCGTGCGCTATGGGCAAAAAAGCCACCACCGTAGATTTTGAATTTTCACGAACAGACGAAATATAATTTGTGAATTTTCACGAACAGACGAATTATATTGTGTCCCTGCGTAGATAGAAATAACGTTGTTCCGAGTGCAAAAACAACGCGCGTACAATAATAATAATAATAATATATTAACCGAAAATGGTACATTTGGGAGACCTCTCCATAATGACGTGCACAAGATTTTCCATTTTTATTGTAATCTAACCCGTTTTTACCTAGATCTTTTTCCACGAAATTTCATATTTATGCATTTTGGACCCTACTCTATCGATCTGGACTGTTAAATGTTTCAAAATGTATCTCCTTCCTGTAGTTGGAACGTTAGGGAGACCTTGAAATGTCTCCCTAATGACCATGGTCTCCCTAATGTTGTTAAAATTACGCAAAATGGTCTCAAATAACAAATATTATTACCGCGCTATACCAAGTTCACAGCGCCTGACATGAACCAAAGAAGCAGACAAAAAAAAATACAAAATAAATTCAAGAACGGCGATACAAATAATGCGAATCCAGGTGGAAACAGGTAATACAGGCAAAAACGGATTAATCGAGGTTTTGGAAAATGAGTGTCTTTAAAGAACGCTTGAAAATTAATAACGACTCCGCCTCTCTCAGATCTACCGGGAGCTTGTTCCAGAGACGCGGGCCTGCTACTCCGAATGAGTTATCTCCGGCTCTCTTGTTGGATTTTGGGAGAGAAAGCCGGGTACGATCAGAAGATGAGCGAAGTTGGTGTCTGTGGGAAACTGAAAGAACTGAGTAACTGAATTTGATTAGTTAGGTATGACGGGGCTTGAGCATTCAGACACTTGTAACATTAACGTGAGAATTTTAAATGAAATCCGCTGCTTCACAGGAAGCCAGTGAAGCTCTACCAACAGGCCAGCAGAGGGTTGGTCCCCGGCGTCCACACGCAAAAACTAGCCGTGCAGCTTTATTTTGAAGGCGCTGCAAGCGTTTTAGATCTGACTCGCAGGCACCGAGCAAGAGTGAATTGGCATAGTCAAGACGGGACAGGACCAGACTTCTGACGGCCTGATGGCAGGCATATTGTGTGATAAATTGGCGAATGCGCCAGAGATTACGGGGTTGAAAGTTAACAATCTTGCACAGATGATCAACCTGATGTGACATAATTAAGGGGCCATCCATGGTGACACCTAAGTCCTTAATGGAATTTGAAACTGGAATAGAGATATCGCCCAATTTTAGCTCGAGGGTGGTAAATGAAGGTAGGACACGGTTATCGGCAAAGACGAAGAATTCGGTTTTGTCCTGGTTTAACTGCAACATGTTGTGAATCATCCAGTTGTCAATCATGACAACGCATGAAGATAGCTTGGAAATGTACTGTATTAGTCAAGGAGCCTGAACATTTCTGTGGGATTTTTTGTATGAAAGCAAGCCACCCATCCAAATGTCCCAAGGGCATCCCAAAGGACAATAACAAATATGTTGGCAGTCTGAAATACCTGGCAGATAAAATTTGTGAAGGAAACACGGAAAACAACAACATTTTACTTGGTAGACATTTTTTATTTTTAGGGGTAGGTCCATGTTGGTATAGAGGGCACTTCAAAAAATAATATTTGTTTGAGGTGATGAACAACTAAGTGAAGAATCCAGAACAAGCATGTAATGTTTATTATAGAAATGTGTTTCTTTTCGGTCTTTTGTTAGAACAGAAACACTTTCCTTTCGCTTCGTAAGCAATTATAATGGGATATAACCTGCCTGGGAAACCAAGCGTTGCTCAGGCAGGTTATACAAGTGTTGTATTCTTGCGGTTTGTTATTCGGCTTCCTGACACACATACATGGCGTACACGCCGAGTTTACTTTACATTATTCTTCACAGGTTGATTGCAATAATTTGAGTGACCTTGGCAGTTTGAGTAACGCCTACTCCCAGACTAGACACCTCTCTAGTTTGTTTTTCCCCCACAGGGTTGTTTTATCTGGGCAAGCGTAGGGGTTTCGTGCGTGCTGACTTAACTTGATACACAGGCCCGCCGTAAAAACAAATCTACTTCAGGTAGTTGTTGGAATTTTAAGCTTGATCAAAAGGTGAAATTCACGATTAACTTTGCAAAGCCACGTCACGCCGGACGATCACTGCACACTGACACCCCGGAGGTCGCCATCTTAAATTCCAAGGTGCATGATGGGAAATTCGTCGGACAAAATAAAAGAGATCGCTCACGGGCACGCGGCGCGGGCGTGTTATGATTGGTTACAAGTTTCCGAGTTTAAATTAAAGATTTATAACAAGTCCGTCACAAAATAAGACGCACACAAAATATGACGTCTTCGAAAAAATTACGAGGAAATGAAAACAGTTAAGGTATTTTTGTTTTTACATTTCTAATGACATGAACTACACGGGATAAAACTATAAGCGAGTTCTAAGATGGCAGTCTGTAGTTGACAATAAACGTTAAAGTTACCTACCGTGAGTTCGTTTAAGTTTATTTTCCTAAGTAACGCTATGTAAAATATAACATGGTCGTAGCGCTGGTTTCTTATACCCTTATACATTTTGGGCACAATATTCAACCGTCAATTGACTCATTGGACACGTAAAAAGGTCTTTTCGTGGGAAATTCACCGCACGCATGACGGTTCAGCGACAGCGCTGTGACTCGTGCTGATTGGTCACCTAAACGCTATGATGAAGAGGATTGGTCGGCTGAACTTGTGCGTTCAAGCAAACGATATTGCTCAAGAGAATTAAGACTGCAGTTCTGTTAAATTACAGCTGCACCAGTCTCCGTCTGTGAGCAGAATTACCTACCTGGTCGTCAGCCGATCTCCTACTATAGCCTAATTTCCCAGAGAGGATATTTACAAGCGAAAACCGACCAACCAAGTACCAAGTACTGACAAAAATATATACAGAAATGTGAGTTGAACATATACACCCCGCCCCCTCTCCCCCAGCTAAAACATTATGTTGCCACAACGTACGTTGCGCCAAGTTCGTTTTACTATCAGTTAGTGTCAAAGTGCGTAATCTAGCTATAGAGAAGTGGTGCCGTGTGATCACACGATAAGGTACATACGTACGGAAGGCCGTTATAAGTGTGCGGTCATGTCAATGACTTCTCTTTAAAAGATGGGATTTGAACCATTAAACTGGTAAATTAAACACATCGAGTATTGAATTTAGGCTATCAGTTTTATGTTTGGACTTTTAACTTTTCACGAGTAGTCACTGACTGCACACTTATAATGTCGATTCATCAGTTATAGTATATGCGCGTACATGTAATTAGGTATTTTGTTTAATGACGCGTGAAACTCAAAGTCTAAGAATTGGCTGGTGGCCTTCCCCACCAATTAACTATTTTGTTTACGTGCGTTGGTTTCAGTGTAATTAGCCACACCGACGTAAATAGCTTCATAGGCGATCAAGCGAGACATGGTTTCCTGCCCGTGCAGTGGGGATGTTAAAGGATCATATTAACCACACTATACCTGGCCTTGACGTAGCGATCGCAGACCGCAGCCGTACAAGGATGTCTTTAATAATGCACAAGTAATATGCAGCTTCACGTTTAGCTAACCTTGTAGACTAGGGAGCGATGTTATTCATTGTTCTGGTTAAATACCAATATTTGAAGTTAACATTAAAAACACATTTTATATAATCATTTTCGAATTAATTATTAGGTAGCCTGTTAGAAAAATGTTCTTTCTGGCATTATGCGTATGGGAGGTGGGGGGGGGGGGGGGGGGGGGGGGGTGGGGGGGGGGGGTGGGGGGGGGGGGGGGGGAGGTATTACAGGTGGAAACCCCCCCCCCCCTTTAGTCAAATGTTAGGGGATATACTATCTTTGTATCAATTTCCCCGTAATTTGTATCTTTTTTAAAATTTAATTGTCCTGGTAACGTCTCAAACAACAATCAGATTATTGTCTTGGTCTTTATCTTTTCATTCCTTTCTATTTGTAGTGGGTTAACCAATTACATTGTTTTAATATTCACACCAAAACAAACTCACTTCCCGAAAAGTGATACTTCCCGATCCTGCAAGCAGCCATTTTACAAATGGCATCCCTCCACGTTCTAGGGCAATTATGACCCATTTTGCAACCGTAATTTTAACAACTCTGCCCTCAGATTGAAGCTAAAAAATAACAGGGAGTTGATCCTAGGCTATATTAACACAACCCCACTATATTAAAAAAAAATATAGTGGGGGGGGGGGGGGGGGGGGGCACATTTCATGCTAATGAGCTCGGGTAGAAATGTTCCCTTCAATTAGGGTAGTGCACCCCTAGACACCCGCTCGTGAGCTGGGTCAATAGTGGCTAGGCAACCAATTTCATAAATATGTAAGCACAAACATTTGCTTAGCATCAGAATTTATCCTGGGTTGGGGGGGGGGGGGGGGGGGGGGGGCAGGGTTACAAATCAAATAATTTTAGGGTGGTGTTTATTGTTTGTGACTGGTATTCAGCTGGCATTTGCTTAGCATTGGCTGGTAAACAGTTTTTATTAAGCAAAGCTGTGTTTGTGCTAAGCGTGTTTTGTTGCTTACCGGTTTTATGAAAATGGCCCCAGGGCAGGCGCGAGGATAACACGGTGGCTAATCAAACGGTCGCCTGTGACATTTGCATACAAGTGTAAGCTAAACGAACTGTTTCTGCTGTGCGCATCAATTTTCAATATTAAACTCATCACAATTTAATGTAGATTTCCCCGGACGATATCACGAAATGTGCATATTAATTTGTAAATTAAAGATCATTGGTTTATTTTCGTTTGGCAATTGATAAGTGCATACAGTCGTTAAAAATAAATTAAATTTGGCGTACGATTTCCCGAATTTGCACCGAGGGGGTTTGAATTTTATAGTAAATATCGTTTACCTGACCTGTCCGAAGTTTTACAATCATAGATGCCGAGAAAAGCACGAAAAACAGCGTTAGTTGTCAACCGGCGTCGAGCAATTATTCTTATGTTTTTTTGTTTTTTCGCGATTTGATTTTATAAAATTCAATTTTTCTCAATAATTACAGGATATCTAGTGCAAACAATTGCTGGATGCGTATAATCATTATTTACTTTCAAATGAGTAAGATATTTCTTAATAATTTGGTAGTAAATATTTTCGATATCTGCCAATAGTGTATCCTACCTTTAAGGAACATATTAACCACACTACGGGATTGGTAGCGGATGTGTCCGGTATTGGACCGATTACATGCGTGTTATGTTGTATAATTATTAATAATGAAAAATGGTTGGTCTTACCGTATCAATCAGAATGACCTACGGATTTCTGTATTGGAGAAATGTTTAAAAAGACAAATAAAAGGAGTGACAAGTGTGCTGTCAGGAACTGCCACTCCAAACATAATATATTGTTTGTTGCTAATTGCGGGATATCAAAAAGAAACAAACTTTATGTTTATGTGCTACTTTTCTAGGAACCATGCTAAGGCCGAAATGCTATATGATGGTCTCGAATAGTTCCTCTGCAAGGCTAGGTAAAATATGTCAACATATCCTGCGGCCGATTTCACCAATGTTAGGATTAATCCTAGGAAGAGTAACTCCTCCTAACTTGCAATAGATCCAATGCAAGTTAGGATGAGTTACTCATCCTAACTCGAGATAGGATTAATCCTAGCGTTTCGTGAAATCGGCCGCTGTATCTGTATGTTATTGGGGCGCCCTTGAGATATTTGAAGATATTTGAGATATACCTAAAGTCCCACGGGACTTTTCAAAGATATTGTTAATTTCAGTTGACTAGTCTACAAATATATGATTTTATTTGTAACCAAGTCGCTTTGCTTTATGAACCCGGGCAATTCCAGATATTATTACTGGTACCATACAACTACTCCATTTTGCAACAAAACATAGCACATAAACATACCCAGGTTTCAACGGGGGTGTTTTAGCTTCATTCACTGGCCGGTAGTTTGGGTGTGTTTGAATACCTATAACAAGTAATTGTTCGCTAAAAGAGGGTGTCAAACACCCCCCCCCCCCCCTCCCCACCCCTTCCCCCCTCTGTACACCTTTGGCATCACATACTTATTATTTTAGTAATCTACTATCTTGCACATATTAACAAGGTAATAATTATTTAAAGTTGCATTGGTTGGTTTGTTATTATAATGATGACATTATTATAGCTGAAATATGTTAAAATATCCTCTGTATATAATTATGTATCTACAACTGGTTTATCGTTAAAGCTATAGTTTACAGTTTGGGTCAAATAATTTTAGGAACTAAAACTTATCAGTTATCGTTAAAACGAACAGTTATAATTAAATTATGTTTGAATGGTAGAAAATTATACAAACGGCTAAGAAACAGGGCTGTTTTAATTAAAAAGCAGTTGTTAACATAAGAAGGCGCCCTCAAGACACCTCAATTGTCAACCATATTTTAATCAAAAGATTGAATCATAGTGAATGTGATGTTTGGTAAATTTAATTATTTGACCTTAAAAATGTATGGTTAATTTCCAAAAATGTTTTAGGATTTATTCATATTTTCTTATATTATGAACCGATTTCGACCAAATAAAGTTTGGCCTATAATAAACATTACATGCTTGTTCTGGATTCTTCACTTATTTGTTCATCACCTCAAAAATATTTTTTTTTGGAAGTGCCCTCTATACCAACATGGACCTACCCCTAAAAATAAAAAATGTCTACCAAGTAAAATGTTGTTGTTTTCCGTTTTTCCTTCACAATTTTTATCTGCCAGGTATTTCAGACTGCCAACATGTTTTTTATTGTTCTTTGGGATGCCCTTGGGACATTTGGATGGGTGGCTTGCTTTCATACAAAAAATCCCACGGGACTTTTTTTCTGTGGAGATGTTCCCGGACTATATATACATGTACAATGTATACATTCACGAAGAGACAAATTAGGGCAAAACTAGTTTTTAAGTTTTCACGAAGAGACAAATTCGTGCGCTATGGGCAAAAAAGCCACCACCGTAGATTTGAAATTTTCACGACCAAACGAATTTATATCTACATTAATTACTCGTCAATTAAGTTTGTTAGTGTTCTTTAATAGGTATTATTACCAAATATAAGTTAACATGTTCTTTACAAATAGGCGAAATCTCTTTTTCAAAAAGTGACCAACTTAAAACCTGATTTTCTCAAAACTAATGTTCAACTCTCCGTGGCCAAATTCGTATCTTTGTGAAAACGCTGACGTGTATGGGAAATGCACCTCACTTGTATACAGTGACATAGTATTCTGCCAGCACAGACTCTAATTTGGCAATTGACACGTGCCTTGAGTGAAGCCATGTTTGTCCAGCTTTCCTTGCATGCACTGACTGCACCTTATTCGAGTCTGTGTAGTTTTCACACGCCATGACAATTTATGATCATCAACTCAATTGCATCGGTCGTGGTCGTTGTCGTGGTCGCCTCAGTAGCTCTCACAGTGAGAGACGCGTAGTCGTATATAGAGACAACTCAAACTTCAATGGCGAGTTATAATTCCCCGCATTGTACGCCCCTGTTGATCGCGCGAGGCTTGGCTAGGCTGCACTGGTGTTATAGAACG
Organism: Crossaster papposus; assembly: GCA_037893245.1. Taxonomy (NCBI): domain Eukaryota; kingdom Metazoa; phylum Echinodermata; class Asteroidea; order Velatida; family Solasteridae; genus Crossaster; species Crossaster papposus. The sequence goes on along the minus strand of JBAIAA010000255.1, from coordinate 75,205 downwards.
GCGATACAAATAATGCGAATCCAGGTGGAAACAGGTAATACAGGCAAAAACGGATTAATCGAGGTTTTGGAAAATGAGTGACCAAAAAGTGACCAACTTATTAAAAACCTTTCTCAAAACCAATGTGCAACTCTCCAAATTCGTCTCTTTGTGAAAACGCTGACGTGTATGGGAAATGAACCTCACTTGTATACAGTGACATAGTATTCTGCCAGCACAGACTCTAATTTGGCAATTTATCGTGTCTTGAGTGAAGCCATGTTTGTTCAGCTTTCCATGTATGCACTGACTGCACCTTATTCGAGTCTGTGTAGTTTTCACACGCCATGACAATTTATGATCATCAACTCAATTGCATCGGTCGTGGTCGTTGTCGTGGTCGCCTCAGTAGCTCTCACAGTGAGAGACGCGTAGTCGTATATAGAGACAACTCAAACTTCAATGGCGAGTTATAATTCCCCGCATTGTACGCCCCTGTTGATCGCGCGAGGCTTGGCTAGGCTGCACTGGTGTTATAGACTAGGCACACAAAGGTGAAAAGTCATCTGGAAAGCAATGTAAGCAGCAAATCATGCTCAAAGTGGGCAACACATCTTTTAATGGTAATTTGACCCTGCTGATTATGAAAATGCCTGTTGCCAAAAAAAAAATATCAACTTCAAGATGGCGGCTAAAATGGCCGCTAAAACAGGAAAAACCATGACGCATGTCCTATTAGCGCAAAAGATAGTTATTCGGATAGCCAACAAAATAAAAACGTGCTTGGGACAACATAATTATCATAACAAGCAGCTAAATGTATTTGTAAGTCAATGTTGAGGCCAAATTTGTTTTATTTTGTAGAGTTTGTATTTAGCGCCCTCTATTCCAGTAGCAGACGTATAACTGTGGTAGCCATCTTGCTCGGCAGCAGTCCTATGTGCCGTTCGTAATTAGGCGTTTTTTGGGCCATGTTTGAAGGCCAAATAAGAATTGTTTAGCAGTCTGGGTTAGAAGATAATACAGATTATTTCGATTTCTTCCAGGTATGTTTATATTACGTATTTATGAAGTTGTATTTTGAAGTTTGTTGTGTCGAGGAGAGGAGTTAGGCTACCTTTACTGTGCAGCGGGCAATTGGTCGTAGCCTACGGTTCTACTGTAACTTAGAAGCTGTGTCGCCATGAAAGCACACCTTATCTGCGCCAGAGCAAATGCAACCACGATAAAGTACAGCTATGCATATATGAGATGCAGGAAATGAACAGAATTGTATCCAGGTGTAAAACCTTTCCCAGTTGACCCGTTATTGTTGTCTTTATACTTGATCTCGTTATCCCAGACAAGTAGTTCACCTGCACAAATTGACTCTTTAGAACTTGATGCCCAGGCCTGCTACGGCATTGGTAGCAGGTGTATCCGGTATTGGACCGATAGCATAATACGTTGACCGTTTGCTGGGGTCGACACACACACAGGAATAAGACTCAAGACAGGTATTCACTGGTTTCGGTGGTTCTTAGGCCGTTTATTCCAACTACTTCTGGGTCAAAGAAGTGACATGAAGTTACCGTTCCAACGCGGCACTAAAAACAGTCCGGCGAATGCGCTATCCGGAACGGGTTGCCTAGGCGTACTGGCAGGGCTCCACTAGGCGATTCCACCGTGGAATCGCTCTGGTGCTCTCTATCGGCCAACCGGCACAGACGCTACACAGCCCCCCTCGAGAACCTTGTTTGTCCCCAAACAGGACGGCGGACATTTGCCGCCGCGCACCCGGAAGACCCGGACCGGAAGGCCCACGACGCCAACAACAATACAACAAAAACAGAAGGAAAATGAGAGTCAAAGTTCTCGTCTAGTAGGTGGGAGGTGGCCGGCGCTGGAACTATGTCTGCCTAAACAGCTGCTTCCAGAACTCCGGTGGGACGTCGTCGGGGTAGCGCGGGGGTGTTCACACAAGGGAACCTGCATGTGGGTTGCCGCTTACCTCATGCGGGGCGGCCGCCATCCACCTCCAACTGCATCCAGGTCCCGTCCAGCAGCTCCACCTGGGACCCGGCCGGCAATTAGACCCTGGGCTGTCCACGCCACCGAAGCGTCGGCGTCCGAGGGGGCGCCGGGGGCTCCGTCTGAGTCCCGCTTTCCGCCCGAGCTGGCGGGGATGGGTTGGCCGGGCTGTCTTCCTTCGGCCGGCTGGAGCGGCGTCCGTGGCCGTATCCCTGGCGCCCCGGTAGGCGGGGCGGATCCGCCCTTTCTGGCCTTGGCTTGGCTGGCTGGCCGACTCGTCCCGCTCCGAACGGGGAGGCCGGGAGGACCGCTCGAAGTGGGGGTGGTCCCCCGGCTCCCCCGCCGAAACTGGGCCCAGTCGTCTCTTGGGCGGGGGGTGGCAACAAAGGCCGGGCCGCTGCAGGGTGGTCCCGTCCCCCGTGGGGGAGGTCTGGGCTTCCTTGCCGGAAGAGGCGAGGCAGAGAAGGCCCTCGGCCGGCGGGATTGACGAGCTCCCTCTCGTCGCCGCTGGGGTGGATCTCCAGCGCATCCATCTCTACCATCACTCCGGCCACTAAACCTTCCTGGCAGGACCGATAGTGACGGCTCCTAATATCCTCCCGGTAGAACTCCCGCGCAGCCCGCAGCCCCATTCGCACACGTACGGGCGCTCCGAGTGGAGCTGCTCGCACGCGGTGCGCACGTGCCTACGGCGATTGGTTCTACGGGTGAACGCCTTCCCACAGTGGGGGCACATCACGGGAACCCTCCTGCGGGGGAAGAAGAGGATGGTTTGGTTATTGCAAGACAATACCGGCTAATTTCTGGCCGGCGCAAGTGTACCTCTCGGGGCCTGGCTCCGTCGGTGGAGAGAGTGGCCGATCGCACCCCGGATCGGGCTCGTCCCAGCCCCGGACCCGGTTCCGCGCCCGCCTCACCCTGCCCGTCAGGGGCGGCCTTACGCTTCCGGCGAGGGCAGTCTCTCCTGGTGTGTCCCAACCGTGGCACCTGTAGCACTGCACTTGAGTCCGCGAGCCTGGTGTATACTTCACCCTTGGAACTGGCTTATACTCTCTAGCAGGAACTGGAGTAAACTGGTCTACCGACATTACGCCGCTGGCTCTGGCCTTCCCTTTCCGTTTGTACTCCTGGGACTCCATGAACGCCTCCATCTCCGTCGTCAACGTGATGGCTTCGGTCAGGGTCGCCGCCTTCTTGGAGAAAGGGTGACGCTACAGCTGCTCCTCCCACAGGGCCCTCCGGAAAGCCTCCACGCCCAAGTCATCCCGGGCCTGCACAGGCAATCTTGGGTAGCTTTTCAACACCAGCCGCCGAATGGATTGTCCCAGGCTGCTGAGGGAAGCGTCGCGGCCCCATGTCCGCATAGACAACTGGGCCCGATGTAGTGGAACCTGTGCCGCCCCGCCGAATCGTTGCTCAAAGTTCTCCAAGATAGAGGAGTATTCCCTCTGTGCCTTGGGCGCCATGTACGCCAGTGCTTCCAGACCTGTGCCCTTCATGTGAGCCGCCAGGTACATTGCCTTCTCGGACTCACTTCAAATGGAACAAGTAGTCCGACCAGGACGCAACCCCATCAAACTTATCCGGGAGCATCAACTCCAAAAACCATAATTGATGCATTTGAATTGTATATTTAGCCTAAATAGTTCTTCGAATGTGATTTTACCAGTTTTTGGCAGCCATTTTGTCGGCCATCTTGAATTTCACCTTTCTGATCATTTTTGTTTTTGGCAACAGAAATTTTCGTAATCAGCAGGGTGGAATTACCCTAAAAATGTGTGTTGCCAACTTTGAGCATAATTTGCCGCTTACATTATGATTTATCATTTTTGTGCCTAGTCTATTATGCTGATCAAAGCTCGCGCCACAGCGCCAGTCAAAGGCTGCTAGACTCTAATATCAGTCGCTTCCATGGTATTAAACACAGAAATGGCCAGGCTAGCGTGTAAAACAAACATTTGCGCGTGCAGCGCAACACGACAGCCGCTGACGCGCCGCACGACACAATATTAATATACTGTTTTTCTTTCAAGTCGCGCGATTTTTCAATTTCAATAAATTGAGATGCTAGTAACAAATTGTACAACGGCTTTTTATAAGGGTGATTTACTAAAGATATCTATGTACAAAAAAATATTAGAAAACAAGCCGACTTTTACATGTTCATTTTCCTATTCAAGCCGTCCGGAAGCGCGCCACCAGGGGTCGACCTTCAGGCTTTATACATGCACATTAGCCAAGCTGATGGGCTTTTAGGGCTTTTCTAAAGGGGAATTACCAGCATTGACAATTCTTATCAGCACTAATCCTATAATGGGTTTGAAGCCAGCCTTCCTCTTATGAAGCAAAATATGAAACGGATGGACACTCTTCCTATGTGGTGGTCATTGTGCTTGCGGAATGTTGCGGTAATTCTTTTTAGGTATTTAGTGGGGGGGGGGGGGGGGGGGGGGGGGGGTGCGTTAGGCAACAATAGTCTCCGAGAGTGTATAGGTATGGGGGACTAATGCCTAATTCACATTTAGCCTGCGGAAGCAGGAGGCGCCCGTGGGACATAATGATGCTGCCTCCGAACGATTCTGCGGTATGCGGTTTGTATATAGGATCTTTACAAATCGTACGGCTTTACGGGCTGCGGAAGCAGTGTTCACAAACTGTTACGAGGTCCGCACGGCAATCGTAAAAGTCAGGAAATCAAAATCCGTGAGGCGCCAGTTAACAAACCGCAAGGCGCCCCCACGGTGACCGCCAGGCAATCGCAAGGTGCCCCATTTTATTTAATGATGTATGCAGGGCCCCAATGAAAACGAGTTTTAAACTGTTTGGGCACACCCTGGGTAAAGAAATGGAATAAATAAATAAATAAATACAATTCATCCAGCGAACAAGGGCAATGCCACTGTCATTATAGACAAGGCCGGTTATGACCGCAAGGTGGCGGGCATTCTTAACTCTGACTGCTATTGTGAATGAAGAGAAAGACGTACCCGACACCATCAATTAAGAGTAGGCTGCAAGGCAAGCTTTTTTTGTGTGAAACTGCGAGTGTGAAGCCCTTTCTGCGTGGGGTTCGGTGCCAGCCTTAGGGGCCCGGACAATTTTGAATTCCAGATAATCTGTGGTGCATTCTGAGCTGTTTTGACCACTGGAATTGAAAACAGAGTGTGGTCGGGGGGTTCAAACGAGGTGGGGGTGGGGGGGGGGGGGGGGGGGGGGGGGGGGGGTCAATACGCGCACCAGATGCCCCTTCATAAACACGTTGAAGTCAACGCTATTTCGAATTCGCCTCTTCGTGAAAATGCAAAAGGGCACTTGAGGGCCAATTCGCCCATTCGTTAATTAGGTTAATTAGGATTTAAATGATTTTTTGGATGTATAACTTCACTAGGTTGTAGTAATTGCAACATTTAATCGTTTTCACAAACACAAATTATTTCGAAAAATATAGGATTTTTCATGAAATTCGCCCCTTCGTGAAAACGATGACGATAAGTACAATGTACGGCGTATAATCCTAACACACGAACTCAATAACTAGATAAATATACATTATTATGTTGTTTCGACTTGATATTTTGGCCTTTGGAAATATATGTATTCGTTTACGTGTACAAGTAATTATATTATTAAATCTTACTTGTACACGTGAACGAGTACATACATTTTCCAAGGCCAAAATATAAAGTCGAAACAAATAATTATTACGATATTCTCAGTAGACCAGAATACAGAAAAAACACCTTATATGACAACATTATTATTTGTACCCCCAAATCAGTATGCTCTCTAAATTCCAAAGAGTCAAAATATGGGACTAGACGTTTTAGAGTGGATCTCACTCTAAATTTAGATTGAAACACACTTAAAAATGGTACCATTGCAGTGGAATTTGATTAGATTTCAGTGGAATTTGATTAGATTTCAATCTTTTTCGAGTGAATTAATTTCACTCTAAAACGTCTGGAAGTGAATTTTTCACTCGAATGGAGTGAATTTGTACTCTTTGGAAATAAAAGAGTAACGGACAGCTTTGCCTCACAACATGTTTGATTAAAGCAAAAACAAGGGAGACAAATACACGCTCAAGTCCTATATTCCCACAAACAAAGACATTGTAGTTTAACATTTCGACTCCTTAGGCTTAATTACAAGCATAAAAGGCCATTCACTTAGGCTAGTCGTCATTAGGATGACATGTCGTTCCCCTGTGAGCGCACGCGTCCTTGGCGTTCGTGAGATTCATGTAATCAATAACAACAACGGAACGGGGGAAGTTCAGCCATCTATACCGAGGCTGGAACGCGCCATTGCGTTCCGCCGCGGGCAGGTTATTAGCAGTATTAAAACGATTCGAAAAGGTTACAAATAAAGAAAACCACAAATATTAGCCTGAGATTGTGTTTATAGAATCGATCCAAAATCGATCCAAACCTTTACAAGGATTTTGTGTTGTAGTCTATGTACATGTACTGGTTTGTTTTCGGGTAGTTTCAGGTGTTTTGTCCGCTCTCGATGTTTTGTTAATAAAGATTAAGGTCACCTAATGTTTTTCTTCTTTTTTCTCGTCTTAAGCCGTGTCCGCACTGGATAAACATTTTGGGTAACTTTACCATGACGCCAGGTAACATTCCGATGGGTTAATCTTCCCACCGTCCGCACTTGGATTTAATTGACGCGGGTAGAATTGCCGAGACCATGGGTAAACTAACCGAGCTGGCTCCAAAACAATAAAGAGGGCGCCCTGCGTGACCTATGACCGCGATTTGACGACCGGATCGTCTGTTCCCGACGCTAGCTCTCAACATTATTTTCTTCGTTCAAGTTTTCGTTCTGTCATTCGACCGGGTGATGAAAGATTTAACCGGGTGATGGAAGATTTAACCGAGACGTCGCGTCCGCACTGGATTTTCTGGCTCGGTTAAACTGACCTGGTCAATCTTCCTGGGCACCTTTGGCTCGGTTAAGTTACCTGTGAGGAAAGTTACCCAGGCTGTTCGCACTGGACTTGAAATGGGTAAGTTACCCATTGGCTCGGTTAGTTTGCCCAAATTAAGTCCAGTGCGAACAGGGCTTTATATTTTAATATAGGTTTTCCCGGCGAATTTAAACATAAATTCAATCATAACAATACACGGCTCATTCAATTTCATTTGAATGCTCCTTTGCATCAGCATTCAACAGTCAAAACAAGTAATTCAATTTAAGCAGTTATCATTCACTGGCCAAATAAGATCATTCTAATTCATGAGGTCGCAAAGATCATTTAATTTGGTAATAGCCAGCAGCATGAGGCTGGTCGGCCATTCATTTTCATCAATTGGCAAATTGTTTTGGCTTATGTTTGAAATGTTCACATTCAAATTCATTTCTATGGTACGTGCTTTCTGATTTGGTATGTGACTATTTAAAGGCAGATATTTTGAAGAGAATTAATTTTCACACTTATTCTGCGTTATCTTTAATTAAAGCGAATTTGAACGAAAAGATAGCTGCCCGTATAGTCAGTATAACTGAATGTATGCCAAATAACTATTGAAAAGTGTGTGAAATGGTACAACCACAGCCAAACGTGCATGGCGAGATACCTAGTAGTACCTTCAGTAATCATTGAAGATTAAATAAACTTCAGATATAAAGAAATGATTAGAAGAAATATACATATAAAACTGAAAAAAGGGATCTCTAAAAGAATTAAAAGGACAAGATTTTGTTTTGGTAAATTTTATAACGACCCTCTGATAATTGTAAGCTTTTGTTTCTTAAAAAAAATTGTTTAATTTTTGTAATTGGACATGGTCCGAGCATTAGCAGAAATAACGAAGAAAACATAAAGACCAGTGCAAACGATCACAAGGTTGTAGCGACAGATTTTGTTTTCATTTGAAACTCCTCACCATAACTTTTCCAACTTTACTTAACATTTTTCTAGATACGGGATACAGATTTTAATTTTAATCATGGGGTAACAAAGCACAAGGAACAATTGTTGCATTTAAAACAAAACACATAACGTAAATGAATTGCAAACAACACGGAAACGCATCTAACAAGAAAAACTCAAGTGCCAGTATATTGCCGTACAGCTTCCTGGAATAACAAGCCACAACAGTCAGGTTTAATTTGAACGCACAGAAGTGGAAGTTCGTTGCCTGTAAACAAAGAAGAAATGAAACCCTATAGCAAAAAAATAATGTGCGCTTCGATGCGTCTTATTTGACTTAATCTATTGTAGATAGCAGAAATTCAACTGAAGAATGGTGGAAGTGTAGTCTCGAGTGCCTATACATGAAATTGGTTGACGAAAACAAAAAATGGTTGCTAACTACAGGCCCATTAATTTCCTTGCCTCCTCAGATTACGCTCGGTTCAGACAGGCGTTCCACAGTCGCGCCCAACCAAATGAGTGAATTGAGTCGAACGTCTGAAACGAATAAGGGCGTCAAGGCGCGCCAGACTTATATCTTGTACCAAATGTAGCTACTTCCATAGCCCAAATGTTGCCAGTGTTGGTACCTAGAAAATGACGTCATTGCAGCGTCATTTGACCTCCTTTGACCAAGGATACGGTATCGTTTCCGTTGACAAGGTGCGCATTCAGCTAACGGTTCCTGTGGGCGTACCCACTAATACGTTGACCATTATCAATCATGTCTAAAGCGGTAGTCACATATTACGGTCATGAACGCAGTTGAATGTAGTTCATTTGACCGTAGTAGACCGTAGTAGACCGTAGTTGATCGTACTTCAACCGTAGTGCCGTGGTTACTATGGTCAACTACGGTCAACTACGGTCAACTCCGGTCAACTACGGTCAACTACGGTCTACACTACGGTCTACACTACGGTCAAGTAGGGTCAACTGGGGACTAGGGTCAACTAGAGTTAACTAGGGTTAACTACGTATATACTAGACTCACAGTACGATATAGGCATTCAAGGTGACCGTATAAATATTTTTAACATGTTGAAAACTTTTGGGCCAACTACGGCCAAATCATGGCTTTCCTCAAGGTCTACTACGTATCCTATCCAATAAAAAGCCGTGCAAAACAATACGGCCCTCCCACCGGTGCCCCGTCCAATCGTTGGCCAGATGACGACCGGTCGTTACATTAGGCTTTTGTTATTAGTAAGGCAAAGATAATGTTATATAATATTCAGCATGAATTAATTAATTTAAATTTATTTATTTAAATAATTTATTTAAGCTTTTTATGCGGATTGTTATAACAACAACGTAGGCCTACAGGGTACTATAGCTAAGATGCTAATTTAGTTGTGGAGTTTGTCATATTTGTTCAACTTCTATGCCTTGTATCGTGCCCGTTGGAGTCAGCGGGGAAATAGTAGCCTGGACAAATACGTTGCTGTAAGGATATACCATGCGTAGACATTTTAATTTATTTAGGTTTGATGAAAGCCGGTGGGGGGGGGGGGGGGGGGGGGGGTTGCTGGCCTTGGGGGGCTTTATTAAACTTCATTGCCTAATGACTGCAACATCTACAGTTGCTATATTTAGGTGATACTACTAGTGAATAATAAATAGCCACTCAGCTTGCTTCCAAGCTCGACGATGGGTGCAAAGGCTTACTATTCCTCGCCTCTTTATTGTTGTAATGTAAATGAGCCAACTCCAACCGCTCATTTTGGCGTGGTAGGGCTACCTAAATTATTATGAGCGAACACTAATGTTCTTTTAATTATTTTTCAAAAAAGCTCCCTGCCTCACTACCGAGAGCTTAATCGTCATTTGGGTGACTGATTGATACTATAATATTCACAACTTGGAACACAAACGAAGCGGAAATTTAGCGGTTTCATTATTGGCTTTTAGCTTTATTGAACTAGGAACAAATACAGTTAATATTTCATTTAGTTACTTTGGAGATTTCGGTAATGATCGCCACGTCAAATGTTAACCATAAATCTTACAATATTGTTCCTGCATACGAATAGTACAAAGATCGCAATTACTGTGTAAGTGTATTGTCTTTTCGGGGAAAATAGAATAGAAGTAAATATAATTTCATTCATTTTGATGAAAAAACAGAAAACATAAAGTGACTCTCACACTCTGCCGTGTAGGCCTACCGTGTGCCACCGTGCGCGAAAATGTCTGCAGACGGTGGAGAACGGCGAGGGCACACGGTGGTTCGTTATCAAAGCGGGCAACACGTTAATAGGGCGTTGGCGCTTATTTACACCCGGTGGGACCCGGCGAAAGTTTTGGGCATGTTCAAAACTTTGGCCGGCTGGCACCGGCCGCAAGTAAGCGGCAAGAGGACGGTGTTGAACGGTATGAGGACGGTATGAATACGTTATGAAAACGGTCACACTGTATGAACACGTTCACAACACGCTCATAACCCGTTACAGAACGGTGATGAACGGGCAAAAAAAATCCACCGTCTGCAACGGGTTGTAAGCGGGTTGCGAACGTGTCATGAACGTGTTGATACCGTGCCACCGTCTTCATAACGTATTCATACCGTCCTCATTACAGTGTTCATATCGGACTGCCAACGGGTGTTTCCAAAGCGGTACCGCCTGATTCTGACGGCGCCTTGACGTTCCCATAACGTCCTATAACGGGTCCATAACGTGTCCTTACCTTCACAGTAGCGTCATAATGCAGTAAATATGTGATCAAAAGATGAGGAGAAGTGTCGTGGAGTTTCCTTGAAGAAAAATGGAGAGCGGACTGACCGTTGCCGTTCAAATCGGGGTATTTATGGCAGTCGTGTCATGACGTCAGCAGTCCGGGGACTCGCTCACAGGACGCTCCGAGCGGTGAGGGGACGCTAAGTGACTGGTAGGTGGCTGCTACAAACCCGGTGCACACGTTCGAGACCCGATATGGGCCCGGTATGGAAACGGCCAAAATTTTCAACAAAAGTCAATCTGGGCGGTGAAGACGGTAGAAGCACGTTCAACACCCGGTATGCGCCCGGTGAGAACGGTCAGAAGATGGCAACGAAACGGTGAAAAGATTAATTTTATGAAGTTGTTTTTGCGGCCGGGGACAAGTTCGCTCAAAACCCAACGTTCTGGACTCTGTTGTTTTTTAATAGCCCGGCAGGTGGACGGTAGGCCTACACGGCAGAGTGTGAGAGCTCCATAATGCACATTTTCAATATCGATATGGTCACATTACCCAAAAGTAACCTGCTTGGCGGCCGAGCGGCGAGTTTTTAACCAATTCTGCCCGGCCACCGAGCGGCGGCCGCCTATGGCACCGCTCGTTTTTAGGGCATCGCTCGGTCGCCGCTGAAGTTTTAGCGCGGAGTTAACATTTGGGCGGCGCCTGCTCACTTTTCACCCGCCGCCCAAAATACGCTCGGTGCCTGGGCGGTCGCTGCCCGGGCACCTAATCGAGCGTTTGCCGCTGAGCGATTTAAGTCAAAAATCGAAGCCGCTAGGTCAGAGGCTGCCGACCGGTCGACGCCCGGTCGCCGCTGGGAGATCAATCGGTCACTGGGAGGCGAGTTCAAAATCGGTCGGCGTCCAGCAGCGCCAGCTCCATTCACCGCGACGTCTAGCCCCGTCGATTACCGGCCGGCCGCCGGGCAATTTCTTTAAAATCAGCCGGTGGCTGATGGGAGACCGCCCGGCAATCGGAGGGTCACCGGTCGGTCACTGCCGCGATTTCGCCCAGTTTTGACCTAAAATCGACCGGCGACCGACGGGAAATCGACAGGTCACCGCCCAGGCATCGCTGGGGCTCTACAGCCTGCTCGACTTCTCCAAAAATCGCTGGGCGATGCCTAAATTCCAGCAGCGACCGAGCAGGCTACTGATCGGTCGTTCGCTGCTCTGATTTGTGACCATAGCTTAAAGGTAGGATACACCATTTGCAGATATCGAAAAAACTTACTACCAAATTATTAAGAAATATCTTACTTAATATTTAAAAGTAAACAATGATTGTGGGCATCCAGCAAAACGATTGCGCTATATATCATGTAATTGGACGGCGATCGCGAAAAAAACCACTGCAACTGCCCAACGCCGGTTGAAAACGAATGCATTTGTTTGTGCTTTTCTTGCTTTTCTTAGCATCCATGATTGTAAAACTTTGGACAGGTCAGTAAAACGATATTTACTATTTAATACACCCCCCTCTAATTAACCCGATCGTGATAATTCAAGCAATTACCAATGGTGTATCCTGCCTTTAACAAATCTCACTCAATCGTTCTGGCTTGCTTCTAGGAGCTAAACCTGTGTAATGTCTTAAAATGAATGTTGTAAGGGGCAGGCATCTCAATACATGTAGGCCTAATTGCATTTTTCGTTTTTACGAAGAGACGCGCTTGTTGTGCACAAAATCAAGTAAACCGGACATTTTTGCAGTTAAGACTCGCTCCCCCTTTTATAACAAATTACACGGCGCTAATACCCGAGTCACAATTAAAGCGGAGCCCGGGCGGCGTGTGCGATTTCTAGGCATCGGCCGGCGTGTAGAGGTCGGCGAAAGATCGTGCGATATGGCGGTCACAGTCACAATTAAAAGTGCCCCGTACGCTGCCATGACGGGGCCCGGGGGGTCGCCGACCGGCGATCGGCCGACTTTCTTGGAAATGGGGTCGAATTATTGGCCCGTTTATCGGCCGGTGTCCGGCAGGCACTCGATACCCCTGCGGTATCCGGCAGGGTGCCAACCAATTTGTACAGGTCGTACGGCGGCCGGACGGGCATCTGTACACTCTAAAAACAAAGTGTCAAAATCCGCTGCGTAAATGTGTTGGGTACAAAAGTTGAGTACTTTCTTACCCAATTATTGGTTAAGTGGGGATTTGACCAGTACCCTTCGAAAAGTAACTTTGACCTTTTTATTGAGCAACCGAAAATATTGAAGTTGTAAGCAACGTTAGTGTAAGGAAGAACATTTGCCTAGCTACTAGGTCAAGTTGACCTTGCAGCGTACAACAAAATGGGCATTATGCCCGCAAATAGGTAAATATTGCCTCGAAATGGGTACATTTTGCCCATCTGTTGCCTTCTCGAAATGACATCGGCATTCAAGATGGCGGACCGTGGAGTTGCGAACGTGCTGCGAAAAATAGGATTCGAAATCGCCGATTTCTGGGTTTGAAGGTAATTATTTACTCTATACAAGGTACTGATCAATAAAATACGTTATTGTGAAAACGGGGGCTATGTTCTGCATTTGAAGTATGTTATATTTGTGGAAAAATAGGGTTGATGATTGGATTGCAGTGTCACGTTGTCAACAACGTATACATGTACACATGTAATGCGTTGTAACATTGAAAGTGTTCAAACCGCAGTAATTTGGCCTGAACGTCACTCCCTGTCATCAGAGTATGAAGCTAGGGTGGGGATGGGGGTGGTGGTGGGGGTGCGGGGGGGGGGGGGGGGGGGGGGGGCTGAGGCTGGTAATTAAATATGGTGAAATGTCGACAGTTCCCTGGTCAGTTTAATCAACACATGGATGATGGAGCTATAAACAATATTGCATGTATAAACTGAGGGGATTTTTTCAAGTTACATATTGCATTTCCCTTTTTATTTTTCTTTGCAGAAATGACACTGACACCGGGTATTCCAACCACTGATGATGTACACCATACAAGATTCGATTTTGAAGGTTGGATAAAGGATTTAATTCAATAATTAATACAAAATCATCACTAGCAAATTATTTAGTTGCTGTTGTAGAGGAAGAACACTAAATTTGTTATTTATAATATTCTGTATTGTTTGATTACAAGAGACAAAGTTCTAGCTGTGTTGCACACAAGGCTATACAACTTGCAAATTGATAATTTATTTTGTAGAATTTTGCATCTGTTTAATGAGAAGTTAAATCTTATTTTGTGGCTATGGTAAATTGAATCAACACACAACATGAAACAAAATACAATGTGTCAAGATACACAAAAGTAGGTTTGAGTGCATATACCGGTACATGTATAATTCACACAACAGCTGTTGTTTTGTGGTTTGTTTCACTTAATTTGTTGTAATTTTGTAAAAGTTTGCTATTATATTAAACTAATTGAATTAACTTTAGGTTTGAACTTACAAAATGTATGTGAAAAATATTTAAACATAACACTGGTAGGTTATTTGCATTGATGATTGTTTGAGGTGTGGTGAGTGTTAGGATTTTGCCTTTAAAAGCATGACATTTGGTTTGTCATGAGAAAGTAATCGGACATAGGACCACCACAGATTTATCCTTTAAATACAAGCAATAACAGCACAATTTTCAAAATGGCTGCCCCACTATGTGTGAAGAGATTCAGACCCAAATTTCTAAGGCATTACAAACTGTTTTAGTTAAATATGTTCACCAAATGAATGTAAACTTAAATCTTCATTTAATAACTGTCAATTAAAATAAACAATTGAATAAAGAAGGTGGAAGTAAAACTGGTATTCGTGTCCATGTCACTGGAGTATGCTGTACAAAAAATTGTTTTTATTAAATTGACACAACTGTTGGGGGAAAAGTGCTCAATAGCTGAGTAAAAGGCAGGATACGTACACAGGTGTTGGGTAACATTGAACCAACTGGGTATCAAAAGGGTAGTCATTTATTGGGTATAATTTTGACGCAACGAAATTGGGTAAGAATTTTGACGTCGCTGTTGGGTAAACGTTTTACACAGAAGTTGAGTAAATGTTGACACAACCCCTGTTGCGTAGCGTTTTACCCCGCAAACGACCATGTTCCCTTTTTACCACCACAAAGAGTAAGATTTTACGCAACATTGTGTACTTATTTCTTAGAGTGTAGTGTGCCTGTCGAGTGGCTAGCGATCAACGGCCGGCGGCAGAAGCTCTCCTCTGACCTTCTTAATGGCCCTGTCACACTAGAACGTTTTAGGCCAACGCGTGAGTAGCGCGTTAAAAATAGTTGATATGCTGGCACTGAACGCTGAACTTCCACAGAAAAAGTAAAGTTGAACCGTGATTTCAGCGTGTCCATAACGCGTTAATAACGGGTTCATAGCGTTCGCCAGCGCGTGAATAATGCGTTAGTAACGCGCTCGACGACTGATGAACGACAGCCCAGCGTGTGAGTAGCGCGGTCCAACGCGCGCCAGCGTACGGCAACGAACATATGATTAGTTGTACAAAAAGATGACGCGCTACTACAGTAATGGCCCTGTCACACCAGAACGTTTTAGGCCAACGTGTTGAAACTTCGGCAACACGCGATGCGTTCATTACACGCTGAGCGCGTTCCTCACACGCTACTTACGCGCCGGCATACGCTATGAACCCGTTATCAACCTGTATGAACACGCTGAAATCACGGTTCCACTTGACTTTTTCTGTGAAAGTTCAGCAATTGCCAGCGTATCAACTATTTTTAACGCGCTACTCGTGCATTGGCCTAAAACGTCCTGGTGTGGCAGGGCCATAACCAGTGTGTCGCTATCGTACGCCAGCGTACGCCAGCGTGTGAGTAGCGGGTTGATAACGATTGCCTAGCGTGTTCGACGCGTGAGTAACGAATCTAAAACGCGCCGCCAGCGTGTGCAGTCACACGCTGGCAAACGCTGGAAATTGTAGCTATTTTGAAGAAAAACAAATTCCTCAGCGTTTGACAGCGTGTCCCAGCGTGTGAGTAACGCGCTCATCGTGTTGCTAACGCTGGCCTAGCGTTGGTTAGCGTTTGCCAGCGTGTTGTCAAAATTACAACACGCTACTCACACGTTGGCCTAAAATTTTCTTGTGTGTAGGTCGCCCGGTTGAGGGAGAGGTTGGCGTTTGCACGCTATACCGCTACAACCTGGTTCTCGTTGCATTGGTGGCTAAAGAGGAGATGTAGTACTTGCACTATAGTCTTGCAGCCATCGTCCATATTATGGATTCCGTGGGAAACGCGTGAACATTTTGTTTTGAACATTGAAACTTGATCTTTGGACTCTAATGAGTTGATCTAGATTTGGTGCCATTTTTTCGGACACTGTTAACGCCTATTTTTATGCAAATTAGTTATGACGTCATAAAACGTCATAAAATTGACTGTTTCTCTCATTAAAAGACATATTTTACCATTATCACACAAACAAAACATACTTTAAAAGCATTTGTAACATTAATGTTGTTGTTAAGATTTAATATTTTCTTATGTTAGGTGTATAAAGTATAACACATGTTTTGTTTAAGCATAAATTTACTTATTTTATGCAAATTAAGGATATTACATCAAATTAAATACCTCTGACGTGAAATAACATGTGGAATTGGCATGAAACAAATGCCTTTTGATCACATTTAAAACATCTTACTTTTGTATTTTTAATCTTGCTTAACATCTGATAATTAAATTGCATAATGTCCTTGTTTATGCAAATTAGGAATGACGGTGTGAAGTTAAATATTCAAAACATAAAGTGACATGACAAGTCAGCATGTTAAAAATGCATACGAAAAATGCATACCATAATTCTATACAGATTATAGCAATGGGCATATAAAACATTAAGAGCAACATTGATAGGATGCCAGAATAATAACAAACCATTTTGACCTGTTTACAAAACTGTACGTATATACCCCAGAGAATATCAACCAAACCATCAAATGTCCAAGATGTCAAAACTCAGCAAAAGCAAATCCAGCAAGAGCAAGAGCAAGTCCAGCCAGCCACCACCGTCTCCGTCTCCATCCAGTTCGTCTTCAAGTATACCCTGCGGGCAACGTTCACCACTTGGCAGCGATGATGAATCTCTACCTCTATCCCTAGAATTAGACGATCAACCCGGCCCATCCACTTCTAGCAACACACCACCGGTCTCTGGCTCCCACCGTCTACCAGAGACAAAATTCAAAGAGGTGAAAGCCTTAGCAGAAACGATCAACATTTTGACTTCTGCTAAGGATTACCATAATCGACAGATACAATCTTTGTCCAAACATGTAAAGACCACCACACCACCTCCATACCTGGAAACCAGGGTAAAGCCACCAAGACCACACCGATCGGTGCAACTCCAAAAATCGTTCACAGAACGTTGGAGTAAATTGCAGAGCCGTACATCGCCGCTTTTTACAAAAGTCGCACTTGAAGAGTACGCGCCAACTCAACCTGGCGGAGTCGAAATACACCGACACAAGACGAGCTGATCAGGAAAAGCTTGCTGAATACCAAGGCCAAGACCACCAAACAGCACAACAGTTGCTGGGTTTCTTCACAAGGCCCCGACGATCAAGAGGCATCAGAAGGAAACATCCCTACTAAGAATCTCTTCAACCACAATAAACCAAACGGTCTTTTTCAAGACTACCACAACTTCTCAAAAGAGATAAACCGTTTTTCTTGTTTACATTGTGCCCCATTTAATTTCCACACAGGAAAGCAATGGCAAGAAGAAACCTAAATAAAGAAAGAAAGAGATCCCTTAGCAAACAAAAATCAAACCTTTTCTCTGGCAAATGCAAAAGCAAAAAAGCCAAATCCAATCAACAACAACAACAATTATTAGCAGAACAATGCGAATCATTTATAACCAACCTATCCAAAGCAACATTATCGCATACCGAGAAAATTGCTTTAGGAAAAGGCCTCAACTTCGTTCCCACTCCTGCTAAACCACAACGAACATCACTCGTGAGTGAAATAAAGACATTCAATCGAAAACTTCGAGTTGCTTTCCTAATGCGTAACAAACGCTCTAAAAAACATCTTTGGAAACCTTCCAATATCTCCACAAAACATCATCCCACCCACCCCACGTTTTCAAAGCGTTCATTTACGGAGAAACACTCCGATACGCTAGAAACACCACCAACAAGGATGATTACAAAAACAAAGTCAAATCTTTCTCAGAGAAACTAGCCACCAGAGGTTACAAACTCACGGAAATTGAAAAAGCAACAACCAAAGTATCGCATTCCGATAGAACCAGATTGATACACGGAACCGTAGTGAAAGACAAATCCAAACAAATTCCACTTGTCTTCTCCACTACGTACAACCCAGCAATCAACCACCGTGACTTACATCAAGCAGTTAACAAACATTGGAACTTTATCCAAGGAAATGAAATACTCTCGGAAATATTTCCTAAACCCCCGTTCATTGCTTTCCGAAAAGCCAAAAACATCCGGGAAAAACTAATACGAGCCAAGTTACCACAAGTGCTCAAACCACTCCCACCCAACTCCGGCTTTGAAGAACTTATTGAACATGATCAAACCCTCAACATACTGCTCTCTTTACTAGAGGAACAACACGGAACCAACTAAAGTACATGGCTTTGTTCCAAACACTTTACCTTACATACGCACTGTGGACATTCCTTTGTCTTCGTGTAGTTAACAAACTTTGACTAAATACTAATTTTTCTCGCTTCCCCAAAACAAATTTACCCTCAAATTTGGATTATGGGCCTCTCAGCTGTCCCTTCTATCTTTTCTATATATAACCCTAACCCGTTTTTCCTCTAGCGCTCTTTTTCGGAAACTGAAAAACAGATTGTGGACGTGTGCAAGTCCACAAACCGTAACCTCTTCCCGCATCGTGTGGACCTATATTGTTCGGAGGTCCACAGTGCGTATGCAAGACTAACTCACGATCACTGATTGGACCACACCCAACCCACACACCCTGCGAGTTAAAACCGATTCCTTACCATGGAATCAACTACCTGCAACTGACGAGTGTCATAACAGTAAAGACACGAAAGCATGCTATTGCTAACACAAGAGAATTTGCGATTACAATTCTCCCCTCGCACCCCCAAATAAAATCACATTTGATTTATCTTATACCAACAACGGTCATCTAGTCTTTTGTGTTCGCCCACTCCATTTATTTCGGACATAACGGGCCTAGACTAATTCGTGCTTAATTAAGCCATACAAGTCACAGAGAGAGAAATGTCACTGGATGGGAAAGCGCCATCATTCTTTTAACCAAAGAAGGAAACAACAATATTAAGGTGTCAGGTTATATGAACATATACCAGAAACATATTTCTCAACCAGGAACACAAAACAAAGGAGATTATTTAGCCATATCGTATAGCAAATAGCTCTCCAACATATCCAATATGTTTTTTTAGAAACAGTGAATTTAAATGTTTTTATCAATGTCATGAACAAAATCAAATAGGGTTGGTATTTTACAGTCCCCCTGTAGCGTGTACAGAGAACATATTGAAAACCCTCATGTAAAATATAGCAATTCATGACATCATACTTAATTTGCACAGTACACTTATAAGTGGTCCCAGAAAATGGCACCATGACTCAAATTTCATCTATGGCTATAAGCTTTGTATTCCTGCATAGAAAACAAAATGTTCATGAATTGGGTTAGTATTTTACAGTCCAGCTGTAGCGTGCAAAAAGAACACATTCAAAACCCTATTTAAAGTATAGCAGTTTATGACGTCATACTAAATTTGCATAAAAGTACACTTATTAGTGCCCCGAAAAAATGGCACCATGACTCAAGTTTCATCTATGGCTATAAGCTTCTTATTCCTGCAAAGAAAACAAAATGTTCATGAATTGGGTTAGTATTTTACAGTCCAGCTGTAGCGTGCAAAAATAATATATTGAAAACCCTATGTAAAATATAGCAATTTATGACGTCATACTTAATTTGCATAAAAGTACACTTATTAGTGCTCCGAAAAAATGGCACCATGACTCAAATTTCATCTACGGCTATAAGCTTTGTATTCCTGCAAAGAAAACAACATGTTCATAAATAGGGTTAGTATTTTACAGTCAAGCTGTAGCGTGCAAAGAGAATACATTGAAAACCCTATGTAAAATATAGCAATTTATGACGTCATACTTAATTTGCATAAAAGTACACTTATATGTGCTCCGAAAAAATGGCACCATGACTCAAATTTCATCTACGGCTATAAGCTTTGTATTCCTGCAAAGAAAACAACATGTTCATGAATAGGGTTAGTATTTTACAGTCAAGCTGTAGCGTGCAAAGAGAATACATTGAAAACCCTATGTAAAATATAGCAATTTATGACGTCATACTTAATTTGCATAAAAGTACACTTATATGTGCTCCGAAAAAATGGCACCAAGACTCAAATTGTATCTATGGCTATAAGCTTTGTATTCCTGCAAAGAAAACAAAATGTTCATGAATTTCCCACGGGATGACAATGGCTGCAAGACTACTATGAAAATTGTGTGATAAACTGTGTGTAGATGTAGATGAGCCGCTTTTTTTACCCTGCGAGCCCCGGCCGATGCATGACCGATTTCAGGCTGGGCGCCGGCAGGGCGCCGTCTGGCCCCTGCCGATTTTCGGCCAGGCACCGCCAAGTCGGCCGGACGCCTGGCGGCACCCGGCCGGCGTGTGGGCGGCGCCTGGCCGATATATTGATTGTCTGGGTTGTCCAAAATTTGGCTCGGCGCCCGCCCGACGTGTGCGATGTCCTGCCGGACATCGGCTAGGCATCGACCGATTTATTGGCGATCAGTTTGCGATGCGAAACGCCGCACCAGATTTTAAGTCCGAGTTAAAAGTAACTCGATGCCCGCCCGATGCCAAAAAATGACCCGGCAGCCTCAAGGAGTCCCGTGGGGCCCCGGCCGAAAATGCCTAGAAATCCGCCGCAAACTAATCGCAAACCCATCGTAAGCCAATTGTGACTGGGGTATTAGTAAGTACACTGAACAATTCGTTTTCACGAAAAAACGGGTATCTTTGCTGATAATCTTAGCTAAAAAAAACATGTTTTTTTGCAACTATTTAAAAACGTTGACATACCCGTCTCTTCTTGAAACCGGTGACGTATTCATGCAAATAAGTTTGAAGGAATTTCAATGTGAACAAAGAAATTAGCAAGGCGGTACTTGAACCAGCGACCTCCGGTACAGTGCTCCACTATAACTGAGCTATCTTACCCTAGTATTATGGCGGTCTCCCAAATTGTCAGTATCTTTGTTCGAGGGCGATAGTCAGAAGTCATAAACAGCACCAGAATTCGATGTGGCCAGGGATCACGCTCAATGTTACGATACAACATAGGAAGCGACATTGTGGGAATCACTCAATAAGGATATGACATTTTATCTTTAATACATAAATAAATCACAAGGGAAACTGACTAGGTAAGTTTGCATATATTTCAGGGTAAACAAAGAAATTGGCAAGGCGGGACTCGAACCAGCAACCTCCGGAATACTGGACCGGTGCTTTACCAACTGAGCTATATTGCCCTATAAGTTCCAAAATTGTCAGTATTTCTGGTCGCAGTGGTTACAGTCATCATGTAATAAAGTTTAATCATAACCGTACATATTATGCGATTGGGCATAAGCTTCAATTTGAGACCAGTTTCAGGTCGTTTACTTTTCGGTTGGCTGAGCAATCATTGTTTGAATGAGGTGGAGTCAAATGCCATTTTGTTACATGTGTACATTGCTTGATAATATTTTTGTTTGCTTTGCCTATTCCTTTGCAGGATGGGCTTTGGGACACTGCACTGTACAAAATAACCGTAACAGAAACGAACAAAAAGGGTTAGGGTTAGGGTTAGGGTTAGAGTTTTGGACGTAAAATTACGGTAGTGTGACTTGAAAATATCACGCGGACGTTAATTTATGCAAAGATTATATAAATTTACAAGAACACTGTCAAAATACAACATATTTGTGTAAATATACAGCAACACCAACAGTGTTGTTTATTTACAACGAATCTACTGTTATCGAACATGAATCTTAATATTACGCAGCAACTGACTAATCAGAACTCACGAAATATGTCATGTTAAATTGTGGTGTTTTGTAAAAAAAAACACCTTTCTTGAGCGAAATGTATAATTATTATTCCTACGAATCTATGATCCAATTTAGATTTGCTGCAAACATAAGTGAGCAATCGCATGAAATTTCTTTTTGTATTTAAATATTTAAATATTTATGGTGAAACTGTGACTTCACCATGGCACGAAAAGCTGAATATAAAAGTAAACCACGACAGGTTCCAGTATAGTGTTAAGTAGGTTATTGTAGAATTTGTATAGTAATGGGTAATATAGTTATTTGGTTCTCACTTTTGTAAATTGTAAAATTGCAGTTACTATGGTAACCTATCTAATTTTCAGCAACGTACTGTATATTTGTTATACCCTGTATTTTTACAGGAATAGAAAGGTACATTAACGGGGACAGTAATGTAAACCGACAGCTTTTAAAAGCCGTCAAAAACAGCCCGCCCCCCGTTAACATTTTACACCGTTTTTTTTTTTACAGTAAAGTACTGGCGTCCAAACTGCCAGAAATTTCCCGTAAAATTACGATTTTATTTTTGACAGTGTGATTACATAGCTTACATCAGGTTTGTTGGAAATTGTATGATGGGCACTTCATTTGACATGAATTTGTAGGTGACACATTAGCAGAGATCGTTTGTGGTTATAGCATATGCTTTTTTGTTTAGGGAGTCTGGCATTGATAAGGAATGCATAAACGCTATCCTGGTCAACCTGTTTCTGAAAAGGCAGTTCCATGATGACTTTGAATGGTGTTCACACTATGTGTTCTTGAATTATAGAATCGCAGTTTCACCATTAAGTCACCGTGAGTTAAAGGTCAAACTGCATTCCCATTGTTCAATAACTGAGAGTGTCAAACCATTGTTTTAAATATTCAATTTATGTTTCTGTTGATAGAAGGTTGTTTTAAGATGAAGCAAATGCTTTTGTTGAGTTTTGTTTATATAATAGATGATGTTAAATTCAATTGTTATCTAATAGTAACATGTAACAAATGTCATTTTACCACGCCTCATTCAAACAATGATTGCTAAGCCAAACAGAATGTAATCGACCTGAAATTGGTCTGAAATTGAAGCTTATGCCCTATAGCGCATCTATACCATATCATATATAGGCCCTATATATATATATATATATTGATGATATTGGGCTTTTCTATAATAATGGCTTTGTTAACTCTATTTCGTTTTTGTGTGAGACACCCTGTTACAGTACAAACTTGTTTCTATATTTTACTGTTTCTTTGAAGTGTGATGGCGGAATAGCTACGGATGTAATGTATCGGGCACTTTACAACACCACAACGACTAAGATCATGATACTTGGCGGCGCCTGCTCTTTAGCCACGGAACCCACGGCCCAAGCTTCCCACCACTGGAACCTGATACAGGTTTGTCTGTCATCAATAACAGTCTGTTACTGGTCGCTTTGGTATAGCAGAAAAAACAATGTATATCGTTATGAAAGTCATATTACTCATACTAGACGACGACCTTAAAGAGGCAAAGATGTTTAATAATAAAAACCCGATTGTACAAATGCATCGAAATAATGTGCACGATTAAGGTATCAAAGAAAAGACGAAATGTTAATCTCCTTAAATGTAGAAAACTTTAAGACAAATAGGTCATTAGGTTTGCACAGTTAATCAATTAAGAGAAGTGTCTGTTTGTGAAAACGGAAAAAACACCGATAAGAGTTTGAGAGTCACAAATTAAAGTGACCACCAAAACTCTAGTTGTTTGGTTACCGTCATGGTTTCATGGCAGCTGAAAAGTGTTCGCCTTTTGCGGACGTTTACCACATGTGTGCGTTGGTGCCATGTGCAATTCATGAAAAACGCGCAACGTCTATCGTACATTGAATGAAAGCGACATGCCACAGCGCATGCGAGTATTTTAGCAATGTAGCGTTATGACAGTCATATTACTTATACTATATGACCAATAAAGGAGGCAAAGTTGTTCATTAATAGAAACTCAAAGCCGTGTTGTGGAAAATAATTGCACTACTAAGAAATCGTCACGAAGAGGCAAATTTCGCCTTTCTCGGTCTGAACAAACATTCAAGAAATTCGCGTGTAACGTTGGTCTTTTGTACTTAACAATTTAAAATGTACAAATGCATCGAATGTGCAAGATTAAGGTATCGGAGGAAAGAAGAGATTCCAATCTTTTTAAATGTAGCAAACTTTAATAAAAACAAACCCGATACATTTTCAAAACGCCCTGTGGCTGTAAGCGACAGTATGAGCACATTATTTTCCCCCACTGCGCCTTACTAAGCGCATAATTTACTTTAGTGTACTTATTACACTCTGTTGGTAACCACGTTTTAACCCTTTTTACTAAACACAGTGGTCACTGTTATAGAGAGTGATGCTTGTAAAGTGGCCCTCACACCGGCCTTACGGGGTCGTTACGACGTTTATGGCGGCGTTGCGGTGAACATTTCTTGTAGCATTCGTATGGATCCTTAAGTGTCCGGGAAGGGTCGTGATTTATTACGAAATTACGGCAGTGCTACGGAAATCTAGACCGCAACGCTTCCTCAACGCCTCCTCAACGCTTCCGCAACTGCCATAACACGACCGTACGATTCCGCAAGGTCATCTTAACCATTCGCAAGGATTCGTAACAATTCTCCCTCTCCCGGTACACTACTTCCGGTACACAGCTTGAGATTCAGCACACCCTAAGTCGGTATTTGGCGGCTTAATCAAGGGCAAAGTGACTAGATACAAACGTATATGCACCCATGTTAAAGACTTTAAACTCTAAAAACAGAGTGTAAATTTTCGTTGTTTAAAGTTATTGCGTAATAAAATTGATTATTTTGTTAAGCAATCACTGCGTTAAACTCCAAAACGTTTTGACGCACCACTTGTGTAAAAAAAACATTCGTCTAATGCGCATCCAAAAGGTAAATATTACTTTAAAATGCGTACTTTTTGAACCCTGCTCATAAAATTGATCAACGCGTCGTTAGTTGTAATCAGAGTTGCGCAAACGATTACGCAAGTTGAAGTAAATTGTGAGTTAGCCGCATGCGGATTATAGTGGCAGTGTGCACGCGCCCGCCGCGCGGTGTTTTGTGCATTGTGTATACATGCTGTTGTTGATCCCGCAAAGACGTGAAAGATGGGCGCTTCGCTGAGTTGGACAGAGTGCAGGGGCTTGCAGAGCTAATCCCAATTTGTTAACGTAAGTTTCCCCTTTTTGACTCTTTTAGTATCAACGTGTATATTTCTGTATACCGTAGCCAATTTTCGTATACACAAAAATTGCCCTCTTCATTCATTTGTCGTATTTATTGGCCGTTGTTTTGTCCAGTCCAAACCTCAACCGGCAACATAGGCTAGTGTACGTTCATGTTGGCCTAGCGTAAAAATGACCTAAATCATGTTTGTGCTAAGATAGTGAATTGTTAAACCGGGGGCTGCCTAAGTTGTAAGTTGTAGTTGTAAGTACGGAATTATGTGGTTAACAGAGCCACACAAACTCTCAAAATAGATTAGCCACATGATACTACCATACTTTTATTGCAGTTAAGGCAAACAGTTTATTTGTAACAATTGTAACAATTTTGTGTTTTTCAGGAGGGCACAAATCTTGAAGATTTTCTGAGCAAGATCGACGCTTCTACCATAGGCCAGCTCTTCATCCAGGCTCTGGGGTGAATTTTGCCAACCACAACAAACATTTTTGATTGTCGAACGACATGCACTCCCAGCCGAATCACTCCTTGCAGCTGTAGACCTGTGCTACAAAACCTACCAGATATTGGACCTTACTTTAATATCCCCCACAAGCAACCGCTATCTGGTATTTCTTGGACAGCTTGGTATGGGGCTTTATTCCGGGGGGGGGGGGGGGGGGGGGGGGGGGGTGAGTGAGCAGGGCACTATGTACTGTGTACTCGAGTTATACAATTGCTATAAATGTAAACTGCCTAATTTGTTGAATTTTTGATGTTACAGTCAGTATACTAGACTTCACAGTGAAACTGATGAAGGCACCAGAAACAACGAGAGTGCTTTATGCATTTGTACTTGAGTTATACAATTGCTAACAATGAAAACTGCTTAATTTGTTGAATTTTGGATGTTAAAAATTCTAATCAGTACAGACTCCACAGTGAAACTGATGAATGGACCAGAAACAATGACAGTGCTTTATGCATTCGTACTAGAGTTATACAATTGCTAAAAATGAAAACTGCATAATTTGTTGAATTTTTGATGTTACAAATTCTTAAAACCAGTGGAATTTACAGATTTACAACATTAAAAGTACACTATTCATTTTATGCAGATAACTATTTTCTCTGTTGAAAAAAGCTAGATAGTGCAAGGCTGGCTTGCAACTGTTTGTAAAATTGTATACAGAATCAAAAGCCCCAGATGTGTTGCCACTTTATTCAGAATGTAATTCATAATACAAACTAATTGCAGTTTTATACAATAAACACTTGTAATTTCAAATTAAATACAATGTATTAATGTTTATGTTATTGTTTATACCTTTACACAGAACAGGGTCAAAACAACATATCGTTGGAGTAAAAATGAAACTTTTACTAAAACTTGAGTAAAATGTAGCACAATGTGTGCCCAAAAGTTTGGCCTAGCACGAGTTGGGCAAGAATTACTCAACAAATGGGTAAACGAAAACATTACTCTCTTGGAGAGTACACTTTTAAACAACTTTTTAGAGCAAGACATTTTACGTCTTTTATAGGGTAAAACGACTACGCAGTCCAAGAGTAAAAATTTACACAACCTCTGTTGTGTCAAGTTTACCCTCATAACGACCATGTTCCCTTCTTATTGTCACAAAGAGTAAATTTTTATCCAACATTGAGTCATTTTTTTCCTAGAGTGATAGGAAGAGGGTTGAATTCTTCAAAGGCAAACTTTAAAAGTGCGGGTACACAAACGAAGACCTATAGCCCTCTTTCCTCAAAGGAGCGAGACTTCCGCGGACTCTAAGCGTGAAACAAAACCT
Organism: Crossaster papposus; assembly: GCA_037893245.1. NCBI lineage: Eukaryota > Metazoa > Echinodermata > Asteroidea > Velatida > Solasteridae > Crossaster > Crossaster papposus. Next base: position 48,459 of record JBAIAA010000255.1, on the reverse strand, counting down.
AAAACAATATCCCACTGGTGTTCGTCCTATCATACTACCCACAAGTCGCGCACCCAGCCCTCAAACGGGCTATTTGATACCCAACCCATCTTGGCATACAAACGGCACAAAAACATAAAAGATGAACTTGTTCGATCTAGGACTAAAGCATCTCCACAATCCAACCAAGAAGAAAACAATCTGGATGAGGAAAATGTGCAAATCCTATTGGAACTATTGGAAGAACAAAACAATGATAACAGAAATTGAACTTAATACTAAAACAAAATAAATAAGTCAAGATACCCTCCTTTCGATCATTACCCCAAAAAGCCGGTAATTGTCCTTGCCATCTGTCCTATAAACCGACATACAATCCAACCAAGAGGAAAACAATCTGGATGAGGAGAATGTGCAAATCCTATTGGAACTATTGGAAGAACAAAACAATGATAACAGAAATTGAACTTAAGACTAAAACAAAATAAATAAGTCAAGATAATCTCCTTTCGATCATTACCCAAAACATCTGGTAATTGTCCTTGCCATCTGTCATATAAACCGACACACAAATAAAAACAAGAAAAAGGAAAGTAAACTGAAAAGATGGTGACTGATGAAGTGCATGGAATAGCACAAAAATATGCTCAGCTCCCCTTCCAAAAAAAGAGAAAAAGATAGAGTGGACGGCATATTATCACCGTTTATAATCAATCATGTTTACACAGCGTTTTAGCTAAAACAGTTTTAGTTAAAATGGTCGATCACCACGGGTTGTCGGTCGTAAAATTAAAACACCGAGCGTTCAGACACTGTTTTAAGTATAGCGAGTTTTAACTTCATAGCGTTTTATCTCTGCGGAGTTTTGCTTCCGAAAATAGCAATTGTAAGTAAACAAAATACACAGACAGCAGAAATATAACAAGCGTTTAAACATAACAAAAAGTGCACGTATTGAAGCTTGGGCCGTGGTAATTGAAAATCGGACGCATTATTTCGAACGTGGCCGTGCAAAACACGGCAGACACGGCTGGCTGGCTAAGACCTTGGCCGCGTGGGTTATGCGGCGTGTGGCTACACATAATGGCCCTGTCACACCAGAACGTTTTAGGCCAACGCGTGAGTAGCGCGTTAAAATAGTTGATACGCTGGCAAACGCTGAACTTCCACAGAAAACGTCAAGTGGAACCGTGATTTCGGCGTGTCCATAACGCGTTGATAACGGGTTCATAGCGTTCGCCAGCACGTAAGTAACGCGTTAGTAACGCGCTCGACGACTGATGAACGACTACCCACACGCTGGAACACGCTGTCACACGCTGAGGCAAAAATACATTTTTCAACATACCTCAAAATGTTCAGCGTTTGCCAGCGTGTGACTATTTCTGGCCATTCATTATTATGGCACGAATAACGTTTAGATATGGGTCATGAAAAATAGGACAAAGTTTACTGACCTTTTGAAGGCCATCAAAGGAGATTCCCGGCTTACTCTTTTCACAGCATGGGCACTTATTATTTAACAAGTTGGGGTTTAAAGAGTAACATTAACCTTATAAATAACTATAAAATAATTAAGAGTATAATTAACCTCTGGAACGTCACCAGGGGTCAGATATGAAATGTTCCTGTAAAAAGACCTCTGACATAAACTTGGGCCATAGGAAAGTGAAGTTTTGAAGAATACTTTAGTAATTAAAAAAAGAATTAAAACAATTAAATAAATAACTACATAAATACACATCTTTCAGTTGTCGTACGGTGCCTCGTCTCCGGAGCTTTCTAACCGCGAAGTGTATCCCCGTTTCTTCCGGACGTTTCCCCCGGAGTCTATCTTCAACGTGGTCTGGTTGGCAGTGATAAAGGAGTTCAAATGGACCAAAGTCGCCACCCTACATCAGTCAGTTGATCTCTTCTCGCTGGTAAGACCCTACAGGCTTTAGTTTTGCCCATGACCCTTGTGTTATTTCGGCGCCCGCGCGTGCCCAGATTCGTTAATTTCGTGTCTCTTTTTCAAATCCCGGCTTCGTGTACGTTTTGGTCTCACGCATGCATAGTTTGAAAAATGCAGCTGAATCCATGTTTGCATTGGAGACGGCGTTTGACAACCGTACATTATTTTGGATCCTCACAAGGGTCTTGCGTTAGTTGGCAATTTAAACCTTAGTTTTAGACGATTCTCCCTCGCTTTTCCGAGGGATCCAATCAGCGACCGAGTTTGAGCCTCATCATGAATTATTCATTATACGCAAATACAAAGGATATGACTGTGTGTATATAACACACAAGTGTATGTGATTGCGCGAAATGTGCAGTCGATTAATAGCATTGTGTGGTCAGTCTTCACGGGGTAGTGCAAGCTACAGCCAACCTGCGCGGCCGCGCACCGTACCGGTCTAGTCGAATCTAGTTCCGCTGCAGCATCGTTATGTTATGGTGCCGCGGCGCGGGAGCGTTTTTTTTATTTCAGTGTATCGAACGTACGTCAGTATTACTAGCCTCAAATCTAGTGAGGTCGTGCGTCATTTTGGTAAACACTACGTTTCTCTAAAATCTAAGGGGGAATTATAATTCGTTTAGGAGGTTTTCACCTTAGAGCAAGATGGTTTTACTCATCACAAATTTAAACAACAAAAAGAAATCCCTCTGCACCCGCAGTCACAAATAAACGCTGGGGCAGCCATGACTTGCTTTGTCGATGTACGTGTACATACGGGTCAATCGCGGCGTGTCTGGACATGTTTTGCGTAACACATTAATCCTCAGGTCTGCACGTATTTGCTTAACCGTCCATCATTACCACGTGATATGAATACTGCAAATATTACAATAGTCTGACCGCGCCCTCAATGAGCCAACTCATCCAAGACCTTTGAGTGATCCAGTTCGCGGTGATAGCGGTTCGTCTGGAGATAGCGCCCTCTATAACATCGGTGGTTTGTGTCAGTGATCAGGGAATAAACAACACGAAGGTCTTAGAACCAAGACTATACATGCTTGTAACAACACGTACACACATTAGCAAATAAACTAATCTGTCAACAACTGGCCAAATGAGGGCAGTACAACTGCGGTGTATTTTCTGTTGTCTTTTCGAGACGTCACATTGAGAAGGTTGCACTGACCTCTACACCTGGACGGATCATTGTCCATATTCTGCTGTGCTAACACTTGAAGTCGGCGCGAACTGGAAGTGCAACATGGCGGACCCGAGACGTCACTGCTGTGAGCCAATGAAATGTCCAGGTGTAGAGGTCAATGGATTTACTCTGTACATTTTGTATTTATAAACATTACGTAATACGTTTCGTACCAACACCTGGACATTTAATTGGCTCACAGAGTGACGTCGTGGGTCCGCCATGTTGCACTTCTCCGCATGCCGACTTCAAAATGAAACAATGATGATCTGTCCATGTATAGAGGTCAGTGGAAGGTTGCCTCGCACGGTACAAAGGTTAAAAAGCAGACATTTTCTCCGTGCGCTCAACGTGAACACTTGCGCAAAGTCGCTAAACCACATTTACTTTAGTAAAATTATGCAGATAGGTAGCATTTTAACGAAGTCCATCCTCTGAATAATAGCACCACTCATGTGATTGTAAAAGGGTTTATTATGGTATCGTCTACAAAATTAAACAGAGTCACATCATTCTATTCATGTTATGAGCAATGGGTTATACTTATAACATGATTTATTAATAATAATACAAATATTAAAACGCCCAAATGGGCACTTTGGGAGACAATCCCAAAGAGTCGTGCTGAAAATGGAAACTGCCCTAACTTTTTTACCCTAACCCTTTTTTTCTAAGATCTTCGAAATTTATGCTATTTAGACCCAAATCTGTCTTCCCGAGCAAAAATAACTCCCAAATATCGTTTTGTGGGGTAGCTAGACACTTAGGGAGACATTGAAATGTCTCCCTAAGTGTCACTGTTTCCCAAGTGAATCAAAATATCGTTTTCTAGCGCCCATTGTAAGCGGTGGGAATGAGCGAACGAGAGACACTACAGTCGTGGTAATAACAATGGCGGGCCATGCTTATTGGATATAATGGCCGTTTTTAAAACCCCAGCAATATAGGCTCCATCATAAATAGCTATACATGCCCAGGATATTAAGGTGCTTAACGTTCACGCTTAATGAAGCACGCAGAGTGAAGCATAAAGAGTTGAAGCATAAAGAGTACACACCTGTACCTGATCGCTCGCTGTACCTGTACCTGATCGGAGTTTCGTTGGACAATAGACAGCTTAAATGATTAAATAAGCCGTTTCGGGGATACCGCCATATTGGATCTGTACAGCGCCCTTCTGAAGCAAGATTTACAGAGGAAACCCACCCTTCGCCTTAGGCAGCAATGCAATGCATTTCTGAGATGTAAATATCAGACCCTTTCATCCCATGAGGTCGACTGTTCCGGCGCTTTTCGCATTAATACATTTTCTGGGCTCCTGGTCTAAAGGGGTCAATGGGAGTGAACAAGTCTCAAGATGTATTCACAAAATACATAGGTTTTACTTTAAAACAACTAACTAGGGTTAGGACCGGGGTTAGGATTATGTTTTGGGTGGGGTATTGTATAGTATATTTGTGTGTATGAACCTTGCTATCTTAGTGAGGACTTGGTAACAAAAGATGTCAGTACTTTACACATACCTGAAACCTTCTGTGGAATTGGCCAAGTCCACACAAGGTTTCCCCTCTTGGATAAAGAACGCTAGAGGTAGAACGGGTTAGGGTTACATATAGAAACATTGAAGGGGATTGTCCTGGGTCGCAAATGTGGATTGAAAAAAACTTCATAGTGTGAGAAATATTATTATTTGGTAAAATGTGATAGTAAGGTTTGCATACATGTGTGTTCTTGTCTTGCATTACGATCGAGGATCGAAACACAAAAGAGAACAAAGGGAACAAAGGATCCTCGATCGACGGTTTGCTTGTCCGAATTCTGTCCTCGATCGACGGTGCAATGGCAAAGCAATGGGGATTGGGTTAAGTAAAGGAAGAAAGGAAAACACAATATCGATCCTCGGTCGTTATGTGGTTCACGACTGCGTGCGTGAGCGTGTGTTGGGATACCAAAGTAATTCGGACACGGACTCACTCACAAGATGGCCGTAATGATAGCGAGTTCCACGAACCAATTACCTAGCCTGAACTCCAGCGATGAACGTGCGTAATTAATCTCCCATTGTTTCATCTTTAAGGCAATGTCTGACTTTCAACTGGACACCAAGGCCATGGGCATTGAGATCTTAGCTGCAGAAAGCTTTGTGGACGATCCTGCCCTACAAGTTGAAAACATCAAGGTACTTCAGAAATCTTGTTTCTCTTGCCGTATTTTGACCCCGAGCCTTATATCTGAATGTGAGTTCCCATTGTACACGTAATTTGCTTTTCATGTTTATTCGTTTACGCTTTCATATTGGCAGAATACTGGAGCCCGTATTATTATGGGAAATTTCTATCCAAACATGGCGAGGAGAGTTTTCTGCGCTGCCTACCATCAACAACTGTATGGCGCCAAACATGTTTGGTTTGTGCCGGGTAGGTTTATTGCTTCTCCTCATTGTTTATGCTCATTGTATTATGGACGACCACTGCATTTGTCGAGGTTCTCTAAAAACTGCTTTGTACCCGATCGATATTGTATCATTAACGGATAAGGCCCCCACCAATGCGCGTCAATTCTTTTTTTTCTAAAAATTGTGGTGACAAAAAAAAAAAAAAAATCAGCTGTTGCTACAACTAATGATAACATTCTACAACACTGCTCAGTGAACTGCATAAAAATAGATCAAAATGGCAAAAAGGTTGCAACCAACACAGGCCGTTTTCCAAACCCCAGCTTGGGCTTTGTCTCTGCGTTCATTCCTATTGCCAATTTACACAGATGAAGCCTCAGACGAAACGAAGCCGGGGCGTGGAAACAGCCGAAAAAGGGTCATATCAACCTCGTTTCAGTGTGATAAATCAAGACCTAATGATGTTTACAAACGATAGTTAGACAATGGGACGAGGTTTTTCAGCTGATCGCGGTCAAACTATGCACACGTGCACGCACACATCTTGATAAAGACCTTCAATCGTGGACGGGGCATTGTCCGACCGTCTTCCCTCTTTTGTTTATACTCTAACGTTTTCGGATGATCCCATAGGATTTGTACACGAGAAAAGATCGTGGACGTTTTGTCAATCGTGGACCCATTGTTTGACTCCCAATTCTTTTGTCCAACGACCACGATTGCCGGTCAATACAAACGCACGTGCAGGACGCACGTTATAACATGATGTGAGCAACTGTGTTTTGATTAGATACACGTGACAGCGTAAAATATGCCACTTTTTCGGTGTGCGTTGTTTGCAGAGTAAACAACTCGAAAACCGTTCGGTATTGTGTCATTAGTGTTCTTTGTTTTAGACGGTTTCATACGACATGGTAGACGGTGTACGTCTCCTATCCAATCAAAAGCCGTGCAAAACAATACGGCCCTCCCACCAGGGCCCCGTCCAATCGTTGGTCAGACCACGACCCTCCCACCAGGACCGGCCGTCACATTAGGCTTTTGTTATTAGTAAGCAAAGATAATGTTACATATTCAGCATGAATTAATATATTTAAATTAAGGAAGCTTTGTCAGCGGGGAATTTAGGAAAAAGCCTTGACAAACGCGTTGCTATCGAGGATAGACCATGCATAGACATTTTCATTCATATTGGTTTGATGAAAGCCGGGGGGGGGGGGAGGGGGGGGGGGGGAGGGGTAGGTAGGGATTGGGGTTGGGGGGGGGGGGGGGGGGGGGGCTTTATTAAACTTCATTACTCGATGACTGCAAAATATATAGTTGACAACATTGCTAATTTGGGGCGCTACTACTAGACAGTGAGTAACAAATAACCACTCAACTTGCTTTTAAGCTCGACAGCGGGTGCAAAGGCTTAATACCCATCGCCTCTTTCTTTTTGTAGCGTAAATAAAGCCGTGTTCGCACTGGATAAACATTTTGGGTTATTTGACCATGACGCCTGGTAACATTCCACCGTCCGCACTTGGATTTAATTGACGCGGGTAGAATTGCCGAGACGATGGGTAAACTAACCGAGCTGGCTCCAAAACAATAAAGAGGGCGCCCTGCGTGACCTATGACCGCGAGTTGACGACCGGATCGTCTGTTCCCGACGCCCTCTCTCAACATTACTTTCTTACATAATGGGTGATGGAAGATTTAACCGAGACGTCGCGTCCGTACTGGATTTTCTGGCTCGGTTAAACTGACCTGGTCAATCTTCCTGGGCACCTTTGGCTCGGTTAAACTACCCACGCGGCGTGGGTAAGTTACCTGTGAGGAAAGTTACCCAGGCTGTTCGCACTGGACTTGAAATGGGTAAGTTACCCACTGGCTCGGTTAGTTTTCCCAAATTAAGTCCAGTGCGGACAGGGCTTAAGCCAACTTCAACCGCTCATTTTGATGTATTAGGACTATCTAAATTATTATGAGCGAACACTAATGTTCTTTTAATAGTTGTTCAACAATTAGAGAGCCTAATCGTCATTTGGGTGACTGATTGATACTATAATATTCACAACTTGGAACACAAACGGAGCGGAAATTGCTCAGCTTGTCAAAGAGACAAAAGACACAGTTCGTTTCATTGGTGGCGTTTAGCTGTATTGAACTAGGAACAAATACAGTTAATATTTTATTTAGTTGCTAAGGAGATTTGGGTAATGATCGCCACGTCAAATGTTTACTTTACTACACCCCCTTCCAATCCACCCGATCATGATAATTCAAGCAATTATCAATGGTGTGTCCTACCTTTAAAACATCTCACTCAATCATTCTGGCTTGCTTCTAGAATCTAAACATGTGTAATGTCTTAACATTAATGCTGTAAGAGGCAGGCATCTCATTATGTGTGTACATTTTTCGTTTTCACGAAGAGACGCGCTTTCATATTAATCGAAATGGCGTAAAAGCAGAAAGAGTGTGATTTTTGTTTTTCACGAAGGGACGGACATCTTTGCATTTTAGACTCGCTTCCCCTCCTATGACAAATTACACGGCGCTGCGAATTGAAAAAGTATAAGGTAAAAAGTAAGTAAACTGGAAAATTTGTTTTCACGAAGAAACGGGTATATTTGCTAATAATTTTAGCTAAGAAACTATTGTTTTTTGCAATTATCTCAAAACTTTGACATCCCCGTCTCTTTCTGAAACCGGTGACGTATTAATGCAAATAAATTTGAAGGAATTTCAATGGGAACACAAAAATGAGCAAGGCGGGACGTGAACCTGCTGCCTCCGGATCAGTGCTCTACTAACTGAGCTATCTTACCCTAGTATTATGGCGGTCTCCCAGTATGTCAGTATCTTTGTTCATGGGCGCTAGTCAGAAGTAAAAAAACACCAACATTTCATCTGGCCTGTGATCACGCTCAATTTTACGATACAACCTAGGAAGCGACATTGTGGGGATCACTCAATGAGGATATCACATTTTATCTTTATTACACAAATAAACCACAAGGGAAACTGATTAGTTAAATTTGCATAAATTTGCATAAGTAAACAAAGAAATCGGCAAGGCGGGACTCAAACCTGCGACCTCCGGAATACTAGCCTGCCCTCTATACCAACTGATATATCTTGCCCTTTGTTACTTGTTAGCGAGCTCCTAAATTGTTTAGTATTTGTGGTCGCAATGATTAGCAATTTTGTCAAATATAGATGTTACAGGCAATGAGGTTTAATAAAGCCCCCCCCCCCCCCCCGCAATCCCACCTCATACCATCCCACCCCATCGCGGCTTTTATCAAACCAATATGAATGAAAATGTCTATACATGGTCTATCCTTGCAGCAACGCGTTTGTCCAGGCAATACTTAAATGACCCAACACGTGTCACTGAATCCACTCAAACTACCATCGATCTCATTTTTAGTTCCCACCCAGAGCTAATAAAAGACTGTGGTGTTTTACCAGTCCTAATCAGTGATCATTATCTTGTTTATGGGCTACGCAGTTGTGAAAACACCAACAATAAATTTTCGATGTCTAAAAAATATCGACAGTGATGCACTCACGGACGATCTCCGTAATGCACCATGGCAAGATGTTTTGGTTGTTATGATGTGGATGATGCGTGGTGTATATGGTACTCCATATTTATGAGTATTATTAACTTCCATGCGCCAGTCAAAACAAAACGCATTCGGGGTGCCTCAGTACCATGGCTAGATAGCGAAATTCTTAAACTTATGCGGCAACGCGATCGTGTACACAAAATTGCAAAGCACACAGGCTTACAAATCCATTGGGATTCATACAAAAACCTTCGGAACAATGTAACTAATAAAATCCGATTGGAAACATGCTTTAGTAACACCAATTCACAAGGGAGGAGATAAATGTACATGTAGTACAGGTAACTATCGGCCTATTTCTATACTGCCAATTATTTCTAAGATTTTAGAAAGATGGGTGCACTCATCGGTATATAGATACCTTGATGAAAACAATCTGATTCCTAGTTGCCAGTCGGGATTTAGACCCCTGCACTCAACTGAAAGCACCCACTTTTTTGTTTGGCCTAATGTAATATAGTTTAGCAAAATGTACTACATTATCGGTCCTAACCGATAATATAACAGAAATTGACCAAGAGTGTAATAACAGTTACTACACTATCAGTCAGTTGTTGTTGTTACATTATAGGTTAGTAATACGTTATCGGTCAATTTGTGTTACATTGCCGGTTGTTAATTATTGGTAATTATTGGTTACTACCTTATAATTTGTAACATACACCCTTTGCAAACTTTAAACAAAAAAACACGAAAGAGGTCTGTAGCACGTTTTGTTCACAATTATACTATAGGTTAGCCGACGTGTATGATATGATTACCAACTTGGGTGGGGCACTTTGCAACATAGACGTTAAGAGTATAGATTAGTGATGACGAGGCAAATACAGATGGGGAACATCAGCTGTTCTCAAAACTACTATACAGGCGCCTATAACTTAATGACCTGTAGATCCACAACTGGCAACATATATCAATTAAATCCACCCAATGGAAGGGCATATAAATACGTACATGTAAATACATGACAGAATATGCAGGAACTGCAACCAGTTACCAGACTATGTCGTTACAGCACCAACAGTTCTAAGTTAAGGGCTTAAAAGAAGGAGCATATAGCTTTTATTAGACAACGGGATCAGAGGGGAGTTAATGAGCATTGCGGTTCTTTCCTCACTTTCCTCCGCCGGATTAGAACCCGGGTTCGAATCTCACCTGGGCCAGTATGTGGATTGGGTTTTCAGTCCCTGCCCGTTTCCGTTGGTTTTTCCCAGAATATTCTTCTGTAATTTTTTTCTCGTTGTCTTCTCTCTGCATGTTTCTTGATGCTTGCCTAATAGTGCAGCGGCATAGCAAACCAACTGTGCATGTTATGATACAACTAGCACCAAAATAGGCACACGTGCAGACAATTGAATACCAAACATTTATAGATTGGAAGACACGTCAAACTGTGGCCTTCGTCAGTCAGTATATGTTTTTGTGATGGAATTTGTTAATGACGTTACACATTTTTCATTTATTTGCAAAATTTTGTCTTTTACCTATGAAAAACCTATTACAAACAGATTTTTAAATGTATTATGTTATGTTGATGAGATATGGCTTAAATTGTCACTAGTGTTCTGTGGCGGCCATTTTGAAAAAATGGCTGTACTCTGGCTGATGCAAGTTAAATCAAACGTGCCTCCCAAACTATAAATGTTTGGTATGTAATTATTTACATTTGTATGGTTTGATATGTTGGACTATACCGCTGGACTATAACTTAAGGCACTTAAGGAATTAGGGGCGCACGTGCACTGTATGCAGTGCGCCATTTATTTGTGACGTCACACTAGTTCCTATTTGCCTCATATGAAGCACGATATGTGGCAGAGAAAACCCCCCCTCTTTTGTGTTGACCATTGTGTTCCCGGAATCTCAGGAATTCCTTTTAGGTTTCAAGGGGGGATGGGTTAGGTTACAATAGTGTTGAGTGCGTATAAAGTATAGGGATAAGAGGGGGGTACCCCTCTGCCACATATCGTGCTGGGTATAATTTGCCTTCAGCCAGGGGCTTCCGCACATTTATTCACGATTTCACGGTGAAAATATTGTTCTTTGACGTTATTTAACCTTTGAAGCAGTCAAATTTCCAATGCCGCGATACTAGAGTTGCCGTAATAACACAGAGTCCGACTATAATTCGTATTTATAAAACATTATTTCCTGAAAAAAAGCGCTTAATATAATATCGTGTGCAGGTTGGTACGAGGCGTTTTGGTGGCGGAAGCTAGACGATTCCATAGACTGTACAGTGGCCGAGATGGACGAGGCGGTAGCCAATACCTTCCAAGTGAACATTAATGCACTACCGACGGAAAGGAGTGAGCCATCGAAATTCGGACTGGTAAGTGCCCGGGTGTCAGTATTGAGGTACTCTCTATGGTTTAACCATTCACAATAATCCAGTTAGAAAGAAAACAAACAAACAAACAAACAGAAAACAATCCCAAAACTCAAACACACCAACACCCCAACAAACAAACAAACTATTCAAATTTGTAGTCATCTGCCCCCAAAATAGACATCGGGCCCAAGGGCTTCGTGCTGGTTCAACTCGGGCGATTCACAATGCAGTGCGCCACCAAGCGTTCGACTCAAATGAGCCACTTTTAAACTTTGCGGTCGACTTCTTCCGTATATCATACTGTAGTGAAATATCTATTCTTCATTGTTTACGCGAGGTTTAACACAAACGAAAATGTATCCGGCAGCGTCGTTAATTAAAACCTTGTTATTTGCAGAAAGAAAAAAAAAACTTTAATCGTGCGCGTCCAAAAAGACGTAAAAACTGATGAGTTCATGCAAAATGAATACCGTTTTTGAAACCGATGCCGACCTTTTCCCATGATGCACTGCGGGTATAGCAGGATTTGCGCCTCCAACGGCAGCTTCTAGGTATTGTGAATCGCTCGAACTGAATAATTTTGCTGATATATACTTTTTTCAGTTTCGTAAAGAGGCAATCAATTTTGCTCAATGAGAATTCAAATAAGTTTGACAATGAAATGTGAATAAACAAATCAAATTGTGCTAGACAACGGTTTCGTTGTTTGGCTATCTCTTTTGTTACTTTTATTCTGGTTTATATGCCGACTTCTGTGCCAATAAATGAACCGTATTTATGCCTAAAAAACCCAGAAGTTAACAGAGCGTTTTTTGATTGCACAAAATGACGGAAATGCCTGCGAATTTGATTGCTGTTTTGTTGAATTGTTAAATTGGATGATATTTTGTTAAATCGAATGACACAACAGTATTTTGCCTAGTCATAAAATGAAATCGAATGACCATTTTAAGCAGCATTCTATTTCGTGCGAAATAGAATGGCGCAGTGGTTAAATTAGCTTCTCGTTTGACGAAATTGTGCGAGAAAACCTATAATATATATTTGTTTTAATGCAGTACAAATGAGTAGCGAAAGTTAGAAGTTGACGTCACGTACGAAGGTCCTATCCTCCCTAAAATATTGGCTCTAGAAACGTCCCTGCTACGCCGCTGACAGCGTAGCGCTTTTGTGGCATTTGATTTCATTTTTCAAAATGTCTCCAATGTACAGACGACGCAGACATTTACACAGATGTTCCACGACTTTGTGGGGGGTGAAGCAGAGTCACTGACGGGTTACAAGGAATGCGCCTTGGGATACGACTCCGTCTGGGCCATCGCCTATACTCTCGAAGAAGCCGAAAAACAACTTCAGGATTTAGGTATTGTTTAGCCATTGTCAACCCCATATAAATTTGTTTAACGCTACCTTATACATAAACAGCCATTTGACTCTCGGAAACACTCGACCACCGCCAACGCTAACAATAATATCCAAATGTAAAAAAACTCATAATAGGTAAACTTCAGAAACTTTCGGAAACTGGAGAATTCCTCCAGTTTTGGTCCTGTGGCATTGGCGGCTACCAGACCTAATGATTTATCAGAACTAGTCAGGATCATTTGATGGAACCAGACTAAGACGCTATGACATGACTTTGAGCATGCGCGTGGCTGCAGCTTGACAACGTCTTCTATTTCTCTCGACTTTGATCAAGGTTTTGATAATTGTTGGTATTATGATGACTAAACAAAAAGTTACCTGAAATGTATCATTCGTTTCTTCAGATCCTCCAAGGTCTCTCTCTGATTTCACCTACACTGATAATGTGACAGTGGACATCCTTTTCAGAATCCTGAGTGACATGAAGTTTGAAGGACTCTCGGTATGTATACGAAGGAAAATGTTAACAAGTTGTTTCGTTTTTGAGTCTGTTTTGTTAGGTTGGAGCAATGTCAAAATAAGGTTCAGGCCTCGTAAAGCTTATAGTGGGGCAGATAGGGAAATATTTATAGGAATTTTGCCCTTGATGATACAAAGATGAAATTTGACACACGGTTAAAGTATGGCATTACAGAAAGACAAAAATGGGCTTTCGCAGATTTGCCCTTTGAACCAAATATGCAGGGTGAAGTGCAACGCGTCATTTTGCTTAGTAAATATAAAGCATTTGCTATTGATGTTTGTACGAGATTTAAGATAACTGTGGCCCTAATTAGTTTTCAAATGCCGTTTGGTTTACCCTATTTACATTTGTCAATTCAAGATACGTTTCATTAACTCCTAACACAGATTGGCTGAAAATATTGGCAGATATTGTGTCCAACAAATGATATTATTGACATGATATTAATTATATTTTGACCATTTTTTTTAATTGGTAGAAACTGGCCTATATCACTGGTTGGACACATTTCTACCAATCTTGAGAGCACTCAAAATGGAGTGTGCCACTTTTAGAGAAATTATTTGTTTTGTTGCACCAAACGATTACAGCATTTTACACATGGGGTGATTGTGTAGAATGTAGGCCTAATAAAACATTTTTTTTAAACCTCTTTGTCTAAACCTCCAAGTATGGTGGCCCTGGAGGGACTACGCAGATCGTGAATATTGACGTAAATATTCACTACCAATTTTACGATCGGGAGACTACAATGCGTCAGCGTGCATTGAGTGCAGGATGACTGAACAGACTATTATTCCTCGATCGGGACTATAATGAATAGAGTGCAACAATTAAAGTGATGCAACCTTTTAATACAATTGTTTATAATTAGTTGTTTTCGTTATTGTCTTTGTCTTTTCCCAAACTTTAATTTGATGTATACATTAGTACATTTGTATATATGTCAAGCATTACGATGATGCGCATGCACAAAGCATCGCTTTAGCATTCTAGAAATGCGCACCAAAACCTATATTCTCACAACAAATTCGCGTCAAAATTTGACGTCAATATTCACGACTTTAGCGGCAAGTCATGAAATTTGACGTCAATATTCACGTCAAGATTTGAACCTGCGACCTTCGATTTGAATACCGTACCGGCGCTCTACCAACTGAGCTATCTTGCTCTATGTTGGCGGTCTACCAAACTGTCAGTATCTTTGTTCAGGAGGGGCTAATCAGAAGTCATAAACACCAGAATGACGTGTGGCCAGGGATCACGTCTGATTACCCCGGTCCTGCCAGTTTGTTGTTGTTCACTTGAATATGTATGCAACTTTACCTTGTCAGTTTCTCTTGTGATTTAATGGTGTAATAATATATGATAGCAAGTCAAATCTTTATTGAGTGATTCCCCTTTGGAAAAGTCGTGAAATTTGACGTCAATATTTACGACTTTAGGGCAAGTCATAAAATTCGTCGTGAATATTGACGTCATTATCCACGATCTGCGTAGTCCCTCCAGGGCTACCATATCTAAGTGTTTCGGATCTCGTTAACAAATTCCAACCGGGGGGGGGGGGGGGGGGGGGGCACAATGTGTCTTCCTATCCAGATAGTGTATATTTATGAAATGTACGCTTTTCATTAAGTGCATTACAAAGTTTGAATATCTCTTGAATCACGCGGTGTTTTGTTTGATGATTTTTAGGGTCCAGTCGAATTTGACAAGAATGGCGACCGCAGATGTCTGCTGGATCTGCATCAAATAAGAGGTTTGTCCGAGCTGAAAATGAAAGTAAAGTATAACCACCCGTACCTAATAATAATATAACAATGAACATTTATAAGACGCCTGTATCCGCCAAGCAAGACGCTAATGGCGAACAATACAAAACAATAATTACATTTGGTTTACATAAATCAGTGATTATTATTATAATTTTGTTTAAAATAATATTATTTATCCATTAATCACAAAACCGTAGAAAAACATGTGAATTTCAGAGAAGATTAAAATAGTACAGACATTGATGATGACTGACGAATTTTAAAGGGTAGTTCCAGAGTTCTGGAGCGGCGCGTTGAAAAGACCGGTGTTCCCACGAGTTATTGGTGCGGAGAACCGTAAGCTGTAGCGCTCTGGCTGAACGAAGACTAACAGATCCACAAACAATCATAATTTACAATTTCTGTCTCCATTCTACCGAAAAAAAATGTTGTTCTTTCCTTTATCTTCATCATGTGAGAGATAAATAAGAAAACATAATTGGAAACAAATTTGTATAACAAATGACAGCAAGAGCCGCCTCGCTGTAGGCCTTATTTCATACTTCCACACTACAATAACACATCACGTAAAACCTACATAACTCCAGTTTTGCATTCACTCTATTAGTTGCCTGTTCATTTTCGAATAGTTTTCAAATTACTTCTGCCTATTTTTCATTGCTTGCATGGTGCCGCCCCAAAAATATAATTTTGATTTGGTTATTTGTTACAACCCATACATGTCTCTCAGATCTTCCAAATTATTCTTTGCTTGTAGTGTCTAAAACAAATAAGACATGGGGGACCGTTCCTTTTCTCATGCTAGGCCGATATTATGGAACAAACTTCCTTAGAATATTCGTGACTGTTCCACCCTGCAAGAGTTCAAATGTACTCTGAAGACCCACGTCTTTCAAGTTGCATTCCAGTAGCTCATTCGTTCATTTGATTGTCAGGTTGTGTTGTGTAATGTCCACGTTTTAAATCATGTATCTCTCTAGTCTCTTTGTTTTTGTTTTTTGCGCCTTGATCATCTCATTAAGGTGGATAATAGCGCATTGTGAATTGCCTATATTATTATGGTTATTACGAACGCGAGCATACGTGCCGCCGAACTTTTTTTTCAAAATCGCTTCGCCGTAACAAAAACAGTTACTATTTCATCCTGTGTTAACAAAATCTCATATTACATGTATTCCTAGTTCAAAGCAAGCCGAATAACATGGCATGTGCCGCTTGAACCCTGGTTGAACCGGTGACCCAGCTTTTTGCAAAGCAAAGGCTGCCCCACATAGGCTATCCTATTACATTGTGTACATAAAGGGTCTTTGAGGTGTGGATTTTACCGCCAGACCTTCCCAAGCAATCAATCATGCTATTGTTGCTCCGCCTTATTCAAAAACACCAGCTGGTTTCTGGGTGTCTGGCCTGTGGGAAGGGCTGTGTTGACATATAAAGCCATAAAACCGAACAGCATGGGGGTATTACACGAAATACAAGCGAGGTCGCACGTCACAAGGTTAAAATGTAAACTTGAAGAAAAAAAAAATATCAGTTTACAGTTGTGAATTTGTCGAGGTATAAAGTGTTTAGGAAATATATTTACAAAGCGCATCAAAACTTATATTAGTATAATTATGATCGGAACAATAATTACAATAATCTAGAGAAAGTTATGCTATTTCGTATATTAAAAGCTGTAATTTATGTATGGAGTATAGGATCTGAATAATTATATGGTTATATAAAATATGCTGTATCGTATAAGGTCTAGAATTTATTGAATTGTTAGCCAACCAAACCAAACATAAGGTTTTAGACAGTGCTTAATGTTGACGTTCTAACAACTCTTATAGGGTACTAGAAATACAAAACTTTAATATGGCGAGAAAAACGTTTTAATAACGCTGAATACTTAACAACTGCAAAAACTTCATATTTCTTTCTATTCGTTCATTAATCGTGACCCTAAAATAAAAACCAATATGCGCCGTGCCCCGCCCATAAAAGATGACGTCACGGTAAGAATAGAGCCTGGCTGTACCAGGCTAAGCCTAGTCTTGAATACAAGGCTATGCTGTATCCGCAACGTGGGATCATCGTTTGCCACAACACTAAACGTGTACATAGCCCGCAATGCATTATTATACATACTCAGATGGTTCTCTATAATAATGCATTGCGGGCTATGTACACGTTTGGTGTTATGACAAACGATGATCCGACGCTGTAGATACAGTGCAGCCTTGTATTCAAGGCTAGGCTTAGCCTGGTATAGCCACGCTATATTCTTACCGTGACGTCATCTTTTGTGGGCGGGGCACGGCGCATATTGCTTTTCGTTTTAGGGTCACGATTAATGAGCAAACATAATAAAACAAATATGAAGTTTGTGCAGTTGTTAAGTATTCAGCGTTATTAAAGGATATATTTCGCCATATTAAAGTTTTGAATTTCAGTTACCCTTTAAGTTGTGTATTGTATAGTATAACGGGATTGTTCAGGTAGTGAGGGCGGAGATATATACATACAAATATTATTAAAATATTGGCTCATTTGTGGTAGAATTAAACAATATAATCACGTTGCCTAAATACAAAAGATGAACTATCGTCGGCTAAACATTAAATTAATGTAATAATTAATATAATTAATCGATTTTACATTACTTGGGCCGTATACGAATAATTATAGATATTGAGTTGACAGAAATGAATAAGTGTGCATATCAGAATATCTAAACATATCTGTGGAAACAATTACACTGGTGGTCTCATCGACCTTAATATATGCATTCCTAGCCTTTTCGAAAGACCATCTGCCGTGCTTAGAAATTAAATGAGATTGTACCAAGGCATCTGAAGCCGCCAAAGCGCCCCCAAATCTAAGACTGCAGTCCGACTTTAGTGTAGTCGGGAACGAAGGGGCGAAATGCTTGTAGGACATTTTTGCGTGTCCTGGATATACCTTGAATAGTGCTTACTATAGGCCCCTATAGGCCCTTTCTTGACCTTGTAAAATCTACGTCCGACTGGTAGTGATGTATCTGCGGGATCGCCCATGGCCGCAAAATATCTGCGAGTAAAAGTGTGCGAGTAAATGACGATGTCTGCTCTTTGGCGAAATAGATTTGTTTTTGAGTTGGGCAGGCTGATGACTAAAGCGATCGCTGGTGATTTTGCAGTCTACACGCCGGACGTTGAGGTCGCTGAAACGAAGGTATCAAGCGTAACTGACAAAAACAAAAGTAAGAGAACCCTCAAGTCAGCAAGTCGGTAGCCGACGAGTGTCAGTAAGCGTCGAAAAGCTGCGTCGTTATAGCTAGCGAAACCGGTTCTTTCTGGTTTATGGGTGAAGCCAACGAACGCCTGTAACCTTGACGATAGGGTCTTCAGTGGGCGAGGGGAGTCCGGCTAGTCTGTGGACCCATTTGACTGCGGCTGCTGTGGTATCGGTGGTAGAAGTGTGCTTGCTTGGCAGAAGCGATGCGAAGTTCATGCATAAATCTACGGGCTGAACCGGAAAGATGGCGACTCTGGTCTTGGAAGAAGCCCAGGCTTCCCAAAGTTGCCAGGCTGCACTGTATGCTTTGGTGGCGGATGGAGCTTATTATTATTTTATTTTTTAAAAATTTATATTCCCAAGATAGTTGGAGTTGGCAAAAACAAAAATTATGTATGATAATCCCGAACTAATAATAAACTTGGTCATTGCTTGCCTACATTTCTAAGGCCTTTCGATTTCTACAATGTTCTCAAGGAAAGCATTGAGATAGTGGGATAAGAAGGATCGTTGATATACAGCGGCTCTATATTTCACCTGCCTGATGGCGTACGGACGGATGCTGGTGGAACTGTGCAATGATCTAGGAGACTGCAGGCGCAATATGGTTCAAATCTTCGTAGTTGAATTATTCTTTCAAAATTTGCTTGTTTGGGTGTCCGAGATCGAGAACCAATAGCAATTGCTTTCCTTCTGCATTTCGACAAATTGACTATGACAAAGACTATATTTATTATTTGATAAGTGGATAGGGGTAGGAGTGACATACAACGGAATCTTGTATCTGTCTGAAATGACCGCTTGGACAAAATTGCTACACTTAAGTGTGTCTCGCCAAAATAAGAAGCTAGGTTTCAGCTTACCCTTTACAACGGTTAGGACCGCTGCTGTTTCTGTTGCCGATTCTTGCGCTTCCCAATCTCTAGGCCGTGGTGGAATTGTTGGCTGAAGGTTGTGATCTGTGCCGATGCTTTTGGGGGAGTCGAAGGGAAGGGCAGCTGATCCGGACGTGTCCTGCGACTCCGCACTGAAAACAGGTGAGGAACTCTTGACAATAGATGTACCGGCCGAAGGGATGAAAGGAATTGGGGCGCAGGACGAAAAGAAGGCGCAGCAGGAAAAGGGTGAGCAGGACTGTGAGCCTTGGCTTTGGACTTTTTTGCTGAATCTGCCTTCTTGGTGGTAGCCATTGTCTTTGCCTTCCAAAGTCGTTTTTCATCATCCGAGTCCTCGGTTAAATCGTCTGCGACGTATTCTCCTACCGTGGCCCAGCCTTGGGAATAACGATCATCCAACTTAATAAGTTTCTGTCGTTATTTAATGTTTGTAGCGGCTTGTTTGAGAGCTTCTATTGCTGTGTGTGCGTCTCCGGTGTCTAGCGATGCCAAGGCGATGTCGATTAGGCAAGAAAGCTTAACTCCATGGCGATACTGGTTCTTGTTGTCTTCACTTTTAAAATAAGGCGGGTTATCAGAAGTGGTGCTCTGCCCCTTGACGGCCGACTCGACTTTGCTGTCTATACAGTCGGACAGTGATCTGATCGCCTGAAGGATTTCCAGGGTTACGTTATCGGCGTTAGAATGGTTCATATTGAACGGTGTGCAAATGCGAGTGATAGCGAGATGAGGTTGCTAGACCGAGACAGAAGCTGTTGTGTTGTTGTTTGGATGGCACTTTTGGCACTGATTGTGCCCTGTGTGCCAAAGACTGAAGCTGAATAGGCGAGTTTGCGTTTAAAAGGTTATAAGAGACGGCTACATAAAGACTTACGTAAGAAACCGCGCAAGGAATTTGCGCGCAGCACCTGTTATACGATAACGTAAATAACATTCGCTAGTGCGGTGCCCGTTTGAAATGTGCCTCTTCGGAACAAGTGGATTACAGTGATCAAAGCACTTTGGCAAGTTTAATACTACACGTGAAAAGAACAGCGCAACCATCAAACGGGCCACTGCTAATTAGTAATTTGTTTGTCATTTAATTGCCCCTACTTAAATAGTTGAACAATCTTTCCCCTTCACCGTCTGCTATGAATGCTGTCAGGCTGCCGGTGCCCGAGAAAAAATGCAGACATACATATAGAGGTTTGCTCATTTGTGTGTTAGATGTGTTACACCACAAGGGAAACTGACTAGGTACATTTGCATACATATTAAAGTGACCAAAGAAAACTGGCAGGAGCGGGATTTGAACCTGCGACCTACAATTTGTACACCGTACCGGCGCTCTACCAACTGAGCTATATTGCCCTATGTTGGCGGTCTCCCAAACTGTCAGTATCTTTGTTCAGGAGGCGCTAATCAGAAATCATAAACACCAGAATGCCGTGTGGCCAGGGATCACGTCCGATTATCCCGGTACTGCCAGTTTGTTGTTGTTCACTTTAATATGTATGCAACTTTACCTTGTCAGTTTTCCTCGTGATTTAATGGTGTAATAATATAAGATAACAAGTCGTATCCTGATTGAGTGATCCCCACAATGCCGCTTCCCAAGTTGTATCGTAACATTTGGCGTGATCCCTGGCCACACAACATTCTGGTGTTTATGACTTCTGACTATAGCGCCTCCTGAACAAAGATACGGACATTTTGGGAGAACGCGAACGTAGGGCAAGATAGCTCAGTTGGTAGAGTGCCGGTATGGTATTCCGGAGGTCGCAGGTTCAAATTCCGCTTTGTCAGTTGTCTTTGTTCACTTTAATATGTTAGATGTGTGTAAGATATATATGTGATATTAGATATATATAATTAATAAGCTTGCTATATGTATAATTATTCAACTATGAATTTGGGTTGTACAAATTAAGGGTATTGCTTGCACAGTATTTTGGACTTTTATTAATAATGATTGCTGTTGAACTTTCGTCATGAAATGTAAAAAAAGTGATGACTAGACTAAAACAAACATACATCGTTTATGCCAGTTCGGAATGCACATTCCAACTGCACATGTGCACAACAAGATTCGACGTTTGTTCTCTTTGGATAAACGCGGCAGATAAATGCACACTATTAGCTATGGGGGACGTGGTATTACCAAATCTAAGTTCTGTGCAATTTTTCGTGCAATCGAAAAGACGATGGAAACTTTTGTACAAACAAAAGTTTAAACACACAAGACACCTGAAAACACCGCTGTCCAAATGTTTGTTTGAAAACCTTATTTTACAACACGACGATCTCTTAATTTGCTGGTACCCGCTATGCTTTTGCACGGATACGATGAAATGTTAATGTGCACATGCGCAGTTGGAATACCGAACTGGCTTTACACTGAAAGTGAAAGGATGACCCTTGATGTCACGTCACATACACAAACTGGTTAATGAGTATCGTAATTTGAGTATCAATTACAGGAATATACAGGTTACATTTGTTAATTAAGTAATCAAATCTTTTAAATTGTATAAGCGCAGACACCGGTCTACGAAAACGAAAAATGTGTATGTGTTTGTTCCTCTATTTCCTAAAAATAAATGTTGTTTACTGAGCTACATTGAATATCGTCAACATGTTGTTATGTCTGTCGTTATGCCTCCGATCAACTGTGATTTCGAGCAAAGGGTAGAAAATGCATCCAACTCAAATCGCCCTGTGTGTCTTAAAGTGTCTCGTTCAATGCAGATAACTAACACCGTTTACTGACACCACACCGTTAATTGTGTACCACCCTTTAATAATTGACAGACGACCATGCTGTTCGTGTTGGCATCGTGGACCCAACCATCGGTACAGGCAGGGACCTACAACTGGACGGGTACCAGCCAATAAACTGGCCAGGTGAAACAAACTAAAACAAATTGTTTTAAAGTGGCGCCAGTGTGGTGTGAATTCCAGACTATATGAAAACCGGACTCATTGATACTATTGCGAATGCGGATACACCATTTGCAGATATCAAAAATATTTACTACCAAATTATTAAGAAATATCTTACTCATTTGAAAGTAAATAATGATTGTAGGCATCCAGCAAAATGATTGCGCTAGATATCCTGTAATTATTCCGAAAAATATAATTTCATATCCAATAATTCGCGATCGCCGGACGGCGATCGCGAAAAAACAACGAAAACATAAGAATAACTGCCCAATGCCGGTTGAAACAAACGCTGTTTTCGTGCTTTTCTTGGCATTCATGATTGTAAAACTTCGGACAGGTCAGTTAAATTATATTTACTATAAAATACAACCCCCCAAATCTATTAATGATAATTCAAGCTATTACCTTTAAGTGATGAAAATTAGAAGAGTGACTGGATTTGATGAGAGGGTTTAACTAATAATAGGAAAAAAGAGTCCGGTTTTCATAGGAATCTGATTTTTATAACACTATCAGTAAACATTAAACTCTTATTCTGAAATATGCTTGATGACCTGAATCACTTTATCGACTGCAAAGAAAGATTGTCTAGTTATTATTTATTATAGGATTTCCCGGATATTTTAAAACTGTTTAAAATTCAAATTCACCAACTTTCATTCAATTTCATCAGTGAAAAAATTGTACACGCTTTAACCAAACCAAATTTAGTAATTTACAATTCAATTTAGATATTAAATATTTTCGTCCTTGTGTTTAAAAAAAGGTGACCAAACGTTGACATTGAATAATAAAGAGTACATTGGTTTGGTGAAAGCGTGTAAAAAATAAATCCTCGGACGAAATTTAATGGAAGAGTTGGTGAAATTGAATAAAACGTGTTCTTAAATAGCTGGGAAAACCCATAACTTAAACAATATTACTATATAGTTTTTTAGTTTGTTGTAATATTAACAAAATGGTGATATTATTTCTGCAATCTAACAGTTACAATGAGTCTTGGTAACAATTGTGCCATTCTAATTATATACCTTTCTTCTCATTACCAAGATGGTGCGCCCCCTATTGACTCTATTCAGATGAGGGAAGACCGACAAACCATCAAATATCCTGTATTCGTAACGGGCGTTGTGTTGTCACTGTTTGGCATCGTGCTAGCGTGTTGCTTCCTGGCTTTCAACATCCGTTTCAAAACAAAACGGTGAGTTTATTGATCCGGTATTTTTTTTTCAGGAATTGAACTACATGTATAACTTTGGTTTGGTTTGGTTCGGTTCGGTTCAGTTCGGTTTAAAGGCGTAGGCTCGTCAATGCGCGACGAACACATTCGTGCCACGACAAATCACCTTTGCCCTTTGCCGGTTGCCAGCTCTTACAATCCCGAAGGGCGCGAGCTCATTATGCAGGCTTTATGCAGGCTTAGTCTAAGAATAGGCAAGTATATGAACCAGTTTCCTAATAAGATCAAATTCATGCACGCATGCGCATTAATAGGACAGAAGGCAAGACGCGAAATCGATCCATTGGAAATGTACAAGAATCTAATAAGTGTTGTAATTTTCTCCCAAATTCTCAGGATTTGTCCATTTGTTTTTGCAAAAATACCAACATCAAAATGCTATACAAACTGTCCGTTGCTGTATGTTGAAATCCCTCTGTTGAAGGTAGGATACACTATTTGCAGATATCGAAACAAAATACTACCGAATTATTAAGAAATATATTACTAATTTGAAAGTAGATATTGATTGTGCTAGATATTCTAGAATTGTTCAGTTTTTTTGAAATTTAATCAAGAATACAAATAAAAACAAAAATACGAATGCCTAAGGACGATTGCAAAAGAACAAAAACAAAAACATAAAAATAACTGCCCGACGCCAGTTGAAAACGAACGCCGTTTTCCTTGCTTTCATCGGCATCCATGATTGTAAAACTTCGAACAGGTCAGTTAAACGATATTTTCTACTAAATATAACCCCCCCCAAAAAAAAAAAAAAAAAAAAAAAAAAAAAATCCACCCATTCATGATAATTCAAGCAATTACCGATGATGTACCCTATCTTTAAACGTCTTTCTCCCATACAACGTATTGTGGTGTCTGCTCAATTCACAGTGTGATCAAGATGTCGAGTCCCAACATCAACAACTTGATGCTGATTGGTGGAATGCTAGCCTACGTCTCCATCATCTTCATGGGTGTGGACACCAACATTGCATCCACGGACACCTTTGTGACAATGTGTAAGGTAATTAAATGGTAAATTGGATAGGCCAGAATAAAGTTCTCATGGACGTCTTCTACTAAAGGAAAAAAAGATGGTGCTTTTTCATAACCTGACTGAAGCATGCAGGTTCTTAAAGAACATCCTGTCCAAATGCTAGCTTTCTTTTTAAGAAAACCAGGATATTGGGTTCCGTTGGCGCCAACCATTGCCCGGAAATGCTGATAATTTCTCTTATCTAGAAAGAGAAGGAATGGGGGGGGGGGGGGGGGGGGGGGGGGTTGACGGCGTATTTTTTCCAAGGACGAATGAGGCCACTTTAAGCATAAATGGGCGTATCACGACACTGAGTGAGAAACACTTACTTTCCTTTAAATTAAACTCACTTCAACAATAAACTTGGGGAGACCAAAAATAGTCAATACAAAAAGAAGCAGAGACCGAATTTGAACCCCAGTCGAACGATCTATAACCTAAGCAATTATTCACTAAGCTACTGTGAGATGTCGACATAGGCCGTTTTTCAAAGTGCTTTAATGTACCTCTGGGCTACGTGTAAATAGTTGAATGAGCAATAGCAATATATTAGCTACTGAATAATCATGAAGCGAGAGGTCTATAGCAGCCCATTTATAATAATTACCCCTACCGTCCTAGAACGAAAATACACGCTTCCCGCCGCCTTATATCTTGCTTCATACATTATTATATCCTTCATATAAGGATCTACAGGTCCTTGTATGCGCCTGTTGATTAGTTGGTTTTTTTTAAGCTGACGAATTTGCCTAATTATCGCTAATGTACACCATTCACGTCTCTGTTGGAAATGTTCCAACCAAAGTTGTTAGCTATCTGACATTCTGGCTAACCAGGGCTGCGTTCCACACACGCAAACTATTTGCGCGAACGTTGGCCTACGTTTTGAGTTGGCGTTAGTTGAAGTGGAACGAAATTTTAAAAACTACGTTTTCAAAATGGCGGCGCCCAGTGACAGTGAGATCGTTTCGTTGGCTGTTTTTTGTCCATTTCATTATTTTTCTTTAAAAGATCGCTGTGAATGCTCAAAACAATCCACCGTTTATAACGAAAAGTATGAAACGTAAATCAAAACCGTGAAACGAACACTGCCGTCTGCTAAGCTCTTCGCCATCTTTAAATTACGTCACTGGCCAACAGCGAACAGCTCGGAATGCCGTTCGCCGTTTTCGCTAACGTTCGCCAACATAATTGGCGCACATTGCGTTCCACTCACGCGAACAACGCTAACGTTGGCTAACGTTGGCAACGTTTGCGTGAGTGGAACGCACCCCTGTTATTGTTGTGTCGTATTAAAACAGAGCGTGCTGCACGTCTCTTTAATTTTTTGAAAGTTTGCAAAAAGTGCCCATGACCTTTCAGATATTAAATCATCTTCAAGTCAAGGACTCAGAAACCGATGCATCATTGAAAATTATTGCATTAGACAGAAACATGGAAAACATCGACCACATTAACCCATTGGACTGAGTGAATGTATAGATTACGGTTGTCATTGTGTTGTCATGCAAATACAGGCAAAGACGTGGCTTCTGACAATTGGCTTCTCGTTGGCCTTCGGCGCCATGTTCAGCAAGACATGGCGGGTATATAGGATATTCACCAACAAGACGGCCATGAAACTAGTAAGAGAATTTCTAGATATTCCTTTAAGATTTTTCTTTAAGATTTGAGTTAGAAGTGGTGGCAATACCTCCATTTTCAGCAGTGTTCCTGTTAGAGGGACATTAGTTCTGAAAGCGCCCGATTGGGCTACAAAACACGTTTTGAACGAAATGAAGTTAATCAGAAAGAGCATGTAAAAGTAGGATATAAACATCCTTTAAAGGTAGTATAAACCATTTGCAAACCTTAACAAAACCTACTGAACTACAATGAAATACTTTACTTGACTAACAGTGAATAACAGTCTCAAGCATCCCGTGAAATCACATCACCTTATCATTGATGTGATGTGGTTTTCAAGAAGAGTGGAATTTTGTATTAATTTTAAACGAATGCCGGTAAGCAATCGTTGTAAAAACCTGACTATTTTCAAACACTATACCCTAATTTATTGAATTCGTCTGAAGAAAATCAAGGAACCAGACTGCAAGAACAGCACTTTTGTTCTTTTTTTTGTACAGCTTTCTATAAACACAAAAATTACCGTAAACAGGTGAGCGTCACAATATTTACTATAAAATATGAATCAATAATTACAGCAAAAGCAAATGGTGTATACTTTCTATACAAACTGGGAGTTTTTGTATTATTCTTGTGAAAACGAGTTTCGGGGTTCACTTTTTCGACCCCAAAACTCGTAAAATCTGTATGGGTGTAGTCATGATTCCAGCCGTAAATGTTAGCCGTTTGTGGACGTGTAAGAAATCACATTTGTGACCCACTCTGCAAAAATGAGTCTGATGTCGCATAATACATGTTCATTACGTAAAGGACTGCTTATTGTCTCAGAGGTGATTTTTCTGTCAACAAATACATTTATTGGTTTTAAGAAATTTTGATTTCTCCGACACCTATATTTTTCAGAACTGATCGTTTAAAAAGGTTGTTTTGATCCCTAAAGTAGATTTATTCAAGGTTTTTGTCAACCATATAGCATCTAATGAAGCCCTAACATTATACTTCATTTCTGTCCAAAGACATTTTTAATATAACTGAGAAAAAGCAAATTTTAAACAATCGTAATAGGCCAATGCATTACACTACAGAGTTGTGCCATAATGTCTAATGAAAGCTTATTTTCTGCTCTTTCTGACCAACTGTAAAACTTATATAATTATTTTCAACACATCAGACTCATTTTTGCAGAGTGGGTCACATTTGTGCATTAGTGCTGTGTGTAATTTATGTGACACACACGACGTGTATTGTATACATTGAATAAAAACGATAGAAACAATGTATGCACACTGACGTGTCTGATGTAAACAACCATTTCCCCCGTCTTTTCTCTAGTGCGGGGCCATAGACTAGGGCTAGATACGGCCCCAATGTTTTGTAACGGTCTCAACTTTTCTCTTGTCAATTAAATTAGTCTTCAATGTTTTGATACCATCACAGGACTTAAAGGATAGCAAACTGTGCGGCATCATAGCAGTCCTTGTGGTCGTTGATGTCATCATTCTCTCCGCATGGGACGCTACAGATCCAGTGAAAGCAAACAACATAAGAGGATCTAAACAGGTACACCGTTAACGTTGGTGTTACCGTGCTTTTAGGGGGTTGCACCTTGAACAATTGGTTTTCAAATTGAATGATATTATTTCTACCATTGTTTTTATGGGATTTCGAATCAGATATCGCACGAAAAGAAATCGGCCAACAGCGAGTAATTAATTTGTCACCGTCAAGACGAAGTAACACGGCTCAGTATCGCAACCCATTTCCAGCGTTTTCACAAAGTAAAGAAAAACCCATAGCTAATACACACAGATAGCGTCACTTTGTTAAAACTCGATCGTGGGGCCAATTTCTGGCGTTTTTACGAGGTAACACAAAGCCCATATCTAATACACACAGATAGCGTCACTTCGTGAAAACTCGAACACGGCGTACCTGATTTGTGAGTTTTCACCAAGTGATAACGCAAAGCCCATAGCTAAAAGTAATACACACATATAGCGTCACTTCGTGAAAACTCGAACGCGGCGTACCTGATTTGTGAGTTTTCACCAAGTGATATAACGCAAAGCCTATATAGTAACCCTAAATTAGCCATATATTGAGCCAATCTGTGACAAAATTTAAAAGAAGCTAATTTCAACTGATTTTGGTGGGTATGGGTATGGACAACTACCCAAAAAAAGGAAGGAGGGATAGGGGTTGGGGAACTGTTTTATTAGAGGTCAAAGGTCATTGACCCCTGCCTAAATCACTAAAAATTATATTTCAGCAACAAAATATGGTATATATATATGATCTTGGTGTCAAAATGCACAGAATTACAAAAGAAGATGACATCAAATAATTATTGACCCTTGGGACCAAATCCTGACCTCCGAAAATGAGGTCAAAGGTAAAAAAACTATTTTATTACTAAAATGTCATATTTATAACAGGAAAATTATCATTAAATAAAAATGAGCACAAACAAATCGAAGAGACTAATTTTAACTTACGTGGCGGGTATGGGAGTTATTATTTATTCTAGGAGCAGAGGTCAAAGGTCATTGACCCTGGACTAAAACACTATAAATTGTATCTCGGCAACAACATATGTACTTGTATGATCTTGGTGTCAAAATGGTCATAATTACACTGGAAGTAGAAAAATGTAAATTCTTGTGATATAAATGTAGGATACAAATTGACCGCCACATATGACCTTAAAGATCAAAGGTCATTATTCGAAGCCCCATATTGAATCCACAAGGCACCACCCTAGAGATATACGTATAACATAAAACAACATGAATTATGTCTTTGTTTAAGAAGTGATTACTCATAACACCTAGTTACCCTACATGTACATGTACCCTGACTAGTTACCCCAGTGAAGTGAGATGTCCCCAAAAGTTTCTTATTAATAAGAAGAGGAGTTTGGTGCATCTTGCAGAGAGTCTTGTATACAGCAGAGAGATTCAGCACACCCTAAGTCGGGTATTTGGCGGCTTAATCAAGGGCGAAGTGACTGGAACAACCGTATATGTACCCATTTAAAAGACTTTGAGGAGAGGGTTGAATTATTCAAGGACCAACTTAAAAAGCGCGGATACACAAACGAAGACCTAGCCCTTCTCAAAGGGGCGAGCCTTCCGCGGACTCTAAGCGTGAACAAAAAAAAAAAAAAAAACCACCACAATACCCCACTGGTGTTCGTCCTACCATACTACCCACGAGTCGCGCACCCAGCTCTCCTCAAACACTGGCACTGGATTAGTGAAAACGAATACCTAAATACATGTAGGCTATTTGATACCAACCCTGGCATACAAACGGGCACAAAAACATAAAATATGAACTTGTTCGATCTAGGACTAAAGCATCTCCACAAT
The DNA here is from genome assembly GCA_037893245.1 of Crossaster papposus. Taxonomy (NCBI): domain Eukaryota; kingdom Metazoa; phylum Echinodermata; class Asteroidea; order Velatida; family Solasteridae; genus Crossaster; species Crossaster papposus. The sequence goes on along the minus strand of JBAIAA010000255.1, from coordinate 18,984 downwards.
CCAACCAAGAAGAAAACAACCTGGATGAGGAGAATGTGCAAATCCTATTGGAACTATTGGAAGAACAAAACAATGATCAAAGAAATGGCCTCTCAAGACTAAAACAAAATAAATAAGTCAAGATGCCTTCCTTTCGATCAATACCCCCCCCCCCCCAAAAAAAAAAATCAAAAAAATCCGGTATTTGTCCTTGCAATCTGTCATATAAACCAACACACAAATATAAAAACAAGGAAAAAGAAAAGTAAACTGAAAGAATGGTGACTGATGAAGTGCATAATATAGCACACAAAATATGCCCTGCTCCCCTTCCAAAAAGGAGAGAAAAAGGGGACGGCATATTATTACCGGTAATAACCAATCACTGAGTGAACTAAAAACAAAGGACCACTGTTGCAATACACAAAAAAAAGAGTTAAGAATTACGCTCCGGAGAGGCCAGTCAAACAACCACTCTCTGGCATACCGGGCATACCCACTATAGATAACGTACAATTACAGATTTAACTCTGGCCAGTCACAAATACAATCCATATGATACTTGTCAGCAGAACCGCGTCTCAAGAAAATAACGAAAAACACGGAGGGGGTTCTCTTGAAACTTGTACACGTAACCCCCCCCCCCCCCCCCCCCCTCCCCTCCACCACCCATCCCACCCCCCCCCCCACCCCCGCCCCCCCCCCCCCCCCCCCCCCCCTCCCCCCCCCCCCCCCCCCCCACCCCCCCCCCCCCCCCCCCCCCCCCCCCCCCCCCCCCCCCCCCGCCCCCCCCCGCCCCCCACTCCTCTACCGACTGCACTCTCGCAGTTCTGTGGCCAGAAACTGACTCCCAGAAGCCGTCTATCCAACTAAGAAAAAACTTACATAAGAATTACGCTCTGGGCAATATAGTTACGCAACCACACAGTTCTGACTTGTGACAACTTCCATAAACACCCTCCCCTTCCCATAGTAGAATGAGTTCTGATTCACTGCAGCTAACTCTGGGATTGATCAAAACAAACAACAACAAATAAACTGATCATTCCTAGAAGTATGCCTGCATAAACCGGTTTCCCTTTGCTATTTTCTTGCAAAAGCACTTCATCTTTAACTAAAAAACCTAATAGTCTTACAGAAAAAGAAAACAATTCCACATAATCCAGCGTTAGACGTCCTTCAATTTAATGTCCTTCCCATGTGACCGAGAATCGTTTTAATAATACAAAAACGTAGGCTGAATGTATGATTACGCCCCTTCCCAATAAACACCAAACATGATTATAAATGCACATATACTTTACATACACAAACTATTTGACACTAATGAACTTTAATACCCCCCCGCCCAATTGCTCATTTTGACCTTTAACCTCGTATTTTGGTGGTGAAGAATCCATTTCATATTGTGTTTGTCTCCTAGTATAATTCTGTGCATTTGGACACCAAGATCATCTAGGCCTATGAAAAAACATACTGCTGCTGAGATACAATTTATAATGTTTTAGTGCAGGGTCAAAGACCTTTGACCCCTCAGAAAGGGAATTTCCCCCCTCCTTCTTTTCTCTTGGAATAAATAATAACCCCCATACCCGCCACAATAAGTTGAAATTAGCCTCTTAGATTTGTTTTTGTTCATGGTAATTTTCCTGTTATTTACTAATATGACATTTTAGTAATACGTCTATTTTTGACCTTTGACCTCTTTTCTAAGGGTCAGCAGTTATTCATGTCATCTTCTTTCATAATCCTGTGGCATTTTGACACCAAGATCATCTATATACCATATTTTGTTGATATAAATATGACATTTTAGTAATAAAATTGTTTTGTGACCTTTGACCTCATTTTCGGATGTCAGGATTTGGTCCCAAGGGTCAATAATTATTTGATGTCATCTTCTATTGTAATTCTGTGCATTTTGACACCAAGATCATCTATATACCATATTCTGTTGCTGAAATATAATTTTTAGGGATTTGGGCAGGGGTCAATGACCTTTGACCTATAATACAAAAAAATCACAGATGAACCTTAAGTTAGGGATACTAATAGCTAATACACACATATAGCGTCACTTCGTAAAAACTCGAACGCGGCGTATCTGATTTGTGAATTTTCACGAAATGACGTTATTAGTGTGTATTAGCTATGGGCTTTGCGTTACTTCGTGAAAACGCCAGAAGTGGTAGGGCGCGTATCACGTGACATTAGCGTTACTTCGTAGTGACAGGATTAATGAAATTTACATTTTAAATTTAGAGCGTCCTGCTCCTAGTTTGCAACTGAACCTATGCAAAACTGAACGAGAGCGTGTGATTTTCCAGTGCAAAAAAAACCAACAAATTATTCAAGTAAAGTACATGGTCTTTCTGCAAAATTTTGACACGGACACACCTCTTTAAACAATTATCGTAAAATGTACTGTCAAAAGGCATTCAGCTATCCTTTTAACGTGTTTTTGGCGGTCGGACCATATAGTTGTATAAACAACACGTATTTTTGACGGTGAAAAGTCGGAAAAGTAGAGGAATTTACAGACTTTTCACCTTAACAAAATCGGGATTTATCAGTAAAATACAACTACGGTCAGAGCGTTAAAGGATACGACAGAAAAGTGGCACCAGCTTGTTGCCACGCCTTTTCATTGTGCATACAGTGTTTAGGAGCTACCCTAACGATGTTTAGATTGGTTGAACTATCTGTTCTCGACGAAATTAGCTAATCTATAGAAAACAAAAGTGAAACATTAACTATTCGTGTCCCCAACGTACATGCCACATGTATACCGACATTGGTGCTATCATCTTTAAACAGTATTTTGACTTTGGTCCCATTTACGAAAGTCGAGGGCGAAAAGAATGTTGCCACATTTTCCCTGGAATTCTCATGCGAGTATCTCTGAATATGTGGCCCCAGGATTCACCTTTTTGTGTTCTCATACTTCCTTTATTATTAACACACGGTGACATCGCCATTTAGCCAGGTATGCGGTGTTAGTGCGCGGCTTCGCTGCCGGCGCCCCTTCCCAATTGTTAGGCGGCTAGAGGCAGCTTCGTCACCCCGCCTCACTTTACGGAAGGACAGAGGCGAATTTACCTTCTCTTTATTTTTTTACAGCTTTGCAAATCTGTCGGAAAGTTCCGTTTTGATTTCACCCATGCGCACATAGGGCCTACATACTGACACCCATGAACAAACAAAGTCTAGCAATACCCATAAAGACCCTCTTTTCCAGTTATCTTTCTTCCATAGTTTGTACACGGACATCTACCGAGGACTCGGCTTAGGTCCTTGGTCATTGTTATAACTAATTCCCCACCGTCTTAAGTCCCCATTCTGAATTGATAACCGACCCATACACGGAAACATACCGAGGACTTACTCAGGTCATCGGTCATAGTTATAACTAACTAATCCCCATTATTCCAAGTCCTCATTATAAATGGATAACCGACCCATACATGGAAACATACGGAAACATACTGATGACTTGGCTCAGGTACTCGGCCATTGTTATAATTAATTCCCATTGTCCGAAGTCTTTGTTATAGACGGATAAACCGACCTATATACGGAAACCTACATAGATCTTGGCTCAGGTCCTTGGTCATTGTTATAACCAATCCCCATTGTCCCAAATCCTCATTATACACGGATAACTAACCCATACACGGAAACCTACCGAGGACTTGGCTCAGGTCCTTGATCATTGTTATAACTAATCCCCTATTGTCTCAATTCGTCATTCTGAATGTATAACCCAACTCATACATCGTATTTGTAGGTGGACCCCAATGATGATGACATTGTTTACACGCCAATCCGCGTGGTATGCGAGTCTGGGAATCAGAGGTACTGGATCGGTGCCCTGTACGCCATCCATGGCCTCCGTGCTAATTTTGGGGGCTTTTCTGGCCTGGGAGACCCGAAAAGTCGCCATCCCGGCACTGAATGACTCCAAGTATATTGGTAAGAAAATTAGTAGTGTCTTTAACATATTAAATTCCTTGCCACTGTGACATTTGCCTCGTGATGTTATAATATCAGGCTATAATATCAGGCCTGCAGCCGATTTCACCCTTATGCAATTGACCATTTGCGTGTGGAATTTTAAATAATATCTGGTACAACTGACTTGTTCACACAGCTTTGCACAGTTTTACTTTAAATTATCCAGACCAAATAGACTGTTGCTATATCACGTGATTCGGGGCAAGTCTCTTGCATAGTTACGTTAGAGACGGCTCAGCACCAATACACTGTTCACAATGGTTGAGAATGGCACAAAGACACCAGATCATTCCCGAGCCGGGGGTTGCTAGTATACGCAGCACGATATGTGGCAGAGGGGGTACCCCCTCTTATCTCTATACTTATACGCACTTAACCCTTTTGTAACCTACCCCCCCCCCTTGAAACCTAAAAGGAATTCCTGAGATTCAATGAGAAACACAATGGTCAACACAAAAGAGTGGGGGGGGGGGGGGGGGGGGGGGGGGGGGGGGGGGGGTGGGGGGGGGGGGGGGGGGGGGGGGGGGGGTGGGGGGGGGGGGGGGGGGGGGGGTGGGGGGGGGGGGTGGGGGGGGGGCTTGCCCCGAATCACGTTATATAGCAACATTGTTTTTGGTCTGGAGAATTTAAATGTAAACTGTGCCAAGCTGTGTGAACAAGTCAGTGTACCAGATATTATTCAAATTCCACACGCAAATGGCCAATTGCGTAAGCCCCCTTGCGCCACAATGTATTACGTAAGCTGCGCCCCTTTTGTTTGCTGAGCAACATTTCGCTTCCGACAGTTTCACGAACGTTTGACAGTGCGTAAGTTCGCGGCTAATGGCCCTGTCACACCAGAACGTTTTAGGCCAACGCGCGAGTAGCGTGTTAAAAATAGTTGATACGCTGGCAAACGCTGAACTTCCACAGAAAAAAGTCAAGTGGAACCGTGATTTCAGCGTGTCCATAACGCGTTGTTAACGGGTTCATAGCGTTCGCCAGCGCGTGAGTAACGCGTTAGTAACGCGTTAGTAACGCGCTCGACGACTGATGAACGTCTGCCCAGCGCGTGAGTAGCGCGTTCCAACGCGCGCCAGCGTACTGCAACGACCACATGATTAGTTGTATAAAAAGCCGACGCGCTACTACACTCAAAGCCCTGTCAAACCAGAACGTTTTAGGCCAACGTGTTGGAATTTCGGTAACACGCGGGTAAACGTTGACCAACGCTAGGCCAGCGTTCGCAACACGCTAAGCGCGTTACCCACACGCTGGAACACGCTGTCACACGCTGAGGCAAAAATACATTTTTCAACATACCTACAATTTTCAGCGTTTGCCAGCGTGTGACTGCACACGCTGGCGGCTCGCAGGATGGTCGTTACTCACGCGTCGAACGCGCTAGACGATCGCTACCAATTGGTTATCAACGCGTTGGGGCACGCCAGGGTGTACGCTAGCCCTCCAACCAGCGTGTCTTGAAGCGTTGGTCAACGTTGGTCAGCGTATGTGTAACGACTATCTAGCGCGTTCAACGACTGCCTAACGACCAGGTAACGCGTTCACTGTGTGCTAGCGTATTGAAAGCGTATTATCCAGTGTGTTGGGGTATCTGTATATATATGGTGCTGCTGGTACCTCTTCATCACTTCTCCTGGATACAGCATTGAAGATGGAGCTGGAACTGCTGCTCCAATAAGATCTTGCTGTTCTCCAATATCACCATAACCTGCTAGAATTGCCACTTCACCAGGTCCAAGCCAATAGGAGAAGGAGGAGAAGACGTCAGAGGAGAAGGTTCTGGGTCAGGCCATGGATTGGAGGCGATGGCAGTTTGGCCTGTACGACCAGCTTCTGGTGGAACTCCGGAACGAGGACCAGGCCTCCTTCAAGAACTTTATGCGGATGCCCCCTGAGATTCTGAGTTCGACGAGGTGCTAGCCAGAGTGGGTCCAAGGATCACAAAGAAACATACTGCCTACAGGGAGCCGCTGGAGCCTGGCCTGAAACTTGCCTTGACTTTGCGTCATCTTGCCTCTGGAACCAAGTATGCCTCGATGAAGTTCGGCCTGGAGGGTCCCCCACAACACCATTTCAATCGTCGTAAGAGAAGTCTGCCAGGCCATCATCGACGAATACCTTCCAGATGTGATATTCTGTCCAACCACTCTTGATGGATGGCGTGCCATTGCTGAAAAGTTCTGGGAAAAGTGGAACCTACCCCATACACTTGGAGCCCTGGATGGAAAGCACGTTGCATGCCGGTGTCCTCGAAATAGTGGGTCCATGTACTACAACTACAAAGGATTCTACTCCATTGTTCTGATGGCGCTTGTAGATGCGGACTACAAATTCATCTGGGCAGATATTGGTGGTGCTGGAGCAGCATCAGACGCTCAGATCTACAACGAGTCTGAGTGAAAGAATTGACTGAAGATGGTAGGCTAGGTTTTCCTACACCAGATCCTCGTCACAACGACAACCAGGATGTGCCCTACTTTTTCATCGGCGACGATGCCTTCGCTCTGCGATCCACTATGATGAAGCCCTACAGCCAGCGATGTCTCACCAATGAAGAGCGCATCTTCAACTACAGGTTTTCCAGAGCGAGGAGGGTAGTGGAGAATGCCTTCGGCATCCTGGCCAACAGGTTTCAAGTTCTGCTGACTACCATGCAGCATGACCCCAATACCGTGAAGCTGATTGTCAAAGCGTGTATGGTCCTGCACAACCAAATGAGGATCCGGTACCCAGGACTCCAGAACAGGCAGCTTGACCGTGCCGAGAACCAGAACAGAGACTATGTCCCAGGAGCATGGAGAGAGGCACGAACTTGGTGGACACCATAACAGTGACTGGCCACAACACCTCCACCAGGAAAGGCAAGAAACAAAGGAATCTCCTGAAGCACTGGGCCAACGCTCCAGCAGGTTCAGTTCCTTGGCAAGACAGGATGATCTAGATGACCAGAGCACCAGAGCACCCCTGGTTTTATGACGTTATTATGATGTTAATGATATTTCATATGTGTATTGTACTAAATAAACCACCAATTTGTCTGTTTTAATTTAAATATAGTTTTGTTTAATTATGATTTGTGACCGAAACTAATACCCCCCCTGTAATTTCCCGTATAAATACATCAATATAGAAGTAAATAACAAGTTTGTACAATGTGTATGTAGTGTTACCTCCCCCTGTGTTTTACCGTTTAAATACATAAATACTGAAGTAACTTACACGTTTGTACAGTGTGTATGTAGTGTCAAGTGTATATAGTTTGTTTCATTATGATGTGTAACCAAAAGTAATACCTTCCCCTATGATATCCCCGGGGATATAATGTTCTTGTATTCAACCAAATTATTATATTTAATACCTGGGAAAGGGAGACATAATTATCTATTGTACTTTACATTTTATTATACGAAATGGTTTAATGATAATGGGCAAAATTATTATTAATGTTAAATAATGATAGACAAACAATTTAAATTATAGAAAGATGTAGCATATAGAAAGATCTAGTATAAGTGATCAACTAAAAATACAAGAAGATGGTGTCCTCCGAAGTCCAGCACTTCGTGAGGATCTTGCTGATAGACAACCTGGCCTTGCAGAACTTCTCCTTGGGCATGCTCAAGAGACTGTCCCGCCAACAAATACAGTTTGATACATTATGGCACGAACAAATTGGACCAAAAAGTAACAATCACAACACATGGCAAAAATACAGTATTATACTGTCACTGTCACTGTCTCTCTGTCTCCTAGGGGGTGTCCAGGTTCGGGTTCCCAGCTGTCGCAGTGCTATCCGACAGGTCGGTCAGGAATCCAGAGAGGCCGAGCTCTGGCATGCTGCTGTCCAGTCCCTGGTTCAGCACCTGTGACGCTGAACTCACAGCAGCTGGCACGATGGAGCTGGACATGGGCGTCTGCTGGCGCTGATGCTGCTGCATAGGTGCTGGTGATGGAGCAGGGGGCATGTCCTGAGCAGGATCCTAGAACTGCGGCGGCTGATACTGCTGCTGCTGGAGCTGCTGCTGGAGTGGCTGCTGGTTGTACATGTCCATGTACTCCCTGCTGGCACTGGACCATACGCTCACTCCCTGGTACTGCTCCGAGCAGCTGGCACTGTGTTGAGGAGCCGACCGGAGACGCACTGGGGGAGCCATGGGTGCTGGGGGTTGGACGATGGTGTCCTCCTGAGTCCAGCACTCCGTGAGAAACTCGCACATCAGCTCCTCCTCTTCTGGCGACAGCTGGGTCTGCGACTTGGTCTTCTTGCTCTCCTTGGGCTTGTCACCTTGCACGGGGGAGAAATGGGACGCACTGGAAGCTGCAGAGTCGAAGCAGTCATGGGACATCACAGAGGCCTCGGAGTGGGCAGAGTGGACAGAGCCATCATGGGACCGAGCCGAAGAAGGCGAGCGCGAGCCCGCATTTTCGTCCAACACGTCAGAAACTACAGGGGGGTGGGGATAATAGCTCTTGAAAGCTTGGCTCCTCTACCTCTTCCTCGGCTTCTGGTATACGGCTTTCAAGGAGCAGCAGTAGACTCTTCAGGAGTAGTCTTTTTCGGGGTACTCTTCTTGCCTCTACCACGTCCAGGATTCTGCGTCTGTGACTTCTTAGAGGGCTTGGGGGGAGGCATGATGAAGTTGAAGAAGATTTTCACGGTTCAGTGACTAAAGCAAGAATGAAGTACTGTAGTAGCGCGTCGGCTATTTATACAAAAAATCACCTAGTCGTTGCAGTACGGTGGCGCGCTACTCACGCGCTACTCATGCGCTGGGCAGTCGTTCGTCAGTCCTCGAGCGCGTTACTCACGCGCTGGCGAACGCTGGCGATACGCTGTCATATTTTTTATATAAATCAGTGATGCGTTCCTTACACGCTGAGCGCATTCCTCACACGCTGAGCGCGTTCTCCACACGCTACTAACGCGCTGGTATACGCTATGAACCCGTTATGTTTCTGGAAAACAGTTAGGCTCCTTAACCTGTTACAAAAATGTAAAATGTAGTCTCAAATGTTACACATTTATTGTGCAATAAAGTTTCACCCAACATTTAACCTTCGCCTTGAAATGCTGCCATTTATATGTGATGACCAATAAAAAATTACATTTTTTTTGCATAAGGATTGAACAAATCATGTTTTTACAGAATTTGTTTATATTCTTTACTCACTTCAATTAATTTTTCTAAAGTGTACAAATGTAAACAATTTGTTTAAAGCCTAAAGGTTTTGTGGACCTGGAATTTGTTGTTGTTGCTCCTTTCGTTTCAGTAATGAAATTAAAAACAAAAACATCAAATGCATGTTCACATGTGTACACTTGAAATTAATGGAAATGAGGAAAGAATATTAAACAATTATGTAAACACATGATTTTCTCGATTTGTCCAATCCCTATGCAAGAAAGTGTCATTTTGTATTGGTCATCATATTTAATAAATGGCAGCATTTCAAGGCGAAGGTTAACTGTTGGTTAAAACTTTATTGCACAATAAATGTGTAACATTTCAGACTACATTTTACATTTTTGTAACAGGTTAAGGAGCCTAACTGTCTTCCAGAAAAATGCACATTTCCCAGGGGGGACTTATTTCTTTTGGACGACCGTTTGCCGGTCGTCCGAGCGCCCAAGTAATCGATAAAAGTTCATTTGTTTTAATTTTATTGAGTATGTCGATAGATTTGGGTACATTACCCAATAGATTTTTAATTTTGTGGCAAAAGCTCTAGGTAAAAACGGGTTAGGTTACAAATAAGACAAAACAATTTACCGTACGTTTGTGTGGACCGGTCGCTCTAATGCTTATTTATCCTGTTTATATATATATATATATATATAGAAAATGTGAAAATATAAATATAACAGTGCTCACCGGTCTTATTTCCGGTGAGCACTGTTATATTTATATTTTCACATTTTCTATGCTCTTCAGTGCTACGCAGCATCCCAATTTTTATATATATATATATATATATATATATATCAAAATTTGGGATGCTGCGTAGCACTGAAGAGCATAGAAAATGTGAAAATATAAATATAACAGTGCTCACCGGAAATAAGACCGAGCTTTCGGTGCGAATGCACCTTCTTCAGGGATAATTATGGCTTGTTGTGATGTCCCGCTGGTAGAACAAACGCGGAGAAGGTGAACTCCGCGTTCATCCCGTCAGGTTGGAGCGTGCCCAGTTGGAACATCACACGCTGTTCCAAAGATCGGCGCTGCGTGTCCGACGATGCCGTGGAAACAACGCAGACGCTCATGTCCTTGGTGGAGTGAGATGGCGCGCCGAAGTGTTGGGCGACAGCCAGGGGCCAATTTCACGGAGCTGCTAAGCACAAAAATTTGCTTAGCATGAAAATTTGTCCTTGGTAAAAACAAGGTTACAGACCAAATTTTCACGTGATCCTTATTGTTTTTGATTGATAATCAGCTGTTTTTTTGCTTAGCATAAAAAACACGTAGAATTTTGGCTGATAGCTTGTTTTTAATGAGCAAGACACTTTTGTGCTAAGCAAATTTTTGTGCTTAGCAGCTCCGTGAAATTGGCCCCAGGCCGGGTTGTTTCAGCCGAACGCTTCGGAGATGCTCCGTAAAACGGTCGGCAAGTCGGCGCTTGGTTTCTCCAATATAAAGCAAGCCACAGCGAGTACACTTAATACAATAAACAAGATTAGTAGTGGTGCATTTGAAATGGCCGCGGATGTTGAAATGGCCTCGGGGACCAGTGATGGATGACGTATTGTCAACATGTGCACAAGTTTTGCACCTTGGACGCTTGCAGGGAACAGTTCTAAAGGGGCCGTTGTCGATGGTACAAGTGGTGCTGGGGAGTGTTGACCGAACAACATGGTTGCTGATGGAGCGGTCACGTCTAAAGGAACATAGGGGGTTCGTAGACTGGGTGAAGATGGCGCAGGTTGCTAGATCTTCCTGCAGCGTCTTGAAGTGCTTGAGGAGGATATTCTTGGCAGCCATGTTTAGGGGTGGTAGGTAAGAACAAGAGGGATACGACCTTGTTGCTTCGGGGGGGCTTGTTCCATGGCGGCATTGCGGGTGACCGATGAAACTCGGCGAAGCGCACCATCAGTCACAGATGATGGGTATCCACGTCGTTGGAAAAAAACTTTCATTTCTTTGCCTCGCTGTTTAAATTGGTTATCCTCGCTGCAAATACGACGGAGGCGGAGGAATTGGCTATAAGGGATGGCATCCTTGCATTTCTTGGGGTGAGACGACTCATAATGCAAGTAGCTGTGAGAATCGGTAGCCTTGTAGTGGACTGAAGTGGAGAGAGAATTGCCATTGATTGACACACTGATGTCGAGGAAGGTGATGGTCTCATTGGAAATCTCAGAGGTGAATTGCACAGCTGGGTGAAGGTTCTCCGCATACTGGATGAACGTATGGACGTCTTCCACTGACCCAGAAGTGGCACCGATGATGTCATCGATGTACCGTTTGTACAGCAACGGTTGAGGCCCAGGATAATTTGACATCATCTTCTCCTCGAGAAATCCAATGAATAGGCACGCGTAACTGGGACCCATACGCGTGCCCATTGCGACGCCAGTGGTCTGCAGGTAGTGCTTTCCGTTGAAGGTGAAGTTGTTAAGGGTGAGGACAAGTTCGGCAAGCCTGATGAGGGTATTGGTAGGGGGGTCACGGTCTGGACGGCGGTCAAGAAAGTGACGTAGGGCTAGTAAACCATCGGCGTGGGGGATGCAAGTGTACAGTGATTTGACGTCCATACTGAATAGGTAGTTACTGGAGCCCGTGAATTCAAAGTCGGCGAAGGTATGGAGAGCGTCATTGGTGTCCTTCACATAATTATGAGGGGAGTTGGTTGACAATAGGGGACAGCACAGAGTCAATGAACTGTGAAATCAACTCAGTGGGGCAATTGCAAGCTGAAACGATGGGCCGGCCGGGATTATCCTTCTTGTGAATCTTGGGAAGCAAATAGAAAACGGACGTTCTGGGATATGAAGTGATGAGTTTAGTAGCATTCCCGGGTAGCTCACCTGTGTCGATAAAGGCCTTGATTGTGTCAGACACGATTCCCTGGTGCGTAGGGGTGAGGTCGTGGTCGATCACTTGGTAACTGGCATCTGTTAGTTGTCGCTCAGCTTCGGACATATATAGATCTTTACGCCAAACCACAGTTGCTCCACCTTTGTCCGCTCTCTTAATGACATAGTCCTCTTCAGAGGCGTGTGCAGGATTTTTTCCTGCGGGGGGCTGAATCAAAATCGTTTCGGTAGAGCGAAGCGAGCGGAGAGTCTAACAGCGTTTGGTCCGGTGGGGGTCCAGGATTTTAAGACCTGAAATCGCCTTTTCTTTCAATTTTCAGACAAGTTTTGCTGCAAAATCAGTTGATATATGATGTAAGGACTCAGTTAAAGAGGTTACTCGTGTGCCATATGGCCAAATATTCATTCTGTCAGCAAAAGTTTGTTGGGTACCATTACTGTCAAGAATATCGATCGCATGGGTTGCATAAGCTTTTCAGATTACACCCCGCCATGACTACGGAGAAGGACATTACGAAGAGAGCCCCCATGCGTTGTAACTTTGAAGTTTGTGCAATAAGTTATAGCTATACGACAGGCTGGTATTTACAACTTCCGTTTATTTGCACTCCTGGGATTTGATGTATAAAAATGTGTCATTGAATAAGTTAACTGCCATTGATAAATGAATGTTAAAAGCACTGAAAGATAATGAGTTCTGTATAAATAATAATGCATTGGTCGGATTGTAGAGTAAATGAACATTTCCTGATCAAGCTATGAGATTGAAAGCTGAAATATATTTTTGGATTTTTCAAACAGAATATTTCCAAGAGTGAGTTCTACAATGAGTTCTATAATGTGATATTCTCAAGATATCTTCACCAGTTTGGACCGCAGTCCTAGTTACGTAGAAAGTAACCAAACTGCAATCTTCTTGGTTTTGCAGAGGCAAATCTGTTTACTGCCTCGTCCAAGTCAACAGGGATGTCCCTGTGAATTGCCAGCATGGCCAACCTATTCAGCCTCTCATCTGTCATTGTTGTTCTGCAAGAAAACATGATTGGAAACGTATCAGCTCTATCATCTCATTTATTGTATCTTTTTTTAAATACTTTTATATGATGATTTTGTACAGTTTAAGCATTTTTACATTAATATCTGCCACTAATAATTATGCATTTTTCGCCTATACTCCGCGGATATAATGCTCGAAAGTTAGGTTACACAAATGTACATAAAATATGCTCACCTGTGGAATGTTTTCAGACGACGCAGTGAGCTGAATGAGCGCTCACATTCGCAGCTCGTCACGGGGAACGTAGCTGACATTCTTGAACATTCTGGAACTTCTTGACATACCCGCTCTTAACATTAAACATATCTGTTTCCAAGGGAAATGACACGAAGAACAAGACAAGACATATTTTACACCACATACATATTACTGGAAAAATTTAAGTCAAGATCAAAACATAAATGACGCTGGGACAAATTCAGTTCTATTAACACATTCAATTCAGCAAGGTTACCAACTCCTTTGACTTTTTCATGTGTAGTTATGTGTATTGTTTTGCAAAACAGATATTTTTGGCTTGCAGGTATTATTATTATACGCGAGGTTGACGCAAGACAAAGAATGTTGTTATTGGCCTAAGCATGTGATTAATCATTATTATAACACCTCACCCACAAATTCGGTGTCTTGATTGGCAGAGAGCGAGTCACATGGCATTTTCCATTTTTGCCATCTTCCTGGGCAAAGCCAAAACTACTATGCCAAAGTACTATCCAAAAGTACTATCCAAAAGTACTATACCATGGCTGGGTTCAACCATTTCGTGAAGGGGGTGGTTTGGAAAAGAGCAAAACAGTTTTCCACAAATTTAGTATTGAATTAAAAGTTATTTTTACTGAAATTAAATTTAAAATTATGTCAACATTTGAAAATTAAGCAGAATCTGTGGGTGAGGTGTTATAAAACAAATATTTACTGCTTTATCTCGTGGTGTAGTAAAACTAGCCTCCCTCGGTGATCCATGGAGCATTCTATCTTACCTCGGCTTCGTCTCCGGAAGATAGAATGGGGTTATGCTCCATGGATCACCTCGGGAGGCTAGTTTTACTACAATATATACACCACTCAAAGCAGTCAGTATTTGTATAATATGGCTACTATTAAAGCAAACGGTTGTTGACAACGGATCGACCTTCAATTTCAGCTCTTGCTCGTACCACCAGCACCAGGCACCACAACCCCAAAGCTTCCCAAGATGGTCTGTTGCTGAGTTCGCTTACGTGCCGGTTCTTTGATCTCTGAGGCTGTTTGTTAAAAAGGGGGGAAAGCCGATATTCAAAATGTCAGGCGCGGATCTAGGATTTCTTGGGGGGGGGGGGGGGGGGGGGGGGGCTCCGAGGTGGGTTTAATCTGCAGGCCTACCAAGTTACCTACATGTCAGAGTATTGGGAGGAAACGTCGAAATTAAAGTTAAAGTGGCGTTTTTCCTATACTTGCAATTGAGCTCAGTGGGTTTATATTGAGGCCGTTAGGTCATCACTTCTACTAAGCTATGCGTGATGGTCTGTGCTGGAGAATAGACAAGACATCACAAGCAAATTGCACAGAGTAACAAAGCAAATTGCACAGAGTAACATGACAATTAAGAAAATAAAATACCTGTCCCATTGTCGCCAAGTCACTGCATAGTCAGCCGAGCTGTTACGTTTGTACTGGGTCCCGAGTGAAAGTGCACAAAAAATAGTCGCAGTATCCTTGAAGTTTTCAGTAGTACGGCAGGGGTCTACCAGTACTAATTCGTTGACATTGCGAACGTCATCACCGTGCCTACACCATTAACATAGACAAAAGCGCCACCGTACGTACCGGTTGATGAACCTCTGTTGTGTCTGTATTGTGGTTTCCGGTCGCGGCTCGCTAGCAGCGATAATGTTACAGTCAAACTGAAGGAATGTTGTTGTAGTTCCCCCCCCCCCCCCTCTGGTGCTGGTGGTAAACGAGCAGGTGGGGGGCATGTGTCCGAGCCCCCCCCACCCCCCCCCCCCCCTCCACCCCCCCTCCACCCCCCCCCCCCCCCCCCTCCACCCCCCCCCTCCACCCCCCCTCCACCCCCCCTCCACCCCCCCCTCCACCCTTCCCCCCTCCACCCCCCACCTCCTCCACCCCCCCTCCACCTCCACCCCCTCCACCTCCACCTCCACCTCCACCTCCACCCCCCCCTCCACCTCCACCCCCTCCACCTCCACCCCCCCCCCCCCCTCCACCCCCCCCCCCCCCCCCCCTCCACCCCCCACCCCCTCCACCCCCCCCCTCCACCCCCCCCTCCACCCCCCCTCCACCCCCCCACCTCCTCCACCCCCCTCCCCTCCACCCCCCCTCCACCCCCCTCCACCCCCCACCTCCTCCACCCCCCTCCACCTCCACCCCCCCCTCCCCCCCACCTCCACCCCCCCCTCCACCTCCACCCCGCCCCTCCACCTCCACCCCCCCTCCACCTCCACCCCCCCTCCACCTCCACCCCCCTCCACCTCCACCCCCTCCACCTCCCCCCTCCACCTCCACCCCCTCCACCTCCACCCCCCCTCCACCTCCACCCCCCCCACCCTCCACATCCACCCCCCCCCTCCACCTCCACCCCCCTCCACCTCCACCCCCCCCTCCACTCCACCCCCCCCTCCACCTCCACCTCACCTCCACCCCCCCTCCCCCTCCACCCCCCCCCTCCACCTCCACCCCCCCTCCACCTCCACCCCCCCCTCCACCTCCACCCCCCCTCCACCTCCACCCCCCTCCACCTCCACCCCCCCCCCTCCACCCCCCCTCCACCCCCCCCTCCACCCCTTCCCCCCTCCACCCCCCACCTCCTCCACCCCCCCTCCACCTCCACCCCCTCCACCTCCACCTCCACCTCCACCTCCACCCCCCCCCTCCACCTCCACCCCCCTCCACCTCCACCCCCCCCCCCTCCACCCCCCCCCCCCCTCCACCCCCACCCCCTCCACCCCCCCCCTCCACCCCCCCCCTCCACCCCCCCTCCACCCCCCACCTCCTCCACCCCCCTCCCCTCCACCCCCCCCCCTCCACCCCCCTCCACCCCCCCACCTCCTCCACCCCCCTCCACCTCCACCCCCCCCTCCCCCCCTCCACCTCCACCCCCCTCCAC
This sequence comes from Crossaster papposus, assembly GCA_037893245.1. Taxonomy (NCBI): domain Eukaryota; kingdom Metazoa; phylum Echinodermata; class Asteroidea; order Velatida; family Solasteridae; genus Crossaster; species Crossaster papposus. The sequence continues at coordinate 2,793 of JBAIAA010000255.1, read as the reverse complement.
CTCCACCCCCCCCCCCCCCCCCTCCACCCCCCCCCTCCACCCCCCACCCCCTCCACCCCCCCCCTCCACCTCCACCCCCCCCTCCACCTCCACCCCCCCTCCACCTCCACCCCCCCCCTCCACCCCCCCTCCACCCCCCCCTCCACCCCTTCCCCCCTCCACCCCCCACCTCTCCACCCCCCCTCCACCTCCACCCCCTCCACCTCCACCTCCACCTCCACCTCCACCCCCCCCCCTCCACCTCCACCCCCCTCCACCTCCACCCCCCCCCCCCCCCCTCCACCCCCCCCCCCCTCCACCCGCCCACCCCCTCCACCCCCCCCCCTCCAACCCCCCCCCTCCACCCCCCCTCCACCCCCCCACCTCCTCACCCCCCTCCCCTCCCCACCCCCCCCCTCCACCCCCCTCCACCCCCCCACCTCCTCCACCCCCCTCCACCTCCACCCCCCCCCTCCCCCCCCACCTCCACCCCCCCCTCCACCTCCACCACGCCCCTCCACCTCCACCCCCCCTCCACCTCCACCCCCCCTCCACCTCCACCCCCCTCCACCTCCACCCCCCTCCACCTCCCCCCCTCCACCTCCACCCCCCCTCCACCTCCACCCCCCCTCCACCTCCACCCCCCCCCCCTCCACCTCCACCCCCCTCCACCTCCACCCCCCCCTCCACCTCCACCCCCCCCTCCACCTCCACCTCCCCCTCCACCCCCCTCCCCCTCACCCCCCCTCCACCTCCACCCCCCCTCCACCTCCACCCCCCCCTCCACCTCCCCCCCCCTCCACCTCCACCCCCCTCCACCTCCACCCCCCCCCTCCACCTCCACCCCCCCCCCCTCCACCTCCACCCCCCCCTCCACCTCCACCCCCCCTCCACCCCCCCCCCTCCACCCCCCCCCTCCACCCCCCCCCCCTCCACCCCCCCCTCCACACCCCCCCCCCCCTCCACCCCCCCCACCCCCCCCCCACCCCCGCAGATGGCGCGTGGTGGTGAATGGACCAGTGAGAGTTTGGCTCTCGCTCAATGGTGGCAGTTTCTGCCGATTTAATAATTTTTCTTTCTTTCTCTCTTTCTTTCTTTCCTTTTTCGTTTATATATATATTTTTTGTTTTCGTTTTTTCTTTCGTTTTTTCTTTCCTCCTTTCCTTCTTTTTTCTCTTTCATTTTTTTTTGGGGGGATCCGCGCGTGCGGGGGCTTCAGCCCCCAAAGCCCCCCCCACTGGACACGCCATAGCTCTCTTTTTTGAGTGATCGCAGGGCTGTTGTTCTGCAGAAGAGATGTTAGAACTGGTGCAACGGTTGTTAAATTGAGGCGACTAACGTCAGAGCGACAATTCTCAATGATTCGGTCGAGAGACTTGTTGAGGCCAGTAGGTGGACACCAGTTAGATTCTTTTGGGACTAGTTTATCAATGGTACCTGACTGTAGGGGTATCATCACGATGAGCAACAGTGGATGGACTAACCTCTCTGTCGTGGAAGTAGGCTTTAAGACGCAGACGTCTGTAGAACATTTCAATATCTCGTCGAGTAGAAAACTCATCAATAGACGCGTTGAGAGGGACAAAATTCAAACCACGCTGGAGAACAGATAGTTGGGCGTCAGTCAAGGGTAGATCCGAGGCGATGGTGACAACCAAATGTTCCTTGTTAGAAGCTGGGTGCGGATGATCATGGTCAGGTTGGGTGGAATCTGGGCTCATGGACTGCAATTTTCTGTTCTTGACAGCACTTAACTCTCGTGCAGTTCAGAGTTGAGGTCGTGAATAATTTCACGAATTAAATAGGCATGTTGACCGGTAGTAACAGAATACAGGTTACTACTAATTTTGTTACTGAGAGTGCGAATTCTTGCATGCAAACTGTCTAATGTGCACCTCATTAATTTACGGGATGACGAGGTCAATATGCGATGCATCGTGAACTTTGGATATTCGACTAAGAATATCCCAGTAGCATCAAAGACAACATACCTCAAGCGCCTGATCGAAAAAACGGAACTGTTCATGAAGAGGATTCGGTGGAGGGCATTCTTCTTTTTGCATCCGAACTGATTCAGGAAAAGGAAGAGAAGAAGGAAGCGTACGGATTTAATTCCCGGAAAACACCGCCAGTAATACCAAAGCTGAAAAAATTCGAAGACAGCATGGTGGGACTTATGCAAAACGTCGAGTTCGAAAAGAATACCAGCCAGTTCCAACGTAAGTTAAAGGAAGACATAATGCAGTTAGGAACGATAAACGCTAACCATCAAGGCAGATAAGACTGTAAATTATTACAAGATGGAAAAAGACGATTATGTAAATCTTGTCAAGATTAATGTTACCAAAGTATACAAGAAAACCGAAAACAATGACGTAGCAGAAATCAATCGTGAAGCGAAAACAATTGCTAAAAGTCTTGGACTGAGTGACCGCATTGACAAATTGGCCGAGAAGGAAGTCTTCATTACATTGAAAGACCATAAGAAGAACTTCGAGACTAAACCATCATGTCGGCTAATCAGCCCAACAAAATCAGAGATAGGACATGTCAGCAAGGTGATCCTTGACAGAATCGTCAGTAAAGTCATAAATGCAACGGGATTCAACCTATGGAAAAGCACTGACGCTGTACTGAACTGGTACAAGAAGATCCCGAACAAGCATGAGTCGAGCTTCATAAATTTCGACATTGTGAATTCTATCCGTCAATAACGGAAATACCTTCTTCTTAAGGCATTAAAGTTCGCAAAGCACTACGAAACATCAGCGACAAAGAGAAAGACATCATCATCCACGCGAAACAGACAGTGGT